>OX122924.1:7388571-8035714 GCA_944738685.1 Synanthedon myopaeformis | reverse complement strand
TTTACCAAAACGACAAAAGCTCAACGGGCATTAACTTTCTCAGTAGGTACTAGTGTGCACAACGACTAGGTAAAAACATACACCGCGCTCAGTGCCGCCATGTGAAAATGATTTACGTAGCTGAAGAAGGAAGCCGATTTCCCCGCAACATAAATCCAGACCCGGCCTAAAAGAGTTATAAGCGAATCACATTTTTCCATTCGCTTTCACCGAGTGTTTCACGTAGCAACAATTTTGAAGGCTTCCGATATTTTATTACGTTGTACCCTCATATAGGTATATGTATATCGTTTTCCTATTAATAAATATACATAATTTGTAGATAAGTAAGTAAGCGACTAATGACGCCATTCTTTGTGTTTAATTTATATTAATTATACTGCATTTATGTTGCATGGTGTGAATTTACTACTAAAAACTGTATGTTATGTAAATCAAGGTATATTGGGTAGCATTTGGTATGTAATAAGTTTATGTTATACATGTTGTATTAACTGACATTACATTATATATTTTTTTATATAAATGTCACTCAATAGTAGGTGACTACCGTCGCCTATTGACACAAGAAAAACCACGAGTGCTGCAAATACGATGCCAACCTAACTAGGATTAAATGTAAAAGATAGAGTCTCATTTGTTACCGAGACTTGTATGAGTTGAAAACAATAAATATCATCGTTTAAGATCAAAAAGATAAAAAAATTAAGCATGGAAAATATCAGAAATAAAGTCTAGAAAGCAGTAATTGTGCAAACCTTTTTAAAAATAAATGTAATGAAAACAAATAATAACAAAGAGCGAATAAGAAAAGGAGCGACCATGACTACAGGTTATATTGAATATAAGAAAGCGATTGTACGAACCGCGATGAAGTTTACAGTACGCCGAGTATTTTCAAAGAATGAATTTTCTTATTGCATTCTTTTCTTACGAGATCATAAGATGAAACAGTTTGAACGTTAAAACCGTAATCAAATTTATTTAAGCCCGTGTTAATGGCACAATAAATTTAAATAATAAAGAATTTAACTTTCTCAGATCATAACAGTTTAGATTATCCCGAATGATTGGAATTAATTAATATTGCACCTGTACTTTGTCGGCCACTCTCCCTCACTTTCTGGTACTTAATTCGATACTAATCAAAATAAGCGTGAAATTAATACATTTTCTAAAGCCTAATACATTTTGAATTCAATATATTAAGTACTTCTATCATAACTTTTTCATAAAATAGTTATCTTCAATTTCAGCCTTCGAAGGTTCTTAGGGTCTTTCTTTCTTAGGGTCTTAGCGAATATATTCTACCATTACCTTACGTGCAGTGCAGCAAAGTCAACGTTAGGAAGATCTTTTATCGCTAATCTGCAAACCTTCAAAGTTTAAACCTGTAGCTAATTTTAATAAAATCTTGTTCATTGGTAGAATGAAGATCTGGTTAATAACGGTTTCATATCAATCCATCGAAAAATTATTAACCAACACACATTCATTTTGTATGGATTGATTTATTCAAGCACTTTTTATTTAGATCATAAATCCTTTGCCTCAAGATCTGTATCATACAAAGAATCTTGATGTTTGGAAGGAATTTATATTCATGGGCAAAGTTCTAGCGGATAATAAAATATTTTTACATTTCATTTTCATTATAGTTCTCATTTAGTATTCAGTCGTTAGGATAATGTAAAGAATGACATCGTTGACGTCATTTCGCCACTCCAATCTCACAATCCACAGGGCAAGTGCGTGGTGGTGAGCGGAGTTGTGGAAGATTCGCATTCCTAATGGCCGGCGCCCACTATCGGCATCGGCACGGCTGAGAATTTTAGGTGGCAAATAGTAATATACATTAACGTCATGGCAATAAAGTAGAAATTTCCAATAAATATGGTCGTAGTAACAAAAATACCGCTTGGTACGCTTGAGACTGCCGCGTCGGCAGCCTTTCTCGAAGCCGAAACGGATGCTTCGGGATGCTTCGGCATCCTTTGGCACGCCGAAACAACACTCGGTACTCGGGGATATCGTGCCCTAAAGAGAACGCGAAGAGACGCGAGCTACAAATACGTTTGGTTAAGGACGCCTCGGCATCCCTATGGACGTTGCAGCATGCGAAGACATAATTTCCGACAGTGTGCACTTGCAAGGGATGCCGAAGGATCATTTTCCTTGCCGATGCCGATAATGGGCGCCGGGCCTATGAGATGCCGTTTTTGAGTTATATTATGATTCCCTCCTTTTTCCCCAGGAGTGAAAAGTGCGAGAGTTCCTAACACTAACCTTCCTAACCTTTTTTTGAGCGTTCACCCAAATATTTAATGGATAGTAAATTCATATGTCATTACGAAAGAACGCGTTAAAATATATTAAGTATCCATCGATATTACTTAAACGTCTCTCTCTAAACATAGAGTAATATCGTAATAACTATAATAAGAAAATAAAGATTATTTGCATGTAAATGTGGAAGGCGTGGCGCGTAAAACGGTAGCTGAACGTTAATTAAGGCACAAGTTGCTGGTTCAAGACTCCACGTGCGTTAAAGTAAGAGTTTAAACTAATTGATATTAGATCGGATGCGAAAGTAGACTTAAAACACTTCCAGTTGCCTAAGAAAAACAATTTTAATAACTTCGCCGTAAATTGTACACTTCAACTGTGGAAAAACCAGTTAATCATTGGAGTTATTTAATATTATGTTATGTTATGCTTGTATATAAATAATTGGATAATACGAAAAGTAAAAATAACTTTGTGGCAGCTCTCTCCCATGACGTGGCGTGGCGTGGTAATGGCATGGTTGCAGTAACAGATGGCTACCATGAGGTAAGAGCTCGTATGATGTTGTGTTTCGCTCCATCTACTTATGGATAATGTATTATTGATGCCAGGGTCCATTAGCTTATTCCTTATTCTTTATATTATCAAGGTCGGCAGCTTACTTTTGTTTTATATTAAAGTCAACACACAAGCAGACGGTCCATTTGATGGTAGGTGTCTACCGTCGCCTATAATACAATCAACGCCACTGGTGCTGCAAGTGCGCTGCCGACCATAGTAGGATTAAGGATTGGGATTAGGAAGGGATTAGGAAGGGAAATGGGCTCTGACATCCCTTACTCACTCACAGAAACACAACAGACCACATGATATTATTTCACGGTAGTTCGGTAAGGGGGATGATTACTTCCGCCAGACGGTCTGCCCAAATGACTGCAACTCGTGTTACTTTGTTGTGCGGTGGTCAGTGGTCACCTACCATCAATTAGAGGCTACGTGACTAACCTTTATATTAAAAAAAAAATGTAAACTGAATCAACGCTTTGTTCTTGTTATCTCAATAAAAGAAATATCTAGAAACTAGACGCTGAAGCATAATTAAAATGAACTAGAATATGAAGAAATAACAAATAAAAAATATTATACAATGAACGTTTGTCGCGCAAATGCAAATGGAGGAAACAATAAAAACAGAAAGCCAACGTTAAAGGGCAAATAAAAATTTATTACAAATATCAACTCGAAACTGGATTTCAAGTCGGCAACGGAAAATCCAATAACTGAAATGAAACGAGCGAAATTATTCCAGTAAAGGAGATTATTGCGGACGAACCCGATGGAAATGTCAAGTGTTAGATAAGTTCAAGGTTCTGTAAAGTATACCTAAGAGTATTTTACAATTATTAAATATTCGTATGGTGCATGATTTTCATGTTATTGAGCTAAGTTTGAGCTCACGGAAAACACCGATAGTATAGTTTAGTATAGTTTTTTACGTTCATTCATTACACACAAAGGCGGCGAATGAGCCGTAAATTGACATGTAGCAACTGTATTTAACTCAAAAGTTTCATGATTTTTTGATAATGTTAAAGTCGGCAGACAGGCTGACGGTTCACTTGATGGAAGGTGGCTACTGTAACCTTTAACACAAGCAACGCAACAGGTGCTGCAAGTGCGCTGCCGACTATATTAGGATTAAGAATATGGGATAGGGAAACATTGAATTACTTTTCACATGCAAACCTTTGAAGCAAAGTGAAAAATGAAGAAACCTAATTACAATTTATCGAATCGATATAAATGGATGTTATTTAATAAAGAACAGCAATCAATACTTTTATTGCAACACAGACACGTGTTGGTATTAAAGCCTTAATTACAATCAGTTAATTAAGCAATAAATATGGCCAGTAATAAACGAGCTAACGCCGCCAACCTGGTTTTAATTCTCGCACTCAGCAAATAAAGTTAATCACAATAACAAAAAAGAATGCTGTGCTACGTAATGAATATATAGTTTGGCTTATTGTGAACGTTATCTGCATTATAACGATTTTTTATGTGCATAACACTATCGCTGCCATATTATATCATCTTGATCATATTGAATCACGGAGTTGAAATTTTAAAAAATCTTTTCTCAGTGGATGTTTACGTTATGAAGTAAAACTATGTTCCAAATTTCAGCTTTCTAGACTTAGTGGTTTTGGCTTTTGACTGTGCATTGATGGCTGTACACTTGTGGATACACTACACAACTGATTTTGCTTAAACTTATGAAGATGGCATGAGATATAGCTTGTTTTAATATTTTACGCGAATGAAGCCGCACATAATACCTAGGCTAGTTGTGTATAATAAAATGGGATATAATAAAATTGAATCGGAGAATCAAATTGGACCATTGAAAGTGCCCGATTGTCCAGTAATGTAAATGCAAGTGATAAAACTAAAACCAGTGAAATCTATTCAATTTTCCGCTCATTATAAATTTGCAATGAATGTAATCAAACGTGATGTTTGCAGCAAAAGTCGTAGACTCGGTTGATATTTGTGAACTCGTACACCTGGCACCAGGGGTGACGGATATGACAATGAAAAATAATCAACAATAAGAAGCAACTACTTAGGGGGAGACACCCGTCTCGCCGTGTGCACCCTAACGATACATCACATCATGTGCAATGACAATACGACCACTAAACATTCAAGGGTCTGTATCTAGTGAACTAAGCTTGTGGAGTTTTGAGACAATTTGTTCAAAACTATTTTAATTAACTTTAATTCGATAGTAATTATTTAAATACCGAAAGCAGTTGGTATGAACATTACGTATAAGTCTAGTTTTGTACAGGAAATGTAATTTTATAATCAATACAAAATGTTTTAAATTTCAATGAAGACAGAAGATACTGTGATTAAAAAAAAAAGATGTAATACACTCACTGAGTAAAGATTGACAGAATGTTAAAGCAAACACACTTTAACTTCTAACTAAATCAAAAAATATTGGATAATCAAAAAAGACAACACGAGCAAACAAGTGTTTACTAGTTGTAATACTTATAAAACATTAAATAGCTTTTTAAGATGTTTGCTACTAAGTACCGTACTAATATTTTAAGCATACAGGTTACCCAGTGGTTGAAATTCGACCATAAACAATTTGTCTACATACATTTATAAAAATTACGTGTCACATGTTCCTTCGCGATGAACTCCCTAAACTACTGAACTGATTTTGATCAAACTTTGTAACTATATGTAATTTGGTCTAACTTAAAAGATAGGATATATTTTACAAAGTTACGCGGACGAAGTCGCGTGGGTCAGCTAGTATTATATAAAAATATTAGCTTTCTCTAAACTCTAACAAAAGCAATCCAAAGTTTTCGCTTCTTATAATAAGTTCTAATATATTAATTCATATAATAAGTTAAATTTCCAAGTTATAATGAAAAATAACAATAAATTACTTCGTAAAAATAATCGTAAAATACCTTCACCCGACAAAAAAAATTAAGTTACCTTTCAAAATTATTTAAAAAAATAGGTCCTTGGAGCTTTACTCCAAGGAATTTGTTAGCGAAATTATACGTAAATATTTGAAATATCTTTAATAATGAAAACATTCTTTAAAATTTCCAAGTATTCCATATTTTAAAAATATTCCTCTTCATTAAAATTTAATGTAAATGGCGGCGTTCTTTGCCTAGATGCATTGCGCCATCTCAATTCAAACATATTAGTGAACAGAGTGAGCGCTGAAAAGCTTAAGACTTAACTTATTTGACACATAGAAGGCCCTTAATGGCAGACACGTCGTCCCGTAATTTGGCGTTTCTGTGTCCCTTTTACACTGAGCATGTACTTGAATCTTCAAAGAAGCGAATTACATTTTTGTTATTAACAGGACCGGCTGAACTTGTCGCCCTCAACACATGTATGGAACGACGCGGCGTGTCAACCCTCAACTTCCGTTGGAAATGAGCGCACTTCAAACGTATCCCTCGGCAAGAAACTCCCCCTCGAATGCATTTAGTTGCAGGTGCCTACAATTTTTCTTCTCGGGCAAATTCGAACAGTAGCTTTACAGATATCTCTATACGTCACAGCGGGGGACTGGATCCTTTTTTGAGTGAATGTTTTTTGTAGTTTCCGTCTTTTGAAGATTTTCTTTTGAAATGTACACATTTAGGGGGTCGATTAGATTGTTATCGTATAGCATAATATAACAGTGAAAGTCCAAAATGTTGAATGCTTGTATTAATTATAATATATGCGCGGTTGTAGACAAATTGTTTGTAATTTATACATATATAAGCGATTATTGCCACCTACCATCAAGTCGTAGCTACCATCAAGTAGACCTTTACCTGCGTGCCTCCTTTTAACATTAAATATTTCTGACAGTGATGATTTTAAGAAAATTTAAATTTTTTCTCATGAATATGCAATTCGATCTGTTGGTAAAAGCAAAGCAATTGACTATTGTGAGAGTTTATTTGTTTGTAGAGAATTTAGTCCTATGCGTTAAAGAAAATTTTAATTAATTCAGAAATAAATCTTCAGAACTGAAGTAATAAAATTATAACTGTCAAATAAGCAAAATGTAATGTTGTTATACTCGTAGCAATAAATAAAATTATGAGACGGGCAGTCGCTTCTAGAGAGCACCAAGAATATAATATCTAAGTATCGCTGGTTGAATCTTAAGAGAGAAGTAAACTCAGACATTCATTATCATGATAAATACCTGTGTTGATACAGGCACCGTCTGAAGTGCCAAAGAGCTTTCCGTCTATAACATCTTTGTTACATTGTTGTTAATTAACAATGTACCAATTAGTTTTCGCTACACCTTATCAAATTTATACTGAGTTTAGTCATAAACATTCAGACACGACCGGCTTATTAAGGTTTAAAGTCTAAATTGATTACAATTAACATGTCTGTTGTTAATAAACAGCAATTTAATATACAATCTCAGCATAGTTCAATATTAAAGTTTACGACAGTGAGAGTAATCATCGGAACATGGCTTATAAGAGATAAGTATAGGACTAATAATAAGGTTTTTTATAGAAATACTTGCTGTGGCAGAAATATGAAACTATCGAAAACAGTAAATTACTGCCCCAGGCCTGAAATAAAGCAATTGTCAGCCGAATAGGATTTGTCTTCTTGGACATTACGGCGTGCGGACAGAAAAAAAAAATAGAATAACGTTTTTTTTAAGTAGGTGGCAAGTGGCAGAAAATAATATTTTATTGACTTAATTTGTCCACTACGTTCTATACGGCTTAGCTAGCTATAATAGCGAAAAATTTTCATAATTTTATTTTACCAAATTATGTCCTTTAGAAAGTGGTAAAGATTTTCTTGTAACCAACAATGTTTTTTTTAGCGCTTGGCACATACTGATGTTCCGATTTTGCGTCACAAAACGCATGTTTTTTGGCTGGATTGAACTGAAAGCTATACGCCATAATAATATTGAGTTCGTAAACATTCCTTAAACATTTTCCTATGAATAAAATAGGTCTTTAAATTTATAACAGGCCCACAACATTTAAAGAAAAATCAATATATCATATCAAGATAGGTAATTCTGAATGAACTTCGTATTTTTAAAATGCTACGAGTATTACATAACATCAAGAGTTATGTTTCCTTTTATTTTTAGACGAATTTTGGTGTAAATTTCGTGGTACAAAAATCTGGCCGAGTTGGTGCATACGTCACCCTCTTTGAAAAACAAGGGTCCTCACAATTAAACCTAAGAGAGCTCTAGAGATAAGACGACTTTTCAAGAATTTGTTCAGTGCAGCTACTTAAGTACAACTCGGTCGTTAGCCTAATGGAAGCACCTAACAGTAATAGTACTGCGAGTGAGTCACATATTTTCGATATGCGATATGAATACTTTATGGACCTTTAAATAGCTATAAAGGTTCATCTTAGTTTTATTTTTTACGGTTATGGTATAAAATGATACCTTTCTTTACATAAATATTTGTACGTACACATGTGGAAATATCAAAATTAAAGATTCCCAAGAATTCTACTAATATTACTAAAATGAAAATTTGTTACCAATGTGAAAATGGATGTCTTTCACTCCTTCGCGCATAACTGCTGAACATTTTTGATTTAATTTTAAAATAATTTAGTTTATACAACAGATGAACACATACGACAGGCGGACGAAGTAGCGGACAAAAGCTAGTACCTATACAACTTAATCTGTAGTGTAATCAAAGGCGCCACGTGAGTGAACCCAATAAAACTATAATATATTGTAATTTAGGGCACTGCGCTTCCGATATGAAGAGCGCAGCCAATCTCGGTGCACCACGCCGGGTTATTAGATCATGATTTATTATCACGTGCCAATGGTCGATACGACTTAAGTGCGTTTTATAGGGGTTAGGATAACAATTTTACTTCG
The DNA here is from genome assembly GCA_944738685.1 of Synanthedon myopaeformis. Taxonomy (NCBI): domain Eukaryota; kingdom Metazoa; phylum Arthropoda; class Insecta; order Lepidoptera; family Sesiidae; genus Synanthedon; species Synanthedon myopaeformis. The sequence goes on along the minus strand of OX122924.1, from coordinate 8,026,974 downwards.
CAACAACGACTAACGCTATTTTCTATAACATCACTTTCACTTTGACTTTATAAATATGCCTGTGTTTGTACTAGCTGTGACAGTAAGGACCTACAATCTTAACTGGAACATCATCAGTATGTCTGCCATCTTTTATCATAAAAGAATTGGAACTTGAAAAATATTAAAGAATTTTTTTATTTTGAACACCTCTAAATACACTAAAAAACTGTTTAGTTTTTCTAACCAATGCAAAAGAGTTTGATAAGTTTATCATAATCATTCAAAGGATTTCTACGGGTAGAAACTTCCTGAAGAAACATATAAATGTGTAGACATTCTAATTGCTTGCGGTGGATCCAGGCTGCTTCTGGTCGGTCTTATTATGGGGCAAGCCTATGTCCAACAGTGGGCGTCCTATGGCTTTACTAATCCATTTCGGTCCACAAAGTGAGATACTGACAAGTTAAAACCAAGGTATATTTCTTTATACTATAACCGCAATGTAGTTTCCTGAATTTATTTTTGCGAGCCATGTAGTTTCCTGAATTAACTGTGAGTTTAATCGTTACAAAATAAAGCTCAACTATTAAACGCGCTGAGGAAATTTCAACCTTGTCAAGAAGCCAGAAGGTTAAAAATTCACCTTTTTTAAATTAAGTATCATCACATTTCATCATGTTTTTATAATGTCAACATTAGTAATACCTTGATTAAGTGGAATTAGCTGAACTACCAGGTGGGTCTCGCTGCTAATGCCTATTCATTTATGTATTAGAGTTGCCTTGTTAATATTATCCTTTTATCTTCAAGTGACTGGCAAAGACCAAATCGGCTTAGATGCGCATGGTGGTCTTATGATATGAAAATGTTGAATTTTCATAAGAGAGTTTAATGGAAAACACATAATTCTGGAGGTCTGATACCTGATACTTTTATTCACTTTATATGAGTAAAACAAGATATTTTGCAGTAGATACATCTATAATATCCTAAGTAAAAAGTTACTTACTGAGGATACGTACTTAAACTGCAGTCTTTGCTTCGTCACCTTAAGGCGAAGAGTTCTGGAGTGGATAATTGATAAGCCAATATTAAGTCTTCTTCTTCTTGTAGCTTGACATTATGAACATTATTAGCAAGTGTGAAAGTTTTCGAAGAATTAGTACAAATGAAAATAATATAATCCCTTCTTCTAGTCTGTTAAGTATAAAACGAAGTAGCTGTTCGCCTCTATTTGCTTCTCTGTTCACTTCTAAACCAAGCAAAGGATTTTGATACGGTTTTCTCTAGTAGGAAAGCGATAAACGAGGAAGATTTGTGTATATTAAGGTGTCTACACACCAAAGCCGCCGCCGGGCCCGACGACTCAACCCGCCGCCGCGCCGGGCAAGGCCGGCGGTGTCTCTTGGAAACAAGCTTGCCGGCGGCTTGCGCCCACTTGTATTACCCGGTGGCACGTGTTTTGAGGAATCCACCTGTAATAACTGCACAATCTGCTAATATTAAACCACTATCGTCCTCATCCATATCAAATATTGAAATTACGTCGTAATAATTCGAAAGACGCGCAATCTCTCCGGCGATACCTTAATATATAACCAAACGGAGCCAGGTCGGGTCGCTATACATCAATTAAATAAAATATGTATATTTGTGTAAAAACCATTGTAATAGTAAAAATTCCAATAAATCATAAAAATTTTCATATAAAGATTAAGTTCTATCACACTAAATACAATTATTATTGGAAAATTATGTACTTATAGACTATGACCTACGGTTGATATATTTACGCTTTTGTCGTGAAATGTTTTAAGGTTTTTCTCATTTGTGATAAGGATACACAAAGCCGAAACGAGTCAATTAAGTCTTTGAACTGCTTTGAACGTAATTACCTGTTCGTACATAGGTATTACCTACTCACACTAACATTCGAGAGCAATGAACTTTTATCATGTCAGGTATTGAGAAAACACTTAGAGCACTCAGCGTTATCTGTCACCAGGTGAGCATATTCTATTTAAACATACATATAAAACTAGTGCCCTCGCTTAATGACTCAAAAACCTAAAATGGACTTTTTTTTCAAATGTAAATAAAGTTTTAGGAAATCAAAATTATTTTTACGTTTTAAATTAAAAACAACAAATTTTCTTACTATACTATAAAGGTCGTTAGTCAGACGACGTCCACGTCCACGTGATGGTAAGTGGCTACTGTCGCCTAGAAAACAACTTATGCCACAGGTGCTGCAAGTGCGCTGCTAACCATCATAGTAGGATTATAAAAAGGGGATTGGAAAGTGAGAGAAAAATGAGCTGTCTCTGGCCTCAATCACTATGTAACACTACGTTTAGAACACATCATGATGTTATTTTACGACCGTCTTCTGTAAGGGGACGATTACTTCATCCAGATCGGCTGCACAAAAGACTTCGAAAAACAGTGTGTCCTGCCACTACATGCAAGATCCAAACCAGAGCCAACTATTAAAAGATCATTCCTAATTTCGCGGATCAGCTGGTAATTCTATAATTGTTCAATACAAATTCCAAACTCAATACTATATTGCCTATATTTATAAACATTATTTATTATTTGTCAGTATTAATAATGTAGCTCTGAACGAAATAATATAAAAGAATCGTGTATAGAATGAGTTGGGAAAACAACCGATAATAATTTGTAACTGACACGTATTCCGTCGGAGCACCGACATATCAAGTGCGTGTGACAAGTGACAGCTGTCAGATTTCCCGCGCAAATGTAAACATGCACGCATCATTTCTTTAGCAACGCCATTTTCAGACTTTTTTTTCAATTAACCTTTCTCATTCATTGTTTTTATTAAAACTAATAAAACAATTTATCTGAAACTTCTCACTGTATTATGGTGTTTGGGAAAGCGCTGACGGAAGACAAAAATCACCTAAGTGTGGAAAACTTGTTTTTTTTTTTATAATTATACAATTGATTTCAAGCGTCATCGTTTATAAAGTTACTCTCTCTAGCGCTCAACTGCGATTAAAATCCGCTGTGTGCGTTGATGTACCTTGAAACGTTCGTTATATTTTTCCACGTACTTTTGGTACTTTAAGTCCTTCGTGTGTATCTTCGACAAACAAAATAGTACCTCGAGGAGTGTCTCTCATCCGCGCCAGCCTTAATACTTTTAAAATAATATCTAAATTTCAATATTTCAGTTAGTCAATAAATAATTCAATAAAATCAAAAATAGTTCATTATCCTCCATTTTATTCTTTAATACAAATTACTGCTTTTCAGCAGCTGATGTGACTGACAGAAAACTAATTGATAGTAAATATAATTGTATATGAAAAAAATGTATTGCATTATTCATAGCGTTGTTTTGGCAAATAAATAATGTACGTAAACATTTTCCGCAAACCAGGACATCAAGATAGTTTGGACGTAAATCAAAACTGGACGAATCAGGGGCGAGACGAGTTTGCCAAGGGGTATGGGGAGGGGGTAAAGTTGTAAAGCAGCTCATATATCATGAGAACACGAAGCTATCTGCAGTGAATGTACCTACTGAGGTTATCGGCCGTGCCTGCATGATAATGAATACTTACCTTTCTCGGTATAAGTGACAATCGCATTGATGCAGTAAATGTACTTAGGGTCATTATTGCCGGGTTACTTATATGTAAACATGATTATGTTCTATGGTTTATTTTGGTCTGATTACGAAAATGTTTACGTATAGATTAATTTTTGGGAGAGAAATAATTTAAGAAACTGGTCTGACACAGAACAAAGTAATTATTAGGAATATGTCTTAGAGGCTAGATTTTGACTAGTTAAACGTTTGTTTACAAATAAAGTCAGCCTTTTTAATAATTATCTATTGTATACATACAAATATTATCTACGTATATATGATACATAATACAACGCAAGAGCACTAATGATCTGTAATAGGACATACACAGGAATGGAAAACGGGTTGTGCAGTGTAGTGGTATCAATCCAGAAACATTCTGAACTACTTAAATTACAACTAAGTATTTTACAGAATTTAAAGTCAATGTGTCAAAGCTAACTGAATTTAATCACGATCAAAGCGTAATATAGTGTTTAAAAGTCTTCATTTAGCGTAATTACATAACGTCGGATGCAATAACGCTGACAACACTGATAAGATAAAGGACGAGGGACACGGGGAGAATTGAGGAATAATCTCGCTCATCCACCGAAGTAGATCAGCATACGTTAAGTATATTATTTTATGGTTGGTTACAGCCGCCAGACGGTTTGCCCAGTATAAGACTGGGAAACGCATTGTGATTTCTGCCACAACAAAATCCATAAATCTATTCAGATTTACTCTGAATCAAGACGAAATCATGTCGCCCCACGCATTTGTTCCAGAGGTGTCCTTAATAACATAAAATATTTTATGGTATCATAGACATCTTAATCATTGGCAACGGTAATACAATTTTACTATTATGGGTCAGATTACAGTCGCCTTACACTGGCATTTTGTAAAGAGTGTCCCAGTTGGCCATTGTTTCCAAGATCGGCTCGATTTGACATGTTCTTGGCTGTATTCACCAACGGACTGTTGACTTTATGATATGTAACAAAACTGCCCACGCGTCAAAACGTCTTGTCTTTCAATTGACTGACGGAATTTATTTCGAGATCGAGATCAAAAACAAATTTCTATTCTCTCACTGTTTAGAAGTGTTACGTATCTGTAATTCTAATACTGTTGGCAGGTAATGAAATTAAGATATTTATTCTAAAATACGAAGTTTGTTTAAAGGCTTTCGATACATATCCGACGTGGGGTCACGCGTTCCGTATCAGGGCAGTCTTTCTGATGACATCGAAAAAGCAGCTAGCGTAGGTCCAGCAAAACCATCCATTTTACGGACGCCAGACGGGCTGTCCAGTGTGTGACTGCGGTAAACAGTGTGTCCTCTGGCATTATGTCTCAGTGTATGTTTCAATATTCTTTAATTTAAATGTCCTTGCCGTCGATAACTATAGTCAGAGAAGACTAGATTATGATAATACCATAATTATAATTGTCTGTACTATGTAACAGCCCACTTTTTATTCTTAGTTGTATGTGGCCTCTATGACTTGCATGGATGTAAATGTTTTGTTTTTCTAGTTTGTACACTCTAATCCGGTCAATCTTAAAACATATAAAGGTATTTTGATTTGCCCAGCTATTGTTTCACAGCGCCAATCCTACACTACAATATTTATACTAATAAAAGAATTACTTACAACTACTGTTATAAATTGTCATTTCTTGTAATTCCGAATAAACTTGTCAACAGTTACGCAGTTAGCTACGAAATAATTTGGAACAAATCGTGATCAACAACCGCAGTGATTTTATGCAAATATCACGTTATTTCTCCGAGTGTCGAATAAATATTGCTAAATTCAATTATAATTAATTTTAGTTTAAGCCTCATAACACTAAATTTCTGTTAGGAACGACTTAAAATTCATGTGGAATTTCTATCAAGCTAAATGTAGCAATTAGTTTCAACGGAAACCTGTGGAATAACACCGTTGTTTGCTTTGATTAATTTTATTATACAAATTGTACATTAAAATTAGAGTTTGACGAGGCTCTCAAGAGTCTCAAGATACACAACTAAGATTTATTAGGTAAAATAATGTTTTCCTGGAACGTCCAATAGTTGATTTATTGGGATTTTTAGACTAATCGCGAGAGGCTTTCTTGCATTTCTTTATTTATAACACCATTTATAATACAAATGTAGAGTTTTTTTATAGTTTTTACTTGTATACTAATTTTAACTTCTGTTTGTATTCTAAGTGAAAATAAAATAAAATAAAGACGAATCAGCATCAGAAGCCGATAAAAAATTGGCGTCGGTACAAAGTTGAAAGGACCATAGATTCATTAAGGAAAAATTAAAATATAAGGGTAAATTAGTATGTAGGCATTTTAATTATAGATTATATACTTAAAATACTGATATATCTTACAGTATTAAGTATACTTTTTTGGGCGTAGGAGTGTGATATCCAAGTATAAAGGTATATTATTATGGTGAGTTAGTGCAGAAATCTAGACTTCATATATATTTAAGAAATAAAAAAATGCCCATAAATAATTATTGACACATCGACTGACAGAGATACTACAAGTAAAATATAATTACAAATGAATTTGGTTGGTGTACTTTCTCCGGTAAATCGAAATTACGTTTAAATAAAATGTGAGGTCGCGTGTTCCGTTTGAGGTTTATAAAAAGCATCTTTGAGTTAGTAGTATAAAGCCTTCTTTATGCGCTTTTATAACCTTAATCTGTTGACAAAGGCAAGGCAAGGCTCGTGTGCCGCTTGTAAAGCAACTATACTAGTCGTGGTTCAATTAAACGCGAGTGATTTGTGAACGGATGCGACACAGCGCCGGGCGCTCACTGGGTGACCATTGCCCGCATTATTATTGGCGCCGATAGTAGGCTCTTGTTAACTGCTTTCTATACTCTATCTAGCCGATGCCTTGTAAATTATTTTATGGTTATGTTTCAACCTTTGCGAAACCTTGTATTTGCATTGTAGAGGCTTAATTGAGTTTAGAAAACACTTTTTCATCACTCGTGTTCTGAAACTAGATTTTATTTAACTCGATTTACAGCTCTAGCGTGTAAACAAAATTTGAAAATCAAAAGGATGGATTTTTTTTTCTTCTATTTCATTTTATTAATTAGCTAGTTGACTCCGCAAACGTGACACGAGAGTTTTAATTATATGAGATATAGCATTATGAAGCAATAAAGCTTTATAAAGTCTTAAATAGACCCTGCGAAATTAGATCAGAGACCGTTTCCATGAGTGAAAACCGTATCAAAATCAGTTGGGTGGTTTAGAAAAAATAAACGGAAACGAATTTTTAATTATTTTTTTTAATATATGTATGGATAATAATAAGTAGATTTATAGATCGATTGAGTTTAATGTACGAGTTATATAATTTAATTTTATGATATAAATTAATAAATATTGGTACTAATTACACCTAAGGCAAACGTGTCAGGCAGGCTGACGATCTATTTAACACTTACCTTCGACTATAATTTTCATTATTAGCAATCAAAGATTTATTCTCCAATCAGTGCTGCCTTTGCAAACAGATATATTATATGTATTGAATGCGTGGGAGTGTCCGCGAATTTGTACTTGTGACCGGTTGGTCTCCTCAATTAATAGAGGGGTGTCGCCGCGTTGGAACAGATAAATTGTTGTGGATATTTCATCAACAACATAAAGAGAAAATACATTCGAGTTAATAATTACGTTGTTCCACATATTTAGTGTATTCACAAGGCTATTCGCGTGTCTTTATCCTACTTCCATACTAATATTAGTCCAGTAACTTTGTCGTCTGAATGTATGGGGTAGTATGCGTCAAATCCGGTAGTTCTGATTTTTTGCAGACTTGTTTATGATGTTGGCCTAATGAATAATGCAAGTTTGTGACCTCGAGCGCCGAACGCAACTTTGTCAAAAATCGAAAAAACCGCGAAAAAATCGTTATTTTTTCAAATTTTGGCGATTATAACCCTAAAGGACTAGTTTGTGAAAAAACTTTCTTAGGACGTTTTTAAAGTAGACTAAATTTGCTACAATATGATACTAGAACTGTCTCTGTAGACCCAACAGTTTCCGAGATTAAGCCTTTCAAAATTTATCTTTTTTTTTTCGAACTTCGCAATTTTTGCAATATTTTAGACGTCACTCAAATAACTCTAGCGGGATGAAGTTCCAATTACCTCCGACGGAGTGTGCTAGTCTTTGGCTTAGGGAAGATGCAAATGATGTCCATAGCTAGTGTCAGTTGAAATACTCTGTGAATCATTATATCATAAATAATTTTAACAGGTGTACTGTTGGTGTATTTAATAAAATAAAAAAAAATAAAAATAATTATAAACTAGCTGTCCCTCTCCCGGCTTCGCCCGGGGTGTATTTATGTTTTCGTAAAAACCTTCCCTGATTATCCCTCTATCCATTGGTGAAAACCGCATGAAAATCGGTGCAGTAGTTTTTGAGTTTATCGCGAACAGACAGACAGACGCGGCGGAGGACTTTGTTTTATAATATGTAAGGATGTGAAAATAACTGTCTGTCTGTCCGTCTGTTACCTTTTCACTCCTTAACTACTCAACCGATCTTATAGAAATTATGCATACACGTTGTTAGCGAGCCAGAAAAGGACATAGTAGGTATACCTTTTATCCAGAAAAAAGTACTGTTCCCTAGGGATCATCTAAAATTAAGAAAACTAACGCATGGAAAAGTGTTATATCCATTGACACGTTACATTGCTTATTTGTGTACTTTTTAATTTTTGTCGCAGACGAAGCCGCGGTCACCGACTAGTTTATTATATTTTGATAGATAATAACTATAACGACATTTAAATAGTGATCACCATCATCATCTGCCCACTTTTGTGTTGGACTAGCGTCCACTAATGGACATAATGCCTGTTAATTGAATGTCATCATACTCGGTCCTACGATCTTCGCACACATCCATTGCCAGCGACTTTCATAAGGTCGTGGGTCAAGTGCAGTTTGGTCGGCCCACGGGACGTTTCGATTGTGGTCTCCACTTTTAATCCCATCCAAGGCAAGACAAGTGTTTGTGTAAACAAAGATTAATAATAATTAATTAATAACATTTTTGACTTCGGTTCGACAAAACCGTTCGCTTTCTGCCTGATTAAAAAGATAAATATTAGGAAATAAAGTCGCGCCTGTGTCTGTTTAATTTCTTCTAAACCACCCAACGGATTTCGATACGGTTTTCACCAATGGAAAGAACGATAAACGAGGAAGATTTTTGTATATAATTTGCAAAATAATTGCATCCGTGCGAAGCCGGGAGCGCGTTGAAGTATTAAGAAAGTTTTAACATTTATATAATATGTAGTAACAATAGGCTTAAAAGAAATTGATAGTAAGTATTAGAGAATACATTGGCTCAGTGCAACCTTCATTATTTATCATGTGGTTTGTCCCTCACGGAATGCTTGTTGCAGATCACAAGATTAATCTCAATCGGCCGCATTTCATCGGCTTTCTTACAACTCTCTGAGAGTCGTTAATTGGTTGTAGGTTAACTAGCCGCCTGTTGTTACTGGAACGACATGTGTCTGCTTGGAAAAACTCGTGTACCCAATTGGGTAAACACGGTCTGTTTCTTGGAAGTAGCACCTCGTTTTTGTATTGAATAGCTGGACATCCTTAACAACTTAAGGACTGTTAGTTCGTGGATTTTATTAAAGCTAATTTAAAGGGATTTTTTTTTATATATACGGTCGCCTAAGGGGACAACCAAAACTTGGAGAATGCACGTGTGCTGCAGATCCTGTGTACTTATTTATTTACAGTGCTTAAACATTAGCAGTGCAAAAGCATTGCTTAAAAGTGAGAATTGTAAGTGGGATTCAATATATCTACCTATATTTATTAAAATTATGAATGCATCGTAAAAATATTATAATGTATTTCACATACTGGTGAATTCTTCACTTGAATTGACATCTGAACCTTCCGCATACTTTCACATAAATTGCGCAACCGTAGCAGCATTATATCTCAAGTTCAGTTATGAAAGTATGCAACCGCAGACCGCGGAAAAGCGCGTGCGTCGATTTTGGCGAAACGACATTATTGTGCAGTAGCCTGCGTAGGGCTGACACACACTGTGAATTTATTATATTCACAGATGACTCGAAATTCAAATAACTGATAATAAATACTAATTCTGACCACAACTGCTTCAATAACTATTTTTAATTACGATTACACAACTCATTTCGTTTCAAGTGTGCGGCAAGATTTATTTTTAAATATTTTTATACACATTGTCAATAATAATATTTTTTACTTTTTTTTTGTCTCATTAATAAATTTTAATTTTAATGACAAATATATAATTTTAATGACATTTTTTTTTTAATATTATAAATTTTTATTATAATCAAACATTGTAACCTAAAACTAAAAACCTTAAAAAAATATATAATACTAAAATATATTTTTTACTACTAAATAATATAGTCACCGAAATTGACATTGCGCGATTATATTAATTATCCATACAAATAACTCGCCGAAATATATAAAAAATAATAATAATTTCCTAATATTATCCATCTGTTGTCTGAAAGTGGCAACCCTACAATTTTGTATTACGGGACCACGTATGTGCGAAAATGGTTATGAAACAATGCACCGGTAAAATGGGATTCGTCAAAATTGGACATCATTGGAAGGAATGAAGATGTGCATGTCTGTATCTCAATTCCTTATATTGTGATTTGTAATATATTACAGAAAAAAAAAACTCAACGTATTTTTGTAGTGTTTACTACTTAATACTTATAATTTATTGCAACAGAATAAATTACTCATAAAACATTTTTTTACACATAAGGCTTGTGTTTTTTTGTACACAATATTTAAGATTCTGTTAAGCATTAAACATTTTCCGAAAAACTTACTCACTATGTACTCACTGTAAACACTTCAAACCACAAACATACCTGTAACAAACAATAAAATATTAAGTATTTTATAATAGTATAAACAACAAAATCCAATAATTTGTTTCAAATATAGAAAAAAATGTAAGCAAAGCATATTTATAGTCAACGATATTATTGAGAAAAATGTAAAATAGGAATAACTCTAAAATAAATAAATAAGACAATTATAAAATATACTTCCTAACACAAGCAACTCCACAGGTGCTATTAGTCTGGTTGGATTTTAAAAGAAAAACCACGGTTAACGGCATTTAGTGAAACTTTTTGCCACCTTTTTAGACTAATTCGACCCTGCTGAACACGAATCTGTCAACCTCTCCCTCGCTCCCTTCCTCAAGTCCCCCCCCCCCCAAAGTGTCCCGATCTGTGGTTTTTTCAATTTTTTTCGGAATCTATTAGATAAAAGAAAACTGTCCATGATAAAAATAGGTGGGATAGGGATTTCCCTATCCCAGCGCACTTTCACTTATTAATGCAGCACTTGCATTTGTGAAGCTGGACTTTGGCATCCCTTACTCACAGAAACACACACACACATGCTTTTATTTCTTGATAGTCTTCTTAAGGAGGTGGTTACTGCCGCCAGACGTGCTGCCCAAATGACTGCGATACGCAGTGTACCTTGCCACTAGTGTAACCAATTAACACCAAGTAGACCTTCATGCTGTTAGCCGCTCTATATAACAAAAGTAAACAGAGCAAACAAATCCGATTGTTTTGTCAAAATTTAAGACACTTACTGCATTACTTAATTCAGTTTTAACTGTCAGCGAAACTACCTCAAAACAATGTGAGAAACACTTGAAACAGCTCGCTAAATGAAGCTATTTTATTAAACGGGTTTGCATACAATAAGAAATTGCAGCATAAATTAAATACTAAACGCAGTCAGATACATTCGAGTTTGCAGACAAAACTCATTAACATAAGAAATTAGGTCTTATTATGTTGAATACAACATTGAATTTCCCGCAAAGCGAATTCGATATAGAGTAAAATGTATGGAGTTTTGCTACGAATGGTTCTGTCAGTACAGTATGAATTGATTACTTTATTATGACATTATTCATTGACATAATTTCTATGAATTGCTCTTGGAATTTTCTATATTAATTGTTCAAATATGATTTCATTAATTTTTTAGTGTTTGAAGAAATAATGCTTTTAAAATTTAATTGTTTATTTTTACTTTTAAATCTCCTTACAAGTACAATTATTATTTTTACATCCTTAAATTACAACCACTGCAGGCCCAGGTTCGAATCCAGGACGAGCAGGTACTTATGACAGTTTAACAGATATCAGTTCACAATGATCAGTCGGTTTAATGGTAAAATAAAACATCTTGAAAAAACCTACATGTTCCAGTAACATCAGAAGGTTCCTTACTCTCAAGCCTTAACCATACATATTGGAAATTATATGTTACACATACATATAACTAAAAGAATATAAAACTATTAGGATTAGATTTTATATTTAAAAAAATTTTAATTGTGGTATATGACGATATACAGGATCACAGTGCGCCTGATGGCAGTGCTAAGAGAACTAGAATATTCAAATAATAAACAATAACATTCATGGAATTTATAGAGGATGTTATAATTTTTAAACCGACGCCCTACGCACAATATTCTACATAAGAAATATTGTTTTTTTAGTAACTAATATATAAGTTTTTCATCACATTCTACTAACTGTCATTTCAATATCGACGGACATGAAAAATATGTTGGGTTTGTTCTTCTCAACAAGGCTACTTTCAAACTTATTTCCGACTTTTATGGCTTGGTTACATAGTTCGTATCCCCTTGTTAAACTAAGGTGAGTTTGGGAATCGGGATACCAACTTGTTTTGGGACTCCGAATCTTTGCATGGGTAGTGTTCCCATGATATTTAACAAAAAGAGAAAAAGTCTTATAAATTTTTTTATACTCATGGTTTCGTTAAAACAATTAATACTTAACTAGTAAATTATAGTAAAAAAGTGAAAAAGAGGGGCATTTGCAGGTCAGTTAATAACATTTTATTGAAATACTGAATGTTACTAAAGAAAACATAAGTCAATTTGAATTTTAATAATTTAAATAATGTCAATCATTTGAAGTCGCTTTCCGCGTCTGTCTATATTGCCGCTAACTCCACCTAAACCACGCAACGGATTTTGATGCGGTTTTCACCTTGAGTTAGATAATTTTTCACGAAATTTTTATATATTAATAAAACCTAATGAATTTTTTTCCTGGGCGAAGCCGGAAGCGGTTTCGCTAGTTTATGTATAACATGAAAAATCACAATTTAGAAGTTTGGCAGTGGTTAAAAAATATCACCTTTACAATTTATGAGAAAGGGGCTAACACTGTTTTCGGTAAAACGTATGCTGGCTTATCCTTTACTTTTTTTAATTGTCCCCTTCAAAGTAATCACCGTCACATGTATTAACCCTTGTGCAATCAGACTTTTACACCTTAAAGTTCCGCCGCCCCAGAGTGACCACGTCTTTTCAAATCAATGTACGTTCTAAGTATTTTAGAACGTACATTGTGGAATGGATTTGAATTATTACAGCGATTCGGTCTTTATCTCTTTCTTTGTCACGAAACGTCTTCCCTTCATAGCGTTCTTCGTAATTGAGAACAGAAGAAAGTCACAGGGACCAAGTCCGTCTTGTCTTACACAATAAAACATGTCATTAGATCTATCAAAAATACAATCAGGCCCCAATTGTTCGAAAATTTACAATAAAATTATTAACACGTATACCGCAACCAAAGAAAAGATGAATTCTTAAATCCCAATATTCCGGATATCTTTTCTTCAACCCTCGTATGGTTAACTAAATTCTATTTCTCGAACATTCCGTGTTTTAGAAGAGAGTATGGTGACCCTAAACCCAGGGGAGTCATCATTTGACCGCACGCCAAACTTCGGCCGTGTTTCGTTACTCCACCTTGATTTTCTATCACATAGATTGGCTGTTTTATTAGCTTTACTGTATCTCATTCCCTTTATCTATATATCTGTAAAAGATCTCGACGCTAGAGTTGTCCTCATACAAACTTATATGGTCCACAGACAATTTCTTCATGCGTTATATGACGCCTAGACCGTCAGCCCAATAGATTTGATGACTATCCGACACCTGTGGGACATCAGGAAGGTCGCAGAGGTTGCATATTAAGTCACCCAGATTTTGCTTAATAGAGGTGTAGGAAGATTTCGAATTTATTTACAATAGTTACGTGACAGATAGCAAAAAAGTTAGTCATCCAAAAAGTTACCATCGTTATCACATGGCAACGCTATAAAGATATTATTATATTACCCTCAAGTCCTTCCTCAAATAAATTAAGCACTTTAGCATGCTATCGTCTTTATGGATTCGCTTAAATTTCTATTGAAAACACAAAGACTATTTGACTAGAAAGTTGCTGAACCTCCACTTAAAATATTTTACTTACCGTACGAAATATACAACCTCTTAATTTTTGCAACACTACTCAGTTAAAAATAGTCTTAAAGCTGAGTAGATTCTCATTACTGTGTCATATTAAATGCGGGCTTACAGTAATTTTTCCATCAACTTCTCGCATTACATTGTAACAGTTGATTGACACTTCGCCAATAGCATTACGATAATATCAAATAACACTCAAGTATAATTATTTGCAAATAAATAATCTAAGAGCAAAAAATAGTATTGGAATGGAGCCAGAGGGGCGGAAATCGATGAGAGTTTGACACAGGCATTGGCAAGTGTTGTTTCTATAATATATAACGACTTTATTATGACTGCTTTTATTTCGTAACAATAAAAGTCAATTTTTGGACTCCCGTTTTCTCGTGCTCGTTATCAGATGAGTATTTCCCTTGGCAATACCAATTCACATAACTCTGGTAATAAACTATTATGAATCATGAAACTAAACACCATTGCTAAATTCCTGCGTACTTTGAAACCAATTTATTGCTAACTACGTTTACAGATTACTTCTTGGAAAAATGTTCTTGGAAAAATGGAGTTATAATTTACCGCTTGTAATATGGAGGCTGCGTTTCTGTTTCTGAACAATTCCTTATCGCAACTCGTGTAGGTACCAGTTAGTTATTGGATCTTAACATACTACTTCAGGTTTCAAAGCTATATTACTCCACTGCAAATGCGAACACCAACAGTGTTATTAATAGTAATATTCCAAAGAAAGATGGATCTGAAGATGACAATCTCGGTTTCCTATTTCTTGTTTCGGTTTCATAGGTCATGCTAACGTAAAGTTCTGGGATGCTGGGCAGCCCATTAGCCGCTTAGCCCGACGAAAGTTTAAGGTTGCGAGAAAACAGAAAACATTCAGTCGTAAGCTTTAACGGTCTATGAGAAAGGCTTAACGATAGACCACGTGATAAAAAGCTTATATTTTCATTTAAATTGAAATGCGAAAATTATGTGTAATAAAAATATTTCTAGTGAATATAGATCAACCTTAAGTTAGATTATTTGAACGTTTTGTGTTTAAATTAATTAACGACAAAGGGTTAAATTGTATGGGCATTAATATATGAAAATTAAATTATAAAAGGTATAATTTATATTTTCGTCAATCATTCAAGAGGTATTAGGAATGTTATATGTATGACTGCATGTGGCCCGGTTAATAGGACTTCGCGTGTCTTTGAAGATTAATACTTTTAGGACTTTCTGGTTTTATCGCAATGTTCAGCTTTACTATTAGCTTAACTTACGGAATAAAACAGATAATAAAAATAAAAAAATATTATTTTCTATTTAAAATGTTATGAGAAACGCCATTAGGCAGACTGACAGCTCAATCGATGACTAGTGGCTACGGTCGCCTATAAACAAACATTAATAAGTAGTTTATAATCCTTTTAGTCATGTTCCGAAACACACAGCAACATGTACCGTCTATAATATGAGGGTGAGTTGGTTGTTGCTACCAGTGGAAAGGCCAGTTTTTAACTGAGGAACGCGGTGTTCCCTACTACTTCTAATTTATACCCGCAGTCGAATTTACCCTCACTTTTCTAATTATCATCATTACCTTCTTTAAATTAGTCATGTTTTATAAAGCCAATGGACTGTTAGGTGAGGAGATAACGATTAAATATAGAGCGATCAGGGCCAATCGTTAACCAACAGTTTGTTTAACGGTGGTTGTTAACGAGGCAAATTGCATTGCATTAGCTTGTTATCGTGATACTCGTATACTTTAGTGTTTATTGCGGCTATATAACTATAACATTCCAGTTATTTGCGAATTACTGCAGCATTGTACACCAATCAATAAAAAGCTAACACTTAATGGGCTGGTTTTGGTGAGTAATTTTACTACAAATTGTAATAAGTGCTACAATTTAAGCAGTAAGTAAGTAATATTTTAAGCAGTAAGAGAGAATAAAAACATTTATTTCGTAGATTAAACAATTATACAAGAACATGCCCTTTAAAATGATTATTGATTTTTTTTAATACTCAAAATTTTACTACCAGAGCCCCCGAGGTCAATTTAATTTAAAGAACATACTTAGAGTTGAAATCGCCTAAGGAAGTAATAAATACAATTAAATTTTACCATTCAATTAACCAAATAGATATCTAATCAGAGACGGCTGTTTCATTATCTATATATTCTATACCACTTCTATTATAAAATAAAGTCGCTCTGTGACCTTATCTTTTTCTAAACTGGTAGAGTATATTTCTCCGCTAACTTCTTTTAAACCAACTGTTGACGCCGTTTTTGCTACACACCTCACACATGCAAACGAACGCATCACACGCATACCTACCTACATATTTATCTATTTTTTTTATTCCCTTTCCTACCCTTAAAAACAAGACAGACGCTTACAAGTTGTCGCCGCGCTCGCATATCGCTCCGCTAAATTAAATTCTCTACGCGTGTGTGGGTATGTGATATCTTAAGAATCAAACGCTTAAAAATCAATAAAAAACTCTCTGTATTGTGGTGGAACCGAACCAGCGCTGGAAGAGCAGGCGAACCTCCGTTTAACTATCGGTAAGTCTGTCTTGACCCTTCCAAAACCTGCCACAACACCACCCAACGGATTTTGTTACCGTTTTCATTAAGAGAAAGAGCGATAAAACCAGCCACGGTTTGTGTATATATATTATATTTTCGGAAAAATTGCATCCCTACGAAGCCGGGATGGGGTCGCTATTTAGCAGATAATATTGAAAATCTTTGGTAATATTTATGCTTAATTACTTACATGTAATCTCTAATTAACCGTGAAATAGAATCAATAATCCCAAAATGCTTTATACTCAATCAATATTCACCTAATTCAAAGGCCATAAATTAATTCCGAAGCCATTTAAATTACGAATCATTCCCATACGCTCTCGGCATGTACGGAAACAAAGCGTTTCAATCACACACCCCCTTAACACCTTTGAATCAAGGCTTACCTTTCACGGGCTTATTAAAGAGGGTTTAATTAGGCCGTACAAAGGAGATGGGAGATAGGGGGTCATGACGTCACACAGGACACAATACACGTCCCGGCAATGAGAATGAATTTTAATTGTAAGGTGTGACATCACAGGCATACCTTATCTTCATTCCCTACCCATGTCAAAGTTAACTGTGCATTACAGGGAAGCTATCTTCTTAAGAGACATGACATTATCAGTGGCATACGTATGTAATAACTATAGCGACCCGCCCCCGGCCTCGCACGGAGTTGAAAATTTCAAAAATCCCGGATGCTTTCGTTATAAAATAAACCTACGTTCCAAATTAAAGTAGTTTTGGCTATGCGTTGATAGTAAGTCAGGAAAACGACAATTCCTTCTTGGTATGTGCTCAATACTAAGAATACGCATAATTTTTTAGATCTTAACTATTGGGTTAGTGAAAGGCCAAGCTAATATAAATTAATAGAAGATAGCTTAAGCAATTATGACGAGATCGGCGGAGCTAACCACTAGAGGCAGAAACGGCCCCTGGTGACGTTTTTATGTAAATATGGACAGGCTGGCTGACGATCCACTTCGTGGTAGGTGGCTACCGTTACAAACACAATAAACTATTAGTTATTTATATTAATATATTATTATTCCAAAGGTTCTGCAATTAGAGTACCGACCTTAGAAGATAAGAGATTAGGACTACGACGGGACGATAAGAGATTAGGACAAACAAGACATATTGTTGTTTCACAGGTAGTCTTCTATAAAATGGTGGTAAGTGTTGCCAGACCTGTCCAATTATTGACTGCGAATACAGTGTGCCCTGCCACTAACTAAAGAGGTAAGTTTTAAAACTAAGAGATAAGAAGATCACGTCGATAGGTGTATGTGAGGGTGTGACCTTTGGAAAATTGGAGTGTCTTAAAATCCATTAAATATATTCTGAGAACAAGTTATCGTGTACTTTTTATATAAAATAAAACATGGCCGCCAGATTCAGTTACTTATATAATCAACCCATTTACTGAATTTTGCATACATGCTTGTGCCGGTCTCATCCATACGAGCAGGTTTCCTTAAAAGGTGCGCCTCCAACATTTTTAGCCAGAGGAGAAAGTTTCGTATGCAAGCCGAGGTCTCGAACATCCCTAGCCTTTTAAGTATTTGCATTTCTTTTCCATAGTCGCTTTTTTCTTTTCCGAGTTCTATACCGAATATGGTTTGAGCTTGGCTTTTGCATACTAATGTAATCTGTACCTTTCTCGATAAAGTTGGTGGGTGTTTGTTTCAAAACGATAGTTGAATAAGTTTCTAAAAAAGTCAAATTCCTCAATATTAACAAAAGCAAAATTTCTTTTCAATAGATAACACAATGTTAACAAAAGTTAAATCGTCATTATTTTATTTTAAAGATTTTTTGTTATCTTTAAAATAAAATAATGATTAGTGGTATTCTGATTTCCTTTTGGGGTTTCGCCTCAGGATCACCATCATCGTGGCTATTTTTCCGGAACCTTAGTAATAATAGACTGATAATTAAAAGGTTTTCCTTCACACCTATTATAATCATTTAAAAAAATTTAATTAAAGGAGAATGACAATTAGAAGCCTGGTCAACTCTAATCCATTGTAAACAGTATCCGAAAAGAAATATGCTTTAAATTTTATTTTAAAACTTCTTTTTTAATATTATGTGTCTACAATTCATTCCTCATAGAATTAGCGTGCATGTTTGGTAGGCTTTGAAATTAACATGCTATTATGTGGTCGTAAACACACGAGTTGATATTATGTTTAGTTAAATAAACATACATTTTAAGGCTTTTTTAAAATTACAGCTATTTGATTACAATATATATTATACATTAATTATTGATTATTTTTAAAGACAATTGCGCTTTTATTTTAGTTATGTGTCCCTTGATTTTTTGGTGACGGTAATTACCAATCATCCAGTGAATAGTAACCCTGACTTTTTGAGTAAAGATACAGGCAAACTGACGATCCACTTAATGGTACCTACCGTCTCCTATTAACAGAAACAACCCATAGTTAATGCAAAGATGCATGCGTTGCCGACCTTGATGGATAAAGGATAGGAGAGGATTTGGTATGGTTTCTAGCATCGCTTACTGAAACAAAACAGCATAGGAGCTTCTGGTAAAGGATGGTTACTGCCACCATGATGAAACTGTAACTACAGAAAGCACCGTAAAAAGAAGTCTTCTTTTTACGGTGCTGTCTCGTAGCGATTATTGCAATATTGGCTTTATCTGCAGCCGCTCTAAACAATGATTGTATGCTCATCCCTATCCACTCAACGAGGTATTTAAGCCACGATTTTTTACATCTACCTGATACGAGTACGCATTGTATCTAAATTTATTTAGCGACATGCTCCCGGCTTGATGCAATTTTTCAGGTAATGCAATTTTTTTGTTCATAACTTGGACTTCCGCGGTCTTAACTTGGTCTAGCCGTATATGAATTTTGAGCTTATGTAGCAAATCATTTAGTGATTCATACTAATTTATATAGTTAGAAATTATATTCAATATCTTAAGACAAATGACGATGACGACAATATTACAAAGAGGTAAAAGTTTCTAAGTGAAGATGATGTACGATTTCAAGATTTGCCTGATCAATATCGAGAACGACGCTGATTTTGAATAACACTAAAACAAACATTGTTAGATATATTATAACGAGTGATATAGTAATCTTTCTTTGGTTTTCGTGAAGCGCACAATAAATATGCAAACATTTAATAGCCGAGCTCGTCTTGTGCCAGTCTGAGAAGTTTCTCCCTCAAAGGCACAAGAAAGTCTCCGGCGAGTCGGAGCAAAGCAAAATGTCCAACAAAACAAACTGTTCAACATTTATGTAGAACATTTGTCTGTATGGTACGTTAAAGTGTAGAATAGCGATACATTAGTACTTTTGAAACGTGATAAAATATTTCACGACACCTCGGTACACCCTCCGTCGTCGCGTCGCGTCGCGTCGACTGCTACCGTCACCTATAAACATCTTGCAACTTTGGAATATTTATTTTAAAATTCCTTTTGAAATGAACGAAAACTGTTGTGTAGCGAATCAACAACATTTGTATTTATTACTATTATTTCATTATTATACTTAAAATAATTATTTTATGCTAATTTATGTGTTAGAATTTTGTTAGAACTTTGTCATAGTCATAATTTCGACACCTTAAAAGATTTTATTACGAGTTTACAATTTTAAAAGGAATGAAATATTCCGCGGTTTACCAATACTGTTGAAACCTCTTTCAACAGTATCGAAAATTTAAAAGGTCTTGTTAACGCCAATTTAATATATAATACACACTCGTTTACACACGTTTCCTACAATTACCTACCCTGCAGTTCATGAAAAATTTCTAAGTATGTCTACATCAGCAGATCTATCGTCTATCGTGGAATATAAACATAACATTTTAGAAATGATCTACAGCTGTTCTTTTTAAAAAGAGTACGACAAACATCGGTTTTCATTTTAAAATGTCAAAGCGTGTAATTTACGTTCACTCCGGAGTTCCATTTCAATTTCCAGATTTCCGGGAGCGTGTCGATTTTTCACAAATTTATTTTGGATAGTTTTCCGCGAATACGTTACGAGTCGGGTTGAATGGCTTGGTGGCGCCGACAAATCCAATAAAGAAACGTGCCTCGAACAAATTTATGGCATTGACCGGCTTATGGCGACTGACATGTGAGAACTGGGAACTTAGGAAGAGGCCAGGTTACGTAGACCTTGTACGCTTGAGCCGGACCCTTCGTCTTGCCTTTCGCACGTATAAACTGAAAATCTCAAGAAAAATGGTGTTATTGTTCCTTTAGACACTTTTTTCTGATGTATCAGCGATCAGCGCCCTACGAGGGTCTCTGTTCTACATATTCGCTAAAAAAGTTTTGAATGCTTTAGGCATTTTTTGGGCTTCTTATATGCAGTGCAAGCATATCATTATATCATTATAAGCGACTATTATTAATGTTTTTAACTGTGTGTAATGGATTTTATTTAATTTCATCAAAATCGGGTTATTTTGATTACTTTGATCAAGTTGCGACCTTATAGTAGAAATGTATGCATTTATAAATTTATAAAAGAATTATTGCTTTTGTGAAAGCCTTGTTCGATCTACAGTCTACATATAACTTCTAGTGTTACATGATCGGTCATTAGCGTCTATACACTGATTAGATGGGCAAAATTTAATATACTACTAGAACTCAGACAAAAATGTAATTATTCCTTGGATATACCGGAAATTGGACGTTTAAGAGGATATTGCCAGACGTTGAATTGGACACACGACGGAACAATTTCGAATGATTTAGCATGCAAGGAAATAGATCCGAGTTGGGGACCATAATGGAACCAATCCAATGTTCTCTAACATTAAGTTGAAAACATATTGAATTAAAACGTTTTCGTTTGAAAAAGTGGAGTTATTGAAAACGGCCTCAACTTCCTTCAGCGACTCAGTTTAATTTTCATTCCCGAACCTTTCCTCATATGGAAAGGTTCGGGCGTGGACTAAAGAATGGAGATTGCTCTGCAATAAAATTGGACGTGGGTTTCACTTGGGGTAGCTGCATTCGAACCCTCAAAAGGTGTATTACGGTAAGATGTTTGTATATTAAGTTTCCGAAAAACATTTATTTAGGATAAATTATAAAATACTAGCTGACTCGCTCCCGGTTTCGCACGGGTGCAATTTTTTAATCAATCCAGCCGATAAATTACCTTACACCGCCATTTGTTAAAATTTTATGGAACTCACCGATAATTATAACAAATAATTGCTGGATTGAGTAAGTATCTAACAGATGGCCCTATGTTAATAATATTGTATAATTTGATAAAAAAAAATAGAGCTATAAACTATCCTATCTTTTAAGTTGGACCAAATTACACATAGTTACGAAGTTTTATCAAAATCGGTTCAGTAGTTTCGGAGTACATCGAGAACAAATACGTGTCACGTAATTTTTATATATACACGAATGGATGAACAATATTTTCTCTAGATCGCATACCCTGCTCTCTTAGTAAAAGTAGTAAAATGTACACATTTTGTCCGTTACATAAAGGTAAAACGAATTTTGATTGTTATCACTAAAATAGATTAATTTTTTAGTGAAAACAAAAGCATTGGTTCGGCTTTTCTAAGTCCATCTGTCCATCTCCTCCGAATGTCTTATGCTTTATCCTACAAGATTGGCAGCGCATTTGCATCAGCTTATAGCCTTGTTAATAAAGCCCACCATCAAGTGGTCAATCAGCATGCCTGCCGACTTTTACGTAAAAAAAAGTCTGCTGGATGATTTCGCGAATCATGCTTTTGTAGCATATTCATTGTAATTGTGAAATTTTATTTTGACACACAATATAAAATCTTTCTTTGATGATAATAAAAGAGAATAAAAACTAAAAAAAATGGTTCATATTTCAAAGTTACCAACATCCGATATCAAAAGAATTCCGCATAAAAAACTTCGCCAACATAATTGGAAGCTCATTGAGAAGAAATCGAAGGGATCATAGAATACGTATTGTTTCAGGCTTTTTCAAGAGTCCGCACGAGTTGACCGTACTTTAATAAATAATGCCGAAAACCGACCGACGGTTATTGTTTACGACGATTTTTGGGAACCCTTGATTGCCTTTATCCTTAAGTGAATATTCCTGTTCTTTGACACGACCAATATATGTGAAATATATTATGACACAAGAACCTTACCACTTCAATATCCAATGAAACATATTAAACTCATTGAATTATGGAATTTGTACGAATATTGTGCCCTAACTGCTGGCAATGCAAAAATCTTTTAAACTTTGGTTATAATATCAGAAATCGAAAGAAACATTTTCAAACTGAGTACCTATTTATATTACAGAAAATCCTTATTACAAAAATGGAGTAAGTAATAACTTTGATTTATCTCTAGTTCGACACATTTGGTTTATGTAACAGAGTGCTCATAAATTTTAGTCACCGTTTGATCAGGGCCTGCGTACAGCTCCCATGGGACTCGAGACGGGGACACTTTTGCCTCTTGCATAGGGTCTTACGATGCATGAGCCTCCTTAAACGATTGGGTGTGTTCCATGTTTTTCTCTCTATCTGCCTGATAGAATCGGTTTAGGACAGATTTATAGGAGAAGATTAACTTCAATTATACCTTTAGATTAATTTATAATTCTAGATCAATAAAGATTAAGTATTGCTTGTAATTAATATAGCATTTTTTAGTACGTTTCATTGTTATTAACACATTACGAAAACCTAAACAACCAAAAATTATTCGGGATTCTGTTTGTTTGTTCGAAACAACGATTACTCTAAAAAGATAATTTCCTAATAATCTTAGGATATTAATACTTTTATCTCATTTTAGCCGAGAAAGTTAGGGGTGGCAAGTTACATTGTTGATGTCAACTTAATCGGCGACACTTTCACTTCCATCTTACACCACACATTCAAAACAATCATTATCTTAAAGTAAAATACACATAAAACACTTGTTATCTTTCGATTAACTAAACGGTTGTAATGATGACAGACATAAATTTAATGCACGATTTTATGGTTTGAAAATTAATAATGGAATTACACGCAGGGATTATGTTGCAAATGAATCAATAATTTGCTAAATTGCCAAGCTATTGTTATGATGTAATGGCGCTCTATCACGACGCCACCATTACGGCTGTATTGGCCAACAAACAGCGGACAGACATAAACGATGCAGAAGCCATGTCATAAGTCACTCATAACTTTTATTGAATATTTGAAATACTATTAAACTAGATCACTTATTAATATTACAATGGAATCTGTTATGGTTATTGTGAATATTTTTCATGTGCATCTCCATTGTTGAAGATAGGAAGTCAATTACTTAAATTTCTCCATGTCCTTCGCGAGTAAAAATAATTTCTTTGAGGTTTTAATACCGGTCCACTCTATAATGTTACGTGGCCAAGACAACCTTTTTATCCTATTTTACCTTTTCCTTTTAAAGGATAAGGTAAATTGAGTATAAGATAGTGGGCTCTGAAATGCTTTAGTCATACACCGAAACAAAACCAAATATTTTTGTGATGTTATTATGATTGTGGCCTTCTGTTGGGTGATTGCGGAACGAATCATGCTCTGCCACTAAAAAAATACTAGGAAGATAAAGTTATCTTGGTGATAGTAAGAATCTCTTATCTATATGGGCTATCATCATTGCCGTCGTACCTTTCGCATTTTTTTTTCTTTTTATTAAGACGAGGAGTTAGCAGATACGCGTTATTTTCGTCGCCCTATTTAATTGCTTAAAGTAAAATTAAAACTTAGATAAATTACAGTGCAAAACAGACTATATTCATACAGTTTGAAGTTTGAAACGGACAGATTTATACGAATAATTCCATTTTCTGAGAAAAAATAGTAAATTAATGCCCAAAAACCTGTCTCGTCACATTATTAAAAATCTTCAACGACAACTACATTGTTTGTTTAAGCTTATTAATAATTTATTAAATTAATTAACTTTATTTATAAATTAATTTGCTGTTCAATATTGCACCTAAATGAAGGGGTTATTAGATTTTTCTCATTTTGTTAATTTGTGTGTAAAAAATGGTGTACGTTCTGATCTGAGCTTAACTTACGATAGAGAAAAATCTGAACGCGTACGTGAGCTAGGACACGCAGTTCGATTTTTCTTAAATGCCTCTTGTGGTGACGCATCACAACATTTCTATTCCCGCCGCTCCCTCTGATAAGTAGTTAGATAACAACAGCTGATAAATATTATCTATCTTATCTATGGGCTTTACTAATAATGCACATGCTTCTATTATTGAAAAATATTATTTTCATGACGTCAATGTCATTATGCATAATTTTAAATTAATATTCTTACATTAACTTATCATTGAATAAAAAATTACAAAAAGGTAATGTGAAGAACAGTACTTCACGTTTTTATACGTATTATTCCTGTTGGATATAGTTATACTTATAATGGTATAAAGTAACTACATGCATTACAAAGTTCGGCATGTTCAAATTAAAAGTTAGACAATGTTTGGAAATATTAATTACAGCAAATATTAATTACCATGTAGACAATGTTTGTATGAACTATCATTCATAAATTAATAATATTCACCTTTACATTTGAAATTTAACTAAAGCGTGCTAAAGCTGAGTGTACATTTCGGCAAGTCACGACTGTATTTTGATTAATTTTCTTCTAAGGATGATTATTCTTAAAAGATGTTTACTACGAGAGCTGCATACAACGATTCCTAAAGGTGTCGATTCGCAACCAAGAAAATAAATAGGTTTCGTGCAAATCGATTACTGAAATAAATTATTATGTCCTTTTATATTTGGAAACGTTGTTAGCAATTTAGAATGTAAAATTGCAAAAAAAAAACTAGCAATTTTTGAATAATGCCTCATAATCATAGCATATTGTATAGGTAGTTGTGACTAGCCTATACCTATACTTGTGTTCCACACATTAATTAAGTTTACAAACGGCCAGGAACAATAACTCATTAGGAAGGTCTCGAAGCGAGAAGCTCAGTTGGTGGTCGGTGAACATTTTACGCAAGCGATTAGCGGTTTAATTGCCTATACTTAAGGTCCTAATGGCTTAGACCTGTGCTCTATTTCAAAGAGGTGTTACGCTCAGTGTGTAATACATGTTAATTCTTAAAATAAAAATTACTCGGTATTGTGTATGGAAATAAGATTTACTAATTAAACACACTCTAAAGGAAAAAATAAATAAAAAACCAACGTGCAAGTGTATTTTGTTTATTACAATAAGCCTAAGTAAGTGATGTTAGAGTCCTTCCCTTATCAAGTTCGGCAGCGCACTTGCAATATCTAAGTCGTTGTCTTTATTTATTATAAAATGACATTTTTAATAAAATGAAACAAGAAGATACGAACTATATAATCATAAAAATACTACAGTCACATTGCAAAATGAATTAATATTTGTGTAACAATTCGTCTGGGAATTTTCAATAAAATGTTACCGAGAATCAGATTATTTTCTAATATCAAAAGTCGTATAGAAAATAGAAAGTTAAAATTGCAATTCTCATCGGATAGTCTGGTCCAATTGAATCGTCTACGAATTTGTAAACGCTTGTATCGACTACCTTTCATTGTAAGGTAAAGTACGAACCGAGGCAATGCCTAAACGAGAAAGAATGCACAGTCCAACTTTAGGAAAGACTTTTAAAAGGCGATCCGAGTTTGAAAGGGAGGATAACAATTCAACGTAGCAAAGAAATATTTCCACTTCTATTGTACAGAAACTATAAGATTAACACAAGAAAATAAATATTTCATTCTATATTGAATTGACGTAAGAAATAAACAATAATGTATATACCTAAGTATAAAGCAATCAATAAAAATAATTATACTTCAATGATAAAAATAAATGAATTAATAAAATTTAATCAAACAACATGCAATTCTGTGATAAAGTAACAAAGGATTAGGTATCACAAGTATACATTCATCACAATAAAGCTGCAATAAGCTGTGACAATATTATAGCTTTATTTACATAAATAACAAAAATATAACAGAATACAATAAGTTTATTATGCTGTTCAAGAACTGTCTTGTGAGGTCTTGTGAGGACCAAGTATCTCAAACGATTCTCAAGAGTTAGATCTTCTCTAAAAATATTTCTTAATAATGGCCAGGTTTAGCCTAACAAAACAGAATCTGTTTTAAAACACACTTAAACTGTTTTAAACTGTTTTTAAACTAGCTTGTGCACGCGACTTTTTCCGTGCATATTTATGAGTTATATCCTTATTTTTCAACCAATCATGCACAAAAGATTCACAAAATGTTATTACAATCAGATGGGCAGTTTGGCAGGAAACGAAATTTCTACATATTAAAGTCGATATTATAGTATAATCAAGCCGTAGACATTTTCGGGTTTTTTAGCTCAGGTTCACCTAATCAACTATTTGCTAATGAATTAATAATTCTAGTCTAATAAAAATGCGTTTTCAATATCGTAGAAAAACAAAAAAGTTTGTAAAGTAATAAGGTTTTAACTGACCCCGATACATGAAACGATTGTAATTTACACTCGGAGACTTACGTTTATTGAATGCATTAAACATTAGATATTTATTCTTGGCCTTGTGTTCCGTGGTTTACAATAATTATTACTGTAGATATCAGATAACCCTAGGTCATCGCATTCGTTTCAATTGCAGGTGAAACGTTGACCTATTTTAGTGCTTTAACTAAAAGGTACTTACTTTCTGTAGTTATCTAATTATTCAAATTTATTAATTAAAATTAAAATGTAATTAATTAAAATTAAAATATTCGAAGATGCTTTACGTTGTTGATCCCATCAGATTTTGAACACGAAGAAAAATAGATAGAAGCATTATTCAGCGTTTAGAGCTTGCCTCACTCCATCAACCTCATATTATGTTTAAATGTTCAACGCGCTTTGAAAATGTTTAAATTAACTACAAACGATAATAATGAAAATTCCATTGAAACTTCGCAGCTTACAACAAAATAATCAATACAATGCTCATATATCCAGAAAACCACTTACTGAGTCGTTCTCATAACACAAAGCCGACTCGTTACATATTTCACTTGTAGCCAGATAGTTCGGAACAGTTAAAGGAAAGCTGGGCTCGATACAGGAGGAGAGCAAATTGTACAGATGTGGCGGATTTGAGGGGAAAGTTGCCACTTAGCCTTGGTGTACACTAGACAACATTGTTTCGCACTGAATTTACAGTAATCCTATTAATATATACTAAATTTGAGTAAAGATCACATGTGCTATTATTTCAGGAAGATCTTCTGCAAGGTTTGGTTTGATTTCTTGCCCTGGCGCCATTCGTTTTTATAACTACTTACGGAACGCACTGTGCCTATTATCTTGTCTTTTTACACTTTCAACTAAATTATTATGTCATAAGTGAGCCTGTTTATCAAGTTTATGATTCAAATCATTGATAAACCGCTAAAATTTACGTCATCACTTCTCATTGACAGATAAATTAATCCGCAATGGTTTATAATTTGGCTAAACATTTTGAATAAAATATGAGCATATTAATTCATTTACTATTTCACAGTGTAGGCACCGCCCCTACAGTGTGTACAGAGCCTAAAACACAACAAATGTCGCTTGATTTAGTTTATACACTGGTTATTAATTTAAGAGCTTAAACTTTATGCTACTACCTATCATTGTAACTGCCACCGTTGGATAAGCAAACTTTATTGCTAACAGTAGTGATTTTGTCCAATTCTCAAGGGGTAACGAATACGAACATGTTTTATGTACCCATTTACTAACGAAACATGTGTTATAGGCGAATGTTGCCACCTACTAACAATTGGACAGTCCGACTGTCTGACGACTTTTACTTTAAAAAAAAATAACTTACTCGAACCTACATGTTATCAAAGAGTAAAGCAGTATAAAGAGACTTATAGAGGATGCAAATCGGTTGGGTACTTACTAGAGGGGAGGATAATTTGCGATTTGCATCGCGCACCGGCTCAGTAGTCAGTTGCTACTTTCACCGGAAAAACAACGTAATATTTGACTTGATACATAATAATGCACTTCAGATTAAAATCAATATTTTTTTAAGTAGGTTTCTTTAACTCATTTTAAAAGAAATATGAAGTACTCAGTTGCCTCAGCAAAAGAATAATTTGTTTATAAAAAAAATCTGTGGCAAATTCTCGATATTAAAAAGATCTTTTACCTTAGGATCTTAGGGTTTATCCTGTTTTAATTCTTGGCATGTTCAAATTACCTTGAACGAACTCTTCAAATTAAAAATACAAATTTTATTATCCACAAGTATTAAGAAACCTTAAAAGAAATATATACGTATATTAAAAAAAAAAAAAAAAAAAAAAACCAATTACCTAATGATTTTTTTATTGATAGTCAAAACATTTATACGATCATCAACACATAACCGAAATGGTAAACGAAATATTAGGTGACGAGTGTCAACGGACTAACTAACCAAATTGAATACCTATGATGTGTATGATGTGACTTTAATGATGAGTGTAAGTTACACACATTTTATATTTAAATTATTCTTATAATCACCGACAAATTACTGTCATTATAGCCACAAAATATATTAACATTAACTATTGCATGCGACTTCGTCCGCGAGACTTTATAAACTACATAGGTATAGCTTATGTTACTCGCTGTTAATTTACTGTGTTAATTAGTGAAAGAATTTTTAAAATCGGTCTAGTAGTTCTTGAGTTTATTCATTGTAAACAATAATACGAATTTTCTCTTTTTATAATATTAGTATAAATAAAGTAAGGTACTCAAGTTATATCTATTGTATATCATCTATATATATATCTGTACTAATATTATAAAGAGAGATTTGTATGTTTGTAATAAACAAACACAAAAACAACGATTTAAAAAATTCTTTCACCTATAGAAACGAGAAAGGTTTTTGTATGTAATTTGCAGAAAAAAATGCACCCGGGAACAGGTCGCTAGAGTATATATAATTCCAACTTTATGATTTTTATATATAATTATCTTTATATATAAAAATCAATAGCCGTACGTTAGTCTCGCAAAAACGCGAATGGCTTCAATTTTATATTCAGTTCAGGTCGGTTTTCACTTATGGAAAGAAAGATTAACGGGGAATGTTTGTATATATAAAAATTGCACCCCGGGCGAAGCCGGAAGCGGGTCACTAGTCTACAATAAAATAAACTGATAAAAAATTATTAGAATGACAATACAAGTTAAATATCTCAATTGTATTATAAATAAAACTATTCAATGCTACTTCATACCGATGTAAAGTCCAACATTCAACGCTACAGGCAGTTGAATCATCAAAGCTTTGTTTATAGACACGATCGTTTACTAGTCTTTACCATATAGAAACAATAGCTATGAGTTGTTTATGGCGGTGGCTACGTAGCTCTTGCGTTTTGCAATAATAAAATGTTCCTTCATAGTCATATTAACCCAGTTACGAAGTCTATCATAACGTCTAAATCTAGCTAAACTTAAGAATCGTTGGCTTGTCACATACCTACATATTACCTATTAGAAGTTAGCTTAGAAAGCATTGTAGCGATTTTTATGCGGTTTTCACGAACAGAAAATGACTTGTTTATTTATAAATCAAAGATAGGCTTACCTAATACATTTTCACATTCAAAATGTGAAGAACACACCTACAATAAAGAGGACAGTGAAATTGTCTTTTACCTATTGAATTATGTTTTTTACCTATTAGTTTTATGTTTCTCACATAAGTGAATTTGTAATTCTTTGTGAGAATAAATATATTTCTAAACCTAAACCTAAAATTTTGAAGATCTTTATTGTAAAAAAAAAAGAGTAAAGCAAAATGCACTTGAAAGTTGTTCGAACTTAAACTGGAGTCAATTAAATTTTCTATTGAACGAAGAGGGAAATCCAGCCACGTTGGTTCTGAACTAATAGGTATAAGAGGGATCCCTAGTAAGTAATACGATAACAAAAGTTTACACAAATTCTCGAATCATTTTTGCGGGAAATACATGCGAATGTGAACTGTTCTGCAAAGAGGGTAAGATTGAAAATGACACTTGCCTAGTTGTTGTACATGAAGCGTTTTATATTGACAAGGAGGTTAGTTCGAATGCCGTATAAAGGGATCAATTACGCACTACTCGCTCGCTGAGTGATACGGGTTTATTTATGTCAACTCAATAGAGTGAAACGCATTGTACAATGCTTGTTACAATACGGAGCTGAATTGACGATGGAGTTTGTGCAGCATTCGAATTAGTTCTATTATTCTCTGTAATTGCAACAACATGAATCTGGTTAGGTGTTTGCTGAAATGGATACGGACACCGCACCCTAATTTAAAAAAAAGTTAAAGCTAAGAGCAAATATGTTAACTTCCTATTACCAGTTCGGTACCCGTAATAGGAAGTTAAAATTTTCGCTCAACTCAAATTATCTCAACTAAACGCACCTCAACTCCACCCAACTGCGGTGCACAGGTTTCTAGCCAATGTGAGAAGACACCAAAACACAAAGGATGAGTCATGTGATTGTCATCACACGACTGAAATGTATAAATCTCTTCAGACTTAGTACGATATACATGACTTGGAAGTTCACATGTCTATTCAGATTTTAACCTGCTCCCGGCTTCGCACGGTTGTATTTTTTTTACAAATCATATACCTCTCTAATTTAACGCTCTTTCCATTAGTGAAAACCGTATCAAAATCCGTTGGATGGTTTAAAAGAAGTTGGCGGAGAAACAGCGAATTCAATTTATAACATGTCTAGATAATCTTTAAGTCATATGTTTTTACCAAATTTTCCTTAACAGTGAAAGACACTGCAGACAGTCCTATACATTGAAACGATTCGAATCTGCATTTGCTTTATGGATGAAACAAGCAATGATTAAAAAAATGGGTATCACTCTTTCAATAAAAGTAGTCCTGAACATTTTTAATCATAAATTGGGTAGTCCGTCTGGTGGCAATACCAACCCCTTAACACGGTGAAATTACAGCATTTGTGCTATTGTGTTTCAGTAAGTAAATAAAGGGTGTCAGAACTCATTTTCCTTTCTCCTCCTAATCCCTTATACTACTACGATCGACAGCTTACTTGTATATCTATAGCGTTGCTTGGTTAATAGGCAATGGTAGCCACGTATTTTAAATAAACTATCAGCCTTCCTGTCAATTATACTTAGGTACATAAAAAAAATTACTCCTCCTGAAACGAACACTTTCCGAATGCTTCATCAATATAGTCAAAGTCCCATTAAATTACCACCTCATAAGATAAGCACGAGTACCAATAAAAGAGGGATACATTGCCGACATTGCATAAGGAACAATGTTGAACAGTATTAAATCTTTGATCGTCGCACTTCATGTTAAAATTTAAAATACCTGTCAATTCAATAGATAAATGTTCATTTCACATTGTGGTCAAAAAAGCTCAAAATAAAGATATATTTTTAAATGCAAAATACATACGAATCTTATTAAGATTGATTTATTTGTTGGATCCGTCAGAAAACATGTCCGAACGAAACGCTCAATCGAAAACTGTCAACTCGTAAAAAATGTGGGGAAATTGAAATATGAATCCCAGGGTTTGCACCGTCGTCATCATAATCGTGTGAATGTTTCATCTCTCCCTACATTTGACAAATCCCGTCTCTTAATAAAACAGCTCAAGTGCCTATGTTGCGATATAAACCTCTGACAGTCCTATACTTAGTTTAGTTAGACGACCACAGGGTCGTCATATAACTAACGCAGTTTCTTTATTTTTAAATTTAACAAACCAAGAGGTCATGTGTATAGAAAAAGATTAAATCGTTTTCGTAGTTGTAGTTGTAGATAAATGAATTGTAGATTACACTAATGAGTACCGATTCATGTAATTAATACATCCTCTGTTGGATTCATTGCTTCAACATTATATTCTGAAAATAAGCAAAAAGTGTTATTGCAATAAATACGAAAATAAATAAGTTTAGTACCTATTGACGAGCTAAAGCGGTATAAATAACTAAAAAGTGAAAACAGTTAATTTATAACTAAAATAAATAAATGAAGATAAAACAGTATGTATTATCGTTTGTTTTTTTTTTTGTAGAGTTTTTGTGTTTTGGAAAAAGTTGGCATCCAATCAGTGGGGTAACACTGGTAATAATGAATAAGGATGGTTTGGATACCAATACTTATATTGAATTGAAATTGTACCAACAAACAAGCAGAACTGATTAGTGCCTTATAAGAAAGATTTTCAAGAAAGTAGTTTTCTGAAAGAATGTAAGGCTTAGAATACTTACTAGTATAAAAGCTCTTATATAACTATTAACGCTATGAAAATTACTTAAATGGGGAAACGTAAACCAATTTTGATTAGTCTTGACTCCATAAGAATATTAAATTGAGATTTCACTATTTTTAGATGTTATTTAAAGAGTTGATCAAAACCTGATCGCTTCAATATTTCCATGATCCTCAGTCGGAATCGGCAACCCTTGCTTTTCATAACAAACGATCTCTCTTCACGGTGTCAAACGAGAGGCGTCAGGGTTGACACGCGCGATTTGTCCGACAAGCCCTGACCCCGCGTCCGGTGCACACAATTGACACATTTGTCACCGTGATCACTGCCGGAGACGGCCCTTATACTCACACGAGCATTTTATTTACGACGCCGCATTTGGATGTGTACGAGCGTTGACCTTGTTTCCTAACAAGCATCTAGCATCTAGCTCGTAATTATATCCAACTAGCCGTTCCGTATCAACGCCGCATGAATTTAACTTCGATTTTACTTTCCTTTTCTAAACTTATGTATGTGCGAGCGTGGTATGAATAAAACAGTTAAATTGGTTGGAAATCTAGCTAAGATAATCTAGAAGCTAGCCATAGAAAAACAATTCGTTGTTTTGCTTATAATTTTATACTTGCTTATACTTCGTGACGTGCGCGTATTGAATTCCGCAATAGTTTAATTAAGTTAGTTAGAATTCCGCAGTTATAAGGACGGCAGCCTCCTACCGTCAAGTGGACCGTCAGCCTGTCTGTCGAGCTTACCATAAAAGAAACACATGTTGTTGTGTTTCGTTTGCATGAGTAATGGATGCCAGAGTCTATTCTCTTAATCTCGGGTAGTCCCTCTCCCATTTACTACTCAAAGTGGATAACACCTAGTTAAGAATATTTTATTAATGACAATATATTTGCACCTCAAACCTCTTCATTTTCTCTTTCTCTTGATACGCGATAATACCACACCTACCATCATAATATCGGCCTGAAGATGGTGCTTTCTTAAAAACATGCACAATTTAAGGATCTTAGTCTACTACGATAAATGAAATCTAGTGTTCTTGAACAATTTCGGAGAATAAATAAATTTAACAATAAGAAACTAACTGCATTCTTCGTTTAAATTAAGCACGATGTTCATTAAGAAACAAAATGTTCCCCAATAAGATAAAGCGCTCGCTACAAACATTGCAAGCGACTTTGGGACATAAGTTAGAGTGCGTTTCCAACTGTAAATTGCGAGAAAACTATGCGGTGCAAGAGGAAGTATCAAGTAATAAGATTACTCTATTTGTCTAGCCTCACTTAGCGCAGCCCTCGTGAAAAAGGGTTTAGCACAGGGATGTACAAAGATAGGAGACGTGTTGTTACGGTGATGGGTTGTCCAATCAGATCAATCCCGCAAACTAATTCATACGAAAGTTTATAAAAGAAAATTTTAGCCATAAAGTTTCATGAACTAACTCGATAGTTGTTCATTCTATCGAGCAAAAATCAAGATAACAGATATCTTCAAATTATATTATACATTTTACTATAAAGAAATATTTAAAGTTTGCTATTTTTAAAATGAAATTAAAAGCTCATTTCTCGGATACCTACTTTTATTGCCTTATATTCCGCGCCTATATGTATATGCTCGAGCATCAAAGAGCAGTCAAGGGATAGCTCAAGCATGCGCAATCACTTTGACATTTGAATTGTGGTGACCCTTATGGACCATTTGACGAGAGGTGGCCACCGTCGCCTGTATATGTGACTGTACCTTTCAATCCTTAATCGGTCAAAGGGTAAGAGACCAGTTAAAGATAGGATAATAAGCTCTATCACTTACTCGAGTTATATAATTAACGAATGCCCTTTCGAGAGGTATCTTCTAAGTAGAGATTAGTTAGTTAGTTAGATGCACTGTTCTCCGCGCACAGTTTTATTGGATATAGTCACATCAAATCATTGCTCCGTTAACCTTTTTGACACATCTTTGGTGGGACTGGAAACCCATCCTCGGTGTTACAAATCACTAAACTCGCTCGGCGAAATGTATTCACTTGTGAATAACTACACTATAAAATTATACTGTACCTATACTCGTACAATACAAAATAGTACTGACTAAAAGCGTTGCAGCCGGTTCGACGCGAGAAAATTGTGGAGGCCTTTGACAGTGTATTTAGTACACTGGTAGTTCTCCCTGTAACTTTCTATTTCATAACTTTCTTCCTGTTCATGCAAATATATAGAACCTTTGACGTACATTTTGACCATGGTTCGTATTTTTTTACAGTACGTAAAAATAAATAAACTAAATTTAAGTATGAATAAATTTTGAGAAAAGAATGGCTATCACGAAACAGGCGAAGTTCTAGTGCGGAAAGCCATTGTAAATATTTACGTCTTTGTCAAGACTAATAACTTAATAAATTATTTCTTTCCTTCTCGTTCTTTCATTCTCTTGCAATGGGCCAATTCAGGACTTTTTACTTCTAAATGAAAAAACCCTATTTTTCTATGTAAAAGTCCTAAGCAGGATTTCACTAGCCGCCTGGGCCACTGTCACAAAT
Source organism: Synanthedon myopaeformis (assembly GCA_944738685.1). Taxonomy (NCBI): domain Eukaryota; kingdom Metazoa; phylum Arthropoda; class Insecta; order Lepidoptera; family Sesiidae; genus Synanthedon; species Synanthedon myopaeformis. Next base: position 7,991,445 of record OX122924.1, on the reverse strand, counting down.
GAACACAAGTAATGCCATAGTAATTCTGAAATATCTTCTGAAGCGCTTCAGAACTTGAGAGGATTGTAGTACAAATTATGATTTTACTTTGACCATTAGACGTATTTTTTTACCGCAGAGGTAGATACCTACTTGTCTTTTTAACAAAGTTTTTGTCTTTTTAACAAAACAAAGTGCGCGTTATGCGGTTAACGGGTTAACATAACATTATGATGCAGTGCTACGTTTATTTAGGTCCATGTAATCTCAATCTATAGCACATTTGGTTTAACTTTTGGCAACACAGGCCAACGTAAACTATATACGTCAGTAGATCTATACATAATATATTGATATAAAAATCGATCGTGTTGTGAATTGGATTACAATCTATTCCAAGATTAGTCTTCTCCGCATAGTGGTTTTCTCATACTAATTTCCATTAATGAACATTGATATAGGTATAAGCTTCACGTTTCAAAAAACAAGTTTAAAAACATTTTATATGAATCTCTTTGCATAATTTAATATTTTAAATAAATATCTGCTAAAGTCTTCTTACCCTTTTGTATTTCAAACAAATTCCATTTTTTTTTAGGTACTGACCTGAAACGTAAAAGAGAATAGAATTTAGTTCAGCGAAACAAAAACACAGTAAAAAAATAGGTACGTACTTAAACTAGAGAAAGTGGGTCAGGTCGTGGTCATGATGACGTCACTTCGTCACCACTGACTCCACGAGAAAATAGATCTTTAGCTCTATACCTAACTAACCAAATGCAGCTTAAATTAGCTTCATTTAGCCAAACTCTTTGGAGTTCATTTGGATAGAGAAAATAATAAAAAAAAATTCATTATACATTATTGTTTATATTTCATCACTTTCTCATTATTATTTTCTATATTCATTTTAATAATAATGATTATTATAATATTATATAAAAATTAACAGTAGGTAATAGTTAAGTATTTCATGATAAAATATTTATGCGTAAACCTGTTTGAAAAGATAAATGAAACCAAGCTTCATTATTCAAGAAAGCCACACAATTAACTCTGCGAAATTGATGTATGCAAATAAACACGGATTTTGTGTCAACGTCTTTAGATATGGGTTACAGAGTCAATTGCGGGAAAACCTGTTGGGAAATTATTAGAAAATTATTCCACAAAGCGGCCGCTATTAATAAAACGCGATGTCCATGATATGGAATATGAAACAGAACTATTTATATGAAGTTCACCTAATTATTTCCTCTCTATTAAATCTTGATTACTGAATAAATATAGAATTTCTGTACTTTTTTATGTTAAATTGTATCAGGCAGGCTGACGGACCATTTAAGATCACGGTCGCCTGAAATTCATGACCACATGAAATACTCGGGCAATGCAAGTAATCCTATTTACGATGAAGAATCAGAGACAAAATGTGTACCATTCAGTAAAATGGTCTTACGCTTCGTAAGATAATAGCACAAGTGCTATTATGTCACAGTGGTCGTCTGTAAGGCTGCATTTTCGGTGGTCAGCGGGAGGGCAGCGACATCGCGGAAGCTATAATGAACTTTGTGAGGGGCCACCGAAAAAAGCGGCGGGAGAAGCGGGTGTCATGAGCGGATCGCGAAATCGCCAACCTGTTTGCGTTTATCTATTTATTTTTCTCTTGTCCTTCAAGATGAATGTCTTTTTCTGCCGAATATTTAATTTTTGCCTTTTTGGAAAAAAATATTCGATAAATTATTATATATTATATTACGTATTCTACACACATGTAAAATAAAGTTGCTATCCGCTTCAGTCTGTTTCTTCACTAACTTCCTCCAATCCAAACATGGCACCTTGATATTTGATACGGTTTTCACAAACGGAAGAACGATAAACTATAAAAGCCTGTGTACAATATTTGAAGAAAAATTCGTGCGAAGCCGCGGATATACATATACGGGTCGCTAGTTATGGATAGTATGAAATAAAAACAAAATTGATGGTAATACAAAATTTAATATCGACATAATAGGTTCTAAATTATCTATCTCAACGTAAAACCATATTAAAAACGTATCATTTTTCAATAGGATTATAAATACCCAATCAAACATAAATAAATAAGTGTTGGGTGAAACCACACCTACGTTGGTAACACGAGAAAGGTCTATAGATGACATCTGACCACACGGAATGTGTCTCAGAACTTATTAACATTCAATGAACTTTTTATTATTTTAAATAACAGGCCTATAAAATTTTCATTACTTTATGTCATTACTATTTCTGTTATATTAGCTAGCTAGGCTACTGTAAAATCAAAATTCGATGACTAGTTTTTAGGTAAAAACAAACATCGTTACCAACTTTTGTATTTTTATAACTTTACTAGTAAGAAGTAGAATATTTGAAAAATCTGTGGTTACTATCTTTGAAGCTGCTAAGGAGAGTATCCAAATTATTGTAACATATAGGATACTTTTTGTGCTGATTTTTTTTTACGAGGGACTGTCTAGAAGTAAATCGGATGGCGGCGCCACTGTCGTCACAGCGATAAACCAAAACGCACCGAAAAACCCCCTGAAATAACGACTCCTCGACAAGATTGATAAACAAGGCAAATTTATTAAATCTTCTAGAAACGGAAGACGTCAGTGTGATACTAATATAATTCACAATATGAGTATTTATCCAATTACGTTCCTCACCAACTTGTCAGACAACGACATTATATAAAATTATTAGTAAATTTGTTAATAAGTTTTTCTGGTTTTATAGTAACCAATCTCAATACGCGACAGCCATAGAGATTTCTAGTGAGCCTGTAAACAAGTAGAGATTTCCCTATCGCGCCAATCGTGGACCCTTTCCGGAACAATCCGGTGAGCACGTTCTGCGCAAATGTCAATGTTACGCTTTTCAAACTGCAACTCTGTCCGTCAGACACGCGTTATAAGGCAATTAGGGTTATATTGAAAACGCGGGAAGTGTATTCTTGAAGTTTGAATGTTGGAAGCGTAAGGACCTGCGCAGACGACTTAGAATTTTAAAAGTTCACGGAAGGCAAAAATCTCTGAAGTGTGGAAAAAATAGATAGCTCACAACTGCATCAAATAACACGCACAGGGACAAAAGTTTCTGGTCTTCGCGGTAGCCTTGATTTTGTTCTCCATAAATAAAAGTCTCTCGTTCTCTTCTGGGCAAGTCTTAATGATTATAAGTTCATTTCGTCTCTATAGAGACTGACTGACTCTCCTGTAGGCAGTAGTTTTCATAATATCAGCAATTCTCTTACGACCGTTCGGATGTCAATTAATATTACTTTTCGATTTCGTATTATGGTTTAAGAGATAGCGAAGAAACAGAAAGTTCAATAAAAAATAATTCAACGAATGAAAGAAAAATATGCGCATTTTTGTATATTTTTCTTTCGTAATTTGGGGACCCTATACTCCCCCTAATGGATACCTAAACCGGACATCCTCGAAACAGAATATAAGCAAAATTTCCTCTAATTTTGGTGGGTCGCAGGAACATAAAATAAAACTCGCATTAATATTAAAAATACATAAGTAGATCTATTTTTATGTATACATTTATACATTATAAACAATTATACACGATACACAATATAAAAGAACTTATAAACACATTAGAATAGTGACTTGAATAAATTAACAGTTAGTGTCAGTCTCTTTTTCTATACTAATATTATAAAGAGAGAAGATTTGTATGTTTGTAATGAATAAACTCAAAAACTACTGGACCTATTTCGAAATTCTTTTACCTATAAAAAGCTACATTATCAGCGAGTAATAGAGGCTGTATTTAATACCAAAAAGAAAACGATTGGAAGAGAGCTACCGCTATTTCATCTATAAGTGTAGACAATACCGAAAAGTAATAAATTACTTTTAAAAAAATCGTTCCTTTTTGACCAAAACGTATTAAAATACAGCAGCTAATGCAATAGAATACCGTCAGGTATAATAGTGGCGCAAAAACATTTAGCGTTAGCGATTTTTTTGCGAAATTGAATTTGGAGCGACGACGGATTGGAAAAAAATGTGCAGTGAAAATTACTCGTTAACCGCCGCCTGTGCTTTTGTTATCTCGGTTAACATTTTAGTTTTTAATACCATATTGAAAAAAAAAATGGATCTAAAGTTATTTCCTATTTTCAATAGTTAACAAAGGCAACGACAATCTGTTCCCTTGCAGAATTTGCCACCAGAAAAAAAAAGATACAGCACATAATTTTCAATTGAAACTAGTACTCGCCCCGACTTCACACTAATAAAAGTGACGATATAAAGTAAAGAAAAATTCTACATTAGGCCTTTATCGTCAGCCTGTGTATCTTCACTGTTAGATATAGTCTCCCCCAAGGCTCGGCACCACTCACGATTCTCTAGCTTTGGTCTCTTGGTTTTAAATCTAAATTTAAATATCTGTAAATCAAGTATAAGAATACGAACTAACAAAAAAGCACTTCAAATCATCATTATCATTGTATCGAGAGCATACTAACGTGAGCATTGCATGTGTCTATGCAGTCCAGTAGCCAGTACCTCACAACAGTCATTTCAAAATTTAGTTATAATCATTTTTAATATTATTTATGCATTCCGCAATCGCAAGCTGATCAGTCTGCCAGCAACAATCATACCATACAGAAGACAGCTCACGTGAGCTATCCTCTTCATTACCCTCGGTGTTCCATGCTTAATGTTCATTTAAGAAAAAATCAATCCAATGCTTGTTTTATAATAACCATGCGAACAAACATACAGATGTATCTTAATAATAATATAACGACGGTATTTAGTAGTTATCTTTTTTGTGACCGTATTAAATTTCAGCGACATCTTTTGTAGTTTTTGTGAGCGGGTGTAATTTTGAATCTTTAGCAACTATAACGGTCTCTACATCTGCTGTTCTTACCTACCTAGAAATGTATTTTAACATTATAATTTTTTTTTCTTTGCAAACGGAGTGTCATGGTAGTGGCAGGGCACACTTCGATTCAGTCATAAATTAGCAACTCGTTTAGAAAACTAACATGAAATAACAGCACTTGTGCTGTTGAGTTTCGGGGCGTGATAAAGAATGCCATAAGAAATGCCCATAGAGCGTAGAAAAGGGAAATGCCACTTAAGAAATCATACGTGCTGTTATTAATCATAATAAAAAATATAGGAATCATATTTTTAGGAATAGTCGATTGTCCAATAGCTATATATCTTCTATATCTATAATAAGATAATGGCGCTCACCGATTATCCGCTAACTTCATAATAACCACTTAACTAATTTTGATACTCTTGTGACCAATGGAAAAAACTATAAACGAGGAAGGTTTGAGCTATAATTTGCAGAAAAAAGATACATTCGTGCGAAGCCGGGGGCAGGTCGCAAGTTTACTACCATGATAATCTTGTTTTTAGCCATTACTACTGCAAAAGATTTTTTCGATTACGTATTTGATAAGGACAACTATTAGTACCTATATCAAATTTTCCTATAGCATTGAACACAGAGAATATTATATTACGTGGTCGATATTAAAGTTTCCAACCAGCTGAGTAGCAAGATAATAACGTTTGCGGTTTATAGAACAGTGTAACCCTCCGGTCACAACTTGCCGATGCGTCCTTTGACCGTTCCCGAATAGTTTCTTAGTAACTACCCTTTTAACTAAATAAAGGGTACGTTGGGAGATAAATCGAGTGATTTATTGAGTGAAATTAAGGTGCATTACCTAACTAACGAATATTACACGTCGTCTAACTAGATATAATAATACTATTGAGATATTACAAAGTCGATATTAAATAACATTTAATAAAATAGCAAGCATACAACGACGTATTGCAGTCAGCATGCTTGGGACCCTGCCTAGGAGACCGAAGCTTTATTTTGTATAATATGTAAATATATATAGGGTAAGATGACCTAATGTTGGCACCTATTTATTGGAACCCTAAACTTTTCTCTAAAAAATAAGAAAACTATTACATAAACTGTGTTCCCACAAAAAATAAATAAATCTTAGGCTTATGATCTTTATGAATTGCTAACACTAAACAGTCAGATGATTTAAACACTGTCAAACTTTCAAATTTTATTTGAACCGCAACGAATTTTCTGTTACGCGGGCAGTTTTTTAAGATTTTGTTAAGGTAAGTGCTCCCTGTTTCAATTGTTTATGTGATAAATTATTGTGATTTTACATGATTGTTTATATATTTATAGTTTTTTATAGTTGAAGCTAAGTATTTTTGATGGCATTTTGCAGCTTTGACTGTTAGTTTTTAATTTATTGCTATGCCAATAATTGGTTACACCTATTTATAGAAATCATTGTGTTTTCGATAAGATTTCCAATTGTTGGCACCATGCTAATAATGAAAATACGTTTATAGACAGTAATGCTAATAACTAGTAATAGCATGCCAATAGTTGGTTTTAGATATTGGCCGCGGACTGACTGAATGAGCGGCCTCGCGAGGCAAATCCTCGTTCAGTCAGTCCCGAGGCAAACGCTCGTCCAGCCTCGGGCGAGTGTGCCTCGGTCCGAGCCAAGCGTAGTCGGTTTTGTTTATTTTGTTTATATATTATTGTTTAATTAAATAAATTTTACCATAATTAGTACTATTCATTTTTTTCTTTGTTTATGTTTATCAATGTTAAATTGATTTTATTAATTTAATATTATAATTGATTTCGGGATTCCGATGGCAAACCATTCACAAAATCTTATTGTTTATACATCATTATTAGTTAACCTATCAGTCAACTAGTCTATTGCAAACGTCAATGTGATATTATGTTTTGTTTGAAATGAAATTTTGGTATGACTGATTTGGTATGTGACGAAACTTTTGATACCGCGACTTTACTCTGAAATAATTAGTTTAGTAACTGTCGCTTTTAATATTCGCATATTCTGCTTTGTGGTATTGTTAAATAAATTATTACGTAACAATATTCGTAGAATTTACAGTAGCGTATCGTATTGCGATTTTAAATTCCACACCATTCGCAACCCACACGGTGGACCACCATCGAAGCATTTTGCGGGCGTTGATCAATCATTTCATCGAGTTACTGGAACAGTAACTCAAATGAAGGTTCAATTTGATATTTACAATCTTTATTTTAGCTATACCCCTTATTACATTGTTTTTAAGCCAATCTCTTATTATTAAAGTAATTATATCTATAATTTGTTTATCCATTGCCATATCTATTGCCGATCATCAATGAATCCTTTGTAATCCTTTAATTTAAAGCTCGTGTTTTAGTTAAGTGATTGGCTTGATATATTTGATTATTACTAACGGAGCAGTTGCAATGAAACTTTTTTAATTTTTTTACATTATTAACTTATTTTTAACAGTTAAATGCACCACCAAATTAGTTATTTGACTTTGCTTATTCTGTATTTAATCTTAAGTTATGAAAAAATTACTAAATATAGGTACTTCACGTGACAATAAATAAACGTTAAATAATGATGAGACATTCATGATGATTTAATAGATGATTACTCTATTAAATCAATTACAAAAGCAAAGTTGTAAAGGATAAGACTCGAGAATGGTCATCTAAGAATCTTTGAATTCGAAGAGACTAGAAATATCGGGTAAGAATCGGATGGTATCATGCTTATCCAAGCAAAAATGTATAAAAAAACACGTTCGCAATGTTTTACCTATTGATAAATAAACGAGCTAGCCGCTAGTTGCACACTATACATCAATTTTATAAATAATTCATGTCGCATTATGTGACCGGCTCGGTGAGGTACAAAAAGCCGCACGGAATGCTAAAACCATTTTGGTAAAGCTCTCTCGATAATGCGCGGAGACGAGGAAGCGATGTGTCGAATACGAATGCTTTCAGCTTCACTCAGTAAGGGAGCTTGGGAAGAGAACCGGTTGTCGAGCAACAAGAACATGTACATTAAATACGCATTGTACGGACAAGACACCAGCATTAGCCGTAGGATAACGCGTTTGGCAGGAGGCTTCGTGACAAAGATAGCCTTTTCCTTGTTAGAAGTTTTCTTAATCAGCCCCTTGTGCCTATTAAGTATAATAAGTACTAAGCGAATTGATGAAGTCTTAGACATAGTCTTGCTAAGAATGATCCTTCGAGACGGATGTTAATTGCTCAAATTTTCGGCTTTATCACTCTTCTGATAAATGAACGTTATTTATATATAATTATATATGTAATATAAGCAACCCACTCCCAGCTTCGGGCAATTTTTTACGCAAACTATATTTAGAAACCTTCATCGTTTAACGCTCTTTCCATTAGTGAAAACCGCATTAAAATCCGTTGCTTATTTTAAAAGACCTGAGCGTACATACAGAGGGCAGACGGCGGGAAGCGACTTTTGTTTTATACTATATTATGTAAAGAAAGTCGTTGTCCGCCTCTGTCAGTTTCTCCGCTAACATCTTTTAAACAATCCAATGTATTTTGACAAGGTTTTTCCTCATAAAAAGAGCGATAAACGAGGAAAGTTTGTGTATATAATTTGCAGGAAAAAACGGAGTATGTGCGAAGCCGGAGTCTGATCGTTAGTGTTGTACAAGAAGGTAACAGCCAACGTGCAATACTTAGATGATAAAATAATTAACATGATCATGAGACGGTAGATTTAATATAAATAACTTCATACAGATCGCAATTTTGCACTAAAGTTAATATTGATGGGGAAGAACATATCATTATGGGTAATACAATGGGTCGCTTGTGAATTCGATTCGTAATCAATTAGGTTTTGTGTAAGTTCGAAACTATATTAATGGCCTGTTTGTTCATCTGCATTCAATCACTACCAATTCTGCGGCCGTAACGCAACGATCAATGGACCCAATTCATTCGAACAAACTCAATGATAGCGAAATAAGCATCGACACGAATCATATACTAATAATAGCTAGTAAAAAATAAATACAGTTTAAAAAGATATTAGGCACAAACTTTACGCTTATATAATATATAATGTAAACTGTAAAGAGATAGGCTATGTCTACATACGAGTATTAGCATGTGCGGCGAACTGATCGTAAATTTTTATAAGAGCGTCGAGCGTGTCACGGGGCGTCATGTATACGCCCGTGAACGATGGCAGAACGCATCGAGCCGTTATTTTTCCTCGGGAAAACATTGCGTGACGCCCTTACAAACAACAATCATAGCAATATAGACGACAAACAGTAACAGCATGAGAATATGAACCTGTTATGAAACATTCGGCGGATTAAATGTCAATTCCTCTTCCTGATTCTCTACCGGATAAAATAAACTTTCAAAGCCACATAGGTTATCCTTAAGTCATCCTGCTCCGGACTCATAAATTGATCAGCCATCCATTTTATAGAAGACCACCGTGAAATAACAGCACATTGCGATGTTCTGTGTGTTTCATAAGTCAACTACGAGAAGTCCATCGCCCTCTTTCATAAAAAGAAAAAATAGTAGGATATAAATTAGATCTAAAGCGAGACTAAGGTGAGGTGAACTAACCTTGAAGTCAGTCAAACGTTTCAAGTTCATATAACGAACGAGATAATGTAAACATTTTAAAATTCCTTTCCACAAATACTGCAAAAAGAAGATGATAGAATATGAGTGGCAGTGTACGAAGCACATAGCAACAAATTCCCACGAGTTCGCAATATTGTTAAAGAAAGTGTGAATACCGTTTTTTTCCTTATTTGTGTCCTGAGATGTTTACGTTACATACACAAAACACGCAGTCTTAAATATATGTGTTTGTTTTGCATACAACTAAAAATGATGTGCTATGATTTTACTTACAGGCGTGTATTACGGTTTTGTGCGCAGAAGGTCAGATTAATACAATGATTATAGTCGTAAAATGTCAAAATACAATACGTCAAGAACACGGCAAAGGTCAAAATTCTAAGGATTGTATATAATTTCTTTAAAAACTATTGTTGCACGGATACTACTGGCTAAAGGCGAACTTTAACTTAAATTCACAAATAGTAATAAGATTCGATGTTTTGGAATCTTTTGGAACACGGTTTCTTGATACACCTGCAGACTTCACTATAATCAACGTATAGTGAGTTTAACTCACAGTTTATCGCGAACTAACTAATACCCATTTAGATTGAATACTCGACCTTCAATCTTTTGTTTTAATTCAATGTTTATCTTTTGTGTGGGTAATGTTTTTTTTCTTACATATGTCCACGACTGCACAAAGCAGTGTCATTCAATCATTAAGCAGGGATATCGGACCTCGTCAACTGTGATGTTTTGGCACAATTACGTTAAAACATAATTCTAACGTAAATAATATCCGCTGAAGATAGACATAACAATGAACGAACTCTGCACATTTTGTAGGCTTATTACATTGTACTGTCAGTTGGGACATTGCTCTTTTGTGCTGCAAAATTAATGTCCGCCCAAATGTCCGGACATTCCTTGACTAGCTCAATTACAGCTGACGTTAGACAAGTAACTAATGGGAACACAATAAAATAAGACTCTATTTTATTACGAATTTGCACCTTATGGATAAAAGGTTAAGGATATAGATGAAATTTTAGATGAAACTTGTATATGAGAAATTAATCTTCTCCTTACAGAGCCTTTCCAATTATTGGAGAGTGGCAATCAAACACTTAAATTTTTCCTTGTTTATTGCCAGTGAGAAGATTTGATATCGGTCCATTCTCTGATGTTTCAGAGCCATGACATTCTACCTGACTTCCTCTTTCCCTGTACTTTTCACATCATGATGATTCACATCATAGCGTAGCACATGACCCAAATATCTTGTAGAAGATGAAAACAGTATGATGTAGTTCTGTTGTGTGTTCGATCACAGTTCTATTTGTGCGATTGAAGATTGTGGGCCTTAAAAAGTCTATGACAACCATTATTGTTTATTTGCAACCATAGTTCAATACGAACTCACCCAAATTCGAGTTATCTATACTAATATTATAAAGAGGAAAGATTTGTTTGTTTGTTTGTTTGCATTTTATAGGCTCCGAAACTACTGAACCGATTTGAAAAATTCTTTCATTTCCCTAATTTAAAAAAAAATCCTTATTAAAACTCCAATAATGTAACCCAAGGTGTGAAAAATGACCTAAAATAGTCCTTGCATCGCGTGCGCTGCGAAAACTATTGATGATAGAACAAAATAATGTACTAAAACACATTATCTACAAAAAATGTTGCGATGTTCTTTTATTTTAAAAATTTAATTGAAATGCCGCCGCTAGAAAAGGCTCTTTATTTGTATCTTGGTATTAATCCTTATCAAAATAAATTCTTCATATTCAAAACTGCTTCAATACCTTTATATAACTTTTTGAATTATTCAATTCGGACATTCCATTCGAAAGATATCACGAGTTTAAAAATGTAAGGGAAAAAAGTAGGCGTCACTGGGGTACGGGAGGGGGAGTCATAATAAATAAACTCAAAAACGACTAGGCCGATTTTAAAAATTCTTTCAACTATAGAAAGCTATATTATCAGCGAGTAACATAGGCTTTTTATATAGTTACGCGGACGAAGTCGCGTGCATCAGTTAGTTATTTTATAAAATCATGATACTTACTCATACGTTACCTATTGATACTAAAAATAATAACTAAAACATAATCAACGCTGTAAACTTCTTAAGAACATCTCAGATCCAACATCGGAAAATATCGGCGTCGGAACCAGATTTTAACTAGACACGTCGTTTACCCTAACTAGCAATAGCAACACCGGCACAGTACGGTCGACGCACGCGCTCAACCGTGATCGCGAACAGGTAACACTGGAGGTTGTCGCGCCATTTTTGGAAGCGGTCACGCCACAAGCCGCAACGCGCTGTGATTCTTCTCGGAACCTAACATTATGCGTTTTTAACCGGAATTCGCACTCAATAATTCTACATTAAATAGTATTTTTTTTAAATTATAAATCAACTAGCGATCCGCCTACAGTTTCGCACGAATGCAGTGTTTTTCTTCAAATTATTTACCTACACAAGCTTTCCTCGTTTATTAAATCGCTCTTTCCATTAAGTTAATTAAGGGTTAAGCCGTTGCTGAGATTAACATACACAAACGCACAGACATATAAACAAAAATTCTAAAAACTATTTTTTGTGGCTTCGGTAACATATAAGCAATTTTTTACTATCTGACGACCTTAACATTACAGAAAAACTCATCTGTACGGAAAAGTGTGTGCTAAAAATGAAAGCTCAATAAATTTCCTCTCACTAGCTCCTCGACTAAAAAAAAACCATGATAATTTTGCAGATTATGGACCAGTTTTTCTCAAGCCCCTTCATTTATCCAGCGACGAGACGAGTCGGAGCACTTTTCTAAATGTTAAAGTATTCCCGCCACACACGAAACATTGAAACAACATATAATTTGTTTCTCGCGCCGAGTAAATCATTGGCATCGATATGAATCGCAGGCGGCGGTACAGCTACCGTCGACAGAGACACGAGAGATCTCCAAGATAATGTTGTCGACGGGTTGTCTCACCCATTTATAACTAGACAAACTCGCGTGAGGAGCCACAGATAGTCAGATACGCCGAAACGGGCTGCAGACTGTTAGCGGAAAGGTAAACATTTTGACTGGACATTTGCAAAGTTTACAACTATTTGCATTGGACTGTGAAGAAGATGTTATCGAGAGTTAAAAGGAAAGGTTTATGGTTACAAAAACGTATTCCTCTATAACCATAGATCTTGCCTTTTTTATGTGTATAAAGGTAATTTTGCAGTTTATTTCATTTATAATTGCAATAAAATATAATATATACAGTACTTAAATTACTGTACAGGTAAATGTTATTTTGGTTATTTTGGTGTTTATACAAATACCTAACTGAAATTTTAGTCGATAATAATATGTGAAAACATATTATAATAACTTACTTGGTTGTTCAGAAAACAAATTATGCCTGTTATTAATTTTTTAACTATTTTTCGTTCTAGTTATGATAATCAAAAAGATAAATACCACAATCATATTTTTATTGATATTACTCGACAGTGAATTGTTTTAATAAATCTATTTCGTGTCACATGTTTGTCGCCGATGAACTCCTAAACTACTGAACCGATTTTGATAAAATATGATAGTTTTTATTTTGAATCCGAGCGAAGCCGGGAGCGTGTAGCTAGTAATGTAAAAAATTGTAAGCGTTTTTCTTAATATATTTCAGAAAATTTAAAATGATAGTTGACTTCCCTGTCCTGTAATGACTTTAGATATATTTTTAAAAACTAGGTTAAATTTTTCTAGAAAAATGCGGTTTAATACTAGTCTCAAAGACTAGTTTAAAAAAAATCTTGTTTACAGTTAGGTAATGTAACCGTATAAAAAAGTTGTTACATTTTGTGTTTTGAAAAAGTTTTATATTTTCTCATGTGTGCACAACTTATAATAACGAACGTTATGCCAGCCAGATCGTATGAGAAATACAAACACGCTAATCCAACGACAAATACTTACTTATTGACCATTGTTTAAAAAAGAACGCGTGCCCTTTTTATTTTATTTTTTCAAATGCAAATGAAGTCAATGTTTCCCTGGGAACATTGACACATAGTCAATCCCATATTCATATAGAAATAGAAGGTTATCTAATGAAGTTTCTATTGAGTATTTCTTTATGGGAAATTTTTAATTGCACGCCAATTGTCGTCATTTAAAGTTAGTAATTGCTCATCAAATTTACTAAATGATTCGTTACGGAAAATACCACTTATTATCTACTAGTTGGTGCCCGCGACTTCTTTCGCGTTGAATAATAAAAAAATATAACACCTAACATTATTTTTTTTAATTACAGATAGGTTTGCTCTTTGCCAACAACCAGCCTTGTGGCAAGGATGAGGCCTATGATGGAGAGCTTACCCAAAAGATGCCTATTCACTCGAACCTTGAAAAGATTTTGGTTATATGAGCTCGGAAATACAGACGCCGGCAGGGAGTTTCAAACCATGGCAGTGCGCATTATAAAGGATGTTTTTGAGCGCTTGGTCCGAAAAAAAAAAGGGATTTCGACAAGATGAGGATGGTAACCAGCCGTACGTACGTCTGTATGTCCGATGGAAGAAAGGGGAAAGCGGTACGAGCTCATGCAGCTCCTGAGTACACTCTCCGAGGTACATCTTATAAAAGACATCTTATTGCTGTGACGACAGTGGCGCCGAATTTTTTATATTTTTAGACGCGAACGAAATCGCGGGCATCACATAGTTTTAAAATACTCTTCAAATATATAACATCAAACAAAGATGTACGTACCGTAAAGTGAAGGACACCCATAAAGGCGAAAAGTCCTTACAATGTTTTTCACCTCTAAAACACGATTCTCTCTAATCCCTCGTGATCATGTTAAGACCCTCATATATAATTCAGAGTAAAACAGGGCTTTGCTAAGAGAAGACTCATAAGTTTGGGAAAAACACCTGTCGCCAAATTGGTTTATATATCTGTAGCGGGTACTCGTAAAGAGTGACTTAACATAATATGCTTCAAATAGTGTCAGTACATTATCTGGTGTTTCTAACTTTGAGATTCGAGTTTAAACCACGGCTTACTTACCAACAGTGGGTACTTTCGGGTTGGGTGTAGTGTAGGTACTTTCGAAATCACATACCTATAAAATAAAAACATATAGTATAGTTAGGTATGAAGTAAATTTCTAAATCTGTTTTCTTGGCGACAATAATAAAGTCTACTCTGTTACGAGAACCTCTGGAGAACACTATTAGAACAAGAAATGGCTTCATATATTCGACTGATCTCTTGCAAATTTGTTGAGCGGAATTCCACCTACAGTTACTTATTTACACTTGAACATTATTCTTTCTATCCGGTTTCTTATCCGCAGAATTTATTCTGCAAATAACAAACATAAAGTCCGCTGCATGTTCGCGAAACACCTTTATTAGTGTTTCCATTTTACAAAGTGACGGCCACTTTGTTACTAAGAAGACAATAAGAGTATTAACGACTTCGTTCCCAGAAGATGGTGAGTTAAGAGTTGTGGAAACTTTAGAAATTCTCGAGTCGAGATAGTTTGTTAAGTCAATGAATGCAACGGGCGGACGGTACGCCGTCCGACTAACTAAACTAAGTTAACCAAATAATGTACACATTAATGTGAATATATAACATATAACTAATACCTACTACGAATAGTAATTAAACATTCATTGTAAATACATCTATAAATAGATTTGAAGAAAGCTGGTACCAATTAACCGCCCAAAAAACCTAGTGTAATAACAAATCATGTGTTGCGTTGCGTGGCATGTGCAAAGGATACCAGACCCCATTATCCTAGGTAAAAAGTCCAATCAACTGATTGTTTAAGTTTCTCCTGCTCTTGAAACTGTAATGCTGATCTTTAGAGATACGAATGTTTGTTATCGATATTTATACAATATTAATTAACAAACTTCCGTAATGACCACTTGTATCCATCCAAGTATTAGTATCCAAGTAAAACCAGTAAACTGATTTTTGAAAGAAACTGAACCAGTTGAAAATTTTGGAAGAATAAAATTTTATACATATTAAAAAAACCAACACAAAAAATTATATATAAACAAAGTGGCGTGCATTAATACAATAGGTTGTATTATTATAATTTAGACGGGGGTGTCCCGAAAATCGATAAGCGGGTGCGGTCAGCACTAGACGGCATGGCGCCTCGCCGCGGCGGTAATTCAATCCAGTCAAGAAGGGAGGGCGCTTATTGCCTCACCCTTAACATACATTACACCTCTCACTCGACTCCGGCGGGTTATATCGGCCATGACTTTCGCCTGACGATCGCCCCAGCTCCCGTCATAAATTCTCATCCTTTACAAAAGTACCCGCCCGCCCTAATTAACTTGGGATACTTTTGAATATTTCAAACGTGCCGCTGAAACTCCCGACTCAGACAATCGCCCCTTTGAAGCTGGTTATTATCAACTATAATTATTAGGTAATATTTCAACAGCGCTGAAATACCACAGTCCGCTTCATCTTCGTGTGAAACTAATTTATATCAACTTGCGGAGATATATCGTGGCCCTATAACATCAAAGCGAGGAAATACCAATTTAGAATTGTACAAGTGTATACTGTCGACACAGCAGAAGCAGGTTAGAATCCCGATCGTTCCTGCATCTTTTTAGTTATAAACTGCAAGCTGGCCTATGGTCCATCCTATACAGAGGGATAAAAGTGCACTTACTGAAATGAACGTATCCTATAACATGTATTATAAAAGCCAGTGATTGTTATTATTTCACGCCTTAACTACACTGACTGCCTTAAATTTTTCATACACTGACAAAGGCACAGAGTAAAGGGCATAGAGTACCGATCCAGAAAAAGTAAAGTTCCCGAGAGACGCTGTTGAAGTCGCTGGCAATGAGCTAGAAAAATCTTAAAAATAGAAAATCTTAAAAAAGTTTTGGAAAAAGATATCCTATTATCTGTATAGGTACTGTAAAGATACACAGCGGCCTAAAGTACATTAGAGATTCAAAATAATATTTTGGAGCTAGGCCTGGTTAAAAAAGATTAAATAAATTATTTTGAAATTTACATATAAATTTATTTAACAGTAGAGAGCTAGAGCGTGGTAAACCCATTGCTCCTTAGAAAGAAGATAATCGCTAGCAATGGGTTGTGTAATACGTTTATAATATAATTTCAGCAAGCACAATGCATGCTCACACTTCACCGTTGAAGTAGAGCAAGGTGAATGACTCCCAATCGCAAACGGCTCTTTGAACTTTTCTCGAGATATTTCCGCTTCCTGTGCGCAATCGATAACAATATTTTCACGAGGGCGGCCGAGAGAAGGTGCCAAAACGGTTCACTTGACATTTTTCATTACGATAATGTTCCAACTTTTATTTATTGACAATCGATAAAAGTGATTGAACAACGATACTTTTGCGATCTGTCTTTTGGACAATGGTTTAAATTCACATTATAAGAAACTGCAGGGTGTGTATTATGTTCAACCAGTGACTCCATACCTAAAACTATACTTACTTTATAACCAATTTTTAGAAATTATTAGATATATGTCAAAATTACTTATGTATAATTTAATTTAAATGTAAAAGCTGAAATTATGGATCTTGGATCCTTTTTTATTATTTTTTGTTTAGTAATTTTTGACAAGCTTCATGTTATGAATAAAAACAATTCATCTTGTATCCTTTTTTCTATTTTTAATTATTTGTTTTAAGCTAAGCCTAAAAAAATTGCAAATGACACAATATAAGAAAACTTAATTGAGATTATACGAGTAAGTATATAAACAGTCTCTTTAGGGAGTCCATGTTGCCTCACTGGTTCATAAAGACCTACTTACTGCTTATAATTTAAGTAATTAGGCAAAATATAAATGTAATAACACTAATTTGCTGAAAGAAGCATAATAAGCACTTATCTTCGTATTTATCGTACGATATATTGGCATAACGCTAGTCATTTTAAATGTATTTGAGCCGCTCTCGAAGTTTCAGTCGCGTGTGTCGCCCCGTCGCGTACATTAGGCCTTCCCTTGTGATATGTGAGCGGCTTCGAATAGGTAAAAGGTTTTCAACATCTGCTCCCCCGTGAAATATTAAAAGATAGGTAGGTGTACGAAGTGGGCGCGAGTTTATAAAAAATGTCGACGGGAAGGAAGTATGTCGATGTACTTAATGCCTCCCGGAATGTTCGTATTACACGCGCTCTGTGTACGAATAAAACACCAGTCATTCACAATATGAGGCGAACGTACTGTAATAAGAATTCTAATACTCCATTCGATTTTTGTAATGGACAAGCAGACGTGTATCCCATGGAGCTGCAGATAAACAATTTAAAAAGTTTATTTGTCATTATTTTTCAATATCATGACTAAATTAGTAAACAAGAAGAAGAAAAGATAAGGTCTAGTACTCAATAATAATTTTAAATTGTTATATTTTTTAGGATAAATAATTTTTACTAAGTACTTTAACAATTTTAGTAATAAAAAAGAATCTTTGTATAGGGTAAAAAGAAATTTCCGTCAATCTAAATGATACTAATATTATTATATTATAAATGTGAAAGTAACTCTGTCTGTCTGTTTGTTACCTTTTCACGCCTACCACTCAACTTGATCATCATGAAATTTTTCATACAGAAAAAGGAACTGTTCCCGAGGGATCAACTAAAATAAATTAATAAAACTAACGCCTGGCCAAAGTCTGTTTTTTTTTTTAACGCGGACGAAGTCGCGGGTACCAGCTAGTTTAATATAAACACTTCTGTAACTCAAAATATTTTCTTAGAAAAAATTAATTTTAGTTAATACCTCAAAACTCTTTATTTGTTTAGCCATTGATAAAACCTTCGGTTTGCTCCTGTGCAAAATTTCACCCCGCCTCGTCCAAGTTCCCAATCCAATTACGGACGCGGAACTCTGGAAATTCTAAACCGATTATACCGAATTGAAAACATTAAGTACTTTACAGATTTCGCTAGCCGGTTCAAAGGACATCGATTCTTATTTCCGTGGAAGTGAGTTCTAATTTTCTTCGCCGTGCAAATGACCACGGAGTCAAAGATAGAATTGAGTTCGAAATTATTTACGAAAAACTCTTATTTTGCATGCCCCGTAAAGAAGGTAAGTGCTGATTAGGAAAGTTTGATAACTCCCAATTTTAAATGACAAATAGGTCTTATGGCGAGTTTAAAATCATTGCAACTGTTGTATATATATTTTTGTGAAACATTTAGAAAGAACCTATTTTTCTAATGTAAATCTATCTAGTAAATCTAGATTTACTGACGTTTTAAAATTTAGATTTTAAAATTGGTCACACCGGGAAGAATACTTAGGTCCAGACATATCGAGTTATTTTTATATTCTGTAACTAAAATTTTCATTAATCACTAACTTGTACGTCTTAATTCAAAATGACTATGAAATGTATATTTTTGTCATCAAATTAATTTAGTGTGTATTCAGGTTTAAAAACCCAAATTAATGTCAACTTGTGTGTCAAATAAAAGTTTGACCACCATTATTCATGACCTAAATAATGATATAAATAATTCTTTGGCACCATATAATCCTTTCGTTATTGACAGATGTTAGATCTGTCAGCAAATAAATAGCTCAGTTATCATATTCAAAAATTCAAAATAAAAGCGAAGGGAAGTGTTGTTGTTTTCATTTGGTTATATTTCCGTCTTTACTTAGGGAGTTTATGAGTGGTTTTTTTAAACGGCAGGTGAAAACGCGGGATACAGCAAGTACTTTAATTTTAATGAATCATAAATTCATAAAATTTAGGCACTAAATTATATAAGTCACCTTTTTCATCTACCGTGTGCATTTATGAAACAAATTTTAAAAAATAAAAATAAATTGTAATTGAAAAAAAATATATAAAAATATTGTAAAAGGAAATTAATTATAAAAAAAATTTTCTCATTCCCGTGGGAAGGTGAAGGAAAATATTAAACAATCTAATATTTGTCATACTTTGCGTTTAAGGTGATTTTATCTATGTATTTCATACTCATCCGATACAATATAGAGAGCGACAGTTTTAACAAATACTTTTACATGTGTTACATAGAGAAATAAACTTTCGCGCGATTCTAAACTCTAACCCGTTGAATGGAAGGATATTTAAGATTAACAATTTGCAATTTATGACAGCAAAGTGATTGTAGAGATGAAGGAATGGGGGCTCCTCGTGGCGTCGTGACTCACGACTCGAAAGTGACAACTTGTGAGTACACTCACCGAGAAAAGTGTTTAAAGATGACATAATAAACCGATGATAAATTAATAACAGCAGGTTCGCAGACTTGATGAGATTTTTGGATTTAATAAATTTCGATCAGATAAACGTGGCACAATCGCAATTTGAAACGATCAATTAACTGTCATTATCTAAGACTCCATAATTTTGAGATCATATTAATATATAAATAATAATTTCAATGTCAAGATCATAATAGGCACTTCATTAAAATCTAATCCTAATACATAGTTATTTATATTTATACATTATGTAATACAAAGCATCGGTCCCTTTGGTAGGGTCCCAAGCATGCTGGCTGCATTACCTCGTTGTATGGCAATACTAATCTGTTGACCGATGTAATAGCCAGCTTTAGAATCGCCGGTTATGTCGACCAAACGTTTTGATAAGATGTTAAAGTGTCGACGCAGGTGGCATCCCACACTAGTGGACGACTCATCCTCCATGGAATTAGGGACATCCAATCAGGTCTCTTACCATCATCACGTACGATACCATTTGGTTCAAGAATCGAAGGTATATTAATGGTTAATTTCGCTATATTAAACTAACTAGGTATAAGTAATATTAAAACAAAAAATCTGTTTGTAATGTCAAAATAACTGCATTTTACTAAATGTTATCAAATTATATAGGTACGGAAATTATTAACAAAAAAACGAGGTATAAAATTTTTTTTTTTTTTTTTTGGAAAATAAAACAGTAATACTAAATTTTTACAAAAACAATTTTAAATGGGCACGTAATAAGAAATTAAGAAGTATTTAATTTTGCATCTCTTCCTGGCGTTTGTTGCGATTATAGGCGACAGTTGCCACCGACTACCACAACTTCGGTATCATAAAAAAAATATGAAGTCAATATTAAATAGTGAATATTATTTGTTAAGCGCCATCTATTGTCGTATTAATAATAATACTTAATACTTAATAAGTATTAAGCGCGAAATCATCTAACTTATTCCGTTATTTTGAAATTAGGCCAACCAAATCAAGTTATGAATAAGTTATTAACTGACCTAATTAACTAGACATTCAAACATTATCACTTGATATAACTAAGTTTCAAACTATTTTTATGTTTTTGATAAATTGTAGACATTTTAAACAGAATATAATTTCGATTGTGTGGTAAATGCGAGATTGCCGGTGTCGATCGAAGCCATTATAGTTATTATAGAAATATAGATGTCTAAATAAATGTTGACTGGTAATTGATTAGATAACAATCTATAACAAAGTTGTAGAATAGGTGCTTCCATTCCATAGATACTATTTAACTAAAATAGCTGAATTGGTTTTACATGAGATCTCACAACTTTTGCAGTGGAAGAATTGCGTTGCGAGAATTAGCATTTTTTACATTTTATGTTTTTGATGGGATAATCTTTAATATAATACAATGCAATAAGGTTAATGCAAGCTTTTTCAAAGGAACGTAATATTTAAAAATTAATTATAATAAATAACGGACGAGTGATAATTATAAATAACAAGATATTATGCTCTTTATGAGATTGCGTTGTGCAAAATTCTTTATTTAAAAGTTTTTTTTTTCTTTTCTATCCTATTCTACTATACAAAAGACAGACCGCATAGTCCGCAAAATATCTTCTTAATTTTAATTTTTCTGATTTGATGATTGACTATTTATTATATTTGATTTATATACACTTTCGATTGTAGGATTTAAAAGCCATATTTCCTAATCCTCAATGAAAAGAAAGTAGCCATCATGTCATATAGTGTATTCCTAATTAGACTGCATGGGAATATATTCCTAATTAGAGACCCGGAGCCTTCGCACAGTTTACATTATTATAGTATTTATATTATATTATTTTTATTATATAACTAGTTACATTATTTTTTATAAATAGTTATTAGTCGAGTTATTATCTCTTAATTTATTCTGAAAATCTGCCTACAAATACTGATATGACTGCTATGTGACCCGCTAACTGTAACATATAATTGAACAATACAAAAATTGTGACATTTGTGTATGACGATTGTACAACCCCACATCCGTTAAGAGTAATCGATGTCACTTTTGACGCTTCCAGTTAGTACTATCGTGATGTCACTCGAGGTTAGCCGATCATAGACAACCGATACAGCCATAACAATAGACAATTTAATCCTTTATTTATGCAAACCTTTTGTTTTTATCGTCCAATTAATTTAATCAATAGCTAATCGTATCGTATTCTTTCACTTATAGATGTTTAATATGGTTTAATATTATTAAATTATGGATATTCATGCATAACTTTTGTAGCTCCAGTATTTTTTTATTATTATTTTTATAAGGAAAAAATCCAGTTGAATTATATTAGAAAACAACTACAGATCTACAATCATTTGTAGTTTACCTTATAATAGGTTGTATGTTAGATGTAGCGGACAGGTAGAAAGAAATTTCGGGAACTTGCCATCCGATTTAAACTTTTGTATTATCAATATTTGGAATGGATGGTTGGGATGAACATAGGCTATGGAAATAATAGAGAGATAAACATTATTTGATTAACCAATTCAAACTCCACAAAGCACTCAAAAAAATCTATACATGTGATGAAGCTTGCATTTACTTGAGTCAAGTCAATAATTACTATAAAAAGTTCACAGCGATACTCGCATCGTGAATGCTAAGTAAACGAATAAGTAAGTAAGTAATAGCTAAGTGTAGTGAAAGCTAGTAAGCTAAGTAAATATTAACCTTAATGTGCGAGAAAATAATTAGGTAGTTATATTAATCTAATTATTTAACTAATACTAATGTAATTGTAAAACAATACATCTATTCTATTATGTCTGAGCTTTACAGTACTCGGAACTTGAGATATCCATAATATAAGTGCACAAATTCTCTCAGACAGCTTCCCATAAGCAGCTGAATATTAATTTCCCGAGTCCGCTTTGCATAAGACATTCGGAGCGTTCGTGAACCCATGATCTTGAACCTCGGAGGGCAAGCCCATTGTCTCATAGGACTAGAAGGAACATTGTACATTCAAACGCTGTATAAGTCGTTTTATGTAACTCGTAAAATAAAGTGAAAAGGTTTTACCTGACTGGAACACTCAATTTTATATTGGTGAACTGTTATCGTACTTTGTATCTGTAGACAATTCTGTTGTATCTGTAGACAATTCTGTTACATTGTAAAGAGACTTCATTCAAATTTTTCTATCTTTACCTATCTAGGGTCGGCAGTGCGCTTGTACATTGTTCGCGCCACTCGTCGCTAGGGCTTATTAGAATCACGTATTTGCCAGCCAATCAAGGCACTCTTAAACAATGGTTACCGATATAAATAGTCTTAACTGGTATAAAATAAAAATAATTAATAAAATTATATTTTTTTAATAAATCTAAGGCAACTAAAATTAGATCTAAGTATTTACATAAAAAATATGCGTTACAAGGGGAGGTAGGAACTCGCAAAATCACTTCAAGTAATTAATAGACATCCTTAATATAAATATGTAGGTGGTCTGTGTAAATATGTGACAGTCAGGCAGGTAGTCTAAAGATGGGAATCGCTGGTTCTTTGGTTGATTACGATAAACCATGATTACCTATTTAATTAAATTCGTGTTGGTTTAACACACCAATATGAATATGGGTGTGTGTGTGTGTGTGTTGTTTGAATACAACGTTACGTTATACGTGAACAAGCTGATTTGGATGATAATGAGAGAGGTCGGGATTCATGTTTATTTACGGCAACAACCCACGGGGGAGAGTTGCTCGCGGTGGGAACTGTCGAAGATGTACCTTTCTATCTATTGCAACACAATACGATACTAATAAATATATTAAGAGTACTAGCGACCCGCAGCGGCTTCGCATGGATGCAATTTTTTATGGTAAAAATTATTTTATTTATTTTTATTTTATTTCCTACCTAATAATCCTACCTAATCCCTTATCATTAATAACTATGGTCGGCAGCGCACTTGTAAACCTGTGGCGTTACTTATGTTATAGGCGACGGTAGTACCTACCTACCTTCAAGTAGTCTATCGACCAACATAAAAAAAATATCTAAAATTCGTAAAAGAATATTCATTGTAATTCAGTCCAAGGTGTTATTGTGTGTGTGGTCTCAAGAGTGACTATTGGATCCAACACGAGTTCATAACATATATATATATAGGGCATGCTGTGAAGTGCTGTTCTTGTGGTAAAAATTATGTGATATTTACGCCTTACGTGATTAATGGACGCCCCTTTACCCCTTAAATATTTTAGCAAGCACATGCATGATGTAAAGATTTGTTGGCAGAATGAGCTGAGCCATATTGTAAAGTAACAGAGTATTCGTACACAGAAGCTGGTAGGTACAACTTTCGACAACCTCGTGACTCACGACCCGCGTTTAATCAGCCAAGAAAGTCATACAAAATACTTATTTATTTGCTCAACATGACCCGAAATGCGAAGTGCATCGCTTCTGTAGCGCGACATTGATTTTCGTTGGAGTTTCTCCCGTATTGTTTTCTTGTTCAGAAGAAATTATTGTCTCGTTACAATCATGACTGAAATTGGTGATTTGTGCCGAGTCTAAAATATATATACATAATTGTACACTGTACAGTATACGTAAGTGAACATACGTAATTGTACAGTATACGTAAGTGAATATACGTAATTTTACAGTTAATTTGTTAGACTCATTACTATTATACGCATTTTTTTATGTTTTGTATATTTAATACAACTACTAACATGCATAAGACATGCATGACACGGGTTTAAAATATGAATCTATTCTATTCTCTTTTAACTCAAAAAAATGGACTGGTTCTGAGGTCTAATCTAAACATAGAAAATAATAAAAATACTCGTGACAAAAATATATGTGAGCAATAAAGATTGAATAAGATGAAAAATTAAAAAAAAAAGAAAAAGAGGGGGCGGACGAAGTCGCGGACAAAGCTAGTATATAGCAATAAGTGCAACAGTTTCGACTCTTTCTCTTACTTAAAATTTAATAAGTGCAAGAAAGGCTCATGTTGAGGCTTTTAGGTGAAGGTCGAGAGCGCGACGGGCAGGAAATGTGTGTGAGGCCATGCGTGTGACGTCACTTCCTGGGCCAATGAACCACATTGTGCTAAGGCTTCGAAGACGATAATATGTAAGCGAAGTACTTTACAACAGGATGTACGAGCACAATTTGAATTTAATCAATTTTAGATATGCTTTATTTCTCTTGGATAAAGACACAAGACTGTATTACTGAGTTACGTTGGTCTAAGTGAAAACAACAAATATCCCTAAATCGTGAGTTCAATACAAAGTCACCATGATCATGTTTGTCAACTGACTTCCTTAGTCTGACTGACTGACTTATAAACTTCATCCTACCTAACAGATTTTAACTTATTATTTTTCAATATCTATTATAATTTTGTAGAGAATTTGTTTTGAAATTATTTGGATTTACGAAACTAAGTAGGTACTTTGTTAATTCTTGTGGCATTGGTGTAGCAGGGCACTCTACATTCCACATTAATAACTGGCCAGCCCGTCTGGCAGCAATAACTACCAATTAACAGAGGATATCAGCAAAATAGCAGCATGTATGCTATTGCTGTGTTTAGATTCGTGAAACCTGTACCTGTACCTGTACCACTATTCTCAATATAACTATTTAACTTAAACAATTTTCTTTTCGGTGGGATCAAGTACTAACTCAACTTTTTCAACCCCTCTTATATTGCACAAGTCTACGAGTATAAGTATTCGTTAACAATTACTAGGCTGTCTGTCTGTCAGTGTGTGTGATGCCTGTGATCTCATGAAAATTCTTCCCTATAATTCATCGTCGCTTTTAATGGCATAGTATTTAAAAAAATGTAAATAATTACTAAAAAATATAAATACTATAAAACCGTTGCATTTGAAACTGGTTAACTTTACAGAGCGTTCATTTCGAAATAAAAATGAAAAGCTTTGTATCGAAATTCAGGAGACATTCGTTAGAAATTCGGAATGCGAAATGAAAAATGTTCTTCTAAAAATTTCTGGTCACATTTCTAAATAATATGAAGGGACAAAACTGTTTGAAACGCGATACTTCCCTCAACAATAGTGACAGAGTGGGAGGCAGCTGTTTCTAAGGTACATACACATCCAGGTGGTTTGCTTTTACGTTTTATAGTCAAATGCTTCAACCGCTAACTCAGCCTTCAACTGATATCATCAACATTACAAACGGTTGCCGTAGTTTGAGCAAAACGTGTACATAATCCTTTATTAGTTACTAGCTGGTGCCCGCGACTTCGTCCGCGTTGAACTATGAAAGGTACCCTATGTCCTTTCTGGTGTCCCAGACAACGTGTATGCAAAATTTCATGGTGATCGGTTCAGTAGTTTTTGCGTGAAAGAGTTACAAACATCCATACATCCAAACATACTTTCGCATTTATAATATTAGTATATATTGCATTATCTTATGAACAGAAGAGTGTACCTTTTATTTTTGAGCCATCATCTCATACTAACCTGGAAGAACAAGTTGGAAAACTTGGTGAAGATGGGCTTCAAACAAAATGTCACGGTGGTATTTATTGACCATTCACATATTAAGTGTAAGTGTAATATAATGTAATGTATTGTATAGGTTTCAATGAACATTTTAAAGCCGTTTAGTTTCATTATAAATGTAGATATTTACTCGTAATTTATTATTAAAATTATAGGTTATTAATTATAACTGATGGTGTTTGAAGGCAATGAACTCTTGAACGATGCGCTCTTCGGGCCTCACAAAGACAATCGACAAAGGACAATATAGGTGTGGAACATTATAGTTTTCCAATATTGGTAGGTAGACAATTGTTATAAGTTTATATATAACGGCATAAAGAAAATTATGAACTAAAGGAAATATTACAAGTATTTTAAGTTCTCAAGTTCAATCATAGCTCTAATTAGTTTTGTTGAACATAAAAGTTAACAAATTAAATGTAAAAAACAGAAAAAACTAACTGTGTGCTTGTGAGTCCTAATTTAAATTTGACATTACTCGCAATTGATATTATCTTATTATATTCACCATCTAACCGTCAAATGATGGAGCTATGATATACCTTTGTTTGTACGGTAAAAGTCCCAAACATTAAAAAATAAATAATAAAAAAAAAATCCCCTATCGAAGGATGCAGTAAACAGAGTGCATAATTTAATAAAATATAAAATTATTTCTAAAAGTAACTAATCAACACTTTACTTGTAGTTGGTGATAATAAAATCTGACGCATTATTGTTGCCAAAACAATTGTTTATATAAAAATAATGTTAAATTTAAAACAATGTAATAAGAAGAGCGTATACTGAACTAAACCAAACCGTAGAAGCGTTGCGATTAAAGCATAGAGTAACTTTATAAGCGGACCGCGTAAACGCATCATAAAATAGAAGATGATAAAAGATAAACCATATTGCGTTGTGTGCCTGAAAAAAAAATCAAAGAAACTTCAAGAAGTTGAGACTAAGTCACAAACTGAGGTTGCACTTTATGTATCTTTCAAACTGAACGCCACCACGATACGAAATTACCAACAAAATGTCGTTTAAATGAGCAGACGCGTCGTGTCTATCGGACAACAGTGCGGTTCAACGCGTTCCAAGTTTTCTGATAGCTCACATACGACTTGAAACAGCATAGCACTTGCAGAATGCATTTACAAAATAAAATCTACTAACTATTCATATAGTAACTTCCTTAGATTTCTTTGCTTGAATCCTTGTTATTTTTTTCACATGTCTATTGTACCTAATAGATTATTAGGTATTTATCTTTTTTCCAGTAAAAAGAATCTTGCGTTTTACACGTTACGCCAATGTTCATGTTATGGCATGTTCACTCATAATAAAAGGTGCAGTTACGTAAGTATTTCATTTAAAAATCTAAACAATTATTGGCACTCAAAACCGTCGTTGCCAATGAAGGCACATTTTTACAATAAGACTTAAATGAATTCGACTTGAAGACTTAAGTACTTTAAAAACAGATGTGACTCCAGAAAAAATTGTGTTTTGGGTTCGCGACACGGTATGGTGGCCAAGGCCAGGCCATAATATTGGAGAATAATGAAAACGTGGATATCACTTGGGAAGTTTCAAACAAAAAAAAAATAACAACAACCCTAGTTTCGAAGCAATAACTGAAAAGAAATGGGAGGATATGGACGGAGAAACATTTTATTTTTTGATACAAACAAATAGCGGTTATGAATTGAGAGCTACATAGAATAAGACCAATAATCCAAAAGACTAGTTTTGAAATTTTGTGAAACCTTAATTTAACTATAAGCAGAAAAAAGATGACATATTTTCTGGGAAATTTCTCGGACACTGGTCAGATTCAATCCCGAGTTAGGCTACTGTTTTAAAGATTGTGAGTTGCGCTGCGTTCATAAACCCGTAAATAGATCGAATGCAGTAAAACGAGGTACTCCGTACCGAGCTACCGCCACCGTGCCGGCCTGTTTCCAATTTCACTGCATTGCGATCGATCGAATTCCATTGATACCAATAGGATACTTGAAGAAGCCGGAAGTGCAACATTCTTTATGTTTAGTAGTGATCTTCATGGATTTAGATACGACACAGTTCATGTGAAATGTAAAGCTTTTAGCAATCCTGCATCGTCACACAAAATAGATAGATAATACAAGAAGGACCTAGAGAATGGAACATGATTAACTATAACATGATTATTCTTATAAAAATTTTGGAAAGACTTCAGTGATATTGACATTTAAAACGAGCTTCAATGTTTATGGGTAAACTTTAAAGAAATACTACGTACATTTAATATAACCCCTACAATAAAATTCCCTCTATTTCTAGTGATTGAAAGAATACGGAAGACCGACGCAAGTTGTGTCATGTAATGTATTTATGGATCTAATAACTATGACAGTAATTTTAACAATTATATATTTTTTATTGTACAAGCATGACGACATTCCAGATTTTTTTTTCTAATTCTCAATGCAACTGCATAAAACATTCAACTATGCAACACATTGGCATGGCCACCGTGAGCTTCCGTTTCCTGTAAAGATTTGCGCAGTCAGTTGGTATAACATAGAAACATTCGCAAGTAAATTATAGCAAAAGTTTATCAAAGTTATTCCTTATTAATGCATTTGATGTATTAATTACTGCATCATTAATAATATATTGTTCAGCAACTTCAGTGGCTAAGTGTTAATCTTTTACATGACTACGTCTCAATGTGGCAAGTCATTTACCTGTTAAACCCGCTTCCTTTGTGGATCTGCAATCTCGACCCCGAAATGAGCTTACAATATTCCAAAGTTCAGCGACACCATATCAAGAGTGCTCCAGATAAATGGATCACGTTACTTGATTAACCGTTGCGCATCCCTACCCCTTATCACCCCTGGGAATATTTAAATGGGGCCTGAATATATCACACCACCCTCTAGAGGCGGACGAGAGACCGAGCAGACTCGTTTACCTGCGCTTTAGATTGAGAATATAAATGATGGTATCTTCATTAACGCCCAAAATACAATATTAAAGCAGTTACTTTAAATGAAAACAATGAAACCGAGAGAGAATTTTATTAAGATAAATTCAGACAATTTTAGAGTAAAAAAAACATTGTTGCTTTATTGCTTTCTGCGATTGTTGCAATTTTATTCCAGTCACATACGAATTGGAGCAACAATTTGTGACAGACGTGATATCTCAATCAACATTTTATTCACGCGCGACGCCCGCACCGACTACTGCTAATGTGCCTTATTGAAAATCAGCATTCACAACGTCAACAGCTCAGTAACACGCCTAGTTACATTCATTGATTTCACACGGACTGATTTACTGCCGGTCGAAAGTGATAACTTGTTTTGACGTCGCCATAATAGAGGCGGCGGAATGAAATTGAGGTGCAGTGACAAGGGGTAACGATGCAAAAATTACATTCGACTTCCTCAAATACTAAATCGCCGTGATCTCGTTTAGGGAAATCCCGTCTTGTGTCCGACAAGTTTATTTTCGCTAACTAGTTCATTATGTACGAATTACGGTGGCCAAGCACGCGTGAAGTGTTTTTTGCCGTCGTAAATCCCACCAAGATCCTTGTCTTTTGCCAAGGTCTGCAAACTCATTCACAAGATCAAGTGGCAAAAAACTGGAGCAATGAACTGAAAGTCACGTATTCAGCTCATCAACTCACCGAGCACGTATTGGCGTCTAAACTACCGCTCATTGTCAATATTGAAGTATTACGAACCACTGGTAAAATCAATAGAGACATTATAGGCTATTTGACGTATGATTGCTGGAAATTGTTTTACTAATGAAAGGCAAATAATGTATTTTAGAGTTCACCTAGTTGCTTGGATCAAGTGCTTAAAAGCTACTTGCTTTTAAGCACTTGATTAGTTAAACAGTTAGGATAAATTATCCGCCGTTAAGCACGCGTTCGTTACTGCATTATCCAGTAATCCTACTGGATAATGCAGTAACGCGTGCTGCAAACGAAAGCACTTATTTCGATGTTTGCGTGTTCTTTTTTTACATACAGAATTTATTTTAACATGTATTGCTATTAAGTGGATAACTTGGTACGTTGTCAGTAATATAACCAAGACTGAGCGAAGCGAATGCACCGACGCACGATGAAAAGTGCAAGGGAATCGATAAACCGCAGATGAAAGTCAATGTTTATTTGGTTTCTGTCGATACGTGCAAAGTAAATTAACTAAGCACAGGTCATCGATCTTTATAGCTGATTCTTATCATCGTCACTTCTTTAAAAAGACAAGAGCTCTATCTTATTTATTCTTCTGTTTCAATTGAACATTTGCAGCAAGAATTCCTGTATATCCTAAGATAGTCTACATGAAACCCCTTCGTAGTAATTACTTTTCTCATTAATATATCTGCAGGCTATACTGACTATATTGTTCTTCTCAATCGAAGCGTGTTATTAAAATAAATAGTTGTTACCAGTTGTCTGTAGCAATTATGAAACAATAAATCTTGTGAGGACAAATTTATTTCATCTCTCGGACACATGAGGCTTGCGTCAATGGTAAAGTTTATAACTACAATTCAATATTCAATAGATTCGACTTCATAATTCATATGAGCGTCTTCGACTAGGTTTATAGTTGAACAATAATCCTAAAGATTATTTTCGACTATTTTCGTACTTTCGTACTGGGAAAAGTTGATTTTTAATTCAAATTTTTAAACTTATTCCAACGAACTTGATACATTATTAATAAATCTAGTGTTACTTATAAAAAAGTAGAGAATTAAGAATATTCTTATCGATTCCACTAGTTTTTGCCTAGCTTAGATGTTAAAAAAATTTATTTACTATGTTAAAACGATGTTAAAACAGCGAAAGTTAGTTTTGTGAAGGATTAGATGTAAAAAGGATATTAAAATTTAATATTCCTGATTAACGCTTGATAAAATATTATATGAGCAATATAACGCGTGATATCCTGACATCTTTATTGCTGTTACAGTATTGACAGGCGTTGGATTTCATTTCTAGATTATCGCCTGGGAATCTAGATCTAGATTTTCACGCAGAAAAAAATTACTATTCCCGACTAATAAATGATTAAATATGACCTGACATTCCTGACAATACATAATATGTTATGCAAAATTTCACGATGATCAGTTTAGTAGGCGTGAAAAGGTTACAGACAGACCGGCAGTTACTTTCACATTTATAATATTTGTATGGAAGTATGTATGTATCTATACAATATAAAGTATATTGGCAATATCAATGATATTTTAATAACGTAACTCATAAGGCGACTTTTTACTAATAGTTGCCTTGCTTCATTTTCAAGGTTAAACTTACCGCATGTTGTATGTTAATGAGCATTGGATTGTAATGTAGTCATGATTGCATCACTGATGATTATTAAAAATATACAATCGATTTTTGGTATCACAAAATCACCGTGTGCGATGCATCATAACTGTCGGCCTAGACTACGAGTGGCAATTTCGTAACGTCTTTGCTCTTGACTGGCGGCGCGCAGCGGTCCCATCAAACATTGTCGGATTACATTTATGGTCCATTTGTATGGGATCTGTTATGGTTGATGATTTCGTTCCCTGAGTTGAGCAACACAATTTTGAGACACATAATCAATACATCTATATCTAATCTAGGTATACAAATACTATAAAGAGGTAAAGTTTGTATGTACCAGGTAATCTGCGAAACTACTCATCCGAATTTAAAAAATTCATTCACCAATAAGTATAATAGAATTGCAGGACGCACATAGGCTAATTACACCACACGGGCGAAGCCGCGGGCACTAGCTAAACAGAATTTCTATTGAGCCCAAACACGATATATCTGCTGTAAATTGCTATGGAGCTGGGTAGGTATCTCTGATGGTGCAGGATCAGGTCAAGGATACCGGAGTGGAAATACCACCGAAGTAACAGCATACTACTGTTCCAAACTTCACATCAATCGAACCTGTGGAAGTTAGAGAAATCCCCATGTCAACTAGTAAATGTGTTGATGGTCTTTAAACGCCTGAACAGATCTGCATAAATTATAACTAACTAGCTGGTGCTCGCGACTTCGTTCGCATTGAAAATAAAGAAATAAAGCAATATAACGCTTGACCTCTTGTTGCTATAACACTTTGGCCAGGCGTTAGTTGTTTATTTTTTATTGATCCCTCGGGAATAGTCCTTTTTTCTGGATGAAAGGTACCCTATGTCCTTTCTGGTGTCCCAGACAACGTGTATGCTAATTTTCATGGTGATCGGTTCAGTAGATTTTCGGTGAGAGTTACAAACATCCATACATCCAAACATACTTTCGCATTTATAATATTAGTACTGACTAGTACTGATGATAACCATCCCGATTACATCAGGTTTAAAAAAAAACCAACCGAATCAGTCAAACTTATAACACCCCGTTTTTGCGTCGGGCGTTAATCATGAAACAAAACACCCCCCCCCCCCCCCCCAAAAAAATTGTTTATTGAACAATTTTGGACATAAGTCTTCATAATAATATTTGTTAATTCTTGTCTATTTTATAATTTGCTTTCAATCGTTATCTCGAATATAAACCCGGTTACATTTTTTACAACATTCGTATCTTTCTTAACCAACGGTTATCACGTTCAAAGGCCAAGGGTTGTGTGGCAGTTTCATATTAATTATAACCTCTTTCGAGTTGAACCTCACCGTTTAATTTCCTCATATCGGCCCTAGACCTTCACTGCACCGCCAAAATCCTGTCGTACTCGGAGACAACAAAACACATACAAGCAAATGCATGCAACACTTAATTATTCACGAAATCGCCAACTCGGAACATTCCGCCAATCGAAATTCATTGGTGGTGATTCACATAGAACAATTAAACAGCACTTAAACGGTTTAAAAGTGATGGAAATACAAAAAACTGTTTATCGTTTATCACAATGCGATCTACACCCACGCAAACATGTTGCAGCGCGCGTCAACGCGGCGTGACTGCAGCAGACTCGCTGGTTTACATATTGGCGCTGACCTCGGCCGTCAGACTGGGGAACTAGTACGAGAACCAAAGAGTGGTTTACACGCGTACAACAAGATGGCGCCACCATTTGTGAACCTCTTCAGTTATTGCAATGTGTGAGATATGTTGCGATATTTTCATAATGCAAAAATGTATGTAAACATTTCATTATCAATTGACGATTACGTATTATATGTTATAAAAATTACAATTAATTAAATCGTATTAAAGAAATATATGTACACATACTTATACAAGAAATCAAACCCTTTATTTTGCTGTTTACGTATTATTTTTTATAATATTTATTTAAAAATAAAATAAACTTAATTAAAGAATTTCACTCACCTAATTATTCTTTTTCCGTTTCCGTGATACGAATTTTACTGTTGAATTTTTTGTACAATAACAAAACACCATCACTTGTAACAGATGATTTGTGAGCATTTTCCCATCATTAATGAAACACTTTTAATTCATTATCACCAAAATTCGCGAGAGATACGACGGAATAATTATAAAAACACCAAATAAACGCTTTTCACAAAAAGCTTTTAATTTTTCCGGGTTTTCCCGATAACCGGCTACAGCGAAAAGGCACAGTTAAAAATGATTTCCCGTGAATACAGACCGATAACACTATCCATCACCCTATAAGTTACCTACTTTGCGTCTTGAAGTTAGCAACAGACGAGTACGTCTAAATATAACATAAATATGAAAGCGCATTGGGGTTCGCCACCCCACTCTTTTCAACTCTCGTAAACTAAATTGATATGTAGCTATGATTTTGATAGACTGTACGTAATGTTTTTATTTAGAAAATATTGAAATTCACACCGGTCGGCTTTATCGTACGTGTCTAGCTGAACGACTATCCGTCGCTGAGCTATGGTGTGGGCGGGCAGGCGTCACAGGCGTCAACTCGAGGGGGAACCTCCCGGGGGCGCTCCATATAAACCCGTGTTACAATACATTAAATCGTCTCCAGTCCTCTCAGAGTGCAGTCATAAAGCAAATTTCCAACGATGGTCTCGAGTGCCCACTCTACATGTAGAGCTAATTTACATTGAACCTGTCAGTTACTGCATTTTAATTGGTACCCTCCTTGACATTTATGGTTATTTTCTTTAATACAAAACAATTTACTTAATTTATTTACCTAATTTTTCAATGCTTTAGTAACTCCAAAGCATTCTGTAAAAAGGGAAAAACCAAGTAAAAGGAGAGCAGACAATTTTTCCAGTTCGTTCCGGTTCATATCTCTGTACATTCCATTACTTCCGCTATGTATGGACGACGGCCTCGTTCGGTAGTGATCGGCGATCTTCGGGCAAATCCGTCGGGCTAATCGATCGATAGCCGTCAGCCGTACTCTACGTTCGTCGTAGCTACTACGCCAGTCTACAACTCCGTAGCTTCCGCTACGTGCTACGTAGTATTATTGCAGCTGGCGGAACCGCCGTCTGCATTCATACAGCTAATCATTATACTTTAATTTAAAAAAAAAAACCTTGTCCCCGTGTTACTGAAACCCTTTTATAAGTATAGATTACACCTGGAACGATTTTTATTTATAAATGATCATTTAATTGTGAAAATAATATTTCTTACATCTTATTTAAATATAATTAAAAAATCTTAATTTTAAAGTACAATAATTTTAAATTACTTTCTATATACTGTCAAAGTAATAATTAGGACTAGCAATCAGCCATACTTAGGCATAATATAAAACAAAGTCGCTTGCCGCCGTCTGCCGCTCTGTATGTACCTTAGATCGCTTAGTTTTTGTCTAGTGGAAATAGCGTTAAACGAGGAAGGTTTTTATATATAATTTAATTTGTAGAAAAAATGGCACCTATCCGAACGGGAGCGCGTTGCTAGTTATGTAATATTACAAACCATTTCTGGTCGTAGGCCTCCCGTCAGTTCGAAAGGGAAGTTATAAATTGGGTTTTTCGATTTGGCGGGTCTTCACATCCTCGAAGATGAGATACCTATTTCGAAGTCTCCATGCATGCACATGCACTTTCTCTCGCTTCAATTTCCTTTACTATTAGAGATGAATTTCTAATCCATGCATTCGTTATAACTCAGATGTGTTGGCCCAACCGGGTTTCGAACCTAAGTCTATCGTATCGGCAACGCAGCGATCGTCCTACCATCAATGTATAGTCTGTGCGTTCTACTGAACCAAAACTACTAAATTATTATAAATGCGAGAGTATAGATTATAACATTATAGTAAGTACCTATACTATTAACTTATAATTAAATTTAGCAATTTAAAAAAAGGAAGGATTTTTCTTTTAATTTTATTTTATTTTTACTGTAATTACATTATTCTATGTTTATTAAAAGGGAGATAAATTAAACATATAACTGTCACGATGACAGCGTCTTAAATTAAATTGTCATTGTCAGAATGCGAATCAATATGAGTTGTGCTGTGATCTGTGGCGGTGTTTTTGACATTTCTTTCACAATTTATGAATTTAATCTTTCTTTGCAATTTGTAAATTGCACTTCGTTTTATTTCGTTAAAATAATTGAAATACTTTTATTCATACAATTTGTTGCGTGTTTGTATTTAGCGGATCTAACTAACAGTGCAACAAAATTAATTTTTATTATAGAGAACTTAGATAAAGTAGGTACTATAATATTTCATGTCAGCAGGCATTGAAACATTATGATCAAAAACAAAATTCTATCGTAAGTATAAACTTACCTTTTGGTTCTGGTTATTAAGTACATTTTCATTAAATTAAAGAGAGTTTTGTGCTTTTTTTTAGTGGTGAACAGTTAGTAGCTAAGGGTGTTACTAAATTAGATGCAAGTCTCCCAGAAATTGGTGTAAGAGATGTCATGCCCGACGGCTCCTGGTTAGAACAGAAACAAATTCAAACCGCTTTAGAAGCTAGAAAACATCTAAACGCAGTAGAAAGAATTGAAAAAAGGTAATATTCTCTTTCAGTGCCCTTTTGCTTAGTATACTTTTTAAAATTAATTTTGCATCTTATTATAGATACACTATTTTTACTAACAGAACTAAATGGAATGATTATAGTTTTGTTATTTTCTGTTTATACATATTAATCAAGCAATGCAATACTTTCATAAAAATTACAACTCCATACTTGCCACTTTCAGAGGCATATATTTTGCTTCAAATTCCTTCCAGTATTATCATTATAATTATTTAAATGTAAGTACAAGAATATTTACATACAAGAATGTAAACTTATAAATTGAAACTTTCATAGGTAAGAAAAATATACTTGTCAATTGCTAATTGACCCCTACGATACAAGCTGAGCTTAGTGTAGGGGTCAAACTCTAACCTATCTGTAATTTGTAATAATAAATAAAAAAAAAGATAGCGTTTTATAATTGTTAGATTAGGGTGCATTTTTTGTTAATTTTCATATATTTTTGTATACATTAAATCTCTTACTTGTGCCTATTCAATTCTAATGGACGGGTTGGTGTTCCCGCAAGTAAATGAAATATCTGTAAGGGAATTCCACAGTCATAGTATAGAGTGGTAGTACATCCCTTTTTTTTTTTTTATTTTTACTTTGTCCGTGGACCCCCTAGGACAGGCCCCCTAGGACCCGCCAATATTTTATCTCAAAAAAATTTCCCATTTTGTTGTGTTTTTGTTCATACTCAATTAGTATCGCTACGCTTTTGTATGCCTGTCATCTTTTTAGTAATAAATAATAATTTCGTAGTAGTAATAATTTTGATGTTATTTAAAATAATTCAAAATTTTCCCAATATTATTATTTTTATTAAGATTTCCTCACAACATTCACCATGACTGTTTTAGCAAGTGGTTATTATTTCTGGGCCATGAATGAAATCAAGTTTGAAATTCTTGTCTAATTATTTTCAGTGGAAACTTGAGCCACGCAGAATGGCAGGAGGAGTTGATGTTAGCGAAAGTAACAAAAAAAGTAGGCAGTTATTGGCAATATGTTGGCCATAATGTTGGTGGTGATTTGTTTTTGTATCCAGAGGAGGCATTATTTTTGCTTGAAGTGGTAAGTGATTATTAAATGAATCTATTATTTTTCTAGATATTTACTATTGTTAACTGCTATATTAAAACTAAACTTATTGACTTTCATTTACATAACCAATTAAGTTTAAAGTAAATCCAGGTATTTTTTAGGATTCCTGATTTATGATTGTTTCCATTTAAATATAACTTAGATTTCACTCACATCGTATACACCTTACCTTATAGTATAAGGCTTATAACTGCATTAAAGTAATTAATGTATTAGGACAAAGTAACCCGACCCGATGGTCACATGTTTTTAACTCTGAGACATTTATTCTGTATTTTATTTTTTTTAAATTTCAGAACAATTTACATTTGATGTTCAATGGTGTAACAGTGTCTCTACAACAAGCGTATTCACTGTTATTACGTGGAAAAGTGGCGTTGATTACGTACAGAGTGTACTCGTCCTTAAGCAGATTGGGATATAGAGTGTTTAGATATGACAGTTCAGATATTTTTGCCAGTGAAAATGAAGATAAGCACAAAATAGAAAGTGAAGAGAAAGAAGAACATTTTGAAATAAAACAAGACGATAACTCTGAACATAGTAATAATTCAGTTGAAATTAGCAACATTGATGCCACTCATGACAATGTTCCAAACGAAGGTAATCACTTTTTTAAATTTAACTTATTAAAATTATCGTAAAATATTGTACAAGATTTCTGTGGTATTATAACACTCCATAATCATTAACTATGCTTGGATAAAATTACTTCAATGTGGAATGCCAGAACCTATCCTTCATGATAGGCATATGATCTATGATCATAGGTATAGATCCCATCTAATAGTTGGTCTCAGGCTGTCAGTTCACTTGATAATAGGTGATTACCGTCCCATATAATACAGGCAATGCTACAGTATTTTTTTTTATTTTAATTTTTTTTGAAGAGAGGTTATTTTCTGTATCCCTGACAATGTGTATGCAAAATTTCATGATGATTAGTTAAGTAGTTAAGGTGTGAAGAGGTAACAGAAAGACAGACTTCCTTTATAAATTATAAATTAAGTATGGATTTATAAACATTTATAAATTAAGTATGGATAATATGTATTCTGAGATATTGAATAATAATGTTACATAATGATCTGTAAACATTTTGAGGAGTTTCTCTTACTTTCAATTTACACTTTCAGATAAAAATGATACAAATATTGATGTATCCGAAAACGTTAATAATAAGGAAAATTCTAATAGTAAGGACACATCTAACGATTTAC
Organism: Synanthedon myopaeformis; assembly: GCA_944738685.1. Lineage (NCBI taxonomy): Eukaryota > Metazoa > Arthropoda > Insecta > Lepidoptera > Sesiidae > Synanthedon > Synanthedon myopaeformis. The sequence continues at coordinate 7,952,755 of OX122924.1, read as the reverse complement.
AAGAAGAGTCGTTAAAGCACTTTAACAAGCAAGATAATATGGAAGTGGATTCGCAAGTAACAAATGCTGGGGAGTGTGATTCTGGTCATTTACAAGACAATGGATACAATAAAATGAAAGAACTAGAAAAGAGAGAAATGACTAAAAGGCTAAAAGATGTACATAAATCTTTCGAGAAGATTCCAAACTTCATAAAGAAGCATTTAGTTTCAGTGAACGCTCCAGACCCTCGATATGTACCACCAAATATTGTCACAAAAGCAGTACATTTACTTGATGTCGAGAAAATATCGCATTCCCCGAACGAGACTCAACCAAATAATTTGAGAACGTACAATGAAACCGACGAAGTGAGTGGAAATCATATTAGGAGAGTTAGAAACTCTTCGGTACACGACCACAGAGTAAACAGAAACTCTCCAGCAAACGAACAGAGAGCAGACAGAAATCCTGGTGGTTTTTTTTTCAACAACAGACTTCCTAGACAGTGTTTCAATACACAATTCAGACCATACAATTTTTGGAGGTCACATAACAATTTCAATTTCAACGTTTTCTACCAACGGCCTTTCTTTCCGGCTTTCAATTTTTTCAACCCTCGCTTTCAGTTTTTCCCAAGAGCACCGTTCTATAGAAATCCCAATTTTCATAATAATTTTGGCTACACAAATTATAATAACGCAAATGCTCCTCTACATGCTCACTTGAACAGACATGGAAATTTGAAAAGAAAAAGATCAAACTATAAATGTGAACATTTGGATAGTGTAAAGACATTGGCGATGAGGCTCAAAAATTTGCCTCAATCGCCCGATACACCGCACCACATAAGAGCATTGTTGAAGATTATACAAACTTTCAATACAAAATATAGAGCAAATATAAGATTGACTGAGCAACTTGATTTAGAGGAAGGTGATGTCCCTCGAGAAACGGTTGAACTGGACGATGATGATGATGAAGAATCAAATAATAAAAAACCGAGAACGGATGAGAAAAATGACACTTTCAATGAAAACTTGGCCAAGATTAAACAGTTAGCATTGAAACTGAAGTCTCTCGATGATAACAATAAATTTTGCGCAATACATAAAAGAGCGATCAGTAAATTAATAAAAACGTTTAATAAGTCTTACAATGGGGAAGTTTGGATGGATAATAACTATAAAATATTTGACAAAAAATACATAACACTTGATTCTTCAGATTCGGATTGTGTCATCGAAGAAGCGCCCAAAGAGAGGACTGTGAGTAAAAAACTCAAAAATCCATTTAATATTTTCAAGAGAATAATGGAAACACAGAACGCTATAAACGGAAGCAATGGTCCGTCTACTAGTAAGGATGTGGAGATGGTTGAGAACACTGCAAATGTGTTGAAAATTAATGAAAATACTTATAGTGAATCAATGAAGAGAAATTTTAAAAAATGGCTACCGGAAGCGGACGATTTTGGGAGAGCTGAAATTTCGCCTCTGTCGATTCTTTATTTTAAACTTGTTGATAATAAAAAAGAGGAATTATTATTTAATTTCTTGAAAAGTTTACCAACCGAGTGTGATAGTTGGGTGAGCTTGAAAATTTCTTTCTGGAAGAGTTATGAAGAGGCCACAAAAACATTTCAGAAGGATGTCAGGGAAGGGATTTCTAGTTTGAACAGTATCATACAACCTGAAGATTATACAAATATAGGTTCAATGTTGAATAAACTGCGTATCATAAAAACTTGCAACAATGTGAATCAAAAGTGCAATTTGTCTTTAGATTTTGATGTTTACAATAGAAACATTCAAAATTTTAGGAAAACTGATCGACCGAAACCACATTTCAGGGTAGTCACTGTTGAGTAAGTATTATTATTTTTTTTAATTATTTCAAAGTATACAAAATTTAAGAAAATTTTAAAAAAGTAAGAAAATATCTCAAAAAACGTACAAAGGAGTAGTTTAAAATTTGTCATTTCCTGGGTCGCAAATTTTTGACCATACAAAAATAGTGATGTAACGTAATCGGACTTATTAAAAAACTTTCCGTTTAACACACATTTTTTTATACTAGTACTTATATAAATTATCAGATAGCAGAAACCGCTTTTCTGGCGATCAGTAAAATATATTGCTTTTATATTTTTTAAATTTATTTTCAGTGAATCATCAAACATTCCTTCCGGAGACGATGTTGCAACTCTTCATTCGTTTTGTCCGAATGACACCATCGTGTTTGCCATAGTCGGTGTTGGATCCATTTCTTATATGCAAGTGAATAATTTCAATCTACCCATTTACATAGCCTCTAACGACTCTCAGTGAAGAACATTGAGCACCTTCAAATATAGCTTAAAAATACATATTTTCTATATACAAATAAAGTATTTGAACAGAGTTGTTTCTTTTATTTGAAAAAAACACCATTACGGAAAATTATATGCATTTTTTGGATAACAGTACAATACATAATTTATTATAGAGTAGTAATTGTAAAATATTCTGACCTGATTATTTACTATTGTGTAGGTTTTTAAAATTAAAAAAACCTCATCAGACGGGTTTTGAACTCATAGTTGTTTTAATTAAATAAAACTACCAAATATATGTCATTGTATATTTGTATTTTTAATAAAACAAAATTTATTGCTTAAATTAATTAAAGCAAATGTTTTAATACAAAGTTTAAAGCTTTTTCTTTCTTAAATCTAACTGTATACTCAACTTCCATACAAATGAGTCCATAAAGTTTAGTTAGGAAGTGCGTTTTTGTTTAATTTACAATCTTCTTTTTCAATAATTTTAATATTACTCAATACAACATATTGAGTTTATTAAATAACTAGTTATACTAGTTAATAACTTGGATTAAAAAAATAGTAAATTAGTTAGGTACTTCAAAATAAAAAATTTTTTATTTTGCTATTAAAAAATAAATAAACGTTATACGTTAGTTAGAGCAAGTTCATTCTAAAAATTACTTCATTCTTTAACAAATAAAATAGTGTAGATACACAAAAGAAAATTAACATGTTTTTTTTATTTTTATTTTACAAATACACACTTTGCAATAGACTGAACTACACGAGGATTTTAAAAAATAACTAAGTGTTCAATATAAAATAAATATGATTAATCTCACATGTTGTTTATGTTCGTGAAATATTGTGAAACTGGCCTCGTTTGTATGAAAATTTAAGCATCGAAACCATATAATAGGTATAGCTACTAAACACCTACACTACACGGCATATTTATTGATTTACGTGTGCATTTAATATTAACATAAACCTATGATTAGGTACACTGTGAGTGAGTTTACTTAAAATTAGATAAGAAGAAGAAATTAAATGCCAACTCTGGTTTTTTTTTATTAGTTTGAGTTGGAGAGATTTCAAGCTTCAAATCGACTCAAGCTTCTATTACAAGACATTAAAGTTTGTGAACAAATTCTAAAAATTCTTTCATCGATACACATATTTTATTCCAATGAAGTTATGTTTTCTTACACAGATTTATTTTAAAAATATTTCTGAATATATATGTATTTCGCAAGTGTGATGTTTGACATTCTTCATGTAAGCTTTCGTCTGATATTAGGAATGAAAAATAGGAATTTCATAGTGAATCTTACTGACTATCTGACATATATATATCTTACTGGTTAGGTAGGTACTTTAAAGACTACATGGACAGTTGAATAAGTAGTAATTATATAAATTTTATTTAGCTACATAATTATATAGTTTGTTCCAAAAGAAAAAAAACATTAACTTTGCTCATATTCATAAAGGTTTTATTACACCTATGTCAATGTCTAGCAGATTTCAAATCTTTAAAGAAAAATTATAATTAACTGAAACTGACATTCGCAGCACTTATTGAACTCGCGAAAATAACAAAAAAATATGTTTAGAATTCCAATATTTTAGAAAAATCTTCATAGGTGACATGACAACCCAATTTTGTTGTCCTTATAATCCCCGTAAATGATTAATGCGCTTGGCCGCCATTTTTATGACGTAATCTCGTGACACACTCAGTATACTCAATTTTGTTAGATGTATTTTTTTGTTGGGGATGACGTCACATGAAAGTTAGTGTGACAAGGTTACAGCGCATTAGTAATTTTTTTTAATTTATTTACACAAAAAAAAAATTACATTGGTACACAGTTCGTTACAAATATACTATATGGCTTTTTTATATTATCATTTATTATTTTTTTGACTCTAAAACAAGATAAATTAATCAGTTTTTCGCTTACTTTTGGAACAGACTACAAAACTACCCTACAACCTACAAAGTATATTATATCTTTGGCAACAGACTATTCAATTTCTTCTTCTAACTACACTAAAGCATTAGTCAATGAAAAAAAATCACATTACACAAAACAATTATATTAGCTAATGTTCATATTATAACTATATCTAAGTAATTGGTAACTTCAATATTTAAAGCTATAAATCTTACGCTAAGGTAACTTTGTGCACTAGAACTAAACAAATAAATTGACAATACAATTATTATATTTGCATTAAATTATTGGCTTCGAATAATACTGGTGAGTTTTATTAATTATTAGTATACACTATGTCATAATTAATGATATTGATTTTAACTATAAATTATTAAATTGAGCTACATTCAATGAATTAACAGGTTAGACTATAACTATAAATAGGACATATGAACTTGAGCGTTATTTTTCACTTATTAAGTACAAAAAGGGCACAAAACAAAAAAAAAGTGCACTACAAAAAAAAGTTTGCCATTTTTCTTTCATTAGAAACGTAGTGTTTGATTTTCTACATACCTACATAATTATATCAAATACAAAAAGTTATATCTAATGATATTTTCAACTTATTTATCTAGATGTTCACAATAAATATATTAATCTAAATATTATAATACTTACATAATAATAAATAATTTTATTAGTGATACGGTATAGTAGTTACATAGATGTGATGTTGACGTTTAAAATAAATAAATAAAAAATCATAATTACCGGACATGCAAAAATTAATTTTTGCCATTGTTATAATAAAAATTAAGGCCATCCAAAGTTGATGCCTGAGAGTTGATAAAACCTTTCATTGTAAGGTCGGTAAAAGTCTCTCAGCCTTTCGATAGTAGTGGGATCTATGTGAGGATGATTCCTGCCTTTATTTTTGCCCAAACAGTGAGGCGTCGGTCGACTCTCAGACTTCAGGAGACACGGAAATCCTTTCGTTGAGTTGAAATAGAAGTGCTTTTCCGTTATAACACGCTTGAGACCTAGGAATTTCTGAAAATTATTTATATTAACTTAAATTTTAAACATATTATGTAAGAGTGATATTTTCAATTTTAGTATTTAACACTTTAACAAACTTAAAAAATAATGTACTTAAAGGAACTTTACTTTCGAGTTATATCAACAATTTAATTTATATCTACCATAGAGCAAAGAATCGCCGCGCCTCCCCCCATTAGAGACGGCATTGGTCAACGCTTTCCATACAATTTTAACGCACGGTTTACACATTGTTTAGGTTTTGTGTTCCGAGACAACCTCGATTCGGATTTATTCAAAAGCTTATGTTTATTTATTGCTTATTCACGTTTTTACATCACATTATTATAAGTATATTGCCAATTTGACAAGACTAAAACTGCCAAAAACTAAAGAAAACTTACAATCGAAAGCAATTAATTAGCTAATTACAAATATTAAGGATATTAAGTTTTTTCTTCACATTATTTCTCAGGGACTCATTTCAGTAATATTTCTTACCTCTGCTTTTTATAAAGTGATTATTCTAAAACATAACATTGCCTAGCGATGTTGTTCTTAATCTTATGTATAATAATTTCTCCTTTCGAAGACTATATGTTTAAAATCAATGAACACATCTCACCTGAACTCGAGCCATTTCCGCAGCCGGGTCTATGACCAATCTCTCTCCGCTGACCAGCAGCAATCTGGACCTCGGAAACCTTCGCAGCCACCTTCTGAGCGGACGAGCATATATCCCCAATCTTACCGGAGGCCACGAAGAGGCGACCACAGACCAAGACACGCCTCCCCACCCCACTGAACTGTTCACTAGAGCCAGATCTTCGAAGCGAGGCAACGATGGCCTCTTGCTGGAATGTCAAACAGTTATCTAAGTGAAGCCTACAATGGTCGGGATGGCACTTACAGCACATGTGGCCTACTATTAATTAAACCGTCTGAGATTCCTAACATTAAAAGGACAGAAATAAAGTTGAATTTGCAATTGTGCTTTATAGAATTCTCACTCTGCCGTCATCCTGCCTGTGTAAGGCCGTCAACTGTTTACAACACAATTTTCACATTTTTTCTTGTTCTTTGGTCTCTTTGAAAGTTAGGCTCAAAAATTACTCTTTATAGCAGTGTCAATATTTTTTTATTTTTTTTTTAAATTTTGTTTTTATCTTGTTTAATTTAATTTTTTTTTGTACAATTTGCTTTTCTTTTATGTTTTTGTTTTATGTGTTTGAACTTTGATTTATTACCTAAATTTTACTGTCACTTTTCTTGTTTTTTATGTTGTGTTTACATCTGGAAAGGCATAATCATTGTAGATTTTTTTCTATCATATTGATAATATTGTTTGTTAGATTGTGTGCTGCTTTTTTTGTAAACAGAATACCTATATTTAAAAAAAACGAAAATTGAACCACCAAGCATCCCTTTTATTGAGTCATTATTTGAGTCCTAACAAGTAAGATTTATGTCATAGAATTGTAATACTGAGACATAGACAATTGTTGTATAGTACTCACCTAGCAGACTGTGTATAGTCACTGATAGCTCTAGTGACTGGATCGCGAACAACAGCCAACAACTTGATGGAAGGATTCATAGCGTAAACTCTTCTAGGAGCTGACCTCGTCACCCAATACGACGGAGTCTTTTCCATTGTTATCTGACCTTCTAGAGTTGGTGGCATCTTGTCTCTAGTAATACAACATATATAAGGAAAACACAACATTATATTATATCCCTCATACATCTTTACATAAACTATCTGTGTGTCAAACTTCATCCAAATCGGTTAAGCCGAGTTTCATTTTGGAATAGATAATAAATTAAATTTAATGTTTTTTTAACATTTTGTCCTTTTCAAATATTCTTTGGATCTTAATCCAATTAAAATACCCTTTTCCTTGTATAAGGTAAGGTAAAAATACAAGTAGAAAATATGTTATAAAAATATGCATTAGATAAAACACCTTGTCAATTGGCGTAATACTTATTGCTTTATAAAAAGTATGATTTTAAGAAATAACAAGTAATACATTACCTGTACCACTCGAAACCTTTATGATGGAATTTATCAAAGAAATGCACTTCAGATCCTGCTGCCCTCACATCTGGATGCAATCTGAAATGGTTATATTGAAAAAATATAGTACTTACTATAATTATAATGTTATAATGAATTCTAAAAATAAATTATTATCATTAGGAGGTGGTGTCGCCTTAGGACTTAGGCTACACCAGTCTTGATTTGTTTGTGATTTTAAAATCACAAGGATTTAAATTTAATTTTTTTTACAAAATTACTCTTAAATTAATAATAAAAGAAATGCAAACCTTAAAAATTCTAAGAGTGCTCTGGTGCCGCACTTCTTAACTCCAATAATCAAGGCATCAGGCAGTCTTTTCACTGGCACCAAGTGTTCATTCAGCCTTCTATATTTATCAGTACTTTCTTCCAATTTTATACCCAGAATGGAAGCAACATGTTGAGCAGCAGACTTATAATTAAAAAAATGACGTTTTATAAGTAGATGTTTAAAAGTTAACTGAAAAAAAAAATATTTAGGCATAAGTACTTATATAATTAGGCAAATAGTATTGGCAGGCATTGCAGGCGTTTTGGGCAACCCATCTGGTGGCAGTAACCACCCCCTTACTCTTATGTGAAATAACTACATGTGTGCTGTTGTGTTTTGGTGAGTGAGTAAGGGATGCCAGAGCCCAATTCCCAATGCCTTCGTTATCCCTTATCCTTAATCCTACTATGGTCTGCAGCACACTTGCAAAACCTGTGGCCTTGCTTGTCTTAAAGCGACGATAGCTGCCTACCATGAAGTGGACCGTCAGTCTGTCAACCTTGGTATGAAAAAAGTATACGTTCATCAACAGCTAATGACTTAAACGTATTCATGGAAAATATATTATAACATTTGGTAGTAATTTGAAATTAATGTCTAAAGAATAAAAAGTTAGATTAGGTGCATAGTAACTTTTCTTGATTTATATGTTTTCAGGAGGTATAATTTTGACAATGAAAAAGACAGACTTTTTGAAGCTTATTTGAAACTACGAAAAACAGGTACTTATATTGGATGAAAACATATCAAATTTTATAAAATAAATGATCTAAATCAATAAATTTACTTAACTCTGGATGTACCTACTTATAAACTACTTAATACATAACTAATAAAAAAGGAACATTAATATTAATTTCAAAAATCTTACCTTTCTTTCGTCAACTAAACAAGTATTCAAAACATATAATAAATATAATAGAAATAATAATATGAAATATATAAACATAGTTCGTTTCGATACTATTGGAAAACATTTCCATTTCATGTCTTTTCTTTGAATTCATGAGTAATAATATTTTGTATAGTCAAGTCTTAAAAAACTTCAAAATCCGAAATTTTATATGATTTTCATACTAAGTAACAGATTGTCTTTCTATGTTATTTTTTAAAATAATATAATTCAAATGCATTGATGCAGCGACCGCGATCAATAAAATGCAACTATCAGCTAAATTACTATACGCAAAATATATAGGTTGGTATTAATAAATCTTGGGGTCTTATGTAATTTTCTTTATATATTATTATTAGTTTTTCTGTATCTAATTTAGAAAAATAAAAAGAACGCGCAAATACCGCGCAAAAGCAAAATAAATTAATGGTGGAATGACACCGACCAACCGGCTTGCCAAAACGGAACTAATGAACTCTATGGTATATGATACGAATATGATCATTAAGCGGTTATTACACTATTCAATTTGTAGGAAACCAATTTAGGAAATCGGAAAGTGTAATCGCAGTTAGAACAGATTTGATTATCTATTTTCAATTCTATATCTTCGATTTAAAAATCAATTTAGTGTAGTATGATCACTAGTTCACTACTTAGATTCCTAAATTGGTTTCCTAAGTATTGAAAAGTGTAATAACTGCTTAAATCACAGAACATAATACTTTTAACCGGAAGAACTGACACTGACACAGTCGAATATAACTAAATGTAGGATAACACGTCGGGGTTGGGGTGTAGCCTTGGGGACACTATGGTGGAAGTGGATCATATGCAGTATATGAGTTCGGGGCATTCTAAGACGCAAAGAAAAAATAATAGAGAAAATTTTTGAATTTTTATTTTCCTTTTTTTTTGTTGACGCTACGTGTCGGGGGCGACAATACAAACGCCAATTGACAATTGGTTATGTGACGTTTTTTCGTAGGACGCTTAGAAACACTCAAATTGATTTGGCGGTAAATGAAGTCACTGAGAAAACGTACTTCAATTTTTATAAAATTTCTCAAGGAATCTTTCTAAATTGTATAAGATTATTGTTAAAATCAGCAATACTGTGCTAGTCATTGCCTGGTTGTGAATTGAGTCAGAAATAAACCAAATAACATGGATCTACATTCTTACGAACAGAACACTTTTGAAATCCAGATATTTTGTAATTAATACATAACGGTTTCTTTACAATATGAAAATTTAAAAAATGCCGAAACCATCTAAATGATAGAGTAACATTTAGTGCTGGTTGAAATACTTATTTTTGATCATAATTATCAATATTTCACGTATCAATATGTAACTATTTAACTAAAACGCATAAAATCAAACAAGACGGTTATGAGGTTACAAGTTTTCTCATAAATGACACTAATCATATCTTTTGACTTATACTGGATTTCTCTAATTTTGATTGATTTAGAATTGATATTGCACATGAAATTTAAAAAAACCCTATTCAGAGCTTTATGGTGTTGAAACATAGGTTACAATAAAAGTTGATCGAATCATGATTGAATAAATACAAAATAATATTTTAAAGTAAAATAATAACAAACTACTTAACATATAAAAATTTATTAAACCTTTATACAACATATCCAATTTAATGTTTATTTCAAGTAAATGCACAAGACATTAAAATTTTATTCAAACAAAATTACGCAAATTAAGATTTGAAAGAATCCTTCTCTTGTCTTATTGTTCTCATTGTTTCAATGGCGTCATTCTTCTTCGCATGTTTCATTACTGTTTCCTCCGCCACTCTCATGAATGGATTGTACAACTTCTCCTCACCAATAGTTGATGGCACCTAAACAATAATAAATACAATATTATTCAATTAGACGAAAAAATACTGTAGATATCTAATTGCAAATTGCATTATTTTAAAATAACTAAATGTAAGACTTTTGTTTATTAGAAGACGGTTAACATGGCCGTAGATGTTTCTCAAAAGTCCTTCGCACATTACGATACGATACTTTCATGATTTTCATTTATCAACAGAGTGATTCCTGAGGAAGGTATAGGTGTAAAATTCGTTTAGGTTTTGTGTAAATTGATTAAAATATGACAATGATTGTTGAAGATGTCTGAAAAAATCAAGACATCGAAAACGCTGCCTAATCCGTTTGAGATATAACAAGATAATGTATGGTAGGATTGTTTCTCCTTTATAGGTCTACAAAAAAGTCCGCGATGACATATTATATACTTAGACATATCTTTTATGGATAGCTTAGGTACTATACCCATTCTAACTTCTTAAAAAATGATCACAATACATATAATGTGGTATTAGGAAAAGCTCACATAGTGTAACATAATATAGACATGTGTGTTTGTTCAAAGATTTAAGTTATTATTATATAAAAATACTTACAGTCGGTTTCTTTTCATCCCGCCTTTGTTTCGCCCAATTAATCTTGTTCAAAACATTATCATTGTTGGGTTCGACGAATTTTGCAAACGACAAATTCTGTAGTGTATACTCGTGTCCACAGAACACCTTTGTGTGATCGGGCAGTTTTCCCAATATATTAATAAGGGCCTCGTACATTTGTTCAGCTGTGCCTTCGAAAAATCTCCCACATCCACCGAGGAATAGAGTATCACCTAAAAAAAATTTAAAGTATATAAATATAAATAAAATATTATTTAAAATGTTTATTCAAAAACATGAATTTTGTGTGGGCTAAAAATATTTGTCTTAGGCTACGATAGCCACCAAATGTCATTAAAAAAATAAATAGAAATGATAAAACTAAAATATAAATAGATATACTTAGGTACCAGTGAACACTGCTGCCTCCTCGCCATCGTCCTGCGATGTGATGTAATAACAAATATGTCCACTTGTATGGCACGGTGTAAATAAGCACAGTACGTTAAGTTTGCCTATATTCAGACGAGTATTATGTCCAACCTTCTGTGTGAGGGCATCAATGCGAGAGTCACCGCCAACCACTTGAGGTACAGGAAATTGTTTTACTAAATCTGCATTACCGCCTGCGTGATCCCTGTTAAGAAATTTACAGATCAGTTGAAAATTTATTACTTAATCAGAGTCTGTCTGTCTGTTATGCTATCACTGCTATGCCCTTGAACGAATTTTGATGAAATTTGGTATATAAGCTGTGGAGAAGGATTAGTAACTAATATATTAACCACCTTGATTTCACCATTTTTTTATGTTTTATTCATTTCAGTCTTAACTTTATGCAATAAAATAGGTAGGCACAATTACAATTTTAAATGAAACTTATTTTATAGTTGAATTATATAATTAAAATTTGATCACAATGATAACTAAAATTCAAATTATCTCAAAAAGTAACCCCCAATTGAGTTTTAGGATTCAGAATCATTTACAAGTACATTTTACTTACAGAAATTTTTATAAAGTGATTAAAGTCTCAAAGGTCTCAAAAGTCCCGGGGGTTTGATTCCTGGCAGGGCTATTTTTGTAAATGAACTTTTCAAAGTTTGCTCTGGTCTGGACCTGGCACTTAGTGGATAGGCATACTGCATTCATTTAGGCAGCAAAAAATTAAAAAGTCATTACCAGTGATGGTGTGTGGTAAGTACTGTAGTAAGTTTGACACCATTCTCTTTGACCGCCTTCAACACTGTATTGGGTTCAACTGGGTCTACTATAGCTGCTTCCTTAGTTGCCTTGTCAATCACCAAATACATGTAATTATCTTGAAGAGCAGGCAAAATTTTTACATCCATTGTCTTTAACTGCACTTGTTCTGTTACACTGTGAGCTTCACGCTGATTACGTGTTATAACTGAAATTTAGAAAAAAATATATATTAAAATTTAAATGAAGATATGATGGTAGAGTGGCTACTCTATTTACCAGTTTTCTTTATTATTATAAAATCACTAGATGACCCAACAGTTTTTGCCCTGTAGATTTCATTTAAAAGTACTAAAACCTGTGGATTTCTTTATACAGACCTTGTCCTGATAATTAGGAACTCACGAAAAAAAGTCAGCAAAATCTGTCATGTGATTTTCAAGTGATGCTCCAAAAACATGAGGCAATTCATTTTTGTTTATATGTCATGCGTAGTATACTTTTGCAATTTTTCTTATTTGTTGTTGTATTATAAAGTGTATAATTGTGATAACTAAAAATATTTCATAGGTGTCAGTATAATTAACATTGAATAGTTTTAAATAATTCTTTGAACATTAATTAATTATATAAATAAATAAATTAAATAGTTATTGTTATTCATTTATGAAAATTATTTTTTGTCTTTAATCTTGCTTTAACCATTCAAATTTAGTTTGGTTTGATCTACTCAACCAACTATGGTTCCTATAAACTGCTTGGACATGGACAGGTCACTCAAATGTAAACCGAACATTTGAGATGTAAACCGAAGAAATAAAACATTCAGACATCCCAACCAACTTGCTATGCAGCTCACTGTACCAGACGCAGTAAAACGTCTCAAGAGACATAAAACCTTAGATATGGACTGTAAATTGAGGGCCCAGCTACATTAAGAGTGGTTTCCAATGGGGAATTGACCTTTCACGCTCTGACTTACCTTTCTCTGCTCATATTAATGGGACTGATCGCTATGATATTCAGATATATATAAAAGAAGAAAATTAAAACTTACACTTAAAATAAAACTTCGTAACCTGATTTGATAGCGAATTCGGCAAAGAATTGACGCCTCTAGATAACATTGATCGTAACATTAGTTTCTATGTATTTCTTACACCTAAGAGAATGATATAGAATTAAATAAAAATTATGTCAATGTCAAAACAGGTCGCGACTAAAAAAATGTGTTTAAAAAACAAAAGAAATATGTACCACTTTACACAATTATCTTCACATTAACTTTTATTATACTGTGATTGTGTTTACTTGTTGTTGCATATTTTCTTATCATTATCTTTTATATATCTATCATGTCAGTTTTATGTGAATATTATGAATCACAGAGTAGAGAGTGATAGTGTTCTGTGGAACTTGTGGTAGACTGAATTGAACACAGAATATAATTAAACAAACTAAATAGAACTATTTAAACTTTCACAAAATGTCTACATTACGCACATTTTAATATGTACCCGCATGTTTTTAAAGTAAATAATAGAATAAGTAAAGGAAAAGATGGGCTTAACTTATAGCTTGGAAAAAATTTGTAGGAATTATTATCATTGTTTATTATCTATGGTAGTATCCACAAAAGCTTGACGGTAAAATATATATTTGAATAACATTGAATTCAGTATATTGTATATATATATTATCATTACGCCACAATGGGTACCAACATTGTTTTTTATAATTTCGTACCTAGGTGGTATATTCTTTGAGGTATTTTTATTGAGCAAAATAATCTGGAACTATTTGTTTTCTTGTATTATAAAAGTGGAAATGTAAAGGGTTTGCTTAATTTAATTTAAAAAACAAAAAGTTTTAAAGGTAAAAATAATGTAATTTAATAATAGTAGGTATAAAAAAATATTAGTCATGAAAACAATAAAATAAATTTAGAGATTGTTCAATCGCTTTCTGCTTATCTTCTTTCTCGTGAGCAGTTCTCGCAAAGTCTCGTGACTTTCGCAATAAGGCACCCAGAAGCTCCTTTCCAATACTGATTCTTTCAGGATGCTTTCTTTTCTTCATGCCAAGATGCTGAATTATTTTTCAAAGATTTATTTCGAATTAAAAGACGACTCACTCTTTGGTTCAATGTTTTTATCTGCCTTCTTTGTGATTGAATTAACGCTTGCATTTTAACTATTTTTTGTTTTAAAAGAAGGAAAATGTTAGTGTTAAAAAATTATTAGATTATGTACATACTTGGTATAAACAAGAGGTTGAGTTTTGAGTACTAGACTCTTCTGATGTGGGTTGTACAGAACTAAAGCCAGTTGCTCTAAGCGCTGCAAAATTCTATAAAAAACATTGTTTAAAATCACATTTATCTTATGATAAAAAAATAATAATTTGGTGAGACCATAATATTACTTGTTGTAGAGGACACGAAGTTTTTGGTTCAGGTGGTTTTCCATCTAGAATGTATTCTGGCTCAAATAAAACCTAAAACAAAACCTTTTAGTTTAAAAGTTTAAAAGTGTTAAGTTTAAAAGTTTAAAGTTTTAAAGTGTTTTAATTCTTATGAGATTTTTTTTTAAATTTTATTATTAGCCTAAGCTTCAAAACATATTAGTATTTGATTTAACATACATATTTGTATTAAACATGACGACAGGTTTACAGAACCATTCGGATTTGACGACGATTGTGATACAGGACTTGTGATCACCAATGAACTCTATAATAAATTTTTTTATCAAATAATTAAGATATTTGACAAAAAAGAAGGAGTAAAGTAAGAAACAAAAAAATGCTATATTATGTACCTGTAGTAAAAAATTGGAAGTGTTTTGTGGTGGAGGTTTCCCATCTAGAATATATTGACTAGGCTCTGACAAAAACTAAAAATAAATAAAGCATACTTTTAAGGTTTATTTTCATTTAATTTTTTTTTATAGCCCTTCCTTTCTAATCCCTTATCCTAAATCCTAATATAGTCGGCAGCGCACTTGCAGCACCCATGAAAATTATGAATAATACTAGTTTTTGCTCAAAATTTCTTTGGTATTCTTTTAAATTACTAGCTGTTGCATGCGACTTTATCCACGTAACTTTATAAAATTCAGCCTATGTTACTCGCCGATGCTGTAGCTTTCTACAAATAAAAGCATTTTAAAAATTGGTTCAATAGTTTTTACGTTTATTCATTACAAAGAAAAATACAATTTCTCTTTGTAATATTAGTATAGATAGACTGGCTATTCCAATGTGTAACTACTGGGCCCAGGCCTGGTCTATATGTGCAGAGATAGGTACTGTCACGTTAGCAAATCACATGTCTTTGAACTAGTATAATGATTTTATAATAAACAGACAAAAGCAATGAAGGAGGCTAATGCATTGTATTACTTACCTATGAAAGGTTATCCCCTGACTTTTTTTCATGTAACCACTATGATTGCGACAAGTTTTGACTACACATGAAGGCATTATTAAGAATATTTTACAAAACGTTACAATCAAGAACTATACGCTGTTGAGGAACAGACTAAGTTTTTATAAAATAAGAAGCAACAATATAGAAATATATGTCATTCCTTGTAACACTAAACAGAGCGACACCGAAGAATAAACCTCCTTCTTTTATTTATTAGCCGTCATTTATGCAGTTTCAAGTATATAACTATATAAATTATTTTATTCATTGGTATTTCAAAATTTTCAAAACTGAATTGACATGTATATGAAAAATAAAACTGTCAATACATTGTTTACTTTCGTAATATAAGTTAAATCAACATAAACATAACAATAACATACAGTATATAGAGTGATATAGAGGTATTAAAACAATTTAAATTACCAATATATAGAGGAAAGCATAATTATATTATAGTACTTTGTGGTTACTACCCACTACCTCAGCTCAGCTACTACTAATACTAATTATTTTTAACTAATATTTTAATTATTTATTTATATTATAAAATAAAATAAAAAAATGCCTATGAATTGGAATTGGGAATATATTATGAATGACATTAACATGACAATTTTGAAACGTAAAATATAAACACAGAATACTAAATATATTGATGAGCACATTACTTATGTCACATCAATGTTAATGTCAAAGTCAAAAACACATGTGTTTTGACATGTTGCATGCCTTCTCTGCTTTTATTTATAACTTTTTCCGAAATTTAACTAATTTATGTATCTGTTCTATAGTGAAATGATATTAAAAACTAGTTAACAAAATGAAGAGCAAACCAATTAAGCATAAAACAACAAACACATTTCGTGTAAGTAAAAACAGAATAAAAATATAAGCGCTGTTTTATACTTTAGGTTATGTTATGCTTTAATTGAAAGAGATAACCATTAATTTTATAATTAACTAGTGGCCCGCTCCCGGCTTTGCCCGGGTTCAAAATAAAAACTATCCTATCTTTTAAGTTAGACCAAATTACACATGGTTACGAAATTTTATCAAAATCGGTTCAGTAGTTTAGGAGTTCATCACGGAGGAACACGTGACACATAACTTTTATATAAGATTAGTGTATTATTGGTAATTAAAAATGTATATTTTATTGTATTGCAGTTTATTCCATTTGCGGAACGAATTAACTCCATTGATATTCGTCATGCCGCTTTATATCACGTCGAACATGTCAATACAGAACTACCAGAAGAAAATGAAACTCATTTCCATTTGGCTGTACGAAAGTGGCAGGGCCTTAACTTGACTGATAATTTTAAAAAGTTCAAACAGGAAGTATTTGGCGTCATAACTGTCCCACAGTTATTACATAAAAAAGATGATATTGTTGAAATATTGGAAAGATATTTGAATTTGGAAGATTCTTTGTGTTTGCAACCACTTTTGGAGTAAGTATTAACAATAAGCTCTTAAAGTTTTAGGATCATTACAAATAAATGATCCTAAAACTTTAAGAAGTTCCTTTTTTAGTTTCCTAGTTCCTTAGTTTTACTGTGAACCTAGAATTAGAAATGCTTGGTATATCTGAGTTAATATCATAATCATGTTTTAATAAACATTTTGGCTTCCAAACTATCAACTTTAATAAATTTACAGATAGGCTGACAGTCCATTTGATGGTATTGATGGTAGGTTATTGCTGTCGCCTAAAACGCAAGCAACACTACAAGTGCTGCAAGTGAGCTACTAACCTTAGTAGTATTAAGGATAATTGATAGGGAAAGGGCTCTGACATCCCTTACCCACTCACCGAAACACAACAGCACACATGCTATTATTATCTAATAATTAATTTTTTAAATTTATAATTAAAATTGGAAAAAAAAAACACAAAAAATTACATTTTGTCCTACAAATATGACATATTTATTAATTATTTTAATGTGGTCATTACAGGATCTTGGTGTCTCTCGCCAAAGACCTTCGAAATGATTTCTACATGTACTTCCCGAAATTTCTCAACATACTTATAAAACTACTTGATACAAAGAATGCTGAACAACTGGAATGGACATTAATATGTCTTGCGTTTTTATTCAAAATCCTCAAGCCGAGTTTAAAAAAGGACATTGCTGTGGTACTGAAAAAGATAATACCCCTGCTAAGTGAGAACCAACCGCAGTATATAAATAATTTTGCAGCGGAAAGTTTTGCATTTGTGGCAAGAGATATTAGAGATAAAAAGAATTTCATTAATTTGATTTTGAACTATCTGAAGAAAAATGAAGATGTAAGTACTAATATTTTACATTAAAATCACACTGTAAGAAAAACTAGGTATTTAATTTCGTATATTCACGTCAGTTTCTTGTAAACATTTTCATTTGTATTTTTTTATTCAAAAAATATTTGAAATTGAAACAATAAAGACAATGCTTTTATTCTGATAAAAAAAGTTAAGGCAATACATTTGCTTTCCGTTTCTGTAGCTTCAAATTTTATCCATGATCATTGATCTGAGTAAACCAGGATACCCCGGCTACCAATAACTCTATGTATACCATTTTGAACTGTGCAGACACTTAATATTTATTTTACTTGCAGCTGAGGACTACATTTGATTTGGCTTGATTATACAACTATAGATTACTAGCTGGTGTCCGCGACTTCGTCCGCGTTTAACAATGAAAGGTACCCTATGTCCTTTCTGGTGTCCCAGACAACGTGTATGCAAAATTTCATGGTGATAGGTTCAGTAGTTTTTGCGTGAAAGTGTTACAAACATCCATACATCCATACATCCAAACATACATATATGTATCTGTCCTTTGTTGCAAATAAAATTTTATTCTATTCTATTCTATTCTATTCTATCTAATTTTCCATTTTAACACGGTCATTTCTAATTCCAGGCTATTACAGGTTGTGGTCACCTGATTTTTGAAGTAGTTAGAGGTGTCGGTGGCAAATTTCACAGTTGCATAGAGACATTTTTGCCTATACTACTGCAAAATCTCAAAGAGAATAAGGATCATCAGGACATTCTGTTTCAAGTTTTAACACAAACAATCGAAGACAGCTTACAAGTGATATCACACAAAGAGTATGAAATATTTTGGAATTGTGTTACAAAATATATTGAAGAAATTTTAAAAGAAAACAAGGAAGACTGCAAAGGCTTGGAATACATTTTGAGACTTGCCGGTCAAGTCATAGAATATCAAAGAGGGAAATATTTAAACAATCCACCCCTGTTTGTTTTGTTACTAGTAAAGATAATATGCGAGCAATTATCTGAGAGTGTGTTGGATATTTGCGCCCAAATCGGTGCAATATTACTGCTTACCCCAAACATCTCTCTTTCCCAAGAACACGGTGGTGTTCTTGTCAAAGTTATACTCATGATTCCATATCCCAGCATACTTTTATCATTTGTGGAAAACATCACTGATTATTCTCAATTTGACATGCTTGTTTTACCAGCTTTTTTGAAATTCGTCATACAGTCCAACTTTGAAGAGAGCGCTATGAGTGCATTGACCAAGATTTGTCTGAAAAAGTCTCCATTGTCAATGAATGGTATCAAACTCTTTGAATGGGTTAAATATCCTTTAAACTGTGGCAGTTCCCTTCCATTGTTTATGGAATATTTTGATTCAGCAGTCAATGACGACCTAGAAAATATTTTTGAAAATCCATCTAAACTAATGAACGCATTGTTCTGTTTACCTCACGTTGTGAATTTGAATATTGATGTTTGTGTGGAAAAACTTAGTGCACTAATTGGGAAATTATTAGATAATTTAACTAAATATAACTTGGAAAACTCCCGCATAGAGAACATTGTTCATTCTGACAATTCAGCTCTGTCGATGTGTGCACGAAAGATATTGTTTATTTTAACGAATGCCATGGAAAGTGCTATCCACATATCAAACTGCAAAAAGCTGGATTCCATATGTGACATCAATACGTTTTTGCCAATAATCCTCCCCTGTGGGGCAAATCCAAATTACTTGGTGGCACTACATTTGCTGGACCTGTACTTGACTGCTTATGAACATGAGAATGGATTGAAATATACACAACTGGTTCTAGTGGATTCTTTTTTAAAACACAACGTTTCTTCTCCTTTTCATGTGGTAAGTTACATTACGATTATAAATTCGATTTGATGTGATCTTTGATTGGAGTAGAATAATAAATACTATTATGCCTATATAGAATTTGATATTTCTTTAATTGCAAACAAGCAACAATCTCTGATTTGCCGAAATATTTATACTATATTATTTTATTTGATCATATATCTATTTTGATAAACACACATTAAATACCACTCAGGAAAGTCTCTGACTGAATGTATTTAAAGTTACATAATTCAAATATTCCATGAGATTTTAGTTTAGCAGAGATTTGATTTTGACCAAGACTTGTTATCCTTAGAGTTTACTTGTTACTTGTTACTTGTTACTTGTTACTTGTTACTTGTTGTTTGTTACTTGTTTTTATAAATTGTAAGTCTATTTGCTAATTAATGTATATTTTTTTCTTAGACTAATAAAATCAATGGATTTCATAGTGTTTAAATTAATTTTAAAATGTTATGTAGAAATGATATGCGATGTTTAGTCAAATATTTCTATTTTTTTTAGTAAAGTGTATTTTTCAAATTTAATTTCAGATTCGTTTACTGACTACCCACATATACAAACTATTTGGAAATATTGAAGAGTTGAATAAAAACGCTCAAGTTGGAGCCAATTATGAGAAGTTGTGTGTGTTTGATATGTGCTTTGATATAGAATCAACTAATACGTCAATACAAGAGTATAGAACTCAATTGAATATGTTGCAAAAAATGACGTTTAATACCACCCAATACACGCTCATTAAGTCTACAGATTTTCAACTTTTCCCATTAAATTATATGCTGGGTGTTTTATATATGAATTTCAAGTTACTTTGGGAACCTGTGAGTGAATTTATAGCAGGGTTCGGTAATACATTGCCATCTGAAGAGTTTTGGCCAACATTCCATAAAGTATTGGAAATATCATTTGCGAATGCAAAATCTAATTCGAAACAATTTGCTTTCGATAGTGAGATCGAAACTGAATATGAACTTTTGAAAAAAATGTATGTTAACTACTGTAATATTACAGAGAGGCCAGATTTTTATAATTACAGAAATTTAATATTAAAAGTCATGACAAATTGTATTGAAGTCTGTGAAGCCAAAAATCGAGATGTGGTGGTAATATTTTTGAAATTCATTGAGGAAGAATACAGAATCAAAGATAAGACTGATGCTTTGAAAATAGATGTGGAAGTTCATGAGCAAACTAAAACTGAAGCCAAAATAGAAACAGAATTATATCATGTTGAAGATACTGAAGAAAATATTAAAGATAATATAGACATTGTTGAAGAAGTATCTGGAAATTCAACATCTGGAAAGATGGTTTTCAAAACTCTAATTAATGTTATGCAAGTGTTGGCACATTTTAAAAACCCGAGAGCTCTCCACAAAGAACCTTTATTCTGGGAGATTTATATGAATTTTCTTAAAAATAAAAATCCAGGTTTACAAAAGTACGCACTAGATTGCGTATTAAATTATAAAAATAAAAGTATTATGCCATATAAAGAAAATTTACAACATTTAGTTGATGACAAAAAGTTTAAAGATGAGTTGACACAGTTCAAAATTACTGAAGATTCCAACACCATACATCAGGAAGACAGGGAACACGTTGTACCGATAATATTGAGAATTCTTTATGGAAAAATGACAGTAAAATTAGGTGCCGACAAAAAGGGAGGTGGGCAAACCAGAAGGGCTTTAATAATGAGATATTTAGCTGGATGCAACGAAAATGAATTGAAAATGTTCATTGATATGGCATTTTCACATTTTAAAGATTACCTAACAATGGAACCAAAACAAATACTGGACCATGTGTTGTCCAATTTGGATTTAAAGTCCATAACTAGTCCTGGAAAATTACACAGTATCTTAAATTTGTTTGATGTGGTCCAGGAATATTTTGGTGGGTACATGAAAGATGAACTGTTATCATATTTATTTAAAGTCTTCTATTCGGTTTGCTCAATTGTTGGAGGAGTTTTGGCACAAGGAAATAAGGTTCACATAGGATACATCAAAATTATGAAGAATCTTAGAATCCTTGCTTTGGATACAGCAAGAAAATTATATGAACAATTTGTTAGATATACGTGGAGTAAAGATGAACTTTGCGTCGTATTTGAAACTCTAATATTTCCATTGATACCTAAATTGCACATTGAAGGCATACACAATCCAACAGCATTATTGAAATTATTAAATGTGTGGTGTCAAAATCCTCGTTATTACATTTTACTTATAACATGTTCAGAAAGTGATCAATCGATCAGTGCTATTCCGGCTTTATTCAAGCTTCTATTAGCACCGAAAGTTAATCCCAAGGTCGTCAATATGATCCTTGATATGGTAGAAAAGTTGCTTACACTTATAGAAGACGAAGAAGAAAAGGAATTGCAAGCAATCGAAACTTTTAACAAGTTACAAATCAAAGAAAAAATTAATGCTGATATCAATTTTGGCAGTAAAATTTTAATACCTCACATTCCTAGTATTCTTCAAGTAATGAAAAGACGCATAGCTAACTCTGCAAAATCGAAAACAGTCAATAAGAGAGATCTGCTCATTTTATCGAGAGTAACTGAGCTGGTTTCCGAACCAGTTATATGTGACGAATTGTTAAATTTGTTATTGCCAATTTTAGTTAAAAAAATTTGTATGAATATGGCGGAGGAAAATATGGAATACGCTGTCACCTCTATCACGAATCTCTTGGGACACAGTACTAATCCGCAGAACTATTTAAAAAATATTGCAGTACTGTTCAATAAAGTATCTCCGATCGAAGTTAGAAAACTTCTTATCAAGTTACTTAATTCTATAGCGGATAGTTCGTCGAATAACAAAGACAGTTTAACCAGATTGGCGAATATAGTTACAGAAATGAATGCGTTTAATGAGAGATGGATCGAACAACCCGATTTCGACAGAAGATTGGATTCATATAAACGGATTTACGAATTGGCAAAAAATGATGAAATCGATGTCGATCTAGCTATACTTATAGTTAATAATTGTTTTTACTTCGTCAAGACCGAAAAAGACATTGGATTGCGCGAGAGTGCCGGTTTATGCTTAAAGAAAATACTACCAAAGGTGTTAATGAAGTACAGGTCTACTAATGATGGACAGTTTTTGGTGCGAGATACTGTCCTATCTTTAATATCTACTGGCATTAGGGATTCCAAAAACGAAATTCTAAGAAATGAGAGCATAGCTCTCTTGGGTGAACTAGTTAAAGAGTGTCCCGACGCCGATGTTGTGTTTTCTGATTTAGTTCCCTTGAGTAATAAGGAAGACAGCGAAGTGGATTTCTTTGAAAACATGTGTCATCTACAGATGCATAGACGCGTGAGAGCACTATTCAAATTCTGTAAAGTCGCCAAAAAAATGACCAAATGTCCCACACCAAGAACACTGACGAATTTTATACTTCCCTTAGCTTCAATGCATTTGTGCGAAGATAATTACACAGATAAAAATACTTTGATAGATGCGTGCATTGAAGTCGTGTCCACTTGCTGTAGACTACTTCCTTGGTATCACTACGAGGTCATACTAAAACTTTATCTGAACAAGATACGTCACACAACCGAATACCAGAAGCAGTTGACTCGTATATTGATTGGTATTTTAGACGCGTTCCATTTCGACTTTTCAAAGGCGAAAAATATTGAGCTTCCAAAAGCGTTGACGACTAATATAGAACCCAATGAGTCTGCTAAGTCTAACACTTTAAAGGATAAGAATGATAAGGTTGACGAAGACTTGGATGACAAAAAGATGGAAGTTGATGATGATCAAGAAAAAAAAGTAGATGATGACATTGAAGCAGAGTTGAAGGAGGCAGATGATGCTGCCGATGAAATGGAAGAAATGAAAGAAAACTTGTCAGCTAATGTGCCAGCCTTTGAAAGAGTGTCGACCGTGTCACCTTCCGTCGCTAAGAGGATTATTAAATCTTTAACAGCTGGTCTACTGCCGCAGCTGAATCGGTAAGTTATGTTTAGTTAGGGTTAAAGTGAGTGTATTGTCTTTTATTTTTAATGCTAAGTTCGACGGACAGACTGACGGCCCACTTGAAGGTAGGTGGCTACCGTCGCCTATAACACAAGCAACGCCATAACTGCTGCAAGTGCGCTGCCGACCAGAAAGAGACGGGACTAGAAAGGGGGTAGGGAAATGAGCTCTGACATAACTTACTTTGGTTGCTTACATGCTGTTAATTCACGGTATTCTTCTGTAAGAGGGGGGTTACTGCCGCCAGATGGGCTGCCCAAATAACTGCGAAACGCTGTGTGCCCTGCCACTACAATCTTTAAGTTAAAAGATTTTACTACAATCTCTTATAATACTTGATCCACTTGAGTTCACTTGATGGTAGGTGGTTACCGTTGCCTGTAACACAAGCAACGCCATAACTGTTGCAAGTACGCTGCCAACTTGTAGGACTATTATTACTTAAAAGGTGATAAATACATATTTTTCACATGATCACAGTAGCATTTTAGATTTCGCAAGGAAGGTGTTTGATGAATTAGGATAAATTAAGTGAGGAAATCCTAAGGATGTTCTGGATCAGATATTCCTTGCTCACGCAACGACACACAATACATTCTTGCTATTATGTCAATTCGCAAGATTACTAATGTTTGCGGAAAGCAACTACCCATTTATTGAAATTATTGAATATAGCTCGCAGTATGAATCTGAATTTGTCTTTAATTATTTGTTTTCAGTGCGATAGGAAAATTGACAGATCACGAAGAATCCCACAAGGTCAATCGACGTCGTAACGGGTTCGAGCGACAAGAGGAAGATATGTTGAGAGTGCCAATTGCTTTGGCATTAGTTAAATTGTTGCAGAGGTTGCCCGGAGATCTCTTGAGGCATCAACTTCCCGGGTAAGTGAATGTTGGTTCAAATATTATCAAACGAGCTGGTGCCGGCGACTTCGTCCGCGTTGAAAAAGAAAATATATGAGTGTTTGGGTAATAATTATTATACGATGAGATATCCCAAAAAAAATTAAAAAAATCAGTTGCAATTTCCGCCATCTGATGGGATGAAAATAAGACTTTTTATCACTTCATTCTGCCAGTATTATATTTAATGTCACTATTCACTGACAGATGGTTGACGCAAGAAATTATATAAGCATGATATTACATAGCCTAAAGCCTTCCTCGATAAATGGACTATCCAACACAAAAAGAATTTTTCAATTTGAACTAATACTTCCCGAGATTAACGCGTTCAACTAAACAAATAAATATTATTGATACACTACTTCAAAATAAATATCATTGAGATTAAATATTGAAATTTTTAACTACTTTTTCAGCTTAGATTCAAATATTTCCTATGTTATTTTATGATAGTGTGGGTACTACCTATCCTATTCTAAATTCTCTAGTTTTAATTCATTAGTTTCAAAAATTACTGATTATAATACAAACAAATTAATAAAATTTACCCCTTTTTTTACTAGTATAAATGATGACTATAATAAATTTTTTTCAGAATAATAATAAAACTTTGTTCATTCCTAAAATCACCTCTAAAACAAGTCAGAATAACGGCCAGAGATATAGTCAAAAAGATTATGGTCACAGTTGGCACTAGTTATTTAAAAATATTACTGGAACATCTAACTATGTTGCTGACCAGAGGCTTCCAGGTCCACGTATTAGTAGCCACCATTCACTCGGTCTTAGATGCTTTAAAAGGGGACTTCAAAAGGGGCGACTTGAATGAATGTCTCGATTACATACTGGATGTGTGCACGGAGGATTTGTTTGGCGCTTTATCTGAAGAGAAAGAAGTGAAAAAATTACACTATAAAACCCCAGAGGCGAAACCGAGCAAGAAAAGTTACGTAACACTTATGCTCGTGGCACAAAATATTTCAGAAGAGAGTCTCATCAATCTAATTTTGCCATTCAAGGAAGTGCTGCAGAAGAATCACTCAAAGAAAACAGTTTTGAAGGTCCAAGAAGCGTTATTGAACATAACAACTGGTTTAGTGTCGAATAACTTTATAAAAGTCGAATCACTCTTTATATTCTTACACGGTTTATCGTCTGAAAGTATACCGGAGTTTGTGCTCGGTGCACCGAAGAGAGAAATAACAGAAATTCAGAAGGAGAGAATGTTAATCGCCAAACCGGATTGTTTCATAATTCCAGAAACACCAAAAAGAAACAGAGAGGTTCAAGCTAAACATGTTAAAACTTCGGCAAAAACTAGTGCCCACGTTTTGGTGGAATTCAGCTTAAATATACTTTATACGGTTCTCAAGAGAGAGAAGGTTTCAAGGATGGATTGTAGGGCGTTTGTTGATCCATTGGTGCCCGTATTGGTTGATGCGTTGAAGAGTGATCACGTGAAAGTGGCGACGGTCGCCCTAAAGTGCATAGCGACGTTGTGGACAAACAAAATAATCACACCCACGTTGCAGGAGATGGTGAAGGATATAGCTAAAACAATTTTTATAATATTACACAAGTACGCTACGTTTGAAATAAGCAAACAGAATGACAATTTCCATTTAGTAAGGATCGCTTTTAAGGTGAGTCTAATTTATGTATAGTTTGATTTTTTAATAAAAAGGAAAAAAATAGTAAACTTTTTCACTACATAAGTTCACGTAACACGATCCATTGTATATTTTCCATAAGCCTATTGACACAAGCAACGCCACAGGTGTTGTCGACCTTAATAGGATTAAATATAATGATAAGAATAGGAAATTTCATGGTGGTCTAATGTAAGGAAGTGGTTACTGCCACCAAAAGGGAACGCATATTGTACCTAATATTGACAACTAACTTTATTTTCAGGCTGTCACAGTGTTGATACGTCACGTAAATTATTATAAATTAGAAGAAGAACAGCTGAAAACTCTATTACTTTACGCCGAAGAAGATTGTCAGAGTGACGAGAGACAAGCCAACTCTTTCTCTTTACTAAAAGCCATTTTAGAAGCGAGACTGGTTTCGCCGGAACTACATGAGGTCATGGAGAAAGTCTCAACTATGTGTATATTGAGTGAATCAGCAC
Source organism: Synanthedon myopaeformis (assembly GCA_944738685.1). Lineage (NCBI taxonomy): Eukaryota > Metazoa > Arthropoda > Insecta > Lepidoptera > Sesiidae > Synanthedon > Synanthedon myopaeformis. Next base: position 7,925,947 of record OX122924.1, on the reverse strand, counting down.
GGTCTAGGTGAGGAAGTCGTTTTTTTTTTGTAATACTGCTTTTCCATTTTCATTTAGTAAATGAATTTTGAAAAGATGTCCTCAGAAAGTGTGAAAAAATGTAATCTTTCCGTTTGCAGGTTCAGTCAAAAACTTTCTACTTATAGAGATATAAATAAATTTTGTATTTACCTATGGATCCCAAAAGCAAAGGAAAAATGACTTTTCGTATTGAGACCTTAGATGAATCAGAATTGTCACAAACCCTCTTGAATGTGATATTTTTTTTATTTCAGGGATGAAGCGCGCGCAATTTTTCTAAATTACCTCACACATTATTCCCTCGGTGCAAAAACAGACAAATATATACAATTTTTTGTGGCACAACTTAACTATGAAATGCAACATGGTCGCGAGTCTTCACTCAAATTTTTGGATATGATCATCAATAAATTCCAGTTGGTAAGACATTTCATTTTGCAAATTTATCACAAAATGGTCCTGCAGGCCAAGCCGGATCTTTTTCTGGATCTTCTATGTAAAATTGAATTTTTTTTTTAAATTACAAAAGTCCAATTTAGAATCTTTTATGATTACTAGCTGGTGCCGCGACTTCGTCCGCGTCAAAATGTCATATATAGCCTAAAGGCTTCCTCGATAAATGGACTATCCAACACAAAAAGAATTGTTCAATTCGAACCAGTAGTAATTAACGCGTTCAACCAAACAAACAAACTCTTTAGCCCTATATATTAGTATATAGATTTTAAGTTCTACATTAAATATTTAATGAGTGAACACTGCAAATGAACGCACTAATGCAATACTAATATTATAAAGAGAAAATATTTGTATTTTTGTTTGTAATTTAGCGCTTGCAGTTTGGCGCCATACTATTGTTGATTTTGTACGCCGACGATTATTTGCACTTCAGTGCCAGTTATTTTCGTGTCGATTACGCCAGAGCCGTATATATATATATATATATATATATATATATATATAGTATACGAGTTGTAATAATTTGTCGAACAGTCCCAACTGAAGAAGAGTAGCGAGTTTCTGATGGTGTCGTTGGGCGGTTGTATGGTGGAAGATCCTGCGCCGGAGTGTCGCGCGGCGGCCGCCTCTTGCATTGAGGCGATGCTCGTTCGCCTCGACGCCTTGCACAGGAGCAAGCTCTACGACCTCGTCCTCACATTCTTCAACGACAACAAGGTCAGTACAAGTGTAAATCACCCGCCACATTTTTAATGATAATGTTGGAAAGACACACTCAATCACAATATACAACACTCACAGAAGTGAGCACAACATTATTTCAGATTAATTAAATTATAAATGAATCAACAAATAAATGTCAATGAGATCAAAAACAACTGCAACAACTTACTTATTATTATAATCAATCAATAACATAAAATCAAATCAGATCAATAAAACAAAAATACCAATTAACAAAAGAGAGAAAAAATTCCACGCAGCACCACCTAGTTCCACATTAAGAAACTAATGCTTGTATTATGGATACCAGACCGTTGATATACTACAGAGATTACTATTTTTTTTTTTGTAATATTATAAATACAAAACATCCATGACTCAGGTACAAAGGTGAAATGTGAACACATAAACATTTGCCCCTAGCGGGATTCGAACCCGCGACCGTTTGGTTAACAGCTAAGGTTACTAGCCACTAGACCAAACGTGTCGTCAAAAAATTATTAAAAACCTACTTATTAAAAATTAAAAGCATTAAATTAATAGTGTCATTATTTAAAAGCAACTTTTTTTTTCTAAAGCCCGTTCACTTCGAGCTCGCCGCTCAGTTGAGCACGAGATTCGTGAACGTCGAAAAAGGCGAATTCAAGAATCGACTGAGCACCGTACTCTCATTGATCGGTGGGAAACTTTTGCTGCTCAGCAACGACATTACGGAGGGTAGATTCGTCAAAATGAAACTGAACGAAGACGACGATAAGAGTGAGGAAGAGAGGCAAACCGAAAAAGACCATTGTCTCATACAACTGTTGAATCTAGCGGAGGCTATCACTGTACATTGCTCGGCGAGTTTGACGAATGAAAAATATGCGACGGAGTATGACGAAATCGCGCAGCAATGTCAAGCGTACCTCGCGTATCCTCACGCGTGGGTACGACTTAAGGCGGCGAAGGTTTTGAGCCAATTGTTGACGGCGATTAAGGGGGACCAGTTGGATGCCATTGTGAAGAAAACACTTGAAAGCGACAGAGGGTTTATCTTCTACAAAACTGAGGAAGCTATCAGGAGTTTAGTGTTGGATATGTGCGCGCAATACACTCCAAACGTAACGAAGGAAATGGCCGATCAGGTGAGTACACAACGTTTTGAAAGTTACATTCTTAACTAGCCGTGTCCTTAGGTTTTGTCTTGATTCTCTAGAGAGTTTAGCTCACATGCTGTTAATAAATACCTGTTAGGAGTATCTGTTGCTAAGAAATAGCAACATCCTAAGTGGATATGTTACTCTTGGCATATTAAAAGTTTAAGAGTCTGCTAATAAACCGACGGTTTACCACATGCAGCAACGCTATGAAGATTGCAAAGCGCTGCTGATCTCGCTAGGATAAATAACAAGGAATAAAGAAGGTATAGAGAAATGAGGAAGGGGATATAAGGGATAAGAAAGAGAGGATAGGAAGGAAGCGGCTGTATGCGAAAGCTAGAGGACCGTAGCCTTGGGAGAGTACAGTATCCTACAGTAGAAATACACAGAGAGGAATCAGCCCTGAACTCTACTCACTCGCTGCAGCACGACAGCAAAAGAGCTGTTATTTCGTATCTGTCTACTGAATGAAATATAACGAATAGAGGTTTTTTTTTAGACTCGTAAACTCTTAAATGCTAAACTTGTAGGCCTAGTTTAGAGTTAAGCCTAAAATATAAGTGAAATTGTGCATAACACGAGTATATTGGCGACAGTTAAATCGTTAAAACGGTAAAGGAGGTCCAAAATGAGAATGTGGTGGTTTATTTAATTTCAGGTGTCAGCTGTGTTGTTTCAAATATTGACTCTAGTAAATTCAATGCCAAGTTTCGCTTTAACTAAAGTAAAAATTGAGACAATCGAAGAGGAGGCAGGAGGGAAGCTGAACATTAGGTGGATATTGTTCAAATTAAGGAAAGCTATCAACGTGGAGGTCGTCAGGGCGCCAACCTCAATGAATATCGTGAGTGTTATGATTAATTATTTTAATTAATGTATTATTTGAGGCGAAAATAAGTAAGGTTTAGGAGGGGTGGCAGCTGAAGTACATGGAGCATTATATTAAATGACTAACTAGCGACTCGCTCCCGACTTCGCAAGGGTGCAATTTTTTTCTGCAATTTTTTACCTTCCTCGTTTAACGCAAAATTTGCATTTTACTGTCACGACTTTGAATAGTAATAAAATAACATATTGAAAAATAAATATGTTTTTTTTTTCTGCAAATTAGATCTTCCTTTCGTTGACTTTGTTTTATATTAAGCATGTAAAGATTACTTTTCTACTGCTCAAAAAACAAACTCATATGAGTTTCTTCTAACATAAAGTATATGTATTTCCAAACAGAGGACGTCGATATTTACGATGTGGACCCACGTGATCAGTACATTCGACGTGGAACTGTTGAGGAGTGTGATGGACGTTCTGCTGCCGCCTGTCGTACGCGAGTTGTCTGTTGAGGACGGGCTACCGTCGCCAGCCAAGCACCTCGCGGGGAGGATCGGTAAGAAGCTCAGAAGGAGGATCGGGGACATAGAGTACGGGAAACTGGTGGCCGAAGTCCAGACTCGGCTCAACGCAAGACGAGCTGAGAGAAAGAAGGTATATCAATCATTTTTTTTATTTTTACCCACCAATCTATTACAAATATGGATTTTGCGTGACAAACGCCAAAGCGGCACATAAAAAGTACGCCTAAAATGGAGTCATGGCGGAGTCTTGTCTTAGCGCCTCAATGGTAAAAGAAAAGTAGTAACGACCATGTTCTACTATTCATTTTAAACTCCAATGTGTTGACGTAAAGTCACATTTTCTTTAAATGACAGATGTTTGGTTTGTTTTAAATGACAGATGACAGAGTTCATGCTCATACATTTGTCACTTTTAAATGTTCCATAAAGTTCCTAATGTTTTGTATGGTATGCATAAATCCATAGTTGTATATTTTTACATTACAATACATTATTAAAAAATAAAATAAAAAAAATACCGTTAATTGTTGCTATGATACTATGATTACAAGATAGTTATTTTTTTTAGTTTTAAATTATAAAGATCTGTTCATATTGCCACTATCTTTACCTACCGATCGTCACAAGTGAATTTCAAGTTTCGTGACCTTGTTTTGGTAATTATATAATTGCTCTTGTAGCGAATATACGCCAAATTAGAATTTAATAATATATAATAATACTAGCTGAACCTTCGCACGCTTCGCTGTGGCTCAGTCTTATATTAATTCGGCTGCCATAGCAACGGCTAATTTCCACTTTAAATGCGACAGCGGTTCTCGTTGGCGAGTTAGCTCTCCTCGCTTTCGGCAGATGGCGCCGTAAAAAAAAAAGCGATTTTCCTCGCGATCGAGGTTATAATATTACGCGTAAAATAAATATGATCAATCCTTGAAGCGTATTATTGCATATTGTGTAAAAATTTCGAGTCGGTGCGACGGCTAGTTTTCGAGTTTTTGAGTAATACACAAACCAACACAACTTTATATATATATATGTTATAACATTAATGATATAAAATGTATATAACATTTCTCTCCAGCACTTAAACTTAGTATTTTTAGAAGAAAAATTCATATTTTTTTGTGGTGTGCATTAAAAAATATTGTTCCCTGTTAATTTTGTTCACATGCGACAGACACGTATGGAAATTGTAATTGCATTTGTAAATTCAACTTCCAGCTGCTTCTTCAAGAGAAGATCCACAATCCCGAGAAGGCGGCCAAGAGGAAACTTCAGTTGAAAGAGAAGAAGAAACAAGCGAAAAAGATAAAGCTAGAAATGCTTCACGGCAAAAGACCGCGCGCTAAGAAACGGAAAGCAGAAGACTTTGAGCTAGAAGACACTTTCTTAAATGATAATGAAGATTGATTTTCTTATTCTTTGTTATACTTATCGTCGTTGTCAAACCAAAATTGCTATAAAAAGTATAGGTACTTTTAAATCTCAAAAAAAAATAATATTTTTTTTTAATTTAATTAATTTTTTTTTAATTTAATTAAAATATAAAATAAAAAATTTTTTATTAAAAAAAAAATTTTTTAATAAAAAATTTAGGGGATTTTATTTGAAACTTAGGGTTGTTATACGTTATGAAAATTTAATAGTTTATAAAGATACTAGCTGGTTCGCGTGACTTCGTCCGCGTTGAAAAAATAAAAACAAAGTTAAAAAGCAATATAACGCTCGACATCTCTATTGTTATTTTACACTTTTACCAGGCGTTAGTTTTTTTAAAATTTTATATTATCCCTCGGGAGCAGTACTTTTTTCTGAATAAAAAGTCCTTGTCCTTTCTGTATCGCTGACAACGTGTTAAAAGGTAACAGACAGACAGAGTTACTTTCACATTTATAATATTAGTATATGGATTTTGATAGTAATATTTCTTAGAGGTGTCATTGTTCGACGAATAGTGCTCATAAGTACTTAGCAGTTTTTTTATGCGATAGATAAGACAGTGAACTAATGTCAAAATGTTGCAATCACAAAAAAGTGCAGTCAGCCTGTCTGTCGACCTTAACATAAATAAAAAAAAAATAAAAAAAAAAAAACAGTTCATACAGCAGATTTTGGTTTCACAGCGATGATATGGCATTTGAATTAAATATGTAAATATTGTTATTTTCTTACCATTAGTTCTCTCTTTGTTAGTGACAATCCCCTATTTGAATTATGTCTTTCAATAGATATATTAACTTAAGAATAGATGGATAACATATATCCTTTCATGAAATTGGTCTGTTTGTCCAATTTTTATTCAGTTTCAGTTCAGTTTCAAAACAAAATGTTTGTACATATAGTTCTAAGTAAAATATTTTTATTTGTATTTTAAATTGTTTTATTTTAAAATGAAAACATGTAAACGAAATGTAATATTGGTTTATGAATATCAAAATCATCGAACTCAGCTGTTCAAAATTTATTTAAAAAGATATTTATGGATAAAAAATAACACAGTCATCACAATCCTTACAATGAGTTATTGCTGATATAGAATACGACATAAGAGGATAAGGGAAGAGTCTTGATATCTCTCATGCACTGACAATCAACAGCACATGTGCTTTTTTCACGGTGGTCTTACCAGAAGATCTTACGGTCTTATTCTTGAAGGGTGTTTGTACTACTTTTCAATACAGTTTGTTTAATTAATGAGTAAAAACATTAATTAATATAGTTTTTTAATATATATGTAAAATTAAAAAGAAAAGTCTCATGTAAACACATAATTATATTTAAGTTCAAATATAAAATGAATTTACCAAATTTAAAATCACTTATAGTACATATAATCATTCTTTATAATACATATAATATGTGAAAAAAAGCAAAAATAAACACAGTGAAACATAATCTTGCATGTCCATAAGACTATCTATACTCGGAGATGTTTGCATTGTCTTATTGTCTACCAAAAGAGAATAAAAAAAATTTGACACAAACTGCTTAGGCATTTAATAAAAAGAAACCTTTATTTCTTTAAAATGATATTCAAGATTTTCAACAAAATAAGACAACTATGGAAAAATCTATTTTTGTTAGCGGTAACATTCATCTGCCTAAGAAAATTTCATAATTTTAAAATTTGCGATTGCTCTACATAATGCATTCATACAAATTTGAGTATATTAGAATTTAAATGTGTCTTACATTAAAATCAGGGGAATATTCGTACGCAATAATTTTATACAATATTATTCATAATTTTCTTAATGGACAACACAACCAAATTTGCGGTCTAGACTTCTAGTCACTCTATATTACTTTAAATCAAGGTTTATAAAAAAATCCCAACGAATTTCGTTTAGGAAACTTAGAGAATTAACTGAATTATTTTGAATTTACCTACATATCTAGAGTAAGTTCTAAATAATTGTGTTCTATTGAATTTATTTGCTCTGAAATATTTTACTTTAATTTCCCAAAATTCCTTTTTGCCTATTTTTAATTGCACCTCCCTAAAGGTGTTTTCACCTCTCCAGCACGAAAAGGGTGCTGCCTAAAAACTCGCAGAAAAATCGATTTTTGATGCGAGTGTGATTTGAAATTCGAATACGCGATTTAACTCACAGGAATAAAATTTTGATTTTATTAGTGTGTCCAGCCATAGCTTACTATACTGGTTCAGCATTAGGTCTTGGTGTTTTTGTACTGTTTTGGTATAAAAAAAATGAGTACGTCCAGTGGTGATGGTCTAACTCCAGAAGAATTAAGAGAATAAGTTTCAAATGCCGAACTTAGCTTTCTTCCAGAAAAGTCCCGTGAAAAATATCTTCATTCGTACGAATTATTTCATTCGTACAAACATAGAGACAGGACCCTTACCTAACACGCAAGTAAATAATACGACCATCACAGTTCCGAACAAAACTTACAATTTTTGTTAATTTCGTTATAATTTATGTGAATTTGGCTATGTGAATGTTAGCTTCTTAATAGATTTTCTTACCTAAAGATGACCTATAACGCTTTTCTCGCTGTTGAGGTGAAAGTTGTATGTTTAACAAGAGAGCAAATTTTTTTATGTCTCGTGCCTTTAAATAACTCATTTCGCTCACTAGTTTATATTACAATTCTAAACTACTTCGCTAGTTCGTGATTTAAAGTCGGTATTAGCAGCAAAAAACAATTTTGCTCTCAAGATGAACAAATAACTATAAATTATAAAAAATATTAAAGTTTTTATTTTAAAGAAATTTTTGAATTACCCAAAATTAGTGCAAACATTATTGACTTAATTTTTCTATTCCATTTATATTAAATATCGTGACATAATACATATTCAATCAACTTCTTTACTGGGTCTATTAAAGATTACTGTAACGCTGAAGAAATAAATTATACTATTTCGTATAATTTACAAGTGCCTTAAAACTAAACTAATATATTCTATTATCGCCGAAATAAAACAACTCACAGCACCAACATTCATAACATGCTTTATTAGGGCCCGTCACACGGCGTTTTTTTAACGAGCTGACGACGCTCGTTGAACGTGATGTTACCTACATAGAATGGTAAATAATTAATAAATATCAATGTATATCGAGAATCCCTAAATCAGGTCGCTCAGCAAACGCAAGACAATCGGCAAGTTATGACCTTTGCGCATGATACTCGCGTTTGTATCGCTTCAAACGCGCAGATATCCCTCCTTAATACCTCGAACACCACTTTCCCTGCTTCGGCTGTTTGAAATACATTCCACTTGTGTTTGTATTGATACAAACGCGCCTTTGAAGCGCTTTTCTTTTAACGATTTTAACGATTTTTAACGATACAAACGCATACAATCCGCTAACACGCGCAGAGAACGTGCAAATAAAAAACGCGTGTAGTCAGCTCGTTTAAAAAACGGCGTGTGAATAGGCCCTTAATTTTAATATTTATTTAAATTTAACAATATTATCTATATACGAGTTACAATTAAGTGTTTTGTAGCTCGTATTTAATATTAAAGAGAATTTAGTAACAACCTACTCAACATGGTAAGAAGAGAGGGAAAAGTACAATTTCAAAAGCATTTTCATAGAAAGAATTTACAAAAGTGAAGCTCATAGTAACAATAGCATTAAGCGTGTATTGAAGGGTGTAAATTTTAAAATAATAGAATCAGAATTGCTTGTAAAGCATAGATGTGTTCTGAATTCTGATGTTTCTCTAATGTGTTTTTGTGATTGACTGTTTTCTTTAAAATTCGTTTATCGCTTGCTCGCGTGGAGTTTGGGCGGTCCCTGAGTGAGACAGTTAGCGTTTTTCTGAAAAAATGGGTTAAAGCGAGTTGGGGGCGGAGCCAATCGAGTCCGAATTCGATCTCGGGTTGTTTGGAGCGCGAGCCTCCGCGACGGATAATCGGCTACGACGTATTGGAATAGGCCTAATGAAACTAACTATATTATTGAAAAATTTAATCATCAAGTTGTGCTGGAAATTTTCTTTCTTTGCTAAATAACTATTTTTCCTATGTGCGCATTGCGAGTTTAATTTATTATTGATGTTCTGTGTATTTCGAAAACGGAGAAACAAGATTAATATGTACAGTGGGTACACTTATTTACCCAAACTTGCCAAACTGGAGGACAGCAGGGCAAAGTAATTAAATGATTTCATAGTATTTTGTACCTTTAATATATTTCAAAATTTCATTGTATTATACTACAGCAATAAACAGCGTATATTGTATCTACTTACCTACTTATATTTTCCAATTTTGGAAATTGGTTTTCAACAATAAAAGATATTTTAAACGGCATGACGTGCTTGACAAGCAATTTTGATTAAGGTCTTTAAACAGCAATGGACGGCAGCGAAGCTCAGTGGTGATTAGGTTAAGCTAATATTTACAAGATGACCAACATGTAGATATTGTATCGTCAGTTGACATTAGAAATTGTTATTTTATTTTTTAGTTAAAAATTACAAGCACATCTAAGTGAGCCTTTTCCTTTTACTAACAAAATTTGGTAAGCTCAATAAGAAGAAGTGTGTTTTGCACTCTTTTTAAAGCCTTTTGCAACTTCTTTTGGCCTTTGATATTCTAAACGGGCCTATAACGCCCACAACAGTTAATGCCATAAAATGGGGTCCGACTACAAAATACGCGATAGTTGCGTGCTATTACCTTCTATGAGTATTATGATTATTACTATTAACAACATATTTAATAACAATTGTTTTTGTTAAGTTGTCTGAAATAAAATCTCATTTATTGCACCTTAACTATAACCTATTTGTGCGTTCCGTGATTTGTCTTTTCAACATATTAAAGTACGTATTTTCGTCTTTACTCGTCTGAGTCCATGCAGATTAAATAATCGAGCAGAAATCGCACGTTCATTGTGCAGTGTGTTCGTGCTGAATCGAGCTAATGCATACAATAGAGGACAATAAATTTTCAGGAAAAAATATAACATATTCATTCATTCAATCAAACAACTGATTATTTGAATAAGCGAAATTTACAAGAGCATGGCTGAGAGGGGATTGTATCTCATAATTTTCGAGAGCATGATCCAAAGCAGAGAGGTCGTAGTGGCCAGTACTACGCCGGCCCAGCCCAGGTCCAGTGACCAGGAGGTAGTGAAGTCCCGCGCTGGGAGAAGAGGCATTGCAATGTTGCGGGATCCTATTACGCCGTCGGCGGAGTCATCCCGCGCCCCTCCCGCCACCCCGCTGACGCCTCCCCCGCGGGACGAAACGCGCTGTACGCGTTTGAAGTGGATTATCAGTAGAGTGAATATCGCGAACAGTCCTGTAAAGACGTCATATCAAATCAAATCAAAATATTTAACTCAGCTGACCCGGAAAACGTTGTATTGTCATATAAAGTTTTTTTTTTTTGGGGTGGGCCACCCTTATCACTTGGTAGGGGTATAAAAATAGTTTACGACCTATTTAAAGACCTACCGAATATACACAAAAACTGTTTGGTTACAAACACTGTGAAACGAGAACTTTAATATGTATATATATAGAAGATTAGTTTTCTCCAAGAAACTCTCATGATCGTCATAATAAATTTAAATTTACCGGGGTTTCGGAAAAAAAAAGCCAAGACGTTTGGCGATATTGAGAAGAAACCCCGAAAGAAACTCAGGATACCATTCTTTTTGTCATCTTTATTATAAAATAATAAAATTACAACAATTACAATAATTTCACTTAATTATAAACAAAATCAAAGTATAATATATACAATACTAAACACAGTATGAGCTCCGAATCGCTTAAATTCAGGCTTCATTGCCGCTTAAATAATCAGTGATTTTATAATATTTTATGCCCCATTATAAAACATATAACACTAGCTGTTGCACACGACTTCGTCCGTGTAACATTATAAGATACAGCCTATGTTACTCGCTGATAACATGGCTTTGTATAGGTGAAAGAATTTTTAAAATCGGCCCAGTAGTTTTTGAGTTTATTCATTACAAACATACAAATCTTCTCCCTTTATAATATAGCAAGTATAGAAGTATAGATATAAGTTAATATATAACAAAACATTAACTATTAATATAAGTACCGCTGTACACGTTGTACCGATACTTATATTTAAAAAAATCCAATTGGTTTATACGCAAAAAAGTTATACTTACCGAAACCGCAATAAGTCGAGGGCACAACTAGTCAAATATAAACAGTGATATCCTATTGGCATAGCACTGCAAACGCAGAAACATATGCATAGCAATATTTTTGATTTTTAAAAAAAGTCTAAAATACTTTATTGGTTCATCATTCAATATACTCACCAGCTAATAGATAAAGAACTCCGGTGACCAATACAGCACTGATTTGATGTTTGCACACACCAAATGCTCCCACGAGAGCCGCGCTGCCCAACACTATGAGGCACACCAGAGCACACGATATGGACAGATTTTGCATACCTAGAAAGATAAGAAGAAATAGCTGATAGATAGCCTTCTTTTCTTTGTTAGGTTCAGTAGAGGTTTCGCACGATTTTGTTTCGTACGAATTGTGCGAAGAAGTGACTTTAAAATTAAATATATTTTTAGAAGCTGTTTCGCACAAATATTATTTTCATTGAATTCAAAACTTGAACCAAAAGTACTGTACCGTACAAAAGCGATATCTATGGGGGAATATTTTTAATGGAGTAAAGGCACACAAATGAAACAAAAAAAAAAATTTTTTTTTTAATAAAAAATTAAACTTTAATAAAAAAAGAAATTAGGTTCATCTTCGAACTTTAACATTTAAATAAAAATTAATATTAGGAATAATTCGGAAAATTCAGTTAAATCTCAAACACTTTGGTTTTCACTGTTATGACAATGATGATCATTTCTAAACCATCAGCATTCGAATGTGTGATTTTCTTCCATATGAAAGAAAATCTATATAGTTAAAGATTCCAAAATTCTCATAAAAGTATTTATTTATAAAATATGGGTTGCAGGTTATATAGGTAGTCAACCGGAAATATATTTCACTAAAGCTCAAAATTAAATGAATGGCCATTTTCAGCCAGCTAAAAAACTTTTTAATTATAAATTCAACGAACGTAGTTCTTCGCTACGATGAAAGCCACCCCTCACGTGAAAATACTTTTAAGGAATTTTCAGAATGAATACGGAACGCGATGGATGAATGTGGAGGCGTGACTCGCAAAAATATTTTATTCCAACGCCTTGTCGTTTCAAATTTATTTTCCATTTTGCAGAAAACACGATACATAACGGTGAAAATATCACAGTAGCTTATTGTACAATTAAAAAAAAAAAAACAAACCGTCAGCCTGTCTGCCGACATGTTTTTGAATAATATTCTTACGCTATAATGTAGAGAATAATAAATAATTTGTAATTCAACTCACGATGTTGCCAATCAGCTCTCGGCTCTTCATCGTCAGTATTTGCTAGATAATTTGTGCATAAGGGTTGCGTTGGAAAACCAACCCTCGACAACATGGAAACTTCTTCCTCTGTAATTTAAGACGAAAAAAAATTTCAGATACTTTTTATTTAACTCCACGTAGATCTCATTTTATTTTCTAGCCGCTTGTTTGTTTATAGCACCCAGTTGACGTGTTTTCGTTACTTTTAAAATGTAACATAGTATACGGAATTCTAGTCATATGAAGAATAATCATAAAAGTAAAAAGTGAGTTTTACCTTCTAAAGCCACGCACATAGTCCAAATACCACCGTTCATTGGAACTAGGAACGTGTTTTCCCCATTTCTGTTACTTGCGTCTTCAATCTAAAATGAAAAGTAATTATTACAAAAAAAAAAAACACATATATACAGTTATCATCTTGCACTATTCGTACTTTGCGACCAATTATTTGTATGACTATATCTTGCAAGTATAGGTACAGTTCAAACAACTTCTCATGGCTTATGGTTCACTACTCGCTTCATAATGAAGAATACTAAAGAAGTTATAAAGAAGATTGCAGGTGCAATTAACAAAAGCGATCTAATAACAATAAGGACATTCTTTGAAAAATATTGCTTTTTTATTAAAATCCTAGCCTTCCGCGAAAAATTATCTAACAGATGGTGAAAACCGTTAATTGGTTTAGGCGGAGTTAGCGGATATACAGAGAGACGCGGAATCGACTTTAATTTATAATATGTAAAGCAGGATGTCATGAATTAACTTTTGTGAGTTTAAATTATGCCAAAATTTCAATTAAACTAACTTCTACTAATGGTTAAGAATAAATCTTTGGATATAGAAGAGAAAGATCGTGTGCAAAGTCATATTAAAATTTCAAGGCAACTTTGCTGATTACGAGGAAACATTGTTTTCCCGACATAGCCTTGACCTTAGGTTAAGGGCAAAGCGTTGATATTCCATAAGTCACTAATGAGATGCATTATTCCACATAAATAATTCATTTGACGAAGGAATAATAACTTTTCACTGGACACTGGAAATGGTCTGTGTCATTTGAAAGATTATAAGCAGAATTGATTACTGATTCAAAAAGTTCAGCGAAATAATTAAATTATACAATTTGAAGAAGTGGCATCTCTTATAAATGGCATGACACTTCTTTAAATTTTTACGCGGACAAATCCGCCGGAAAAACTAGTGATTTACAAAAATTATTCAATGTATATATTAAATAATCTAACTAATAGGTATATACCAAAAATGCGAAAGTGTGTTTGTTTGTTACGCTTACACGCTTTAACTATTAAACCGATCATAATGATATTCCATACAGGATGTTAGGCATACAGAAAAGTACATATTGTACATTTTAACCAGAAAAAAAGTACTTTTCACGAGGATCATCAAAAATAAAAAAAATTTCAACCACTGACAAAATTATATAGGAGCAATAAAGATTAATTAAATGATTTAACATCTAAGAAGAAGGGGAGAGGTAGAAGTGGCAGGCAAAAGATAGTGTAGGAATAAAAGGAAAATGTTGCGTATAATAATTCATAATAACAGCGGGTTTTGGTAGCCTTATCATTTATCAAAGTACTTGCCTACAGTTGATATGACGTAACATTAACTGGCCAGAAGGGAGAAGTTCAACAAATAAAATAATATAGGGTGACTCATCACGACTGGTCAATTCAGTATGAGGAGGATAAATTAAAGACACCCGCTCCAGGCTTCGTCCAGGATGCAATTTTTATATATTCACATATAGAAAGATACATGTCAGCGAGTAACATAGGCTATATTATAGGCGACTTCCTATAGGCCCGGGGGTCGATGGTGGCTCCATGCTGCTCGTGACCGGTCCTATTGGAAAATGATGTGGGATACATAATTTTGTGGAATAGGCAATAGGATTAGGAAAAAACGAGTGAATAGACATCTTCTGGGTGAGCTCGCTCTATCATAGGTCTCATCTTTGCTACACGGCTAGATGCTGGCCTAGAGCAAACCCATCTCTAATAAAAATAAAAATAAATGCTCAACAGTGGACGTCTTTTGGCTGAGATGATGAAGTAAGAAAAACATTTTTTTTTTAAATTTCATGCTTACATTTGCAGTATTCATAGTAAATAAATTTGACCAAATTATGTCTATAGTAAAGTCTATCGACTCGAACATTTCTGTACAGAATAAATTACCATCAATTGACAATAATTCTGTGTGCGTTCAAATACAATTCTATGCCGCCGTCTTGATTTGGTAGTGTTGTTTGCTCGACGACAACCCCTGTCTACATTAATTTTATTTTTAATAAAACCTGTCTGGTTGAAAAATAAATTGAACAAACTTTGTTCAAAGAATAAAAATTTGATCAGATATTATGTTTGTTCGGCTAAAAGGCCTTTATAAAATAAAAGGCTTTTATCACAACACGAACTCATTCAAACTTTAATCTTGCTCATTGTTTGTATGAAAACAAGAAGCAGCTAAACAATTTGTTGGTTCCAATGTTTCAAATGATTAAAATAGTGCAAAAAAAAAATTTTAATATTTCAAATAAAAAAACAACCAAGAGGTCGAAGTTGTATAGCTGAAAAAGTTATTATAAAAAAAGCACAACGTTAAAACCAAGTATTAAGCAGAGTGCAGACTGTGGTAAAAATATTTATAATTTTAACGTTTTCAATAACTTGTTTGCTAATACGTCGTGATTGTATATTTGCATTTAAAAATATAAAAAAACGACGTGGCGCGGACGAAGTCGCGAGCACCATAGTTAAAAAATAAAATACATTGCAATTATAATTAATATCTACTTATAACTTATCAGTAGCCTAATATTAATATAATAATTATTGATAGTTTAATAAGTTCTCTAACATCTCGATTTGGTAGATTGAATTCATGCATGATCGACGGTTTCTGGTATTGCACAGGCCACTTCCAAACTAATGGGTTGACTGCCTGTCAGTTACACATCACATAAAAAATTACCACAATACACGCTATCACCAGCTATTTGGGCTTACGTCATATTTTGTTGGGTTAAATATGTTTGCATAAGTCATGCTGATTACTTGCACATTACTTTGTACGAGTCACCTTGTCGTAGCGCACGCGAATTCGAAATAACCTAGAATTTTATTGCCGCGATCGGTGTCGTGGCGAATTGAGTGCAAATACATTAAAAATATGTGGTTTTATACCAGTGATACTCCGCAGCTTAAACGCTCAACTTCAAATTGTCATTCTGGGCGTGCCTGTGAATTTTTTGATATAATTTGTGTATTATAAACAATGAACACTCACTTGCAATAAATAAAACACATCACCACCATACAATATGAGAAGAGTACTTTTGTATGTGTTCGTTCTACTTGTAACGGTTAAGGAAAAGAATAGGTATTATCGAAAATAAATTTCCTATATAGATAGACATAGTCCTATAGGATTTTAGTTCCCGTCGAAAATTGCCTTTGATCCTTGGTTTATCGTGCCAATACCTCTCACTGAATGAAGAATCATGCGCATGGCTTCTATACCACTAAGTTAACGTCGCTTTTGAAATTTATGTTACAAATTATTACATTCAAAAGAGAATTCATTAATTTGCTAATGTTATCTTTAAAAGGGTTCCTTTTCGGCAAGGTTAAAACCATTTATCTTCTCTACGTGATGTGTAACAGGATCTCTCACTTCGCACGCGTAGCTCCCGAGGATAACCGTAAAACATTTCGTATGAAAAATTACGACTAAGTCATTTTTATGAGTCGCAAGTAAGCGTTCATATCTCGGGGAAATTTGCACAGTTTCAAACTTCTTAATTTGCAGATATTGCAGCTACTCTGTGATTTATTAGTTTTTCAATTTAATTTATAGAACTCACTAGAATATAATATCATATTCAATTTATACCTAAGAAGAATTTTGTTGTGGCAGGGTAATCTGCGTTTCCAAATCATAAATTGGGTAGCCTGTCTGGGGGCAGTAACCACATCTTAGGGAAGGCCATTGTAAAATAACAGCATGTGTAAATTGTGTTTCGGTGACTTTTTAATTATATTCTCCTCCTAATTCCATATATAAAGTCAGTAGCGCACATGTAATATGTGATTGATTGTGTTAATAGTCGACGATAGCCACCTACTATCACGGTCCTGGCAGCCTGTCTGTCGACCTTCATATAGAAAAAAAGCATACATGACTGTAGTCATTGCAATATTATAAGAATTTCCAAATGTATATAAGTAAACTCAGGAATAATAATAATAAGTAATGGCGTAAATTAGTAATAATAGTGGCGACAGTCATAACTACTTCACAGAAGACCACCAGAAAATCACAGGTGTTGTGATTCGACGAATGAGTAAAGGATGTAAAAGCCGTTCCCCCATGCTCTCTCCTTTTAGTAGGTTTTTCTCGCCCTTTATCCCATCACAGTCGGGAGCACCTTAAGCCCCTTGATATTACTTACGTTTATAGGCAACGACTTTTCCTATAAAAAATATTAAGCACTTACCTTTGCCACTTTCTCGTCAAGCAGCCATTGCAAGGCTGTGTTGGATGCGTTGGCAAGCGCCGACAGCGCTGTTCTATCCCATCCCACATGCTCCCAGTGATCTGTCATGATGGATGCGCAGAGCATGGCCGTCGAACAACTGTCGAAAGAAATTAATCCGTTCTATTTTTCTGAGAATTATTATCAAACTTAACTTATTAATTTTGTTAACGTATATATGTATAATATTTGTACTGGAAGACTCGAGTGTGGCTTAAATAAAAAGGCCTTCGCCCAATAGTGGACGCTTGTGGGTAGTGCTGACTATGATGATTATTTACTGTACAGGGCAGCAGAAACATTAAACTGATAGTAAAAAAAAAACCATGAAAAATGAAGCACCTACTTGACAGCGTATTTCTTTAATGCAATCAAAGAAACATAAAATTATCTTCGTTAATACACGGTCTATGTCTCAACTGTAAACCTAAATTGTTTTCGCAAAAAAAAGAGTGTTTACAATTCAATAGTAAATAAATTATATCTTTTTAAACGGAAATAAGCGAACATAAATTTTATGGTTTCAAACATTATAACCGTTTTCTAACGATCGTTAAAAATTCATTTGTTCAGTATACCTTTTATACAAATTGATTGTTACGATTCCCCTAGACCGACCCTTCACTGGCATATAATTCTGGCCAATTTTTGCTGGGATTTGCTACGGTTCGAGGCTACGGCGTAGTACGTACGGCGGCGCTACGTCGTAGCTTAAATAAAACAGGATAAATGAAAGAGTGCTAGATATGCTATCAACTTTGTTCGATCTATTTACAAAATAATGATGTCATTTTTTGTTACATTTATTACTTTAACAGAACAGGTATAAAACGAGTTAGTCTGTTGAACATAAATAGCATTTTCTATCTAAACCTTAACGCTTGTTTTTCTTTATAGACTAAGATTTAATAATTATTGTTTAAAGAAAGCACCTTTTCTTATGTTCTACAAAATATTTATTAAAGAATTTCAAAATAATATATAGTATAATAGAATTTAAGTAAAATAACGTTCATTCAAAATGATTTTCATTGGCCTAAATAAAATGTTCATTGCTAATGTATTAATATGGCCAATAATAATATCTATTAAAGATTCAAAATTGTTTTAAATAATTGCTAAAGAACTATTACATATAATTATTTCATTTCGTCATCTAAATTTTAAATTTCTTGCAATATAAATATAAAAAATAAAAAATATCATACAAAATCTTAAAACTAATGAGCTGCAGGCAGCGGAGCAAGGCCCATGCTACCGGGTGGTTAGAACTGCAGAGTGAGGAACCTCCTAACAATACTTGCCGTGTCATGAAGTACCTCCTTCTGTATCTGTCACTTTATCCACCTATCTATCGAGAGCCTCTTGAGATGTTGGTCGAGGCTCTTCGTTATGAGACCATTCGCAGAGACGACTATCGGGACAATGATTGTCGAATCAACATCACACATGGCGTGAGCCAAGTCTATGTACTTGCTAAATTCGAAATTTTCGGCTTTCACATGATTTACGTCATGTAGTATGTCAACGGGCATTATTATTATTATAATTTAGTTAATTCGAAGTCAGGTACAAGTTTTAACCACATAATCGAGTGAATGCATTGAAGAATAACAGTTGCATTCAGATGCGTAATCCAATATTGTAACATAGGATAATCTAATAAAATGCATTTCTCGTAATCTCAATGTAATGCGGGTATTAGATAACATAAGTCTTGCGTAGGTGTATAAGCGACTTTGAATTGTTATAAGGCCGACAATAAGATGAGTTTTCTCAGCCAACGCTATCCTTAATTGTATTTGTTACGGCGGGAGATTACAATTCTAATGGGAATGAAATATTACACCGACATGAGATTAGACCACCGGCGGAATAGATTGTACTTTAGCGGTAGTGAATGAACAAAGGAATATCAAATAATATATTTATATCAAACTCAAAATTATAATCTTCAATTCTGATGACTAGAATATTTAAAAAAGTCAATGAAATATTAATTAAAATACTAGATTGTTTAAATAAATATATTATATTATAATTAGCTCGCAAATTTTCCTGTAAATTATGTATAGAAACTTTTCTCGTTTGTCGGTCATTCCATTAGTGAAAACCGCATCAAAATGCGCTGCATGGTTTAAGAGAATGTTAGCAGATATACAGTCAGACAGACAGACGCGATTTTATATTATGAAAGGATGTATAATAATGTTACGTAAATTTTCATAAATTTATGTAACATTAAAGGAAATACATATAACCTCAATAAGGTCACTGGAACATAGAAGTAAGTAGGTCGTAACGTGATTACGTAAAAACACACAGGATTATAGATATCCTTATTTCTTCCTGACAGAAATTGTGGTGACAATAATATTTTTGTTCTGATAAAAAGAAAACAACACTTTAGCATTAACGTAATACGAGTACTTATGACATTTTAATAATTTCGCAAGTCTTCGGTATATGTAACAGAGCACACACAATTAAATGTCATAAAATACGATATATTTTTTATAAAAACTTTTAGCCTAAAAAAGAATTTGTCCATGTAAACGTGACCTAGTTTTGAATCCTTTTATCCCAGTTTCAACTCCAGAACAATGTTAGGGAAATATAAATCTCAGTTGAAAATGCGGTTACGAATAATGTTATAATGAATAATGAAGCTCACCAAGTAGATTCACAAAGGAAATATGTTTGTAAAACTTCGATTTTATATGTGCTACATTTTAGCAGATGTTATTCCTTTTACGGAAAGATTATATTTTATAATTAGTTTATGGTAATACCTACGTTTCAAATAGTACATAGTGTTTCGCTTACTGGTCGAAATTCAACTATGATGACAAAAACTTCTTATGTAAAGGTTCTTTATGTAAAGGTCGTCAGACAGGTTGACGGTCCACTTCCCCTACTTCATGGTAGGTTGCAATCATCGCCTACTAGCACAAACAAAGCTAATGCAGTTGCTGAAGTGCGCTGCCAACCTTAGTAGGTAGAATTAAGGATAAGGGTTAAGAAAGGGATAGGGAAATTGGCTTTTTCATCCCTTATACTTAATCACCGAAAAACAACAGCACACATGCTGTTATTTGACGGTTGTCTTATGTGAGGGTGTGGTTACTGCCGCTAGGTGGGCTGCCCAAATGGATGCGAACACAGTTTACTCACAGTGACTATTTGCCAGACCCACTTTTTTTATGTAGAAAAAGCGATAAGCGAGGAATGTTTGTGTATATAATTTAGATAAAAAAAAAACCCTGTGCAAATTGCCGTAATTTAGACTAGTAAGTTGTTACATGAAATGAACTGACGCTGGGAGAGCGTGGTCTCCATCGATTACAAATGGCGGCGGCGCCACAACGTCTAGCTGTAGAGAATTACCATCAAAACTTGTTATAGAATTTTGATTGCTACACTGTACACGCTTTATTTCACGAAAGACAAGTACAATACTTATACACTACAATAGGTGCTTATAGTTAGTCTATGTTTTATAAAATCACATAAAAATGTGTGAAAGAGCATTAAATATTAATTTTGCTTGTGATTAATTTCAAAATAAAATAAAATATCTTAAATATTATAAGTATATCTGGTGAGGTATTCTTCGGTAAGGGAGTAGTAACTGCCGCCAAACGGGCTGCCCAAATGCGAACCACTGGGTTGCTAAATTTAGATCAAAGTTATCTTTGAAAAATTCCTACCGAGGAAGGCCCTGCCGGGAATCCCGGGGCGGCCTGAGATAGAGGCGTTACCTATAGTAATTCGATTAATGAGCTCGGCAAAAAAACATTACTGAAAAATGCTTTTGTTATCTGTTAAATGACTCCCCTTATTTACCGCGCGTGCCTCATTTTTTTGTGGCACGTGGACATTCTTATTTCAAAGAAATAAGGTGATATTGATTTGTTTTGTGTGTTCTCGTAAGGGTTTGAGGTCCATTCAATAAAACTAATAAAAGTGCTTTAGGAATCGTCAGTTTTTAAATTAATGGACGTCCCGAATTAAAATTGTAATGCCCGTTTCCACCAACAGTCACCTAGAGTTAGGGAACATATAACGCCGGCCATTCACGGTAGTCACATTCACAATCCTGCATGAAGCGCTAGACTGCAAGGCGAACTGTCGTGAATGGCCAGCTTAAATTGTAGTTAGGTGTTCCCTAACTCTAGGTGTCTGTTGGTGACAACGGGTATAAATAAATTTGATAATAATTTTTTAACTTAATTTATTAAATGAATTCATTAATTTACACTGAAAAGGGTACTTTTTTAATTAGAAACGCGAGATGTGAATTAGATTTATATCTCGCTCCAGTGTGATAAGGATTTAAAAATGGAGATAAATATGCAAAGCAAGTCACGTATCTTTACTTTTTTAGGACGAATAACTTGGATGAGAAAAGGAAATTACTTATTGATCTTAAATAAATTTTATGTTACGCTTTATTTTTATTAGTACTTATTACATTAATACAAATAAAGCATATTGTAATATTAATAATTTAACCAACTCAGACCAAAAACCTTTTCCATGAATATTGCATTAGCATATGGCATATGGCTGATGTTAATTTGACATGTTTTAACATCATTTATTTACTTTGATACTTGAAACTTGAAACTTTGCCTTTAACATGGGATGTGTCATCTATAGATCTGTGCAACGGCGGTACAAAACATACATCAGACTAGGCATTAATTTAAATTATTGTGAATTTTTCGTCATAAGTACATAAATAAGTAGAAGTAAGTTTTATTGTGATTGTATATCAACTTATTTTATGTGGTACTAAATTGGAAATTCACGTCGCGTTTTCGACGTGACTAGCGCGCCAATAGGACAATGTAAAAGTAGGTATACCTATGCTATTAAATTTCTACCACACTCGTGCTTATAACTTATAACCAGCTTTCGTTTAATCTAATTGTGAATTTCTTTGTTGAAATGTTTTTATTTTTTGAAAGAAAGAATGTTTGAAGACGTGAGTGGATGAAGGGGATATGTCGCATTTTTGGGGTTCTTTTCGTTTCTTTTTGCGTTGATGAAGGTAATATGTCCATATAAATGATTACAGACCTTAAGGTCGTCGATTTAATAGAGTTGAAAAAGGTGTTATGTACAGTTAATTTTAAATAGTGCAGAAAAGTTTATTTTTGTTGATGGAAGAAGGAGCTATGTTTACTTTTTTTTTAATTTAAATAATACAAGTGTTATCATACCATTAATATTTTAGGTTGTTTGCATCATAACTTGCATCACAACTTTGCATCATAATTTAGTACAAAAATCAGTCCCGTGGCGACTTATCTCAAAAATTAAAAGTAAAACTTTAACCTCGATTTATTCAAAATTGGAATTAAGCGACCTATCACCTTCATCCACTCACGCCTTCGTTTTTTTATGTATAAAGGTCGTCAAACAAGGTGTCGGTTCACTTAACGGTTTGTGGCTACCGTCGCCTATTAACACAAATAAAGATATAGGGTGCTGTAAGTCTCTTAGCTGACCTTAGTAGCATTAAGGATAATGGATTTGTAAGAGATAGGGAAAATAGGCTCTGGTATCCCTTACTCACTTACCAACACTGTATATCTTTATATAGATAAAGATATTACTTAAATATACTTAATATAAATACTTAAATATACTTCATATACTTAGCTAAATTAAGCTGGTCTTGTTTTTATAGATTTACAAACACATTTGTTGCTTATCGCAGTAAGTATCGAATGTTGACAACAAACAATAATTATTGTGCTATCATTTCGATCAATAACTATTTAGATTAAAATTACCAAGTGTTAACATAGAGGCCTTCGATTCAAGGTTTGTTTTTATGTGAATTAATAATATTGAAGGGTGTGGTTCAAATGATATTCAGAAATGAATATATTCTGAATTCTCAAATGAATATAGACTATGAGTAAACTAACGTCTGTCTAAATGTCAATTAAAGTTATCAGTAATAATTATTATCGCCTTGGCGTGAATAAGTTAAAAAATATCTTTCTGAAATAGATAATCTAAATCTACACGTATTATAAAATGAAGTCGCTGTCAGTTTTTACCACCCAAAGCATTTTGATACGGTTTTGAAAGAATAAAATGTATGGGATGTAGGTATCACGTGATTTATCGACGGCATATATCATCAATCCCATACATTTTCGTTATCGTTTTAAATTGTTACTTTGACTAGGGCCCCAGACTCTTACGTGTTTACTCCATGAATAAATTTCATGATGGTTTCGTCTGAATCGTTCAATAAAAAGGAGAGAGGAGGAATACAATTTTCCCAACTAGCCCGCCCTCTGATTCTGCTATAAAATCGGACAATCCCATAAACAGAAATGAGAAGGTATCCTCGCCTTCGCGACCGGCGGATTCATTTGTCTGGAACACAAAACGGCGTCTCAACAACCAACTTTTATTAACTCGACGTTATCAAAATGTATTGCTTTCCTGAATAATTCAAGTGTGGTTACATCCCTTTTTTTCTGTCTTTTTTTTCGTTGTGCTTATAAAAAATGTATTTCTATACTAATATTATAAAGAGATTTGTATGCTTATAATGAATAAACTCAAATACTACTGGATCGATTTTAAAAATTCTTTCACCTATAGAAAACTACGTGCAACAGTTATTTTTTTTTATTATAAAACTAGCATTTGTCCGCAATTTCGTAGGCGCTTCTTTGTCGTAGGTGTTAAGACGTTTATTAAATCTTTATTTTTATAAGGGCATTAAATTGTTTATATTTATTGTTAGACGATAATTCCGGAACAGTACTTTAATTACTTAAATTAATATACCGAAAAACGATATTATTTAGGTATTATATTACTAGTTCTTCGAAATACTTTGTCCACTCCTTTAAATTTTTTTTGGTTGAAAGCTGACGTGATAGAGATGTGTTCTTAACTATAATTCATGAAGATCTGTTCACGCGTTTTAAGACCATCAGCCCATTACCTAGTTAACGAAGGGATTTAATTACTTCCACATGTTCGATTGATGTGAATATTTTGGTATACCAACTATCACTTCGGTGGTATTTCCATGACACGTTAGATAACCTTGATCAGATTATGCAGCATTAAGTAGTCTGCGGGACACCCAACTCCTTTGCAACTTACAGCAGATATACTAGTAGCGTGTTTGGGCTCGATAGAATGTCGGGGGTTAGTTTATAATTTTAATAAAGTATAACTTGTAATTATGGGTGATAATTAATTAACATGTGATTTAATTATGTATGATAAGCGATGAACATTATTTATCGCGATAAAAATTGTTCGTGTAAAAGAGGTATCTATGGCTAGAGGCGTGTCGAGTTTATGGCCACCGGGTAAGGTTAAAGGTCGGGTTGTTGAAATTCCATTCAATATCTGGTTTCAAGGGAATTCTCGGGCCTCGTCAGACATTAATGAAATAGTCTGTTGTTCTATTTGTTATTATGTCAGATATTATTAAAACATTATGACGAATTATAAAACACTAAGCGATCGCTCCCGGCTTCGAATGGATGCGGTTTTTTTCTGCCAATTGTAATAGTATACCTTCTTCATAAAGTTTTCTTCCGCATAAAGTACGTTTTTGTCGTCTTTGATTTTGTGCTTCTCTAAGCCAGTAATGAAATATTATTCAATTAAAAGCACCAAATGTTTTTAATACAGCCAGTTCGATGAATACAGCACATCGCCAAATGAATAGGAGTCAATGTCTGGTTTGGTATTGTCCTAATTTATAAGGCATCACGTGACAATTAAAGATATTTTTTTTAATTTCCATTTTAGATCAATTTACTTAAAAAAATACTCGCATGGAGTCGAGGGCAAAAGTTAGTAGTAATATTTATATTTCTTTATAACTGAATACGACTTGCTAAACTGAATTGCTAAACTCAGAGCCGAGATGGTCCGAAAATATTTCCCAAGATACGAATGGTAATCCAATAACTCATAACCTTAAATAGATCTATCAATAATACGAATAAGTAAAAATCTATATATGGAATTCCTCGGCAGACATCAATATACTAATATGATATAGGCCAATATTTTATTGTGTAACGGAATGAAGACCGAATGTAACAAAAGAAGACAAGTCACCATTCATTCATTACCGTTGGAACGTTGATAATCTAAGTGAAATGAAGTTTAATTATTCACGGCTCGCACTTGGCCTTGATTTTGTGAATACCTACTGCAGAGATTCTCAGGGAAATAGCATAGCTGGTATTGTAAATGTGGTATGAATACATACTTACTGCATACCTTGTATATGTGCTGATCAATGCTGATACTTTTGCTCTGAAATGGATCTGAATATTTGAAAATATTACTGGATTTGTTTTCTCATAGATATTCAATTTTTTTTTAAATTATATTAAGGTGGTATTCTTTAAGGGGGTTGTAACCGCCAACAGATAGGCTGCCCAAATGACTTGCGAAGGCAGTGTGCCCTACAACTATTTTCCAAATCCAGACCAGAGCCAACTATGAAAAGTTCATTTCCACAGTTGACCCCACTGAAATGAACCCGGGGCCCCAGAGACATTGATTTTCGTCTGGTAAACAGATAGGTAAAAGACGACCTCTCTTCGGATCTTACAGTATGAGAACACTCAGAAAGTACATACATACATACCTAAGTTATTCGGATAGTGTACTATCAAATCATTTACAAGCCATCATCCATCAAGTCATTTTCTTTATTTATATTATTAATAGCTGTAAAAGATGCTGGCTTTAAAAGCACTGTATGATTTATTTGAAGAATACAAGCCACTTCAGTCGATCACTTTAGGTGCATTATTCGAACTCGCCAGTAGCGAACCTTTTATCTCTTGAGAGTTGATTTTCATTGTATTTCACAGTTTATTTTGCTTCGGTGAAAGCTCTTTAGAAGGTTTCATGAGTTGGGTGTCTAAAAGCATTAAGGGAAATGTCTAAAACAAAATTTTCTGAATGTATTGGAATGATAAAATTTTGAATTTACTCGTACGATACCGTTCGTTCGTATTTTTTTTATAGGAACTATTTTATAATTTTAAAGAAATAATTATACCCCAGTCAAATTAATAAAATCATAGGAAATAATTCGTGTCGTTTTGAATCTTGCGGTATCCAGATAAACATAATTAAATCTGTTAGGGCTGCCGAAAATAGTGATCGGTTTCGAGCCCAAAACAATGCGGAAATGGACTTTATAAGCGGGATAAGGAACCTATTCCACGCACTTACCTCAGCGATCCGCGAAGCCTTCTTTCTTGTGTCTTCTGCCAAGGCCTTGGATCTTCTTACACTCGCGACGCGAATCACTCAAGCTCGATTCGTATAAATAGGTGTTTGCGGTTGGATATTAGCGGATTCAAGCGGATATAAATGCGGATTAATGAACTTAGCGGGCAGCAAAACGAATTATAGAACACTTTCAAACGGAGCAAGCGTTTCACACTCGCCTTACACTTAACACGACACATATATAACCAATCAGAAAGGTTCATTTAAGAACCAATAATAATGCGGCGAAATGGCGCGAACATGCCCCCGGCCTAAAAACCATCAGTTTTTAAACATTAATAACAGACAGCGGGAAATTATACAAGGGACAAAATACAGCGGTATGATTAAAACTATAGATATCAAAGGGAGTAATAATTATATACATAAAGCGGATAATTATATGGTCCTACTGTGTAGGCAGAGGACACAAACGGACAACAGGTATTTTATAAATGCCTGTAGCCATCTTAACGGAAGCTACTCTAGTGATCCCATCTTTGCCGGGATAGGTAGCAACAATAACGCCTAGTGGCCAATATAATGGCGGAAGGTTATCAGTCTGTATGACAACCACCGTACCTACTTCAACGGGGTTTGAGGGTGTATTCCATTTTCCTCTCGTCTGCAATAAATGCAAGTACTCAGCTTTCCACCGTTTAGCGAACGATTGCACCATGCCATCTAACAGTGCGTAACGACGCAGCACACCCGGCCGCCCATCGCCGACGCGGCAAGCAGGCAAATTTTTTAGTGGGGTGGTCATTAAAAAGTGTGACGGAGTCAGCGCGCTCGGCTCAGAAGGGTCCTCACCGAGTAGAGTGAGCGGGCGCGAATTAATCACACACTCTATTTGCGTAATAACTGTTAGTAATTCCTCATAACTAAGCATTTGAGTTCCGATAACGCGATATAAATGCGATTTAAAGCCTTTCACGAGGATCTCGCAATGACCCCCGAAATGGGGACTACGCGGAGGATTGAATCTCCACTCAATTCGCCAATCTGCCAACTCCTGTGCAAATGCGTCTCTAAATTGCTCGGAATTAACCAGGTCATAAAGTTCCGATAACGCGTTTCTTGCGCCTATAAATGCCGTCCCATTGTCAGAGTACATACACGAGACCGCGCCCCGACGGGCTAGAAAACGTTTAAATGCGGATAGAAATGTGTTCGTGCTCAAGTCTGTTGTCAGCTCGACATGGACGGCCCGCGTTACCAGACACACAAAGATGCATAAATAAGATTTGATAGCATGAACACCTCGTTTTCTATATGGTATGATTTTTATTGGACCAGCGTAGTCCACTGCAGTATGCGTGAAGGCTTTAGCTTCGTTTACCCTACAAGCGGGTAAATCAGCCATAAATGGATAAACATGTTTAGGTTTAACGCGGAAGCAAAAATTGCATCTGTGTATGACCTGTCTCACTACATTTCTGCATGACAATATCCAATATTTTTGGCGTAATATTGACATTACAGCTAGCGGGCCTGTGTGGCAGTTTTTCCTATGGCAATCATCAATAATCAATTCAACCATCCTATGTCTACGCGGCAAAAGCAAAGGATGCCGTTGATCATACAACAGATCAGCGTTACGAAGGCGGCCACCAACTCTCAACAATCCTTCGTTGTCAAGAAAAGGTGCGAGTCGCCCTAATGTGGTTCGACAATTTTTGTTAGCGATCAAGCGACTTATTTCTTCAGCGAAGCAACACGACTGCAATTCTTTAATAATAGCAGTTTCTGCGAAGTTCATTTCATAAGCGGTAAATATTTTAGAGGGCGGTAATTTCCGTATGAAACGATATATATAAATAATAGCGTGAAGAAGTTTCTTCCAAGACGAAATGCGGTGTGACAATGAAATAAGCAAATACGGAGGTTCATCTTCTCGAGCGACGGTGGTAAGCGTTATAATCTTTGTTTCAGGCAAATTATTTTCAATTGATGCGGTTTTTATTGCGGTAATAGGCCATTCTTGTACGTCTTTATAAAGCCAAGATGGACCAGTGAACCAACATTGGTGGTTCCGTAACTGGGCAGGAGACAAGCCACGAGACAAACAGTCGCTCGGGTTGTCCTTTCCTGTCACGTGATAAAAGTAATGAGCGGGTAAAGCAGATAGTACTTTCGTAACACGTGTGGCCACGAAAGTTTTAAATTTATTAGGCGCGGAATGAACCCAATGTAATGCTACCATTGAATCCGAAAAACAATAAATATTTCGAATAGAGTGACGCCGTTCATATGTGTCTAGAACGCGACGCATTAGTTTCGACATAAGTAAAATAGCACAGAGCTCAAGTCTGGCCACAGATACGGTGTTAAGCGGAGCGACTTTAGATTTTGCGCAAACTAAATTAATGTTAGGGGCTCTTTGCGAGCCAGTTTCCGCCTTAATATAAATGACGGCGCCGTAAGCGCGTTCGCTTGCATCGGCGAAAGCGATCAAAGAAATTATGGAATTTTTCAAAATACCTAAATAGCGCGGAATGCGTAATTCCTGCAAAGATGGCAGCTCCCTTAAGTAACTTGCCCATGTATTATATATATGCGGAGGGAGTTCATCGTCCCAATCTAATTTTAAAAGCCAAATTTGTTGTAATATTAATTTTGCATATAAAATGGTAGGTGCAATCAAACCCATTGTATCAAATTGCCGCGCAATCACGGACAATATATTGCGTTTTGTATATTGACGGGGTTCGAGCGAGATATCAAATAAAAAACAATCACAAGCGGGATCCCATTTAAGACCCAACACCTTAAGACTTTGGTTGGTTTCTTCGAATTTTACAGTAGACAAATAGCGATGGGCTTCAGGTAGAGTACTGAGCAACTCTTTGGAATTACTAGACCATTTTACTAGTTCAAAGCCCCCGGCCATAAACATCTCTAACAACTCATTCTTGAGCCGACAAGACTCCTGGTAGGTGGCCACGGAGTAGCATAAATCGTCCATATAACAATTGTTTTTTACAACCTCGGCTGCCAGCGGGTAGGATGATGCTTCATCCTGACACAACTGTTTCACCACTCTGAGTGCTAGGAACGGACTACTTCTTAATCCAAAGCAAACACGGTTAAACTGAAAGGCGTCAAGCGGGGATGACTCATCGAATCTAAATAAAAACCTTTGAAATTTTCTATCTTCTGGTTTAACAACAATTTGTAGATACATTTGCTTTATATCTGCCATTAATGCAATTTTATAAAAACGGAAATTCAATAATATTGTGAATAAATCATTCTGTAAATTTTCCCCAATATGCAATATGTCATTCAATGATATGCTAGTGCTGGTTTTCGCACTGGCATCCATAACTATGCGGACCTTAGTCGTCGATTTGTCGTTGCGTACGACAGCGTGATGCGGAATGTAATAAGCGGGCGACTGCGGGGTATCGTTGCTAAGTAAAGATATATATCCTTTGTCTAAATATTCCTTAATAATAGCATTATACTCTAGACGTAAGTGAGGAGAGGAAATGAATTTACGTTCAAGCGACAGATAGCGTTTTTTAGCTACTTGGTATGATTCGCCAAGTACAGCGGGGTCACGTGAGAATGGCAAGGCGACCGTATAACGACCAGTTGTATTACGGCTAACGGTCTGCACAAATCCTTGCTCGCACTCCTTCTCAGCATTACTCAAGGAAGGTTTTACTGATACCTCCTCAAGTTTCCAGAAATTTTGAAGAAGTTCTTCAATGCGCGGTTTATCATATTCAAAAGCGGAAAATAAAGACATAAAACAATCTGCAGTTTTTTCAGCGGGAGCCTTACCCATTACGGTATAGCCAAATATGGTTTCGAAAGCGGTGGGAGTTCCCGGTAATCCAGAGATACGTCCTTGGCGGAATATCCTTGAGAATAGCGGTGCTCCTATGAGTATTTCTATTTCATCGGGCATATAAAAATTAGGATCAGCGAGCGGTATATTATTTAAATGCGAAAACGTTGAAATATCAATTTTAATTGCGGGCAATTTATCTGTAATATTATCAAGAACATATGCATCAAGCGGTATACAAACATTATCATTATATTGAGAAAATAAATTAATCGAAGTAGCACCCTTAATAGATTTAGTTGAAGAGCCAATTCCTCTAACGGTGGCGTTTAAGCTTCTATCATAACTCAAGCCTAACCTTGCACAACAAGATTCAGTAATAAAGTTATTAGTTGACCCTTGGTCAATAAGTGCCCTTATACCTTTCAAACTGCCCAAATTATCGTATGCGTTGACGCACACACTTGCTAGTAAACATGTTTCAAAATGCGTTGCATTAGTGTGCGTGTTACATAAAGAAATATTTTTATTGTGCGAATGCGGTTGCGCGGGAGATATCTTTTCCTTATCAATTTCACTTTCACTCGTTTGTTGTCGCATTGAGTGATCGGACGGCGGGAGCGTTCTGGCGGGGAAGCGGGGAAGCGTTGCGTGCGGTCTAGTATCTAACGCGTTATGTTTACATAAAAGCGAGTTATGTTTATAGTTGCAATGTTTACACGAATTCAACGATTTACATTTTCCAGTGCAATGAGAAAAACTTAGACAGTTAATACAACCATTATTCTGTTTAATAAATGCAATCCTTTTTTCTAGCGATAAATTTTTAAATTCAAAACATTTATATAATTGTACATGATTCGTTTGTTTGCAAAATAAACAATGTTTCAATGGCGCGGCAATGAATGAATGCATAACTCGTTTACTATTGTTTCGAACGCCATTGTACGGAGATGCGGGCGTATGATTGCGCGTTCGATTCTCTGTCGAGCGCTCCATGATTTTTGACTGTTCACGTATAAACTTTACCAAATCATCATAAGATGGTATTTTCTTATCCCTTTTAAGCATTTCAAAAGCGCGGGCGGTTTCTACGTCTATTTTCTTTAAAGCGGTGTGCAATAAAATTAAATCACATAAATTCTCAATATTTAAGGCTTTTAAACTTGATACGGCGGGACAGAATTGTTCTAAAAATGCGTCCATATTCTGCAACGTAGCCCTTTGAAAGGGTTTAAATTCAAACATTCTATCTAAATATGCAGAGGCTAGGCGTCTCTTATCTTCGTATTTTTCTACCAGCGTGTTCCATATTAAATTGTAGTTAGATTGATTAGGCGTAATACCGGAGCATACTGCAAGGGCACGTCCTGTTAACTTACCCATCAAATACTGGACTCGTTCATTATCTGTGAGGTCAGAATTCTCATGTATGGTGCTCTTGAAGGTCTCGTAAAAGGTAGGCCATTTTATAGGTTCACCATCAAAGCTAACCAAATCAAGCCTAGGTAAATTAATGATTTGTTTATTAGAAATTTGCGTGGTGCATGTCTGAACAACAGGATTCTGAGACGCTTTCAATTTGTTCGCTGCATGCATACAACGCGAATATAAATCATCAAAGGCTAATATACTTTGATAATTTATTTCTTGCGAGGGCTTTATACGCAACTGAGTGTCGTTAATTTCGTCTATAATTGCCTTAAACTCAGAGCGATAATCATCTAACAAAATAGTACTGGCCAAAAACATGTCTGCCGACACTTCATCGTGAAGATCCCCCTTAGAATTTTTGTAAATAGTCTGCAATCGCGCAAAAATTGCATCGCGTCGGCCTGTTAGCTTCTTTAATGTTAAACTCATCTCATCCGTCTCTTCCGTAGTACTTGCTTTCGACATTAGGTATGTCGTATAACGATAAGTAATATTTCAAAATAAATCAATTGCAAGAAATTATAGATATGCGGTAATTTAATTTATAAGACGTTGAACTACCATCAAAATTCAAATAAGTGCGGTTAATCTATATATATATTTCTTTTTATATATAAATTGTTTTATTTTCTATAAGCGGTTAAATTATACTATGTACGTAATAATTGCAGACAATCGGAACGTGGAATAGAAATGTTGATATGTAACAATTGAAATCGTAAATAAATAACCAAAGCGAAATCAACAGACAATAAACTAAGCGGGCATCTCACCATACAAAGATAGGGTGTTTCTATTTTATAATTAGGAATATTACTATTTTGTAGAAGTAGGTAAGCGAGAATTTACAATCAAACAAAGAACCTCAATCCTTCTTCGAGTTGTTCACCTACAAATAATAAAATGTAAATATGTAGGTATGCGTGAATACGTAGGTATTAATAATAAATGATACGAATTATATGAGCGGGCGGCCTTATAAGAGATTGAAAGCCAATGCGAAAAACTAATTAATATGCTCAATAATCCGTGCCTAAAGACCAAAGAATATTCTATAATACAGTACGAAAGTACCAAAGAATGTTCATTAATCCGGCTCGAAAAGGACCAAAAAGAATGTTAGGGCTGCCGAAAATAGTGATCGGTTTCGAGCCCAAAACAATGCGGAAATGGACTTTATAAGCGGGATAAGGAACCTATTCCACGCACTTACCTCAGCGATCCGCGAAGCCTTCTTTCTTGTGTCTTCTGCCAAGGCCTTGGATCTTCTTACACTCGCGACGCGAATCACTCAAGCTCGATTCGTATAAATAGGTGTTTGCGGTTGGATATTAGCGGATTCAAGCGGATATAAATGCGGATTAATGAACTTAGCGGGCAGCAAAACGAATTATAGAACACTTTCAAACGGAGCAAGCGTTTCACACTCGCCTTACACTTAACACGACACATATATAACCAATCAGAAAGGTTCATTTAAGAACCAATAATAATGCGGCGAAATGGCGCGAACAAAATCCTCAAGGAGTTGTACCTTTTTTTTCTTCAGATTTTTCATTTTAACTCTACGATTAATACTTTAGGAGCTACAGGCTGTGTAAGTTAACATAGAGTTAAGTTGTGTAAGTTAACAACAGTTGGGAAGATGTGGATTTAAGTCTTTAGAATTTGATGGGAAACCATACGTTTTATTTTCACGCCACACAGAGTTAGTCATGATATTCTATAAGTACATTTAAGGCTTTTGCGCCAATGAAATGTTAAACTCCCATTGTTTAGGACTCCTTTTACTTAAATGGAATAGGCAAGCTAATAGCAATTTAATTTACCCAAAGTAAATTTCAAATTACTTTCAGCAAACAATACAAATTGATATTGGATGTTCGTTTGAATTAGACATTTCATATTTAATTATACAATACTGCATTCGAATTTGTATTCTATTAACTACATGACTAAGAAAATATTTTACAATGTTCATTTTATTAGAGGAGTTAGGCCCCTTTTGAAATGGCATGACTGTCATGTATTTATTTATTTATTTATTTGTATACGGGATAGTGATTGAACTCAACCTCACTTGATTGTAAGTGAAGATGAGGTCGAAGAAGGAGTTCGCTAGTCCATTAATACCCTACTCTTGAAGAGTTCCAATTTGTAAATTACAGGAACACTAAAGAAAGGAGATCAAATGAAATCAAAACATTTATTCATCAAATAGGTTTCAAAGAAACTCTGTCATTGTTATTATATATTTTACCAGGGTTTCGGAAAAAAAAAATAGACAAGATGAGGACGATCCTGAGAAGCAACACTAAAAGAAACTCTGAATACCGTTCTTTTTGTCATCTTTAAAATAATAATTATAACAGTTACAAAAATATTACAATTAATTGTATACAAATTCCATCCTCTCACTGTGCAGCGACATAAAACTAAAACCCACATTTTATCTTATTTAACTCTTTTTATAGACATTGTAAAGAACTAATAGTGACTCGGATCGAATTCGCAAGATATCATTTGTATTCTGCAAATTATATACACGAACCTTCTTCGTTTTTCGCTCTTTCCATTGGTCAAAGCCGTATCAAAATCGGTAAGGTGTATTAAAAGAAGTTAGCGGAGAAACAGATAGAGGCGGTCATCGACTTTATTTTATAATTATATTATAATATGTATAGGTATGGATTATATACAATTACACAACATATACAAACATTATCATATATCATGTAACATAGTAGGTACACATTATACACCATAGGTATTTTGATATTACAGTAGTGATGTAAACGATTTGACAAGAGGTTCTTTATTATTTTCGTAAGTGATTTTTTGTTTTCTATTAAATTAAAAATCATAGTAACCTATCTATCACTAGTACACTATCTCCTCATCTATTATTTTCATTTTATTAAAACTTTTTGACCTTTTTCCCCTATAAAGGTGTGTTACTACACCCTTTTTCGGCTAAGGCCTACGAGCTATTTACAACTTGTCACTTCAAAGGTGCAATTATTTTTAAATGTTTGTACACATAAGTATATACAGTAAATATTCCTAGTCTTCCATAATATTATTAGTAGGTATGAACATCAAGTCTAACCACAGGGGAATAAATGAATTACACGTATTTCTACTTATGTGACCTCGACCTTATTGTACTTGCTAGCTTGATCTTGTTTATCACACTTAGACCATGTGTGTTTCATTGGCTTGGTGACATTTTAAGTTCAACATACTAAGCTACATATTGAGCTAAATAGAAATACAGTGTAACCTCAATATAATTAAGCTGAAGGCAAATAGAAAATATTCGTTATACCAAGTAGGTAATTTGTTACAATGAGGTTTGTTATAATAATTATATGGGTTAGGTTGATGCAAGATTTTTAACAATGCAACTACAGTACTCTTCTACTTACCCTGTTATACTTACTTCATACTGTAAACTTATCTTTTTATTTAATGTACAATAATATTCATTTGATGTAGGCTAATATATAGTTGCCTTAATTGGTTAAACGCTTTAAATGTATGGCCCATTAGGTTCAAATTCCCAACCACATTGTCAACAAGCCGAGAATCATTAGTTTCGTCGGTTAGCGGCAATCTTTCGTTACCACCCCAGTATTCTCGAAAACGTTATTAACTGAATCACAGAGCGAAGAGCGTTATTGACGACGCGTCAAGACTTAAGAGGCAATTTGTACTCGAGTCGACACAATGGAACCAGAGATGTGTATTTCTTCTCAGAAGAATTATATTGGACGCTTTTACTTTAACACGTTCATTTGTTACAGGAAAACTAAAGGTCACACAAGAAATACTTTAGTAATATTATGTACCTACTAGCTGTGCCCGCGACTTAGTACACGTTGTAGTTCATTTTGTGTAAATTCTTCGGGAACCTAAAATTTTTCAGAATAAAAATTTTTCAGATATTTTTTCAGAAAGGCTTGACTGTCCGTACCAGAACCGTTGTTGTATGGTTCAGTTACTGACTAATCTAACTAGACTGAGTTAAATGTAACTAACAAAATGATCAGACATGGTCGAAATAAAGAGTTTTATTATAAAAAAATATCTTATATATTAATCCAGTAGGTAATAAACTATGTGTGTGCCAAATTTCATCCAATTCCGTTCAGCCGTTTTTTCGTGATTGTGATTGTGCATTTATTACCAGTAACGGTTATACTGTTGTTGATTTTCTGTAGGTATTACTTGCAGAACCTTTGACGTTGCTTGTGTTATAGGCGACATTAGTTAGTTATACCATCCAGTGGACCGTCAGCCTGTCTGTCGAACTTAATATAAAAAAAGTTTTGCTTTGAATGTATAAGGTACGATTTCGAACATTAGGAAAATAGTTAAAATAATTATATTTATATATCAAAACAATTCGTATTTCTCGGTGTTAGTAGGTATAGAAAAAATTCTCGCTTTTCTTAATAGAGTTATATGTATAGGTATATTAAACTCTATAAAGCCAAGCGAGAATTTTTCGAGATAAGGTAATCTTACCTGGTAAGCAATAGTGTGGCGAGAAGATAGAAAATCGAAGGGTGGACGCCACAGTCGCATTCCTGATGGTGTGTGGTGGTTTGCGCCTCCATGCCTGTTCCGAGCTTGTGGTAGGCGATGTACGCGCGCGCCGGGCTGCCGTGGGGAGGAATTTTCGTGGCTTTATTTCGCTCCCGGTCACATTAAAACTGTTCATCTGGTCGCCGAGGAGGCTACTCCTCACCTGTAACAGATAAGCCTCTATCAAGGTAGGTAAACTATAATGAAATGATACATCTGGATAAATTTTCAATTTATATTATAAATTCGTTACAGCTTGAAGAAGTCGTTATTTTATGGTCCATATGAAGATTCAAAACAGGAATAATAATAACTTAATGTATACATATTATAAAATATATCATAAAATAAAGTCGCCTATTATAAACATATTAGTTTAGATAACATAAATAAAAGAGGAATAGGCTTCAGAAAATACCCATGTGACACAGCACAGAGCGCCTTAATAAAGAATTGTGGCAGCTTACTCCCCCAATCGACATCTCAGCGGTTTCAACCTCTTACGTGGTATTATGTATCTGTTGTAATATCTAAACACCGTACTTATAGTTTAATGTGTATATATGGTAATGTTTGTCACGTTGTTTGTCCGCGATGTACTCCTAAACTACTGAACCGACTTCACCTACTGAATTCTTTCACCTGTAGAAAGCTATATTATCAGCTAGCAACATTAGGCTATATTTTATAAAGTTACGCGGACGAAGTCGAGTGCAACAGCTAGTAGTATATAAAATAAAGTCGCTGACCGCCTGTGTCTGTTCTTCGCTCTGATGGAAAGAGCGAAGGACAAAGATGGTTTGTGTATATAATTTTCAGAAAAAAAATTCACCCAGAAACCGGGGGCGGGGTCTCTAATAATTTCTCCAGTCGCTTAGGATGTTTATTTCCGATTTCCTCTTCATAGAATTAGCATAAAGAATTATGATGTCATTAATTATGACAAATAATGTGGCGTAAGTTCACTAGGATCCCTTAACTGAATCCCCCAGGAGATCCTGGTGAACTCCTTGGTTCATCAGAATCCCCTCAGGGGATCTACATATATGCCGCAGTTCACTAGGATCCCCTGCTAGCTTGTGACCTTAAATTGACGATGATACTGAAATAAAAATTAATAGGTACATATATTAAATAGAAATAAAAATTAACAGGTACACTAAATTAGGTAAGGAGAAATAAAATTCCAAATTAAGTGCCTATAAATAGTGTTATAGCCAATTAATTTGGTAACTTCAGGGACCTGGTGTTTTATATTAATTCATATAACTACAATCGAAACACTGTCTTTTTCCTATGAATTCAATAAGCTCTATTTTATATTAAGGGCGACAGAGAGACTGATGGTCCACTTTATGGTAGGTGGCTACCGTCGCCTGTAACATAAACAATGCCATAGGTGTTGCAAGTGCACTGCTGACCATAGCAGGATTGAGGATAAGGGATTAGATAGGGATTGGGAAATGGCCTCTGGCATCCCTTACTGTCTTACCGAAACACATTTCACGGTGGTCTTTTGTGACGGGGTGGTTACTGCCGCCAGACGGGCTGCCCAAATGACTGCGAAACGCAGTGTGTCCTGTTCACTAAATCTTTGGATTTTTCTGTGTATTACCAAATGTTTGTTTAAATTTTAATCTTAGAATTTCTACTTGACTATATAAAAAAAACCTTTGTTATTTTAATTTTAACTCCATAGGCTGTTACGAGTGCGATGTCAATATTGATAAGATTGAGTATAAAACACAAGAATGGTATGTAAAAAAATCAGTCGCCCCTCTTATTCACTCACTGAAACACAACAGCACACGTGTTTTTATTTCACAGTGATCTTCTGTAAAGGGAATTACTACCCCCTGATGAGCTGTTTAAGGCAAATACTATTAAAAACTACAAATTGTCATATCATACACACTAAGCCTTAATAATTATTGTAGTAGGTTTTTCTGTGTATCAATAAGATACTAAAATTTTTTATGTTTAAAAAGCTTTTCAATTAACAAAATTGCCTTTACTTACTTCTAAAGTAACATTAGCTATGCAACCTGCTAACCTGCACAAAATTGTTGGCTTAATTCCAAATTCATAGTTCAAGGAACTTTTAAGGATTACGTAAGAAGTATAGGTACCTATCTTAAAAATAGGCATTAATACTTATGCTTAAACACCTGGTCTAATACTAGCGACCCGATCTCGGCTTCGTACGGAGTAGAATTTTTAAAAATTCTTTTTTAGCGGATGCTTACGATATAAAATAAACATATGTTTAAAATTTCAGCTTTCTAGTAGTCGTAATTTTGGCTGTGCACAACGCACAGCACAACGCAAAATATAATAATTTATTTGATTTATTAAAATTGGTTTAGTAATTAACTACTTACTTGATATCATACGCATGAAATTCTATGCAACTCAATCAAAAATACCGCCATATTAATTACATACAAACAAATAGGTACACATAAGTAGAATAGTGTTTATGAGAATCTTTTAAATTCAAAATGAACTCTGGTTTAAGTCGTTGTCCTATTGATTCTTCAATCAATTTGTTTTTAATTTCCCTTAGTTACATGGGATTCCATTATCCCTATTCATACTTATATTTATTATAATGTTTAAAAGTGAAAGTATTATTTCGATGGTTTCACGTCGTCGTAACTACACAAACGAACATTTTGAAAGATATTATACCCTATATATTAGATTAATAATATTCTAATAATTCTAAATCCCCCAAATTAAACCGGGACGAAGCCGTGGCTTGTTGGTCTAGTTTCTAATGTATTAGCTAACCCTATACCACACCATTTGAAATCCTTTTTATAAGATACTTATATCAGCCGATAAGATAAAACTAGAAACTGAATTAATTAAAGACTAAAATAATAAAAACCAAAAATGGAAATAATTAAAACCAGAAGTATTATATTTATAAATACATTTTATAAATACGTATTATAATATATAAAAAAAAATAACGATATCACAAGCCGTGCACGATCGTGATTCAAGGCAATAGAGATTGCGAAAATAACTGTGATAAAGTGTCATTAAGGTACGAATAACTCTAATAATAACATACTTACGGTTTGTTAAAATTTCGCTATATTGCAAAAAATATGAGACCGATTCATCACATACCAAGTTAACAATTTTAATAGTTCTTTTAAATATGTATTTTCAGTTAGAGTTTTCAAAGTCTTTATTGTTTTTTTTACGACAACGTTTTGCAAGGCAGGGTGGTTTTCAGATGCGTGCGATCAACCCGCCCGTTTATAGCCGACTGGGGGAAAATGAAGTGATTTATGTAGAGGTGGGAACAGATTGTTATCGATATTATTAGGTTTAGAATTTTTATTTTATTAAAAATTCTACTGTTAAATTTACTTTTTTTCTTATTATATTTCTTATGACTAACTTAGTAGTATTGTGCATTAAAGGGCAAGCCGTCTGGCCATACTAACCATCCCCTTTCAGGAGAACACAGTGAAATAACAGCACGTTTTCTGTTGTTGTTTTTTACTGAGCGATTAAGTTATTCCAGTACCCATTCGCCTATACTATTCTTATTCTCCTTATCCTATTAAAGTTGGCAGCTGCATCTGCACATGGTGTTAGTTGTGTTAATAGGCGACGGACGCCATCGGCCATAAGTAGTGGCAAGGCACATTGCGTTTCGCAGTCACACGGGCAGCCCATCTGGCGACAGTAACAGAAGACCACCGTGAAATAACAGTATATGTGCTGTTGTGCGGGGATTAGAATCGCAAGGGATTAGGAAGGAATAGGTTAATGGGTTCTAGCATCTTTTATTATTCATTGAAACACAACAGCAACATACTGTTATTTCACGATGGTAAGCCCTGCCTGCCGACTTGAAAGCGGATGTATTGTGTTCTCCTAGTATATGTTACATGTGTGCTTTAAACCATTAACTTTTGATTGAAATTTGTAATAGCTGTTATGAATCACACCAACCAACACAGCTATTAAAAATAAATTATTTTCTTCAGTTAAATATTAACAAAAAAGTATAAGTAGGTACAGTGAGCTGCTATTTTTTTATCAGCACCACTAGAACAAAATAAAACTAAAAGTATAATTTACTAGTCATTGAGTACAATGCTTGTCGGTGGGTTTGAATTTTATGACCTAGCTCAAAATTCCTTCCCTGTTGTCAGAATAGCTGACTTGTTTTATCGACGGAAATAGTGAAGGTACATCACTAAAGCAATATTGGGCGGGCGGACAACTATAGTCGGGGCGGGGGAAAAGTCGATACCTCGTGTCATTACACGATGCATGCTGCACCATAAATTAATTCAATTAAAAGTATACGCTTAATTAAAAACAACAAAATAGGGTTAGGAATTTCTTCGAATTTAAATTAACATCAGTACCTACTGTGTCTATATTCGATGGTTATAAACTTTTAATAATCTACGTATCAATCTAATGAGAGATGGTCAAATATACATATACCTATATCTATAAAATTTAATAAAATATTTATAAAATAAAATAAAGTGTGCTCTAAAAAGTCTGTCTCTCCGCTAACTTCTTCTAAAACAGCCAATGATTTTAATACGATTTTCATCAATGAAAAGAGCAATAAACGAGAAAGGTTTGTCTTGTTTCATAATAAAATATTTTGTATATCTGTATGTGGATGGTTCTTATATAGATTTATAAAAAAAAATCTATATTATGGTCTGCATGGTACTCTGTCTCTTTTGGATCAGACATCGTAGATAACGAGAAATCTGTATGAACGACGGGCAAAGGATATAGTTTAAAATAATTACTTAATCATAATCATAATTACTCAATCTCAATCATAATATCAAAAACAGTAACTACTAAAACATGAGGCACTACGATCTGAATACGACATTACCTATTCATTTCAAAGTAAAGCTGTGTCATGTTACAGCAATACGAATACTGAATAAATACGATCAAAAATTACTAATATATTATTAAACATAAGACCGTAGAAAAAAATATAATTATGACAAATAGGTGAATGAGTCAATGGGAAGGAATAAAAAAAGTTAGGTACTCTGAAGAATTTCACATAAAAAAGAGAGTAAGTATACCTATACATTATATTTTCAATTCAATGAACCAACGGCAAAGTAGTACCTAATGCATCGTAAGTAACTATAGAGAAAAGAAAGAATTTTGAATAAAGGTCGCCTTGATAAAACCTTCAAATAGTAAAGGTCAGTTTTCTTTGTCTATCCAATTTCTATATCTTCTATATAGACTATTTTCTGTAGGATCTGTATACTTTACTAATATTATAAAGAGGAAAGATTTGTATGTTTGTATTGAATAAACTCAAAAACTACTGGACCGATTTTAAAAATTCTTTCACCTATAGAAAGCTACATTATCAGCGAGTAACATAGACTATATTTTATAAAGTTATTCGGGCGAAGTCGCGTGCAACAGCTAGTTATAAAATAAAGTCAATATCTGCTTTTGTCTGTTTCTCAGCTTTTTTTTCTTAGTGCCGCTTCTCTACGAAGATCGGCGACAATCATGACTGTCTTAAGCCTGGAAGCTGCTGCACGAAAGTATA
The DNA here is from genome assembly GCA_944738685.1 of Synanthedon myopaeformis. Classification (NCBI taxonomy): domain Eukaryota; kingdom Metazoa; phylum Arthropoda; class Insecta; order Lepidoptera; family Sesiidae; genus Synanthedon; species Synanthedon myopaeformis. The sequence continues at coordinate 7,884,068 of OX122924.1, read as the reverse complement.
ACCACGATGCTTAAATTACCATTTTAATTAATACCAAATCACTCTCTTAAATTCTTCAACCACAATGTCTTTCTTTCCGTGAAACTTCCCTTGTATCTATTTACAAGTATTTAATTTACTTAACCGAGAATCACGAAATTTTTCATACACGTTGTAAGGATTCGTTTCGTCCAGAAAAAAAGTATCCCGAGGGATTTTCTAAAAATAAAAATATATTAAAATTTTGTTGAAGATGCTGAAATGAAACCATTCAGTGGCGATATATCGTCCTCGGATATCAAAACAAATACAGATAGTGGCTAGCTCTCCAATTTCATTATTTGACAATGATTCCTCGCGGTTAAGGTGGATTTATATTTGTTCAACAACTGGCAATTTTGTGGGAAGCAACACTGTTGCCGTTTGTGGAATGAGTCATGCAACAGAGCGTTGACTGTCTACAAAATACGACGTGTTGAATCATGTTGCTTTTGTACCCACAGCTGATGCATTCATTCAACAATATTGCTTCTACAAATCATATTTTTTTGCTTGTTTGTTTTTCGAAAAATGGAAATTTAGTGGAGTAACGAAAAAGTTATTCAGTCACTCGCACATAGTCTTGTAAAATTGTTAAATAACATTTCATCATCTGATAGTAGACCTTTAGTAAACTGTTTCGGCATCCACTTCTAAACATTGCCCGTTTTTGTCTCCTTTCTTTCCGAATACTTTCAAAAATTAAGAAAGCAGCAGCAACGACTTGTTTGGTAGAAATGACTATAGATGTAGACAATTTTGGAACGTATGTTAAATGAAACTGTCGAATCTGTCGCTGCAACAGATATTGATCATTGTTGACCGTACAACACTGTTGAAAGCTGTTGCGTACGACAATCCGTTGCTTCTTGGTTGAACTAGAGTAAACTTAGCTTTACAGTTCGTTTTCGCGCGATTTTTTTCAACGTGTCACACAGAACAAGTTTTTAGCAGATCAAGTAGATGTCGGTAAATATTTTTTTTATGTTAAGATCGGCTGTAATTGACGTGTTACGAAGTAAAAGGGCCTAATATTAAGAAAGTAAATAAATAAATTATGAGAATAATAATAATAATCCTGTTTTATTAATCAGACAACAAACTTATGTACCTACATTGATTGTTTCGCCATAGGATTATTCAATCCAGTTCTTAATTGTAGAAAGTATGACTACTTATTAATTAATAATTATAATGTACAAATTATATTATTATATTCGGTACAAATGGTCAAACATCTACAGTCTCGATTATCACAATTTAAATTACCTATATCTCACTCCTTTTACCACGATTTACGAACATTTACTAACTACACTAGATAAAGTTGACTACTCGAGATTTTTATTTTATTAAAAACTGCGTACGTAAAACAAAACTATTTTTCAAACTTAAGTCGTGTCACATTCGGTTACGACTCGGCTCGGCTGTTGTTCGGAATTCCGGTGCCAAAACGTTACTGTCGCGAGACGGTCGTATTTTTAATATATTATTTCGTATATTATGGATTCTCCCTCTACGTTATGGATAGTAGTTTGATGAGAATTTGATAGTGTCACAGAGTAAAATATTCGGCTTACATTTTGACGCAAGGAACATATAATTATATACTCTACCGGAATTTTGACGTCTGTACGGGACGAATGTACCGCCTCTTATATGTCCTACTCAACACCTTCTATGTAGTTTGTGCTCAACACTACTTGTCTTGGTGAATTTGGTGATTGGTGACGAATGCTAATCTTTTAATTCACGCGTCGCTAATTAATAAGTGACGTTTAAAATAAAATAAAGATATTAGGTACTTATAAAGTGGCCAAATTAAACTTTTTAAAATTCATCGAGCCAGTAATTTATTATTTGAAAGGACGAAAACGTAAGTTTGTATGCGAATTCAAACTGTTAGCTTTACCTGCTTTTTACAAGTTTTATTTTCCTATTTTCTACTTATTATTCAAATAGATTTGTTTACTCTGTCACAAGTTCATTAATTCGATATTAATTTGCATGAATCTTGGTAAGTAGATTCGTATTCTTGACACGTGGTTTTTCCATTGTATTATCACAATAAAGCGACCGTTACGCTTACGGCCATTATAATATCCCATTGTATATCATGTAAGTTAATAGATTTTATAATCTTAGTTGTTATAGAATTTATGATATAATAAATTCTCTACTCAACATACATTGTTCCCCTTTAATTTTTAGATTTTAAAGTTTATAACAGTTACTCATTTTAAAAATGGGGTAATATTGTCTGAATTTCTACCTACATAAAAGTCCCTATAAGTACTTAAATACATATTTAATACATATATACAATAGAATTTAATGAATTAGGTATTAGGCTACCATTATAGCAAGTAGGTATATCTCAATCTAGATTAGAAAAAAACTTAGATTTTTTTTTTTTTTTTTTTATATAAAAGATATATCTGTATACCTGAGGTATACTATCCTGTAAATTTTTTGAAATATGACTTTATGATGCCATTGGAATAAGTATTTTACGCTCTATTTAGTGGTGTACTTTATTAAATCCTATCAAAGAAAACAAAAAAGGTTTGCTTTAATTTATATTATGTTACATACAAGTTCAACTCCTTACACACTTAGATGTTTATAGTGTGCACTGAATAATTTTCTAAATGAGACTTAGGATATTTTGCTTCCGATTTAAAGATATAATGCCTGTCAAAATATCTAAAGCAATATAACATCTGACATAGTCTTGACATTATCATATACTTTTGGCAACCATTGGATTTTTATTTTTAAATAGCTAATGCCCGCGGTTTCGCCCGTGTGGAAATATTTAGCCTATGTCAGTCCTAAAAATCTATTCTAACTATTAGTGAAATATTTTTTTTAATTGAATACCTAAGTAGTTTAGAAGATTACCTCCTACATACAAACATACAAACTTTACCTCTTTATAATATTAGTATATATATATGTCGGCAGCCAATCATATAATCCGGCAGTTTGTGATGTGCCTAGGCAAAGCGTTATATGGCGCTGCTTAATGAAGTTGCAAAGTGATAAAAAAGTGCTTAACAAATTACATTTAAACAAAAACTTATTATAATCTCACATCTCAATGGGCAGCCAAATAGTCAAACTATATACCTACTTAGAATGATCTGACTGATATTAGCTGTTAGAAACTTCATGAACTTTGATATATCACTAACTGCCGGATTATACAATCAGCTGCCTAGATTTCCTATTGATATTGACATTTTTATTCAGTACCCATTATGTATTTATATGAAAATATATTGTTAACCACACCATTTAAAGCTTTTCACGTGTTATGATTTTTGTTGCATAAAAACAAATTTTTAAAAATTTGGCAGATGGCTGATGCTCCGGAAGTAACCACTTCATCCCCAGCAGAACTTCTGGCTGCTGGTCGGAGAAATCTTGCTGTTAGAGATTATAGTGCAGCCACCAGTACATTATCGAAGGCGTGCGAGCTATTAGCAGCTGAACATGGAGACACTGCTGATCAATGCGCCGAAGCTTATCTATGGTATGATCTTTAAGTAACTAACTAAGCAAATATACAAACTGCCCCTTTTATTTCAACTAGGTTTATGTTTTATTTTGATTTTTTTTCAGAACTGTTCTACATCTGTTTTATTTTGTCTTTGAACTTTGTATTTCAGGTATGGCAAAGCATTGCTTGGTCTCTCTAGAGAAGAAAGTGGTGTGCTAGGAGATGGCATGCCAGGTACTGGCAACACAGAGGATGATGATGAAGGTAATATCATTTGGAAAATTCAATTTGTTGCTATAGTATGAATATTATTATAAATAATTTTATATGAAAATATGATTTATTATGACAATTATTATTTCCTTGATACAATGATAACCACAAAGTTCATCTCAATTCTCAATCTCAATTTCATAACAAATTCAAACTTTTAATTATGGTGAGGTTAAATATGTTTTAAAAATTAACTTAGACCAAGAAGAGAACGAAGAAGGAGAAGAGAATGGAGAAGCAGAGTGTGAGATGAATGGAGTGGAAAATGAAAAAGAGAAAGAAACTGAGTCCACCACTAAGGAGGAGCCAACAAGTAGCACAGAACCCACAGAGGATGCGGAGAAACCTGTGAGTATTTAATTTTTTAAGAGCTCACTTTCCAATTGGAGCCGTTAACCAATTCCATACTATGTAATACCATGATTACTCTTCAGTTATTGGTCTTAGCAATACTTAAAAAAAACATGAAATTTCTAAGATATCATATGAAGGATTAAATGAAAACAAAAAAACTGAAATTAATTTCACATCTGGTACAAATTATGTAATAGGATAAATATCTTCACACATCTAAACAGCAACATCTAGTTCCACAGTAAGCAACATAGATAACTTTTTTTTGTAAATACATACATATTATAAATACAAACATCAATGACTCAGGTTAAATGTTAACACATGCTAAATGTTAACACATAAACATTTGCCCCTAACGGGATTCGAACCCGAAACGGTTTGGTTAACAGCTAGGGTTACTAGCCACTAGACCAAACGTATTGTCAAATTGATGATACTGACAAAAAAATGTTTGTCAATAAAACATCCTATAACATATATTTAAAATAAAATAGGGTTGTCAATAGCAAATGTCTTGCATTGCATTCTGTCTTCAGTTATTCACATTATAGTAAATTCACTCAAATACTGATTTAACTCGCTCATACAGGCAGGGTGCCTTTAAAGCGATGACATTGAAAAGGCATTTTTATGAAGTGAAACACTTAACTAATGATTATTTTAATAATTTAGGGAACATCCAACGGCGAAGCGAATGACGAATCAATGGTTGACTTGGACAATGAAGATGATGTTGACAATTTACAACTTTCATGGGAAATGTTGGGTATGTAAATTTGTAGATTCAAGTCAATGTTATGCAGGGTCTAGTTTTGACAATAAACTATTCACTTTCTTACTTCTAACATATATAGTAACAAAAAAATCTTTTGGTAATTAATAGAAATAAATAAGATTAGCCATTATAGGTATTTCTGGAAAAAATCTTAACTCCTGCATTATAATAATCTCGAGTAGATATCACTGATTTTATAGGTTATCATAGGTCATATTATGTTCATGTGCATTGGTCATTGAATGAATAGATAAAAAAAGGTGTTGAATGATTACCACCAATTTGTATATTATGCTTTTTATAGTATGTACCTGTGCTTGTGTGAGCAATATTTATTTGTGTCACCAAAACCAAATAAGCCCCCCAGAAATATTTATCATATTTTGCTTAAAATTCTATTTATTTTAACTTTAAATTTCATAATTATAACGTGTGTGGCGTTTAATCAAATAAGTTGAAGGTTCTACCTATTTTCCAGATTTTACCAGTCTTTTGTACACTTTTTTGTACCTTTGTTTTAATTAACCCTTTAACCGCTTTGTTTTGTAGGAGTTGTCATACCTCTAGCGCTTGACTCGTATTATTATTTCTTTAAGAGAAAGCAATGCAATGATTTAAAAATAAACATTATACAAGTAGAGGAGTTTGTCTGTGCAGAAATTTCCCGAAACATCCTGCGTCGCAGATGCGATGAGGCCGGCGGTTCGTCGGAAGGTGCGCGTGCGCTGCTGGCGGACGCGCATCTAGCTCTCGGCGAAGTGGCGCTCGAAAGCGAGACTTACGACAAGGCGGTTCTCGAAATGCGTAACTATTCACTTCTTCTCTTTATCAACTTCATCTTTAACATCATCGTCACAGCCGCAGAACAATGTAATACTATAGAGCAGCTGCTGTACTTAGTAATAGTACTAGTACATGACATACAGTACATAATGAGTAGTTGCAAGGGACACTGCGCGCTTCACAGTCATTTTAGGCAGCCCGTCTGGCGGCAGTAACAACCTCCTTACAGAAGACCACACAGTGAAATGACAAACAGCATTTGTGCTGTTGTGTTTCCATTACCATTACCAATCCCACATTCAGCAGTTGTGGCGCCATCCATAAATTGCATCGCAAGAATTAACTTTTATCATGAAGTTAGCCAGCACACTTGCAAACATTGGTGTTGATTGACGACGGTAACCACCTACCATTAAGTATACTCCCAGCTTACCTTTAACCTTAATGTTAAAAAAAAACATTGAAAAATCTCCTGAGACTTTTAGTTGTAGCTAACATTACAAAATTGGTAAGCAGAGTGATTAAGTGAAGTTTTGCTTATCGTGTTTTCAGAAAGCTGTCTCGAAATTCAGAAAGAATTGTACGGAAGTGACGACAGGCGTATAGCTGAAACGCACTATCAAATTGGTGAGTACTTTTGTTTCTAATTTATTTAAGGTAATTGCGCACTGTTCCCACATAAACCTCTCTAGGCTTTTATTCACGAAGACCACACAAACTTGGCACGAACTCAACAAAAATATATTTTATAACTTATATACATTAGAATTGTTTTACTGAAAATCGTCGATAGATAGCGCTCAAGTTAAGCGCCATCTATCGTTCCAGCTGTTTTGTTTTCGTGGCCCTGAGGTAAGGCAAGCGCTCAACCAACAGGCTTGTAGAATTATTTTAATATTAATTGCTTTAGTTTAGTGAAAATGAAAATTATACAATATTCGATATATTTTCTAGAATAGAACAGAGCAGTTGACATGAAATGACATTTACACAGACTACTTATATTAAGTTTACAATGACTATAGAGGGTAGAGGTAAGGAGTACCGACTCATATGACAATCAAACTGCAAAAAATGTCCTCCTTAACAACAAAATAAGGGTTCTAAAAGTGGCCAGTATGCCGCTATCTAGTGTATCTATCTTTGTCTAATATACTCGACAAGCTACACTAGCGCCATTTTAATTTACTGGTATTCTGAGACCACTTTTTAATACATAAAGTCGGTCCTCCTTCATTACCACTACCCTCCATAATAGTGTTGCAGTCATAATCGAACAATGCTCTTTACATACTCGTGAAAGAATTGGAATTGAGAGCAGATAAATGTGCATTTCAGGTTTAGCCAATTCGCTCGCATCGAATTTCGAAGACGCCATAACTCACTTCAAGAACGCCGCGAACATTCTTGAAACTAGAATCAAGACATTGGAGAGTCCGTCCGCAAAGAAAGAGGACGCGACCGTCAAGAAGCAAAAGGGCGCCGATCAATCGGCTGAAGCCGAAATCAAGGAGCTGAAGGAACTGCTTCCCGAAATACACGAGAAAATACAGGACATGATGGACTACAAAGCGGAGGTAAGACCGTGCTCCTGTTTGGAGGAGACGAGAGCTATGCTTCGGAATTTGATGGTCAAGGAGAGGGATTTGCAAACTGTTGAATGTCAAGCTTAGACTCAAAACACTTTGCAAAAAAAAAGAGAGTTTGAAGTAAAATCAATTCCATTCGGCTCGTTGGTCGTTTTCGTTTTTTTTTTTTTTGAATGTACATGAACGTTTAAAATCTATAATTGTGTGTTTATAAAATACTGTTGCAGACGAAATAAGGGCACAGTTTTTGTGGAAAAATTTCTGCATTTTTTTATGACAATTAAAAAAAGGTTCAAATACAATTATTATTATTACTAGCTGGTGCTCGCGACTTCGTCCGCGTTGAAAATTAAAAAAAAAAGCAGTATAACGCTTGACCTCTTGTATCTATAACACTTTGGCCAGGCGTTAGTTTTTTATTTTTTATTGATCCCTCGGGAATAGTCCTTTTTTCTGGATGAAAGGTACCCTATGTTCTTTCTGGTACAAAGTGTATGCAAAATTTCATGATGATCGGTTCAGTAGTTTTTGCGTAAAAGAGTTACAAACATCCATGCATCCAAACATACTCTCGCATTTATAATATTAGTATATAGATTAATGTACATTTGATTTATTTTAAATACGAAGACAGCCAACTAGCATTATTAAGTTAAGTTTTACTAAAATTACTTTTTGACTGATATTCTTTTCGATTAGTTTTAATTATTTTAAAACGTTTTACAATACAACGAATCTTATGACGTATCTACATTCCATAATAATAATTAATGTAGTTTTAATGTTATTGTTAAAACCTTGCCAACAATTGTGATAATGATTTAATCAGTATTAAAAAAAAAACCAGTGCCTTAAAGTTTGAAATAATACTCTGTAGTTTTTAAGTGGCGTACTACCCATAGACCAAAAAAGGCCTTGACACTTTTTTTTTTGAAATAAAATATGGATTAATTTTATCTTATGGAACAGATAAGTAAAGACGTGGTTAAAAATAAATAAAGACTAGGGCTGACTAGGATCACATTCGCGAATGCGGATGTTGATATGGATTTCAATAAATCTGAAACTTTTTATAATTTATCCAAGGGAAAATCTGCTTTATTTAGGAATAGTTCCATATCCGCATCCGCAAAAGATTTCGCATTGATTGGATGCGAATACGGTTGCGGATGTCTAAACCGATGCGTAAGTTCCGCATGTCTAAAATGATGCGGAAGTTCCGCATTATATCCGCAACAATCTTGAAAAAGATCGTCAGATTTAGTCGGAAATTCAGTTCTTAAAAACAGTACATAATGATTTTGAAATATTTTAAAAAAATTCATCAAGTTGTATGAAATTTAATTCATATTTATAATTAATACTTGTTCAAATGGTTACGACGCTGACTGACGTTAATTTAATAATAAATTTTTTGACTGATTTAGTTTTAAGCCTGTTTTTGTACCATGAGGCCATTTTTGTATTGTGTATTTTTTGTATTGAAATAAAATCAATTGAAACATAATTATGGTCGTTTTGTATTTTCGTCACCATTACCCAATACATAAATGGCTATGGTATAAATACAGAATTTTAGCGTGGCCATTTGTGTTATAATACCTATATATGATGAATTCAGTAACATATAGGATATACTATTTTTTTCAGGGGACACTTGAAACGTTATAATTTTTATAGAATATGGAAACTTAAAATCACGTTTGTAGATAGTATAGTTTGCTGTGTAGTTATAAAGATACTAGCTGGTGCCCGCGACTTCGCGTTGAAAAATAAAAAAAAAATGATGACATCTGCATTGCTATTACACTTGCCAAGAGTTAGTTTTTTTTGAATTTTAGATGATCCCTTCGGGAAGAGTACCTACTTTTTTCTGGATGAAAGATACCCTATGTCATTTTCTGTATCGCTTACAACGTTTATGTAAAATTTCATTATGATCGGTTGAGTAGTTAAGGCGTGAAAATGTAACAGAAAGACGGACAGAGTTACTTATAATATTAGTATGGATGGATTATAACGTTTTAAGTGTCTCCTGAAAAGTATATTGAAATGGAGTTAGCTTTTTTGCCAATTAAGGTAACGAAATAGGTTATTTACATTTTTTTGATAAAGGCAAGTATGATTTGTTAAAGACTTAATAGGGAAAGAAGGAATAAGACTGATAAAATAAAACAAATGTATTTACACTGCAAAATCTAAAACGCTAATGAATTAAAAATTTATAAAAAGACACAGTAATTTCAAATAGAAAACTGCTACATAGTAAAACTCCAAAGAGGTCGTTAACAATGATGTTCTTGATATAATTAAGAATCCGTACTTCCGTACTAATATTATAAATGCGAAAGTATGTTTGGATGTATGGATGTTTGTAACTCTGACGCAAAAACTACTGAACCGGTCATCTGGGACACGAGAAAGGACATAGGGTACCTTTCATCCAGAAAAAAGGACTATTCCCGAGGGATCATCCGTCTAAAATAAAATAAGGTAACGCCTGGCCAAAGTGTTATAGCAACACGAGGTCAAGCGTTATATTGCTATTTTTTTTATTTTCAACGCGGACGAAATCGCGAGCACCAGCTAGTATAAATATAATTAAGAATTTCTTGATATATATTTGGTGGCGAAGGTGAAGGGCACTAATAGAGTAAGGGTGAAAATAGGGATAGTTTTGGAACCCTCACAACACATTATTAGAAGAACACAGTAATCAATCTTTTTAGAAAGGCTGTTATATTTTAATGTTATACATAATGATGTGACTGCAAACTTCTAAAAAACCATGTATGGATGTCTAAACTCTCAGATAATCTGGAAATAGGTTTGTGAACAATAAACGCAAACGCTTCAGACAAACCAGAAAATTTGACAAAAAATTTCTAAAACAAATAAGTACTAAGTAGTTCATTATCTTAGACAAGCTTATTTTAGAACTCGAAGCCTCTCCACTTCTTTGGGAAACTGGCAGACTGTTGTTATATATTCTGAAAGTTATAAAACAGATCCTCTCCAAAATAATTGTATATGCTTATCCATTTTCTTCAAGTGGATTAGGAAACAACACATTCTCTCGTTAATATTTATTAAACTTTTTCAGACAATAAAACGCCTCCGCGAAACACTTTGTCCATCAAATGGAGATGGAACGAATGGTTCAGTTGCGTCCAGTTCTGGTGCTGCTGGGTCAAGCACTAGTGCTACTGTGTCCAATACCAATACCACCGAAGCGAAACCGGCCTCCGATATATCACATCTCATCAAACGCAAACGCAAACCGAGTGAAGACGAACTTGAAACTCCAGCGAAACGGGTCAACACGTGAATTTCGTTTAAAAATTACAAAACATTTTGAACTTTGTACAAACACTCGTGGGGCAATTAAAAATTGAAATTTATTTGTATAGTCGAGGCACGAAAACCTTCGTCAGTTTTCAAATTCATCCCTTTATCTAATAGTAGACTCTTAGTACCTTTTGAAACTAAAGCACTAAACAGACAACTGATAGACGTTTAAAATTAAATTTTCTATAAATACTTGGCTTGGTGCAAGCAAGTGTAGACTTTAAGGTGACGTACCTTATCTTACCCCGACTGTACATGAACAAGTTAAGGTGTTTGGTATATATATATAAAAAAAAAAATTAGTTAAAAAAATGACTTAGATATTAAATAAAATTCGGCAGTGGTTCAAAAAATATTTATTATAAATATCCGAAGAGACACGTCTATTAACCAGAAGAAAAGTATTTTTATCAATTGTTATCTATGAGAAAATAAATCACGATTAAAAAAAAAAAAAACGCTGCCTATGTCCTTCTCGCTGTACAAGCATGGAAACTCAGTAATAGGTATTTGGGAGAATATGATGTTTCAATACTTACTATAAGTAAGTAAGTAACCGTAGACAGACAGACATACACGCCAAAATAATAAATAATAATTTAATAGGCAACACAATCGCGATTTATATTCTCAAAGATAACAATAATTGATAAACTATACTTTTGATTGATAACGTTTGATAAAAAGATAGGTGAAGAACTTAATATTTAATATAAACTTAATATTTAATATAAGTTTTGACATGTAGTATTAAAATGTCTTTTTATGTTGTTATATCACTGATTTCATTTCCAGTATAGTTTTTTTTTTTTTAAATTTCTTCCTTAATTAAATAAATAAAACATTTAAAATTTAACGTTATTCTAAATAAATAAAATATCATTATTAAAGAGTTTCAAGTGTTGAGCTGTTTGTAGTTATTGAAAATTTGTGTTTATTTTTCAAGTGTTTAATTTACATTAACGATAAGTTACGTCCATAGAACGTAACTTAATTGTGCCCTTTATTTATAAGGTTTAGATTTTTTTTTTTATATAAAAATTAATATATATAAGTACACGAATATCTATTATATTTGCCTAACATGAAAACCTCTAAAGGAGCCGTCTGTTAGAAAACATTTAATTATTTTGTAATAGGAAACACAAAATTGTATTTTGCACTTCTTTATGTAGTCTACTTTTGATTGAATGTTTTTTTTTTTCTTTTAATAATAAGTTTTTATTATGTAGTGATTTGACTTTTGTAACGAGGGCACGAATCTTCAATTTCGTGTTAATTGTTGTAATAAATGCCTTTATAAGATGATCTGTCTTTTACTGGAGTTTTGAGTGTGAATAATAAAATATATTTTTAAATGAAAAAACAAATTTACGGGGATTTTTAATTATTTTTTTTAACATATTCAAATTATTATACAGTTAGTAATTCTAAATAATTAAGAATTAACCTTTTAAAGTTGACAGACAGACTGACGGTCCACATGATGGTAAGTGACTACCGTAGCCTACGCCACAGGTGCTTCAAGAGCGCTGCCGACCATAGTGGGGAAGGGTAATTAATATATAGGAAACTTTTTAATCCTAGAAAAGGTTTCCAAGGGATTGTCTAGAAATATAGAAAATCGGGCGTCACCGTAGACATAACGATAAAGATGTCGGGCGTTATAATACCCATATGATATTTTCTCAGGTGTATTTATCAATTTCCACTACGAATGATGTCGCGGATACAAGTTAGTATTAAATATATCTAAATTCAATGTCAATATAGTAAATATCGTATACATAATGAGTTTTTATGTAGGTATTCCCATTGCCCAGTCTTTGTACAGATTTCAACCATAATACCGGTTCAATAGTTTAATCGTGAAAAGTATTTTTTTGGGTCTAAAGATTTTTTGGATTCGAATTAGATGTTTCCTTTACTAGTTTTTTTGTATTAAGTATATAAGAATATCTCTTTATGATTAAATCGCAAACTTGTACCAACTATTAGACTACTTTATCTAATATTTATCTACTTCATCATATTTATCGGGTTATTGATTGGTAGGTAGATATCTACAAGAGAAGACCGATAACCATTAAATTGCAATTCAAAAAAAGTATATTTTGTAATGATATCGCATGAAGCTAAAATTATAATGTTACCATTACACAGAAATTGCATTTTTACTCCTGTCACGATGCAAATACCGTCCAAACAATAAAATTTATTTAGCGCGTCTAAATAAAAGTTGCTGAATTAAGAAAACAACCAGATAAGAGTGTACCTACTTATAACTTTTGACGAGCCCATTGGGCGAGTGCTTTTATTTTAACAATCTGATACCGAGGTTACAGGTTCGAGGACAGGACCAACTTTGAATACCTATATTATACAAATGACCCATTCCCGGGCCCGGGTTCGTACAGATGCATTTTTTCTGCAAGACATAGGCTCTGTTCAGACGTATCACAACCACAATACGTGGGCGGGCGCTAATTTCTATGAAAGTGAATAGTTTAATTCACATGGACCACATTTTGCCGTCAAATTCAACCGTGTGGTCGGTACCGACAACATCGCAACCGCAACGCAACTACACCGCGCACTAGCGGACGGCCACCTCGCAAACACAATGTTGCGTCGTCGCAACCACACTGCGCGTACGAACATCGATTTCTTTTTCTTCTTAATAAAAGCCATAACAAAATATAAAACCAATAAAACGCATGAATAAACAAATAGTGCGTTTATTTTATTAATCTTGAAATGAACCAAATTAAAACATATTCAATGATAGGTGGATAGGGGTTTTTATTATTAAAGTTTAACAACAGCCTTCCCGAAATTTTCTCCCGCCAACATTCCGATAAATGCATCAAATATGTTGTCGAAACCCTCGGTGACGTGTTCCCTCGCCTTCAATTGACCACTTTGGATCCAGTTAACCAATTCTACAAACGCTTGCGGCCAACTGTCTTTCCATCGCTTCACTATGAAACCCTCTGCTTTAATTTGCTTGAACAACAAATATGGTTGCAAAATGGTTGCTTTAGGCATTGAATCGGGATCATCATTATAAGCACTGATGCAGCCGCAAATAGAAACTCTTCCGTACATATTCATTTGTGATATGATTGTGGTGCTTATTTCTCCTCCCACATTATCGAAGTAACAATCTATTCCTTTTGGTGCAGCTTCCTTGAGAGCCTTAGCAACGTTTACAGTCTTATAGTTGAAAGCCTTGTCAAATCCAAGTTCTTTTTCCAGCCAGTTTACTTTTTCATCAGAGCCAGCAAAACCAATCACTCTGCATCCTTTAATTTTTGCTATTTGTCCTACAATAGAGCCAACTGCTCCAGCAGCTGCTGTTACCACTACAGTTTCACCACTCTTGGGCTTGCAAATCTCTAGGAATCCAAAGTAAGCTGTTGCGCCAGGCGAACCGACAGCACCCACACTCAAAGAGGGAGATAGTCCTCGCAAGTCGGGCATCTTATAGCACACATAAAAGGGGTCTTTCGAAGGGGTCGTATTTACGACACTGTAATCGCACCATCCTTTACGAGAAACTATTTTGATGCCCACAGGATATTCTGGGTCTTTGGATTCAACCACAGTACCGACTTGGTAACTGAATTGATCGTATGGTATTGGAAGCTGAGAATTGTAGGCTCGTTGATAAGGATCGACGCTAATCCACTCGGCTTTCACAAGAATTTGTTTGTCTTTCAGCGGAGGAAGATCATATTCAACTATTTCGTAATCACTTCTTTTCGGCTCACCATGGAAATAATTTTTCACGACGTATTTCCTTGCCTTCACCATTATTGCGTAGTTAGAATTAGTCTGTAAACAATGATAAAAAAAAATTAATTGTAAATTAAACGAGAGGTTCAAACAGTATGAATATATACTAAACGCAACAATTAAAGGATATAAAAAAAAAATATCCAAATTTTTAGGTGATTTTCAACAGGCTGTAACTTCGAAGAAAATGGTCGTACAGTGCTCATTAAAAAAGGAAATTGTAACTTCAAGTCTTTAGTTTTTGAATCTCGTTAGCGGTTTACGAGTAATCGTCAGAAAACCAACGGAAAAAAATTGTCAAAATTTTTGCTCATCTTGAAATCGGTGTAAAAGCCGTAATTTTTTTTTTAATAGCACTATAAAGCTCTTTTGGATAATTTCATTTACTACAACTTGACCTCCTCATGAGCTCTGTACGATGATTTGTCACTGAGTTATCGCCGATCAAAACGAAAAAGTCATTGTTGACTTTGATAATTGATTACTCGGGCAATAATGGTCGTACAGAAAATTAAAGTAGGGTTTTGTAAACTGCAAAACATTCCCTACAAGGTGCTTAAATTGGATTTTGATAAAAAAAAAATTTTCAAACTGAAAATGTTGACCGTATATAAGGTAAAAACTGAAAATTTAAGGGTATTTGGATAACTTGCAATAACTTTGCAAATAATGCAGATACGAAAAATATTTTCTATAGCTTTTCAACCTCAATGTGTCCTGAAAATACCCTGAAAGTTGCTGCGATTAATTTTTCTTAGTGTTCGGAATGTTTAAAATTATCGTTTTTGCTGATAACGGGCAATTTTTCATTTTATATTGCTTTATTTTGTGTTTAAACTGTTTTTTTTTTTAGCAAAAATCCATATTTTTTCATTAGAAGTCTTTAATCATTAAAAAATAAAAAATAAATTGAAATTTCTTTTACAATTTTTTTTTCTTTTCTGTTGTAAAAAAAAAAATTGGTTGGTAGCTAGGCAGCTAGGCACTTTTTTTACCTCTGGCATTCAACTCGCGCGCTATCAGTATTTACAATTGTAAAATAATAATAATTGTATACATAATGGTAACATAAAACATAATATTGTAGATTTATTTTATATAATGTTAGTTCTTTTGGCTAAATCAAAAATGATGTATCTTTATTTAAATTTAAATTTATTAAAATACAAATTAAAAAAATCTAAATTAAAGAATGTAGATTTTTTAAATTTGTATCTTTTACAAATGAATTTACGGTTAGTAAAACGGTACTAATATTACAAATGCGAAAGTATGTTTGGATGTATGGATGTTTGTAACTCTATCACGCAAAATCTACTAAACCGATCACCATAAAATTTTGCATACACGTTGCCTGGGACACCAGAAAGGACATAGGGTACCTTTCATCATTCAACGCGGACGAAGTCGCGGGCACCAGCTAGTGTCTCCATAAATCACAAATAAATGCAGATCTGTTATTCGAAAATGACCTATAAATAAAAATTGATAGTTTTACAGTTCCTATACCTACGTGAGTGACATACAGTTCGCTCACGTAGGTACCTACTATTTGTCACTGTGATCAACACAACTCAAACGAACTTCAGATTAATATTGATAGAAAACGAGTGGTGTATTTTACTTTTTGAGATAAGATAAAACACTTACCACTCAGAGAGAATTTGTTGTCTGGTATCTTCGATGGCAAATTGTAAAATAAATGGAAGAGTTTATTTTGCAACTTTTTAGCATACGGTGTCCGACTAGGCGACTACGTTGAATCGCTGAACACCACTGACTGATCGTGATCACAGAATGAAATGAATGCAATATGAAACCGGAAGGCGTCGCTAAGGGCTCATTCAGCTCGCGGTTAATCGCACGGTTCCCGCGTGGTTCGCGCGACTAACCGCGCGATTAAGTCTGAACGATTACTTAAATGCCAACATAAATAAGACCCAATTCGCAATTCTCGCCGTGTCTGATTAAACAAAGAGCACTAAGAAGACAACTGATAGACGTTTAAAATTAAATTTTGATAAATACTTGGCCTGGTGCAAGCAAATATAGACTTTAAAGTCTATATTAAAAGGTTATTAGTAAGAAAAGGTTCGTCACCTTAAGGTGACCCCGACTGTACATGAACAAGTTGAGGTGTTTGGTATATAAAAAAAAATTAGATAAAAAATGACTAGATATTGAATAAAATTCGGCAGTGGTTCAAAAAATATTTATTATAAATATCCGAAGAGAGATCGTCCTTCACACGTCTATTTACCAAAAGAAAAGAAAATGAGAAAGTAAATCACGAAAAAATAAATAAAAAAATAAAAAATAATAAAACTCGCTGCTATGTCCTCTATTACACTTAAAGAGGCGCTGTACGAGCACGGAAACTCAGTAATAGGTATTATCAGGTTATTGATTGGTAGGTATAGATATCTACAAGGGAAGACCGATAACCATTAAATTGCAATTCAAAAAAAGTATATTTTGTAATTATGTCGTATGAAGCTAAAATTATAATTTCACCATTACACAGAAATTGCATTTTTACTTCTGTCACGATGCAAATACTGTCCAAACAATAAAATTTATTTAGCGTGTCTATAACTTAACCTATAACTTTTAATGAGCCCATTGGGCGAGTGCTTTTAGCAATCTGATACCGAGGTTACAGGTTCGGGGACAGGACCAACTTTGAATACCTATATTATACAAACGACCCACCCCCGGGCCCGGGTTCGCACACATGCATTTTTTCTGCAAGCAACCTTCCATGTTTGTCGCTCTTTCCATTAGTGTAAACCATATCAAAATCCTTTGGGTGGTATAGAAAAAGTTACGGGTGAAACAGATAGACAGACTTCAATTTATAATATGTATGTATTACCTATATGAAAAGACAAAAATGATAAAGACATTTAGTTAAGAACGTTTGGCTTGTTTCCATATATGAAACATTGACCAAGACCTCAACGTACCTAACTGCAATCATTGCGGTAGTAAATGAGGTACCTTAATATGTAGATACTATTGCCCCAAAGCTCGCTGAAAGGTCACCCTTCGATAGGTTTAACGGAAATGAAACGTATATTGGAATTCAGTATTTATTCATAAGAATGACAAATAGCTGCATTAATTATAAGTTAACACAATATCGCATTTATATAAAAGCATATCGAAAAATACACGGGCCTACATAATATGATTTCAAATTTTAACAACAGCTTTACCAATGTTTTCTCCAGTTAACATACCAACAAACGCTTCATATAATTTATCAAAGCCTTCTGTCACATGCTCGGACGCCTTAATTTCTCCGCTACGTATCCATTTCACAAGATTTGCAAAAGCTTCAGGCCATCTCTCATACCAACGAGAAACTATAAATCCTTCCATTTTCAATTGTTTAAATAAAATAAGTGGTTGAATCATGGTCGTTTTTGGAATATCGGCTTCATTGTAAGTGCTGATGCATCCGCAGATCGAAATTCTACCATGTAAATTCATCTGTGACAGTATAATATTACTAATATCTCCACCAACATTGTCGAAGAAACAGTCGACGCCTTTTGGCGCAGCCTCTTGAAGCGCTTTTGCGGCATCAACTGTTTTGTAATTAAATGCCTTGTCGAATCCAAGCTCCGTCTCCAGCCAATTTACTTTATCGTCTGAACCAGCGAAACCGATGACTCTGCAGCCTTTTATTTTTGCTATTTGACCGACAATAGATCCGACTGCACCTGCAGCACCCGTGACCACTACTGTCTCACCAGTTTTTGGTTGACAGATTTCCAAAAATCCAAAGTATGCTGTTGCACCTGGCATACCAACAGCTCCAATAGCATGAGAGTCGGATAGTCCTTGTAGATTTGGAACTTTGTACACCACATCGTTAGTGTTACTTTGACTGGGGTTTATGATGCTATAATCACACCAGCCTCTGTGAGAAACGACTTTTGTGCCGATTGGAAATTTGGGATTTTTGGAATCCTCTACTACGCCTACTTGGTAACTAAATTGATCGTACGGCACGTTGAACCGTTTGTTGTATGCACGTAAGTACGGGTCTACACTGATCCATTCCGTTTTCACTAGAATATCTCCATTCTGAATCTGTGGCAGTTCGTACTCAACAATATCGTAGTCTTCGCGTTTTGGCACTCCCACAAAATGTGTCTTGACAACGTATTTTCTTGCCTTGGTCATTATGAACACGTATTATCTTGTCGAATGTCGAGTCACACTGTTGAAGTATTCAAACTATAGCTACATTAAGTACCTACATCATTTTTGATAATTGTGATAAGATAAAATTATGTTATGTAATGTTTTATAAAATGCTATGTAATGTTTTGATAGTTAAATACGCTTATATGATATTCATGATATTTGTACTTTTTTCATTCTAGTCCGTTGTATTAAATAGTCGGTGAATTACTCATTTTGAGCATGACCAGAACACTTGTTATCGTTGATAGATAAGGAATCACGGTGTGGAGGTCCACAACACTAAAGGATTGTTTAAACATAACTGACAGTAAGCCGCTGACTATATACTGGTGTAATACAACACCCAGTTTATTACATTTTCTCAAACGCCACCAACAGATAACATATAAACCAGTCACATCGTATCTGTTTTTTAACTCCCGTTGAAAGGCCTCACAGCTTATTTCGAAAGGTGCCTGGTCCTCATCAGACGGAATCTTTTCAAACGATATTAATAGCCAGAGTGCTTCGAACCAAGCGATGATCAATGATCATCATTATAATATATAAAACTTCGATGAAGTTGACCAGCATTTGCTTATTCTCTATTATTATTTCTCTATTATTCTTAAAAGAATTTTAATTATTAGCGATGTGGTAAATATAGCAAGTCATTTTGTGATTATCTTTAGATATTAACGTCGAATATAATAGTCATGTTATGATGATATTAATTACTTATAATAATAAATTACATCGGTATGTTGTAGGTGCCTAGGTATAATGGAATAATTTTAATATAAGACTGTATGTACCTATATTAAAAACAAGATTTCATAGTTGTTTATTTGCTTACTAGCTGCTCCATTTGTTTATATTGGTCATTGCCGACCAAAATACTGTCTTAATATACCTATATAGGCATTGATAACGCGGTGACCTTGATTTTATATGTTATTTTTCCTCTTTAAACAATATAATACGAACTCAGCCACAGTGTACACGATCTTTTTGTATAAAAAGAATAAATGTTAGCGTGACAATATAATATCAATATTATATTACATGGTGAGTGCATAAATAGAGGCTACACTGACCATTTGTATTACATTCTTTATCGCAATCGGTAGTGTTCTACGATCCAACTAAGTCGGACACAATACGCAAAATATTGCAAAATTAACACTAATTTTAACCGTTTGCTATCGAAGCATAACTCCTGTCTTCAGACTGGTAAGTGTTCCTATTTAAAAAAAATACTTAATCAATATTAATTTGAATGATTGTGAATTTGAGTCCGTTTGTAATTTCAGTTGAGATTATTTGCCTATCATACAATGACAAATTATAGAATATACTTACCTAACCTTAATAATATAATTCTTCATATTTATACAGAAATAAAAAATAAAAAATACTAGAACAGTGAACCTAAAACTAAAAACCTTAAAAAATATAATATAATAACTAAAATATATTATTAAAAGGAGTCCCTTTAGGTAAGGTTCCGAAGATACTGGCAGCGTTCCCCCTTAATTATCTAAGTAAACATTTGTACCATAGGTACTTTGTAGGTATCTATAGGTGATACCATAGGTACTTTGTAGTTGTAATACTTAGGTAACTATAGGTACATACGTTTTCTTTAATTTTATTTTTAACCGAATTAACAATTCTCAATTAGACTGTAATGTTATTTTTCTGTAGACATGTGTTTGCGAAAATAAAGAAGTATTTATTTATATTTCGCTATCTCTTTGTTAATTCGTTAAATTCCTTAGATTAAATTTTGTGAGATACCGAGATAGAATATACAATGTTGCTCAGAAATAAAGATTAGAAAGTTCACACAGTTTTATCGATGAAAAAAAACCAATTTTTTATTGCAAAAAAATTATTTACCTTAATTCAAGAATTTTTAATAATAATAATTATTATTTTAAATAATAACAATAATTTTTTTAATGATTTTGAATAATTAGTAAGCGTGAAATTTTCAAATTAACAATTTTTTTTCGATCAAAACAACCAAGACCTATAAAAAAGTTAACGGACAAGCCAATATAGGCCTTATTTCTTTTTTTATCGATAAAATTGCGTAACCTAGAAATTTTTACTTCTATGCACTTTTTTGCATGAAAATTTTCAAGCGTTTACATCAATTTTTTAAAAGAAACGTATTAAAAGAAAAGAAACGTAATCCCACCAAGTCGAGCACAGCAGTGCCCTCGCTAAACGTTTGCTCGTTTGCATCATTAAAATACTTTATTCTCAAGTGCGCTGTTTACATTTACTTAGTAATCGAAAGAGTAGATTATTCTTGTATACTTATGGCGCCGTGCATTTGCCAAGTCATTATAATTATTATATAAATAAAATAATTATGCCTAATATTGATACGGTCACTATAAATGTTGACAATGTTGTTTTATATGAGATGTCACAACTTTTTGTAGTGAAAAGTTAGGATTAGGTTTAATTAATTATTACTATATCTTCATATCGTTTCAAACTTTTGTTTAATTATATTATTATTTACAGAGACTAATTCTAACTACGAAATAATGGTGAAGGCGAGGAAATACGTCGTGAAAAACCATTTCCGTGGTGAACCGAAGAAAAGTGATTACGATATAGTTGAATATGAGCTTCCTCCACTGAATGACAAACAAATTCTTGTAAAAGCCGAATGGATTAGCGTCGACCCTTATCAACGAGCTTACAACTCTGAGCTTCCAATACCATATGATCAATTCAGTTACCAAGTCGGTACCGTGGTAGAGTCCAAAGACCCGAAGTATCCTGTGGGTATCAAAATCGTTTCTCACAATGGATGGTGCGATTACAGTGTCGTTAATACGGTCCCTACGAAAGACCCCTTTTATGTGTGCTATAAGATACCCGACTTGCGAGGACTATCTCCCTCTTTGTGTGTGGGTGCCGTTGGTATGCCTGGCGCAACAGCTTACTTTGGATTCCTAGAGATTTGCAAGCCCAAGAGTGGTGAGACTGTAGTGGTAACAGGAGCTGCTGGAGCAGTTGGCTCCATTGTTGGCCAAATAGCAAAAATTAAAGGATGCAGAGTGATTGGTTTTGCTGGCTCTGATGAAAAAGTAAATTGGCTGGAAAAAGAACTTGGATTTGACAAGGCTTTCAACTATAAGACAGTCAACGTTGCTAAAGCTCTCAAAGAAGCTGCACCAAAAGGAATTGATTGTTACTTCGATAATGTGGGAGGAGAAATAAGCACCACAATCATATCACAAATGAATATGTACGGAAGAGTTTCTATTTGTGGCTGCATCAGTGCTTATAATGATGATCCCGATTCAATGCCTAAAGCAACCATTTTGCAACCATATTTGTTGTTCAAGCAAATTAAAGCAGAGGGTTTCATAGTGACGCGATGGAAAGACAGTTGGCCGCAAGCGTTTGTAGAATTGGTTAACTGGATCCAAAGTGGTCAATTGAAGGCGAGGGAACATGTCACCGAGGGTTTCGACAAAATATTTGATGCATTTATCGGAGTGTTGGAAGGAGAAAATTTCGGGAAGGCTGTTATTAAACTTTAATAATAAGAACCCCAATCCATTTATCATTGAAAATGTTTTAATTTGGTTCATTTCAAGATTAATAAAATAAACACACTATTTGTTTTATTGGTTTTATATCCTTTACTGTAAAGGCCTCTTTCACCAACTACAAGTAAAGTGTTGATTAGTTACTTTTAGACATAATTTTGTTTTATTAAATTATGCACTCGGTTTACTGCATCCTTCGATAGGCCAATTTTTATTATTATTTTCTTTTTAATGTTTGGGACTTTTACCATACAAACAAAGGTATATCAGCACCATCATTCCCGGTTACCGGTGACTTTAAATGGCGTTTAGCCTACTTGACACATGGTAGAAAAAATTCGCCTATCGAAGGATGCAGTAAACCGAGTGCATAATTTAATAAAACATAAAGTTATTTCTAAAAGTAACTAATCAACACTTCACTTTTAGTTGGTGAAAGAGGCCCTAAGAATAATAATCACGACTAAATAATTTATACAACTTTTTGACTAAACAATTTTATCACTATTATTTTCCCAGAAGGATTTGAATTTTTTATTTCTTCAAATGGATGGAATTAAATTAGGGATTAGGTAAATAAGAGTTTAGTTTTTGCTATGTCTTTATCTGGGATTAGGCATTATACTAACATACCCCAGTAAATATGAATCTATACCTCCTTTCTCTTAGCGTATGCCAAGAGTTGTATCCTCTTGCTGGAAGATTAACCAACTTACTATCAAGTATCAATTTCTGTTATAATTTTAAAAGAAAACAAAGATTGTGGCGTTCAACTGTCAAAGAAATTGAAAAGTTATATTGTTATTACTTTAAAATTTTTTTTCGGTATATTTGAAATGGCTGATGGTGACAGTATTAGCGGTGGTAAATCGCAACCACCACGAAGAGTTACATATTCCAAGTCCAAAATTCCATTTCTTGGTGTTTTGATAGATTATATCTTAAGCAATACATTTTCTCAATCTGAAAAGGTCAATACACATAAGGCACACTTATCGCCTAGTTTTATGACTACCGTTTGTTTTATCCTGGGACTGGTTGGAAATGTGAAGTTCGAAGTTGTAACTTTAGACGAAAGACCTTTACCCAATGACTTGCATTTTATGTTAACGAGCAAAGTGGAAAATATTTACATAGATGATATCGACCCATCGAGTAAGTCATCAAATTTCATAGTGTTAACTTTGCTAAACATTTAGGACGGTATAAGTTTTGAATGCATATTGGGTAAGAATTCATGTAATTACTATACAACCTGGTGCAAATTTTGAAGAAAAGGATGACAAAAGGAAAACATAAGTTTAAAATCTTCAATATATTAACGTTTTCTTTTTAGGGGTAATGTGGTGTCTAGAAGCATCTGACAGTCTCGTAATATTAATAAGTTGTCTATTGATTTGGAGTTCGTCCAAGATGGTATGTTAAACATCTTTGATTCTTATAGAGTTTTCCAAATTAACAAAACTTTTATCTTTATAGTTATGCTAAGTTTTTTTTGCAATAGTCGGCGGGTAGCTGGTCTAATTGATGATATTTGACACAAGTGACGCCATACGTAGAGGTTGCAAGTGCTCCGCCGATAATAAAATATAAAGAATATCACTCATTTATTAAAATTCCACTTGTAAATTATTGGGATAATTACGAATGACCTTTATTTTATCACAAATCATCGAAAACATTATGATATTTTTTGAGTTAGAGTAAGAGTTGTAATTAATGTGTAGGTATGTAAGGGTAGTCAAATTTGAACCCTTGCATTAATTAGCAACTATGAAATTGTAACAGATTTTCTATAAATATAACCATTATATTATTTGACAACTGTGTTGAGTATATGTAATATGCCAAGGATTTAAACTACAATAATAAAATATAAAGATAATCATAATCCGTATGAAAAGTTAATAATCTTCAGTATTATTAGAAAATTTTAAAATTGGCGTTGAGTAAATGTCACTGTTACTCCAAATGAGCGATATCTGAAATCGGTAAAATTTATTAGTCAAAATTTAAAAAGAGTTTTAAGCACCAACAGGGTAGCTTTTCTTTGTTATTTTATAGTAAGGAATATAGAAACAACTAAAATGAATGTATAAGCAAGTGTATTAAGATAAGTATACAAAACAAGAATGAATAAAACTAAAAAGAATTTCATTAATCTTAAAATGAACTTTAAAAACATTAGCACTGATAGGTCAATCGGGTTTTATTATTATTAATTAAAGTTTAACAACAGCCTTCCCGAAATTTTCTCCCGCCAACATTCCGATAAATGCATCAAATATTTTGTCGAAACCCTCGGTGACGTGTTCCCTCGCCTTCAATTGACCACTTTGGATCCAGTTAACCAATTCTACAAACGCTTGCGGCCAACTGTCTTTCCATCGCGTCACTATGAAACCCTCTGCTTTAATTTGCTTGAACAACAAATATGGTTGCAAAATGGTTGCTTTAGGCATTGAATCGGGATCATCATTATAAGCACTGATGCAGCCACAAATAGAAACTCTTCCGTACATATTCATTTGTGATATGATTGTGGTGCTTATTTCTCCTCCCACATTATCGAAGTAACAATCAATTCCTTTTGGTGCAGCTTCTTTGAGAGCTTTAGCAACGTTGACTGTCTTATAGTTGAAAGCCTTGTCAAATCCAAGTTCTTTTTCCAGCCAATTTACTTTTTCATCAGAGCCAGCAAAACCAATCACTCTGCATCCTTTAATTTTTGCTATTTGGCCAACAATGGAGCCAACTGCTCCAGCAGCTCCTGTTACCACTACAGTCTCACCACTCTTGGGCTTGCAAATCTCTAGGAATCCAAAGTAAGCTGTTGCGCCAGGCATACCAACGGCACCCACACATAAAGAGGGAGATAGTCCTCGCAAGTCGGGTATCTTATAGCACACATAAAAGGGGTCTTTCGTAGGGACCGTATTAACGACACTGTAATCGCACCATCCATTGTGAGAAGCGATTTTGATACCCACAGGATACTTCGGGTCTTTGGACTCTACCACGGTACCGACTTGGTAACTGAATTGATCATATGGTATTGGAAGCTCAGAGTTGTAAGCTCGTTGATAAGGGTCGACGCTAATCCATTCGGCTTTTACAAGAATTTGTTTGTCATTCAGTGGAGGAAGCTCATATTCAACTAATTCGTAATCATTTCTTTTCGGCTCACCATGGAAATGCTTTTTCACGACGTATTTCCTTGCCTTCACCATTATTGCGTGGTTAGAATTAGTCTGTAAACAATAGTAAAATAAATTTTAATTGTAAATTAAATGTGAAGTTCAAACTATATGAATATTTACTACTTTTAAACATCGATGCTTTTAAATTGTTACTGTTTAATAAACCCGAATACAGGAATATCACAATTGCAAACACAATCACAATTCCATTGTAAAATAATATTATTTTCTATAGGTAATGTTAGTTCTTTTGCCTAAATCAAATGGTGGTTCTTTACTTTAGATTTTTTAAATTTTTGCCTTTAACAAATGAATTTACGATTATAAATCATAATAATCTTAAATCACAATAAAATGCATATCTGTTATTCGAAAATTGTTCGAAAATGACCTATCAATCAAAATTTATAGTTCTATAGTTCCTATACGTGAGTTCGCTCACGTAGGTAGGTTAGGTACTATTAAAATTTGTCACTGTGATCAACACAACACAACTTAAACGAACTTCAGATTAATATTGCTAGAAAACGAGTGGCTTAGGTATTTTAATTTTTGAGATGATAAAACACTTACCACTCAGAGAGAAGTTATTGTCTGTTATCTTCGATGGCAAGAGTTTATTTCGCTACTTTTAGCATACGTTGTCAGACTACGTTGAATCGCTGAGCACTTCTGATCACAGAATGAATGGAATATTATGAAACCGCTCGCTAACTGTTCATGCATTCACGTTCGAACAGTCACCTTTTTTACAAGCATATTGCACACAAGGAGATGACGAGATGTTAACATACGGACTTAGAATATTCTAAGCATACGGAATAGCGATGAGTGAAATAGCAATATATTTAAAGCGCGGAAAAAATGAGACGTAATATGAAGGTCATTTCGTTGCCATTCCGTAGTGAGAATGCCGGCCGGCTCGCTTGATAGGGAAAGTATTTATATCCCGGTCAACAAATGAAGTAGCTTGTAAACAATTAAGAAATCTATATAAATAAAAATGAATCCCTAAAAGAATTGCTAGTAAGTATACTTATAGTCTTGCTAGGCGCAAAACTCGACAACGGCTGGTCCAATTCGGCTATTTTTATTAAAATATTCATTTAAGTTCGAGGAATGTTCTTACGAAAAGAAAAATGATTGGACATCCAATTATTCATTTTTTCCGATTTTTATGTTTATCCTAATAATGCCTATTATAAATTAGAGTGTTTGTCTGTTTAGATGTTTGTTACTCAATGACGTAAAAAAGGCAAAACGAATTTAGCTAAAATTTTGGCACACAGATACTTTGTTACCGGGATTGTCGAAAGATATATTCACGTTATATTTATTGTTTTGACGATCTGTTCCGGTTTAAAAGACGTCAGTTATACCACTACGACTCCTCAGTTATCGATCCTATCATCTTATAGTCCACCAGTCTGCGTCACGTGATCACATTATCAGTCATATACAGATTAAATTAATTTACTATTATTTCAGCGTTCCCCTATAAGTGAGTACCTTTATCTGCCTTGGATGGGAGCAACCCTGCGTGGTCTCTTCTTCAGACAAGCACCGACTGCTATTGCTTTGCTATACACTATGTTTGCAGTCAACGGAAGCGCGAGTCCATTGTTTGTGATGTCATTTTCATTTTTGTTTCGTAAGTATGACTACAACTACTAAGACTACAAGTAAAAGTAATTTTTTATGACAAAGGTCGGCAGTAAAGCTGAACGTTAACCTCATAGTAGCTGCTGTAGTTGCTTTAAGTATGCAAGTGCGTGGACAAGTAGGTATAATGTAATAATATAAAAGATAAGGCATTCCTACTTCACAACGAAACAAAAGTGTACAAAGTACACGGGCAGTACACGAACAGCACACATGGGGTGTTATAACTTGACGTGTGTGTGTGTGTATATGTATGTGTGTGTGTGTGTGTGTGCGTGTGTGTGTGTGTGTGTGTGTGTGTGTGTGTGTGTGTGTGTGTGTGTGTGTGTGTGTGTGTGTGTGTGTGTGTGTGTGTGTGTGTGTGTGTGTGTGTGTGTGTGTGTGAGTGAGTGAGTGTATCAGTCTCCCAAACAGATAACTGATTTTGATCCGTTTTTTTTTTAAAGCTGATGTGATCGGGATTGTTCTTACCTATAATTTATGAAGATCTGTTCAGGAGCTTGAAGACCATCAGCCCGTTTCATAGTTGACTATGGGATTTCACTAACTTCCACAGGTTCGATTGATGGGAAATTTTGTATACTGTTACTTGAGTGGTATTTCCATGACATGGTAACCTTGAACTGATGGATACTGCAGCATTAAATAGTCTGCGGGTCAACCAACTCCTTAGCAATTTACAGCACATATAGCGTGTTTGGTTGAGCCCAGGCTCAATAGAAAGTCGGAGGTTAGTTTATAATTTTAATTATAGTTTGTTGTTCTAATAGTATTGGAGGCGCGTCTTTGGTTGGAGGTGACTCGTCTTGTGAGGAAGCGGTGGGAACGCCGCTACCAAGTTAGGACCAATCAAAATATTCATTATGAAGTCGAAACTTTGTGGAACAATGATAACATTCATAGTGTAGAAATGTATAATTACCTCTATTAATGTAAATGATTGTAGACCAAAATTTCTTAACAAAACTATTTACTTAGGTATGTGACAATGTAGCAATGACTGTGTGAATGTGATGATACTTTTTAAAGAAAAATATGTGTTAAAATTTGTCGTGTATTTTAAAATAAAACCTTATAACAAAGTTACAAATAAGTATATCATTTAAAAACATAATATCCATCTTAATAGTATATAAAACTATAGTAATATAGGTACAGTTATTAAAAACGTCTAAATAAATCTCACAGCGGCCATTATTACACTGCATATCAATTTTTTTTTCTTATTCAACTTCTTAATCAATTTTCTTACATGAAATAACTATACTTCTTCCATTTCAGAGATACTTTGAAAGTATTTCGAAAATGTTTAAAGTGTTTTGAATTCAGTTTGAATTCAACATACAAAAGGAACGGCCCTTCAGTTTTAGCTATATTACCACACTGAGCATTTCGTAGTTGGATTCATAGGTGATCCAGGCGGACATTGGAACTCTCGGGCGAAGTCATGAGAGTTTGACAAAGTACCGATCACTCGAAACCTGCCCGGCGAGTGTACTGCTGTCTTCAGTTTGTTTCGCATTGCTTCGGGACGCATTGCTCCGCACCAAACCTACGAGTGCATACAAAAAATATATAAAGAATCTGTAAACCATATTCTTAGTTAATATAATGAACTAGTTGGTGCCCGCGACTTCGTCCGTCTTGAAAAATAAAAAATATATAACGCGAGACATATACTATACTCGTATGTAATACTTTTGCAAGGCGTTGGATTTTTTTTAGATAATCCTTCGGGATCAGTTCTACTTTTTCTGAATTAAAGTTCCACGTCCGTTTGTGTATCCCTAACAATATGCATGCAAAATTTCCCTCCCACCACTTGTCTCCCATATCTAGTAGATAAAGCGTGAAAAGGTTACAGACAAACTTATTTTCACATTTATAATATAATATAGCGTATTAATATTAGTAATAGATAATATGCAATTCGCTTCCCGTTTCTGTCTGTTTATCCGCTAACATCTTCTAAACCACCCAACGAATTTGGATACGGTTTTTAACAATTTTAGTTAAACAAATGACGCGAGCGAAGCGACAATTTTTAAATGATAAAAAATCTGTACTAATTTAAGTAACATTTCCTTGAGATTTAAATATTTCTCAATTTGAATAGGTATGCAAACTGTTTAGTCATTCATTGATTGGTTTCGACATAAAGGAACAAAAACAACTGTTTTATGGTTGTTAAAAGAAATAATTATCTTAAATAGTACCCATTTATGCCATATGTATACCTACCATTTATGTTACTCAATTGTTTATGTTTGTTTATATGTGGAAAGTAAACTCTACAAACAATGTATCTATTCCAAAAATTCTTTCACTATTAAAAACTTTGAAAGGTACACCCAGATCCACATCCAAAAAGGTACCATATCCAGATGGGCACAGGGTATATATAATTATAAAATAAGTCCGCCTCTGTCTGTTTCTCTGCTAACTGCTAAACCACCCAACGGATTTTATTACGGTTTTCACTAATGGAACTAATTAAAATTTTTCCTGGGTGAAGCCGGAAGCGGGTCGCTAGTATATTATAGGATAAAAGAGCTGTCCGCCTCTGTCTGTTTATCGGCAAAATTTTTCTAAATCCACTCAAGCGGATTTGGAAAAGGTATTCTCACGTGGAAAGAGAGATGATGACACGTGTACCTGCGCAAAATTGAGAAAGAAGAGCTGGGTGTGAGTATGATTGAGGCCAGGCAAGGTCTCGTCAGAAGCATCGTGAGTCTGCAACCAGTGTCTATATGCGCGGAACGCCTGTTTCACACCGCCGTTGTCTGCTATGTTTTCACCCTTAATAATAATAATAATAATTTATTTGCTGAATATAGGTAATATTACAATGGTTCTATAATGAATAAGGCTCGCTACATTCCATGTGGGGTGTGCAAATATTTTGAGAACACTACATAACAAAATAAATAATTAATCACCACCATCCACTAAGTCATCAGACATATAATCTTTTAAATCATGGTAACATTTATCAACTGGTAATTCTTTAATTTTCTCCTTAAATATTCAAATTAATAAAAGTTTTCTTAAAGAAATACTTCTCATTTTTTTGTGAGATCTTGGAGTTAAATTCACCGTGAGTAAAAAATAAAAACAAACAAAAATAAAATAAATTCCAAAGTCATAATGACAGCCCATTTCGCAGAACAAACAATTTCTTTACAAAAGACAACCAACATTTGCAATGCTACGAGTACAATTATAAAAACATTATCGTTATTGAGTTTTAATGGTTCTAGTCTCTTAATTTGTTACACCGAATAAATAAAAAATAAAGATATATGCAGGAGGAATTAGTTAAAGATTATACTTGACACAGGAGATTGGCCAATAAATGATACTTTTATTAACAGCTATCAATCCAATCATAATAGAATGAAACGTCGAAATTAACACAAAATTCACTAAAGTATTAAAAAAAAATGCACCTGAGTATTGACGCCGTCAACTTTCATGTTGATCTCCGGTACTATATACCGTCCATACTGATCTATAAGACACTGTGCCCGATTATGAAACGCCTCCACAGCAGTATCAGACCACCAGCGCTGAAGGTTGCCATCACAATCGAACAAGCGACCCTTGTCATCAAATCCGTGGGTTATTTCGTGGCCTTTGAAGGAAGATTGAGATCCTTATCAGTTGAGTACATAAACTATATAAAGTTTCTAAAAATACCTACGAGCTGACCAATGGAGTAGATTGCTCTAGACGTAAATTTTTGTCGAGGTGCCCTTTTACTTGACTGTCGCAAATCCCAAAGGGAGGGTAAACATTAAATAAAAAACATTGCATTTAGACTCTACACTAAACACGGCCAAAAAATGAAGTGAAATTTTGGACAACATTAGTTTACACACATCAAGGCCCCTGTAGACCGGTGGACTTATGTAATAAAATTGATTGGGCTGATACGGCGGTAGCTATGCCTCTGGAGCTGACAATAAATATGTACCAATAACTACACCAATTCCTCCATAGTTTAATGATCTTGGAAAGTGCCTGTGGTAGAATGGCGGTTGCAAGATCCCTGCTGGAAACATGATCTGGTTCTTATTGCGACTATAATAAGCATTGACCACTGCGGGTGCTGTATTCCACAGAGTTTTGTTTACTGGTTGACCGATTCTGCAAACAAACTAATGGTTTAATTTGGGTAATGGTGATGATAACGCACTTATCATAGGATTAATTATCTAATACAAAGATTAACCTCCTGAATATTAAACAAAATTAATTTGGTACCGTGATTGTTCCATCTTCGTTAAATGTTGAAGAATATTGAGGATGTTTTCAAAATATTTATTAGGATGTACTATAACTTCTTTATAACGTTCGTCCAATTCTTTTTTATTTAGAATAAAGTCTGGATAACCGATTCGCAACATCATTGCGTCTACTTTGTGAGCTGCTAGATTTTTTGTTTCGTCGTCTATCCATTCTGTTGTATGAAGTAGTTCTCTGAATGCTTGTTGAATTTCTTTAGTCATAGTCAGTGTGTCGTTTTTGCTTATTTCATCAAAATAATTTTTCACAAACATGGAACCCAGAGCCATTCCCATATTTGAATTTACTTGAGATATACAATTCTTCCACCTTGGAGGCGCTTGCTCGCGACCAAATAGAATAAAGTAGAATCTAAAAAAAGAAAATTTGTGACGATAGATTGATGTTTGTCACTCTTTGACGAAAAAACTAAGGAACGGATTGCAATGAAACTCTTCAGTTATATATTTCACTTAGTACCTTTTGAAACTAAAGCGCCAAGCAAACGTAAATGTTTCTTTTGAAATGAAACGTTAGAGTGACTGATTGCCCTGTCAACTATTAAGCAAGTGTCGACATTAAGGTGACTAACATTTTCTTACCCCGACTGTACATTGAGGCATAGGCTTATAACAATGTTCTTAATAGTTCTTATATATACATAAAATGTTTTTTTTTTGATATGATAAGCACTTACTGTTGTTTAGCCGATTGAAAACGATCGTCCAGATTGTTGACCCTGTGTCTCACGAATCTCCACAGAAGGTAATTTGAGAGAGTGCTTGGGTCCGTTTCCTCTATTAACTGAACTAAATGCTGATTTAACAATAAAACAAAAGGTTACTATCCGACATTCGTGTTAAAGTTTGCCATACATAATTATTTTATATAAAGATAGACTTGAAGCTAAGACTAAAGACTTGAAGACTTGATTGCCGTCGCTTATTAACATAAGCAATGACATAGGGCTTGCAAAGATGACATTCGCTAAAGATCTTGATAAAATAGACGATAAGGGGGAATGATCTCTGGCATCCTTTACTCATTCACCAAAAAACACACAACTGTTTTTTCATGGTAGTCTTTTGTAAGCGCAGTGTGCCTTGCCATTACTAAATTAGAAAACATTTAAAAAAAAGTTTAACTAACAAACTATGCTAACAAAAGTATATTGTAAACTTAATTTTGAAGAATAAGTATTTTAGGACCATTGCACATTTACTCAAATATTATTATTGTTTGGTCTAAATAGTCGACATCTACGTAAAAGAAGTAGGTATGTTTGATGAAGAAAAGAAACATACTCTGACATAATTAAGAGCAAACAGCACCACGGTCTCATCAGATCCTACGGTTCTATTCATCACAATACAGAGATATCGTCTCCATTTGACCTGTGGCACTAACTCTTCCAATTTTCGAAGTGGCATTCGTTTATATAACTCTGAAACGTTTTTTCTATCTTCTGGTGCTGACGTTATCTTAGCTAACCTGAAAAATATTTACAGATGTAGTAATTACATAATTTTTAAATTTAAAATGTTTATATTATTATGATGATTGAAAACTCAACTTTGGGTATCTCCTACTGAGCATTACAAAGATTTTTATAAAGCAAGAGGAAAATAATAGGTTTTGATCAAATATTAAAAAATACTTTTTCTTGCACTATTTATATATTAAATAAAAATAATTTTATTTACTTGATTTCGAAATCTATAAGTTTATCTGCACATGTATGAATGTATGTAGGATTTCCACCCAGAAGAGTCGCAATTTTTACTAGGTAATTTTTATAGGCATTTAAATATATTTTGTTTGAGTCCTGGAGAAAGTATTCTCTGGTAGGTAAACCTGCAAGGTACAAACACACCATAAAATTTCTATAGAACTGGTATTCATTTATATGAAATTTTTTTGTACGTCATACATGTTTGATTACCTAAACTAGTTTGATCGAACTGTATAACAAATTCATCCGAATTTCTTATGTCAGGCCCTACCCATTCTGATATAAGTATATCATTGTTATACAGCCTCAATTTAGCAATAAGCTCAAGCCAGTCGAAATGGTTCGCTTTCCATTTAGAATTTAATATAGGCCAACCTCCGAGTAGATCTAATAAATCCAAGAGTGGCTGATGACCACGTTTCTGTAGTATTTCATAATTCATACAAGATTCGAATAAAAATCGTGATTTTAGTGCAGCGTCTCCTAATGATGGGTCGTCTCTGCGTTGGATTCTTTTTATTTTAATATTACCATCTTGTCTTTTTAATCGTTTCTTTTTGTTTCTATTTTTTAAGCGAAATTTGCGATTAGTTTCTAATGTTCTATGTTCATTTCGATGTTTCTTGTGTACGTAAATTTTATTTCTGGGATTGTAATTACGTATTTTTCTAAAACTTTTTGAATCACTCCTCTTAATTCTATTACATTTATTGAAATTTTGGTACTTGGCAGGTTTTGTTCTTGATATTGACTTTGGAACCCGTTTTGGTTTAGTAAATAAATATCTTCTAAAACGACTTAACGTTTCGGAATTATTCAAATTTTTATTTTTAAAATCATGAGCAAAGGTAAAATTATATGCGTCTTTGTACCTAGTTAAAAGACTTTCCAGGTTTATTTCATCGCTTTTTTTGTTAACAGGTGCGTTAAGTTTCTTTAAGAAATTTCCCTTTAAATCCAAGTGTGGTCCAGGGTATACAGCTTTAACTTTTTCCTTATCTTTAAACTCGAGTAGATCCTTTAGTACCGTGTCTAAATTTTCTCTGAGCATTTCAAATGTATCGTAACTTGAAACAGATAAATTATTAATACACTATTTTCATTTTTAATTTTGTAATAATTGAATATTATTTTTTCAATAAATTTGTTTGACTTACCCAGCTTTATCAGGAGGTATTGGATTTAGAGATGCCCAATTTCCGCAAGCATATTGGTAAAAATCATAACACGGATCGGCCTCTGCATCCATATACTGTCTCATTATATTTGCTTGTGTATTTCTGATAGTGTCTTTATCACCTTGGCCTTTCCAAAAAGCGTGTATACCTAAAATGTAAATTAAATGTAGTTCATAGGAACCAAGATATAATGTGGCAATCTAATGTTTCTGAACTAGCCTGTATAATATTTGGCAGGTTTGTAAAGATGTACTGCTAAACTCATTTCTTCTTCTTCCAATTCAGGTTGACCGCGCACTTGCTCTACGACATCATCCAAAGGACCTCGATCCACACGTAAATCCGGGTGTATTACACTGTTTAAGAGACATGTTTTACTTTTTTTAAGTAATTGATGGTCAATGCTATAGATATTTCTTAATATATGTTTTAAGACTTTACCTTTCAACGCTGACACTATTATCATCCATATCACTCGCGTTAGATGACTCGTAATCTTCTTCAATCTCACCATCGTTGTCTTCTTTATTGTCTACAATTTCAGCTTCACTGTTTTTGTGTTCTCTGCTTGTTTCACTAAAAATAAGTCTGATGTTAACAATTACAACTAAGAACATAACTTTATTAAACACTAAATAGTATTTTAAATATTTTCTGTGTGGTTCAAAATTTAAATTATATTCGTCATATTTTTATAATATCAATTGAAATGAATGAACTGTGATAAATGAACATTGAGAAATATTATAAAATACTTACTCATAATCCTGAGAGGTAAAGGTGAAATAGCTTTTGCGCTTTACCCTTGTTGGAATACCATCACGTTTTCGTTTATTGTCCCATATAAGAAAATCACTAGTGACATTGCCTGCGTAAACCTCTTTGTTAGCTGGCGCAGCTCTACGAGCTACCACTATTTCTTCAGGTGGCAAGAAAGACGTACGGAAATCTTGGAAAACATCTCTCTCTTCTGGATCTACGCGTTCCAATTTAGTATAGATTTTCGGTATGTTTTTTACAACGAATTGATCACTGGGATCGCCCAATGTGTCATCAGGTTTTTTCACAATAAAATAAGAAACAGCTACAAAAGCTGTAACGGACACTACCGAGATGAAATGACAGAAATTGGCGCCTTTGTGATTGGGCTTAACGGGTAGTGCGTGCGGAGGATAATCTCCTCGCGTCATGGCAGCTCCCG
This sequence comes from Synanthedon myopaeformis, assembly GCA_944738685.1. Classification (NCBI taxonomy): domain Eukaryota; kingdom Metazoa; phylum Arthropoda; class Insecta; order Lepidoptera; family Sesiidae; genus Synanthedon; species Synanthedon myopaeformis. Next base: position 7,848,584 of record OX122924.1, on the reverse strand, counting down.
TGTGACTGTCAGATCTGTTGACGTATTTTCGTAACTGGAACACTGTTTATGTACAAACTGTATACGTAGTGGCTATTGTAAGCTTGACCCTGTAGCGAATTTGTCGAGTAAATTGCAAGCAATTTAGAGTACGAGCGGTTAAGTGTATGCCACTCCTGAACCTAGTGACAAAAAATGATTGTGGACCTATTTGTACGACCTGAATGACAGTGCGGTCACCTATCCTATGATTCAATCTAGAGTTGTAAAGATAGCAGAAATTTAGTAATAATAAATATTTATGTTGAGAATTTTTGAAAGCAGTAAACAAGTTTTGTGTGCGTTTTTTTTCATAAACTCGCTGTTCAGTAAAATTGAACTTTTACTTACTGGCTTTAAGTATTATTAAAAAAATAATAATGACAGATTTACCTATAGCTACTTTGACAATTTGTTGTTTTGTCAAAACAACAAACACAAACTTTCAGAAAGATTCATATTCTTAATATTTTACTTGATTTTTATTCGTCATTGCCATCTTTTCAATATGCTCTTCAGCGATTTAACAAAACAAGTGCATTTGATTAAAGATATAATTTTAACTGATATGATTTATAGTAAGTAAATATTAAGTTAATTTAAAATAATTTTCAGTATTGGTGAGGTTCACTTAGTTTCACAGTGAAAAATTAGACAGACCGAATGGTAGCAGTAATCATCCCTTTCCAGAAAACTATTTTGAAATATGAGACAGTGTGCATGCAAATGTTTCGTGAGTAGTTGATACCAGGATTTATAGGTGACGTTAGCCACATATTATCAAATAGACCATCAGCTTGTTTGCTGGTCCTTTATCATAAAAACTATAGCCTTCTTCCCTGTTTTTTTGAATAATCTTCTATGCTAGGTTGTAGAGTCTCACGATATTGGTCAGATCCGTTTTTCAGATCAGAGCCTATATTCGACAAATACTACATTCGACAGATACTACTTTCGTCATGTACTTATAGCCAAAATTTTAACCAAAATCATGTGTAATTTTACTCTTGTGAGGTGATTATTTTAGTTTTGTAATACATTCCATCGTGCTAGCTGAATCGCTTCTTGGTCATCTTGTTTGTGTTTGTGTACATAAGATAAGTGTTTAACTCAATTTTCTCAAATTTAAATATAAATTTTTAATCACTTGTAAACTGAGTGCTTATTGATAATGACTGCCGGCTTTTAATTAATTAGTCGCATTATATATTCATATTATATGATATACATCACAATTTATATTTTACTAGCTGGTTCCCGCGACTTCGTCCGCGTTCAAAATGTTATATAGCCTAAAGACTTTCTCGATAAATGGACTATCCAACAAAAAAATAATTTTACAATTGGAATCAGTAGTTCCTGAGATTAACGCGTTCAACCAAACTAACAAACAAACACCGCGCCGTCGCTGCGCGGTTCCGCGCGGTTATGTAGACACGGAACACTGTTAGTAGTTAGTAGTTCCGCGCGGTACCACGCGGTCATGTGAACTTAGCCTTAGTAAGCTAGCGCTATACGCCATGAAATGAATTTCTTTTAGGCGACAAAGACTTGATGAAAACAGATTTGGATTTTTTTAAACGTCTGTACACAATGAAACATTGGTTCATCAACATGTCATGGGTAAACAAGAAACGCTATCTGCTCAAGCTATTGGAAGCAATAAGAGCCGCGACAGGATTGTCTTTGCTTCTCACTTGCATATGGAGTGCTCGGTCAAAAGATTCTGTGCTTTCTATTAGTGAGTAAGTGAAAACTAGGTTTATTTCACTATGAATTAAAACGTAGATAAGCTTACAGTTCGCCTGGCGGTAAGTGGTCACCATTGTCAGCAATACCGGAGGAGTTTTAAAGTTAAAACCGTCATCTCTAACACTTACGAGTATGGTGATATCTATACTAATATCTACAATCTACACATACATACACACACGCCTCTACTAGCGACGCGTCCCGGCATTCCTCGGATGCAATTTTTTTCTGCAAATTATATACACATATTATCGCTCATTTAATTTTTGAAAACCGTATCAAAATCCGCCTGATGGTTTAGAAGTTGGCAGAGAAATAGATATAGGCGGGTAGCGACTTAATTTTATAAAATGTATGGGTATATAATATATGTGTATGTGTATATAATAGACATATGTTTATCTTGGTTTAAAATTTGCCATTTAAAATTGTAAATATGATTTAAATTTTATAATTCCAGAAGGGATGCTTACAATAGCTTTGATGTCGCGCCAATAGATCACAACAGAACTGCGAAACCTCCTTCAACGCTTGCTGAAGTCATGAACGAAAATATTAAATGGTTCAATACAATTGATCCTGTAAGTAAAATGTTTGTACTTGGAATAAAATCGAGTGTTAGCAGGATGAGGTTCGTTAACCACCTGAAATTCCATTTAATTGAGATACGCCTATAGAAGTAATTATTTGGCGTGCGCTGCGAAAACTATTGATGATACGTAAAATAAAGTAGCTATTACATGTATTGTATACAGTACCCATTTTATGTAATACCCATAAGCATAATAGGTAAGTCAATATACAATTAAGATAAGTCACAATAATTTTTTTTTTGGTTTAAATTAGTCAATCAATACATGGGTAGAATCGAAAGATAGAATCGAAAACATTCGTATCATGAAAATCATTATCCAACTAAATATAGTTCAATAGTTAAAGTTGATTATGGACATGTAAATTTAAATTATTAAAATCGGATCTTCCATTAACTAACAACGCAAGAGAAGCTTCCGTTAACTAACAACGCAAGAGATTTTTTAAATTTGTTTTTGCGATATCTCATCGTATAATAATTACTCATATATTTTCTTTTTCAACGCGAATGAAGTCGCGGGCACCAGCTTGATTTAGTATAAATTTGACTTTTTTTTAAAGCTGAATCAAGCAATAGTGGTAGTGGAACTGTTGATGATATCCGGTGGACCTATCATGTGGACAGTGTTATCTCGGGCGCAGGAAACCTATGAAAAGTATCGCGCCGAACAACTGGACAACTTTTTAGAGTGTGTGGTTGTTAATGATAACCTGATTGACACAAAGCAGCCGCCGTCTTCGGGGTCACCAGACAGGGTATAACGCTTTTAACATAACTTAAGCTTAAGCTTAACGCTAGAGAACGTTGAGTAACGGTAATCAGTAATAATTGCAAACCAAACTTAATATAGGTTATTACCAAAGTAAAATTAAAAAAATCGTTTTCACAATTGCCTTGCTATAAAACAAAATGTCGAAAGTTTTAAAGTCAAAGGTCTCATGCCTTAATCAATCTACTGACTAACGAGCTGATAATAATAATTACATTAATGGCTGCATATAAAAAGATAATAACTTTATTGGATGTTTAATCAAATTAAAATTGTTTTCAGAACAAAAAGGAATTGAATGTAAAAAATGTTATGTCAGTATCGGCAGACGTATATAAAGTCACTGGAACTAACCAGCAATATCAGAAGGAGGTGAGAAGCATATGTCATTTAATTCTGAAGTTAAAAAACTTATAAAAGTAGACAGGAGTTTCTTTCGCATTTATATTATTGGTAATGGATTCATGTTATTATAATTAACAGTTGGATACCCACATGGCCACGTGGAACGCGACAATTAAATCCATACGAGATAGTCTTAAATTGGATGAACTAGAATTGACTTACAAAGATGGTACAAAGAAAAGAATATGGAAAGTGAATCGTCCTAAGCCCGAGACGACAGAAACTGTAGATTTCGTATGTTTAAAATGCTAATTTTTTATTACCTACCTACTTTCAATCCATGTTTGATCTTCTCATTTCTCAAATAATTTTTGGATTGATTTGGAGGTTTAGGTTGGGTAAATAAAGATTCATCTAGTTCGAGATTCGAGTTGGAGGTCTAGTATTTGTAATAGCATAAATAACAATTATAAGTAATTTTTTACAATTTTAATAAAATGATGAACGATTCACTGGGGTAGGGGTGCTTAGACTTGAACTGCTGGCGTTCTAGAACCTCAAAATACCTCCTACTTGCACAGTTATTTTAAATACTCCTAATATTGGAGTAGATCTTGGTATAGGTAGATTATAAAGTACCTAATTAAGGATATACTTAGGTACTATCTTCAATTCAAATTAATAAAGGCAATACTAGCGTATGCACTTATTAATTTACATTTTTAGATACAGCTGCTGCCGTCTAAAATTGGAAAATGTATTCTTTCATATTTACCCCGAGCTCAACTGGGTGATTACGCGAGAGTGAATCGTTATTGGGCTTACTTAGTTGACGAACTTCGAGGCGAATTTAATGCTAGATTAAAAATTAATGCTGACTTGGAGAAGTTGCAGGTAGGTAATACAAAAAGTACCCTAAAGTACCCTAATTGTAAATGTCTGATTAAAAGGAAAAAGTATTTTTTACTAGCTAATGCCCGCTACATAGTGTAAATTATACCTATAATTACTTAAAAAACTAAACTAAACTGACTAAGTTGTTTTATCTTTTTTCAATAACATATCCATGTTATTGAAAAAATCAGGAACATATTAATGATAGTTTATATGTGTACATGTATTATAAGAGTTTTTAAAAACATATTTATGAAACATTCTTTGGATACCTACATATTTATGCACTAGACTAGACTATTTGATGGTAAGTAGGACATCAAGTAGGTTCTATCTAGAACTGAAATTGTCTAGTTTCAGGGGCGCCGGGTTCGAATTCCGGCAGGGTTAACTTTGGAAAAGAACTTTTCAAATTTTTTTGTTCATAGGCGACTGTTGTAGCCGACTAACATCAAGTGGATAGTAGGTATCCTAACATCAAATAATATCAAGATTAAATTATAAATAACATTTTCAGGACTTTGTGTTGCGCAATGAACGAAATTTCCAATGCATAGATTCCAGCTCAGCATCTACTACTAGAGAGTTGCCACATATTTCTGCTTATATGTTGAAAGTTTCGCAGACTCCGAACTTTACTAAAGACAATCGCAAGAAAGATGCAAAGAGTTTTAAGTCGTTTCAGACGAAAATACCTAAAATACGAGTTATTATTTATTATTTTTATTTTAACACAATTTTTCTGCAAATGATATACAAGACTATTTGTCTGCATTCTGCCAGTATTATATTTAATGTCACTTTTCACTGACAGATGGCGCTAGTTAACGCAAATCGAAATATATATATTATATAGCCTAAAGCCTTTCTCGATAAATGGACTATCCAACACAAAAAGAATTTTTCAACTCGAACCAGTAGTTCCTGAGATTAACGCGTTCAACCAACCAACCAAACAAACAAACAAACTCTTCAGCTTTATATAATAGTATATAGATGGCGAAGCTTTCTATAGGTGAAAGATTTTTTAAAATCGGCCCATCAGTAGTTTTTGAGTTTATTTATTACAAACATACAAATTTTCTCTCTTTATAATATTACTATACTTACATTAATATTGTAGTAAAAAATAATTCAATATACAAATTGTAGTTTATCCGAAGAGATTCGCTAATAAAAGTTTTTGCTATATAGAAACAGATTAGAAAATTGTCGGATCTTTCAACTAAATTGGAAGTGCGTGGAGCAGCTGAACAGAATATATGGCGCTGGTGCAAGAATGTCCACAAATGTGTCAAGACTCTACCACATATAAAACCAAAAGGGGTAATGTATTAAGTTGTATACACTGATAATAATGGGACACACTGGACAGACTAAATTTAAATTACAAATTCTGATTTTAACTACAATCATATTTTTATACACTGTTCAGTGTTCATATTGAGTTACTTAGTTCATTACTTTTCTGATTTCTAGTTCCATATATATTTTTAAATAATTTGATTGATATACAATAAAAAAAAATGAAACTGTCTATCATCTAATTATATTAAAAAATATATACCTATCTAATATTTCTAAAATAATTATGTTCGGACTACTTATTTTGAAACACGACACAGTCAATTTCTAATATCAAGTGATTTTATAAAAAGAAATTTTTGCCATAAGAATAATCTACTATATTATTATGTATAAATAAAAAATAATAACTTTCGTTTGTTCAAAACAGCAAATCTGCTTTATCGACTACTATAAAATTTGTATAAATATTGTCAGGGGTATAGAAATGGACATAGGGTACCATATGCGGATGAGGAGCGATCCAATATAACTATTCTGATACCTAACATAAATAAAATTTTATGTTTTCTGTTTCTTAAACAGAGACCTGATTGGGTGTCAAATGCTGATGAAATGGTCCTCGAAAACATTTACTTTCCATGCCCTTTAATGGACCACAGAATGGACATAAATATACCCTTGAAATTGCCACTGATTGAAGATCCTAGTTCTACGTGAGTGTTTGTAATTTTTATATCTCGTCTGTATATTTAATTTGAAGCCAGACGAATATCTGAATGGCGAATATCTTGAATGAATTCTGATGAGATTTGTTCGGGAAAGGTATACAAATAAATGTGTTGCCGAATCAGAAAAAAATACGCGATAAAGACAAGTTATAGTGGCTGTATATTAGGGCGTATGCATACCTTAAGTTTAAAAATTAATGGGACCATGGCTGCGGAACGTTTAATTGCTACTATAAATTTTGAAAATATTCAGATGTTGCCACAGTTTATTACTCTACTATGTAAATATTAACTAACATTATTTCAGTTCACCATTGAAGAAGACTATAAAAGTATCACATGGTAAGAAAAAATCTAACATCGACTCAAAACAAGAAGAAGTCAAGCGTCCAAAATATAGCCTTTGGAGTCGCAGTTTTACAGGACTGTATCGTGTTGTAAAAATGCCTTCTTATGTTTCGTCGTAACAATAAAATAAAATAAAATAATAAAATATATATATTTTTTAACCATCTATTAACTTTTGTGACTGATTATATATAGACCAATTCTCAACTTAGTAAATCTTTAATAACGATTTTTTGTTCAATAAGATTAAGATACTTAGTACCTACCTTATTAATATAGTATCACTATATTAATAAGGTAGCTTAGTTTTAGTTTAGTTTTACTGCCTACGTTCTTACGGTAAGGAAGATACAATACCCTCTTAAATAGCGTAATCGACAAATAGGCTACAACAAATAATATGCGTTACAACTCATCCCCACAGTTACAATTGCAATATCGAATATAACTAATTATAGAGAGAGATGGGTAAATGCAAAGATTTAAATCGAAAGATGCGCCCTAATCTTCGCGCGCCATACTTAAAACACACCGAAAATTATTAACAATGGGTTGGGCTCAGGCGCTCAACCAACTAGCGTTTTTGAGCAACCGAATGAAAGCGAGAGACCACTGGATTCAGTTTTTAAGGATCACGCGCGGATAGTGAGTAACGTATCTTCATATTTATCTGTTTTTATCTACGCGCTGCAACGAAAATAAGTGCTATTATGTTAAAATTGCTTTGTTAAGCAATAACTTTTTATATATACCTATAATAAAACACATCGGTTGTCGGATCATCGGTTACAGTGCATCTATACTGATAGGTGTACCACGGGCAATAAAAAGTGCCCGTAGTACACCTAGGTGACCATAGGTGGACCACGGGCAATTTTTTGTGCCCGTGGACCACCCAGGTGTACAAAGTAGGTGGACCACGGGCAATACGCGCACACTACCGATCTAGATAGCGAATACTTATCCAATTTCCTCCATCCAGTAGCGCAACGGGAGAAAAATGGATTGGAATAGATATGTATACCTAATTTAATTACCTATGGTTACCTAATTTACCTAATAAATTATGCTTGTTAGCCAAATCAAGTGCAAAACTGTGAATGGGGAATTTTTTATGACTAATTTTAATTTAGTTCCATACCTAACTAGAAACATATTATGTACATGATGTCTAGTTATTCATCGAAAAAATAAATAATTGTAAGTTGGCGTTATTGCTATAATGAAAATATAAACCGAAATAGGTACCGGTACAATGTTATTATTAAAATTCAAAGGGTTGACAAAATTCGCAAATCGGGCACACAGACTACCATCAAATATACTAAGACTATCCGTCATAAAATTCGAAATGTCGTGTCAATATTCATATCTATTCTGTGTATACTGCAATTGGTATACTGTAACACATTGAAGCCACCTATACTTCCACGTACTGTCACTGTCAATTATCTGTCTTGTCTTTGTCTATTAAGAACAAAATCAAAACTACTCCGAGATTAAGATTTTTTCTTGTATTTGCCGTTCGTTTTGCTAGTTGTTTCTCTTTATTTATTGCTTACTTTCTAGAAATTTAATTGCGTTCGACGCAGGTCTTTTTTATCTACATCTTCAAAAATTATCTTGAGAGAATATTTTTAATATTGTGCTGTGTAGTGCATACTATGATATCCGTTGATAATTAAATATTATTGCGAAAAAAAAATCCCGAAATAATGAGTAAGCATATGTATTCAACTGCTAATTTGACCGACAAGGAGTTAAAGGAGCAGGGGAACAGATTGTTTAGTTTGAGACGCTACGAGGATGCTATGAATTGTTACACAAAAGCCATTGTGAGTTGAATTTTGTTTGTAATTTTTAGGCCATGTATCTATTTTTTAAAATGTTTGAATAATCTTTTGTAACTTAGTTTTTGCACATAAGTAGAATAAGTTCATAATTATCAAAATGTTTTAGTCTATATACTTACATATAATTAGGTACTATATATATTTTTATGTTTATGTCAACTTGATTGCTTGCTCCCAGGAAATCTTGGTACTGAAAAAACCGAGAAATCTCGGGAATTTTTATTATTTTCAGTACCGGCATAATGTAACTGTTTTCATCTGAACTGGGCTTTTTTTTGTTTCATTACACATTCTAAGGGCTTATTTACATGGATCGCATATTTCAATTCGGTCGAGCAATCCAGCAGTGTTGGCACTGAATCACGCTGTTAACATTTGTTGCAAGTTTTTTTGTACAAAAAACAAATGTCAACTGCGAAGGTGACTAAAAATGTCTAATTATTCAAACAACTAACATGTTTGAGGAGGAATTGAAGAAAGAAATGCTAATTTGGATGAGAAAATGGGGTATGATGCGGGTTGCAGGCAGTGCTCACTGAATTGAATAATAGGATTGTGCTCTATTACAATCGAGATTTGTACAGGATTGAATCCTGTTTACATTATTCCAGTGCTAACCCAGCACTGGAATCTAGTGACACTGGATTCATTTACTCTAAAACCATAAATGTACATTGTAAAATTGGAGACGGATTGTAAAGTATTCATTCTTTGTATGAAAAAGAGTACATTAATAACCTATAAAAATAACATAAAGAGTTACACATAGATGTCATTGATATAAAAGGTCATCTTTATCTGTCTACCTTTTTCTTAGATTTTTTTATGTGTACTACTGTCAGTTTCATACTCCATTAAGGTAGAGGTGATTCTACCCACAATTTAAAAACAAAGTACTAAAACTTATTTCTTACATTTTTTGTATCTTTATAGTGAAATAAAATTGGAATAGAGAGTTGCAGGCAAACACAACATAATGGAAACATTTTTTTTAAATTATGTAAATCTTTATTTTAGATTAAAAATCCTTCAATTGCAACATATTTTACAAATCGTGCCCTATGCCATTTAAAAATGAAACACTGGGAGGCAACATGTCAAGACTGCAGACGAGCTTTGGACATAGACACCAATCAAGTGAAAGGACACTTCTTCCTTGGACAGGCGTTAGTTGAATTGGAATGTTACGATGAAGCCATCAAACATCTTCATAGAGGTAATATTAATTTTTTCGTTTTTGAAATGAATGTGAGCCTTTCATTAGGTAAGCCTTTAATTAAGACATTTTTTTTGAAATGAATGAATTCGTTTTTGAAATGAATGTGAGCCTTTCATTAGGTAAGCCTTTAATTAAGACATACCTAGTTAATATTTTATTAATGAAACACATGATAACATTATTAGAATGAAACAAATGCATTTTTGCAGTGCTAGTCTAAAATAAAAAGAAAATAAATTTAGTATCTGGAGCTCTAAAGAGAAGATTATCATTTTGTCTCTGTGTTATATTGAACACTTCCCTATTGTTCCCTATTCCCTATTATCATTTTGTCTCTGTGAGATATTGAACACTTCCCTATTGTTTGTGTTAGATGTTCACATCAACACTTATTTAAGTCATTAGTCTGTTTTCTAGTTCTTCTATCATTCTTCTAAAATACGATAGTCCATTTCTTGAGGAAGGTTATAGCTCACCGAGAATTACTGAGAATAGCCGACATTGTGTATGCCTTTGGCGATTTAAAATAAACGGCGCGTGAAACCGCGGGACATAGCTAGTAGTAAATATTTAAAAACAGTTATAGCTAAGCGGCGCATGCACGCTTGGCTGCCGTCAGGTGAGACTTTGATTTAGTTTGTGAGCTTGAAATAATGATTATTGGAACGGTCTTAAGACATTGTTGAAACTAACATCTGAAGACAAGATCGCACAAAGAAAGAAAGATGATTTCTTTCTTGGAGTGGAATCAATTTTAAGCTTTTTTTTGCAACATATTGTTAAGGAAACATATTTTATCTACATACAACATTATAAAATAAAATCGCTGTCACAAACCAACGAATTTTGATACAATTTACTAATGGAAAAAACGATAAACTAAGAAGGTTTGGATAAGTAAGTATATAATTTGCAGAAAAAATGCATCCGTGCAAAACCGGTGGTGGGTCGTTGGTTTGTAAATAATTAATGAAAATATATTTACGTAAGATTTTTCAAGTAAATTACATTTTCTAGTGTGTTCAACCCTTGCACTTCTGACGAAGTCATGTTTTGTTAATTATCTCTTAAAAGCGCTTTCTAATTTGACATTATTATTAAGATCTAAGATTTCTGAGAGACTCATTTATTGAGTGACTACGTCAAGTAATTATTACAAGTGACAATGTAATATGTGGTAATATCATAATATAAGGTTTCGTTAGACGCTTTATCGGTGACGTCAAAGTTGTCGCTAGAATGAATTGTCTTATTCGACTACAATCACTGTGTATAAAATGAAGGTTTGGAAAAAGAGTAGGTATACTTGCGACATTTTTTGTTTATTAGTAATAGGGCACATAAACTGCTGTATGTATGGGACAGTAACCCCTTCCTCTTACAAAAGAACACTGAATTAAACAGCACATAACAGATTAACAGCTGTTGTATTTCGTGGCGTGAATTTCTTATCCTTTATCCTGTCAGGGTGCGCAATGTACTTCCTTCATTGATGACTTCCATCTAGTCTTTTATTATTGTGTGTTTATAGGGATTACAATACAAAGCAGAGCTTGATTTAAAAAAATAATGTATTACATTTTTATCATATTCGTTACGTTTGAATCGATCGAATTTGTATGGACAAATCGCGATACACTTTGCCTAATTAATATTTTATTTTTATCTAATGACAACGAAATTATTATGAATCAATGCACTGAATATTAGATACGAGTGATATGCAAGTCCAATGCAGAGTATGTCGTAGAAAATCAGGAGTTTTATTAGGTGTTAACTCAAAAGGTATAGAACTGATAAAATCGTATGCTAGTTACATGTACGTGTAGCGATTTTCTCAACTGAGACACTTAGTCGAAGGAAAGCTTCGAGAAAATTCGTCTAAATCGCCATTAAATCTAAACCAATGCACCACGCAAAAGAGTGATGTAAACTATAGGAATTAAAATTGATAAAAAATAAGGAAAAGAACGTGTTAAGTATTGATGACATTATAAAAAAAAAAATATAATACTACCTACACGCTCCCGGCTTCACACGGGTGCAAAATAAAAACTATCCTATCTTTTAAGTTGGACTAAATTACACATAGTTACGAAATTTTATCAAAATCGGTTTTTTACTTTAGGAGTTCATCGCGCACAAACACGTGACACGTAATTTATATACATATATTAGATATTTAATAAGATAAAATATATAATAAACATAAATGTACCTAACTTTTTTTTTACACTAAATTACTCTAATTAATGATGACTAAATTCAAAGTAACTGAGTCGTAGATCATCGGGGTGGGGCTACGAGTCTGCAGTGAGTTTAAATTATAAATGTTTCATTTGAAGTTTTTATTATTACTTTTGCTAACCTACTGTAGCATAACAACACGTCATTCCTAACATGCTGCGATCGCATTACATTCAACAATGTGCAAACGTCGCAAACTGGACGCTATCACGCAGTCAACAGACGTTTTTAAATATTAAAATAAAGCGCATTATGCAGTTGATATTTTTTCCATTGCAGTTTTTGCGCAATATCTATTATTGCATCGCATAAATGTATAATAATCCTGCGGACGCCCGAACTTGGAACAATCTAAGGCAGATTGGAACATTCTAATCTGATGTTTTTTTTAAAGACTAGCTACAATATGAGAAAAAACCGAGCTGTAAATGAATTGTACCGGCCAACCTGCCATCCTTTATCTATACTTATAAAATTGTTTGACTGACGATAAACGTACAGCCAAAACTACTAAGTCTAGAAAGTGAATATGAGGACATTCTTAAGCGGTCCATAGACGATCATGCTGCATGTTATGTCGCATGATTGTCTAGGGACCGCTGGTCAGACCGGGCATTGTCTGATGACCATGCGTGTTATGTCAGTCATAGCTTGCAGGATGAAAATTAAAAGGAACTATCAATCAACTGCCAGCACGTAGTTGCATGTCATTACAATTAAACGGTCATGCATGCATGACAGCACGTAACGCATGTCATGCTACATGATCGTCTAGGGACCGCTTAAGAATATCCTCATCCTCATATTTGTTGTCCTATCCTAAGAATTCGTTTCCGACTTCAATTGAAAAATTTTGAATAGGAAAAAAAAAAATTGGAACCGTATATTATGTAATTCATATGTAATCAATCGTAAACAAGCACTTATCGGAATACTACGGTACATTTTGTCAAAATTTTAAAGCAATTGATGAAGCACTTTTGTAGATTGAAAAATTTTATACAAACGAACATTTTGCATTTTTATTTTTATAAGTAGGTAAATTTTAACAAAACAAACAAAAACAAAACATTCATTCAACTATCATTTCTTGGAAGTTGATTCCGATATGAAATAATACGTTGTGCCTTGTTGCTAAATAACATCGTTAGTTCATGACCGGACACACTGTATACCATGTTTGTGATAGTAGTCCAATCATAAGAATAAAACTTTACATTTATATCGATATGCGGACGAAGCTGCAACGAAAAGCTAGTAATTTCTATTTATACAATCTAATTAGAAATACTTCATCTTAATAGCACAACTTCCACTAACAATGTACTTATACAAAATGGGCTTGTTCACTTCTTAGTACAACAAACATAACTTGTGATTCGTGCCTTTCAGTCAGAATGTGATAAAATAAATACAATTCTCTACATATTTATATTTATATATTTTCCACGGCCTACATAATTATGTGTATATAGCAGTATAATTGTATTACATTCATTTTTAATTTTGTATTAAGTGGTATTGAAAGAAAAATCTGACGCCAGACATATTTTGTGATGTAAATTTATACACGCACGGAAACTTACGTGCAGTTTCGCGGTGTGAGTTTTCGAACGGAATTCAGCCATTACTGTCTAGCAGACTACATTTCCTTCGCCCGTTCCACTTATCCCTACTAAGTATCCCCACTGGAAGGGTTATCTTTCTCAAAGGAAAAACGAGATATTTATTGTCTTTTTTGTTTAAAGTCAACCTCACTTTTTAATCTCTTATCGTTAATCCTACTATGGTCGGCAGCGCACTTGCAGCATCTGTGGCGTTGCTTATGTTAGGTGACGACAGCCACCTACCATCAAGTGGATTGTCAGCCTGTCTGTCGATCTTAACATAAAAAAAAGAACACACCCTTGTTGACGTGATAACACGATAGATGTATATTAAAGTTCGATTAAAAAATAGAAATAAATAATTTATCTCGAAGAAAATCCTTTTTTATGATAAAATCAACAAACAGGCTGAAGGTCCACTTGATGATAAGTGGCTTTCGTCGCCTATAGCACAGGCAAACGGTGGTCTTCTGTAAGGGGGTGGTTACTTCCGCCTGAAGGGCTGCTCAAAAGACTGCGAAACGAAGTGTGCCCAGCGACTACTTTACATATCTATAACCAGAGCCAACTTTGAAATGTTCATTTCCAAAGTTGAGTTCAAAACAGAGTGCTAAGGCAAGCACCATAACCACTCATCCAAAGGCCTCGTCAAAACTCGTCCTTTAACTAATGATCGAAGATCTAGCTATAACAGCACGTAAAGCTTGAATTATACCCGAGTGTAACCCATTTTAAAATAAACATTTCAGCAAATGACTTAGCTCGCGAACAAAAGATGAATTTTGGCGACGACATAGCATCCCAGCTTCGCATCGCCAGGAAGAAGAGGTGGAATGTGCAGGAGGAGAAGAGAATAGCGCAGGAAATTGAACTGCAGGCATATTTGAATAGGTATTTGGACACTTTGTTATTATACTTGTTCTTTGCTATACTTTGTTACCCTTAGTTACAATTTGTGGTTTGTTTGTTTTTGCGGAAGCCTTTTACTCCAGCCACTTTCAAAATTATTTCTAAGAATATTTTGTAATTATTTATTTTTAGGATAACAGTCCGTTATTATATTATATTTTCAGGTTAATCGACGAAGACATGCAAAGGAGGATAGAAAATGTGAAATTAGAAAACAGTAACGAGGACGAAAGTAGCACGAAGGTCGCTAAAATTGAGGAAGAATGTGTAAGTGTTCATATAATATAATTTTGAATTTTAAGTTAGTTCTCCAGTCCTCCGTATAAACTTTTCTGCCAGTGCAAAGTAATTCATTAGAATGTACACTCTGAAACATTCCTGTTTTAGCTAGATAAGAACAATGTCCTGGGTTTTATAATCAAATAAGGGTTGCAGTTAAATAAATAGTAACTTTTTTTTTGTTTTCAGAACAATTACAGTAACGAGCTAAACAATTTATTCTCAAAAATTGATGATCGGAGAAGGGTAAGAGAACTTTAGTTTAATAATTATTTTATCCTTTTTTTATAATCTAAACTTATAAAATCGTTTGTCCTGACTGTAACTTTCAACGCACAGTCAAAACTACTAAGCCTAGAAGCTGAAATTTGAACCATATGTTACGCTAAGCAAGGATTTTTGAAAATTTTAACTTCTTGCAAAGCCGGGGGCGGGTCGATAGTAACTCAAAACTAACTCCAGGAATGGATAATGTAGGGTAGGGTAGGGTAGGGGAATATGCTCTTGCATTTCTTACTTACTGAATGAAACACAAGTTATTTTGGTATTTCTCTTTAGCATAATGGTCCATAAAATTAGAAACTTGAAAGTGAGTTTGATGTTATTATGTGTTTTAGAAACGTGACGTGCCAGACTATTTGTGCGGTAAGATAAGCTTCGAAATCCTGAACGAACCAGTGATCACTCCCAGCGGAATTACTTACGAGCGGAAGGACATCGAGGAACATCTCGAGGTGTGCTATTACTTTGTTTAATCTATTAGACAAACAATAGTTAACAAATTTGCCTTTCAGCCGATTTTTCACTGTGACAACATAGCTATGTCGCCATTAAAGGAATTTTTGAACTTTTTTTGAAACGCAATTTACTTCTCTCGAAGCAAGTCGTGGCAAGATGGTCACTCCAAAGACATTACCTTCAAATCAGACTACCACAAGATGTTTGGCGTCAATTCGCCAATACCACCAAACTTTTGGTATGACTGATAGTTGTCCTTTTTTACTCAGACTGTACATATTATTTTACGCGACTTTAAAAAAAAATTTTTTTTTAAACACAAAAAAAATAAATACAATTGGTGGTACACAGTTTAGGTGTACTAAAAACTTAATTAAGTTTCTACCGTACATCTGATTTGTCGACAGTAACAAAAAGATATTAAAAATTAGTGCTATAAACAAACACATACAAAAAAAAAATAAGTGTATATATGCAGCTAACTCATATAAGTGAATCTTAAGAATGCACACTTTCTACAGGATGTTTTAATTTTATTAAAACTTCGTCCAACATAGTCACTGGTCCAGTATTTGTACCATCATATGGTACATTGATGTGTGTGTGTGTGTGTGTGTGTTTTACTGAAACATAATGGATGTGGTTGTTACAGAGGGTAGGCCATTTCGATCCAGTGACTCGAGTGAAGTTGACAGCGGACCAGCTCATACCCAACTTCACTATGAAGGAAGTGGTCGACTCTTTCTTGCAGGAGAACGAGTGGGCACTCGATTACTAAGCGACAATTTCATTTTTAAAATGTTGTTAGTGTGACTGCTTTATTTTTTTTTTAAAAAAATAATCTTTTCATCCACTTTTTAAATTAGTATCTTATGACTTTTGTAGAACTTCTCTTGAAAAAAATAAATAAATTGTATTTTTGTTCCTTTTTTTAAAATCTATTAATTCAAAATAATATATATTTTTTTAAATTAGTAATTACTATTAAGTTTCCTTAGATTAATATAAGTAAGCGACACCTTTTTTAGTACGTTTATTTTTATTTTAAAATATTGCTTTATAATTATTATTATTTTTTGTTAAAAATTGAATTATGTTTGTTTATTACGGTTTCCAATAATTCGAAATTAAAGTTAAATTCAAATTAAGTTGATTGATTTAATTGGTCACTCGTTTGTCATTGTCTTTTCTTGTCATTGATTTAATTTATATTGTCAGTATTTTTGGTTTATCTAATGTTTATTTTATGCTTTTGTTTTCCAACGTAGTTATGGTTGACAATATGCCTATCTATATAATATTCTTCTTAAAAGTATCGTCGAGCACAGATTTTATTGTCAAATTTTATTGAATTTTCACACGTATTAACAATCACTATGGCGCGAAATTTAAAAAGTCCTTTGATTATTGTTTTGTCTAATATTTACATAAAGCTAGTCGTTTAGAATAGTTTTCATGCAATAACATGTTTTAATAAAAAAAATAAAAAATTTGTTTCTTTAGAAATTTTTTAATTTATTTTGCTTGAAATATATATTTTTTTAAATTATTTTCGAACTTTTCAAATGTCTCTTATACAATAGTTTTAACCGCCATTTATTAGTGGTTTATCTTCTAAAATATTCTCAATAAAAAATAGTTTTTAGATTCTAAATCTGAATCGTAATAGAGAGATATAATATAAAACCGTCCCATTCGATAAACGTAGTTCCATTAAAGTTAAAATATACAGCGGGTTTTGAAAGAAGAATTATAAGGTTTATTTATTATTAATTAATGTATTTAAAATGAAAAGAGAAGAGCTTTTTTTTTTCAAATTAGTTCTTAAATTTTAGATACGAACAAGAATCCAAGTGCTCATTTCATTTCAACTTAGAGTTAAGTTGAGAACGTAACACGGAAGTGGCTCAAAGTATTTGGTGAATTGATTGGTTCAAATTAAAATTGAGTAAGCAATGACTAAGTTTCATTTAGAAACGAACCGTATTCCTCTGTAAATAGAGCTTAAATTTAAATACAGCATGTAAGGGTTCGTATGACGTTTAGATAAGGATTTGATGTTAGCATCTAGAACACTCCTTAGTGTGATTCCACTTTTGACCACACTTTTTAAATATTCAGTTTATTAAATATAAATTTGTTTTTAATATTAGTTTTTTATAATTTTTTAGTAATTAAATTTCACAGTGCATGATTGTCATTTATTTTATTTTATTAACAATTTTTATTAATTAACAAAAAATTATAGAGAATTTTTTTTTGTGAAATTTTTGTGAATGAAAAAGTAAAATCGCACTAAACGCGTAATTTTAAGATAAATATTTAAAATTTGTAATATTATTTGTTAATTATTATCCTATTATTAATATTACATATGTATATGTTTTGCTATCCTTAAAAAATGGTTGTTAATTGTATTTAAGGATGATATTTCATAAGTTGTTTCGTAAATATTTTCATTTACTTAATTTATTAATTTCATTTAACTTATATTTAATTATTATCTAACACTTATTTCTAAACAAGATGATAACAGTGTCTGTAAACCATTATTGAGTTTGTCTAGACATTTTATTTGATGTGATCATCTAACTCATAGTAATGTTGTTTAATACACTAAGTAACACAAGAGCCGTGCCATGCAAAATGTTAGCATTTGTGCTGTTTTGTATTTGGGTATGTGAGTAAGGGATGTCGTAGCCCTTATCCCATCCATTATCAATCCTACCATCAATTAGACCGTCAGCCTGTCTGTCGATTTAACATTAAAAGAAAACAATATAAATTTTTTTTTTTCATTAGTTTCTTCTCAACAATTTTGACAAGTATTTATGAAACAACTATGTAATTGTATAATATTCTATAATATTTTTGAGAATGAAACTTATCGTATCTGGTTTGTTGAATTGAAAAATATTTGCAAGTAAAAAGGTTTTTTTTTCACACTTTGAGGATCAAATATGTCACCTAATTAGTGTGATTCAATAAATAATCTTATGAACCTACCATAAGGCTAGTAATTGGTTAACAATCGCCGCAATATAGTATATAGTTTACACTGACGGTTATAATATTTATATTAACTACATGTTTAGAATGATTTTCTAGTACGTCATACAGTCGGAACGCATTACAATGTGATCAATAAAAGTTACTTAAATGACATTGATGTTTTATTTTTTAAACATGGCTAAGTATTATCATAGAGTAAATAGTACTTAACCAGTAAGTATGTACTATTTAATCTATATTTAATCTTTATGGTATTATATAAAAATAATACTTTTATTATCAACTTTTCACGAGTTTGATCGAGTATGAAATTAAGGACAGCCATCTTAACTAATATCGTAAATGCTAAAGTGAGTTTGTTTGAAGCCATTACTCAAATGATCATTAAATTTTGTATCTTGTTAGGGATTTAGAAAAGAAGATAGGGTACCTCTCATACAGAAAAAGTTCTGTCTTCGAGGGATAATCTAAAAATAAATTATGCAACGCCTGACAAAAATATATATAGAGTAATAAAGATTGAATAAATATGTTACGGTTGCGATAAATTTTTGTATGTCCATATAAATATTATCCATGCATATAAATAAAATTGAACTGTCTGTCAAAATAACTGCTATTTATTGAATGTATATCAAAGTATATACGATCTTTAACAAAAAACAATTTATAGTTTTTGTCTGTCTTTCTGCCTGTTTGATCCGGCTAATATCCACAACGACTGGACCGATTTTGACAGGGCTTTCACTGGCAGATAGCTAAAGCTGTAAGGAGTAAGTTAGTATACTTTTATTTTAAAGAAATAATATAAATTGTGGAGCAATAGAAGCAGTGTTTCCACGCGTACGCCGACGCCATACGAGCCACACCGTTCTTATAGTTTGAATATACCTACATATCTGTCCTTTACAAAACTGAATATAGGAATAAATCCTTTGGGTGGTAGGTATGTAGGTATCGGTATTTAAGCCGGTAGCTCGGTAGGTCGAACTTCTACTTCTAAATATATACTTGCTGTCGGCAGACGTGCTACCTAGTTAACTAACTACTATTTATGTAGGTAAGAATATACTTTTTAAGTAGTAGTAGGTAAGTATGGAAATTGGATATACAAAGATATATTATTTCGATGGATATACATGATTATTAAAGTGAAGAGATTATTAAGCGTTGGAAAATGAAAAATATAACACCTGTGACAATATCATTGAGTATTTAACGCCCGCCAACATTATCGGTGCTGCGATAGCGAAAGCGACAGTGGCGCCCATTTTATTAAGTATATTTTTGTAGACGATCTCTCGAGAACCTAACATTTTTTCAGGATAAAACTGTGTACCACCCAGGTGAACAAAGTAGGTGGGCCACGGGCAATACTCGGTAATAAACTATCTGTGTACTAAATTTCATCCAAATCCGCTGAGCCATTTTTGTGTAAAAGAGTCGAAAACATCCATTCTCACAAACTTTCGCGTTTATAAAATTAGTAGGATTTTTTATATTGTCTGGGCACAAAGAGAACGATGTTCAAGTTTTTCTTCTTTTAAAGATATGATGTCGCCCCGGGGTCGTCTTTTAGGCACACTTCTTTACCATTATGGCTGAGCTTAAACGATTTGCCCCTATTTCCAATTTTATTATGTAACTAGCTTTTGCTTGTGACTTCGTCCGCGGTACTCGACAGTAGATTACTTACAGGACACCACCATGAAATATCGGCTCGTGTGCAGTTACTGCCGCGAATCGAACTCGAGACCCCTAAGGCAGAGCGCTAAGGCAAACACCGTAACCACACGACAAATGGGTTCGTCAATAAATTAAACATAATTAGGGTTGACAGACAGGCTGACGGTCCACTTGTTGGTAGGTGGCTACCGTTGCCTATAACACAAGCAACGCCACAGATGATGCACATACGCTGCCGATTATAGTAGGATTAAGGATAAGGCATAGGGATATTTACTTAATGATATTGCTACTTATATTTATTTCTACTTAAAGTTAATGTTGGTATAATTTTACGCCATGAAGCCATAAAGACCTAATAAAATCATTAAGAAAAGAAGAAATAACTAAGTACCTATTTATTTCCTCGTATAAAGTTTATTACGATTTTTAATTACGAACAATACAGAGTAATTAATTAGCGAATAAAACCATAACTGCCACATTGAAATCTTTAATTGTTCTGTCATGATCGTAGCAATGAATTATTCACATTTTCAGTAGGTATGTAGCTACCTAGCTAATGAAAATTTGGTATTTGCGCGATCACAGACTAGTGATTAATTCTGTAAACTTTCTTATTGACTTATTGATATACTCGTATCTTAGTTCTTCTTTCGCTAGTTAGAGTTTCATGTACCTACCTCTCAAATAATGAGGACATTGAATGGGAACACCTGGATATGGCTGGTAGCTCGTCTGGCGATAGTAAACTAAACATGTTAATTCTGTTATTAAATTCATCATTTGCAACATCTGCTTTTCGCTAACTTCTTCTAAACCATCCAACGGATGTTGATACGGTTTTTACTAAAGGAAAGAGCGATAAACGAGGTAAGTTTGAGTATATAATTTGCAGAAAATGGCAAAGCCGGTGGTGGGTCGTTATTGTTTGTATAATACAATGTCATAATATTATTTTATATAACATTTACTTTAATTATCTTTTAATTTTACTTCTATTTAACTATTTATTGTCATGAAAATATTTCTTTAAAGTCTATCTACATTAATATTTTGAATCAAACATTAATAACAGTGATTAAAAGTTTGTTCATAACCAAGGACATTTTTTGTCCTTAGAAAAGGAATAAAAATATATATAATACATACGTGACAGAGGATTGTATCATTCAAGGGGACATTAAAGATAGTGCAAACATGTCAGAAGCATGTCACAGGCAGATGGCGATTATGTGGTTTTATTGCAATTTAGTGCGACAGCGTTTGCCTGGAGACGAGCCAGCCAGCAACAGTTTGGAGCCGGTGCATGGCACGCGTCGCCAACTTTCTTTTTCGCTTTCATTACTCTTTTATCAATGAAATAATGATATAAGTTAACCCATTACTTGAAACTCGTGCTTCACTTGAATTTTTCCCATAGAAAAACTTAAAACAATAATACACTTAGTAAATATGGAAATAAATTTAGTAAGTAGTAATAATAAATAAATAGCCATATTTATACTAGCCATGATAGTAAATATTTGGTAATATCAATAAGATAGTTCTGGTAAATTTCTGCGTATTAGATAAATTAAATTTTAATTTTAAATCAGTAAAAAAAAAATTACATTTAAGGTATTTTAAGTATATTTGATGGAATATTGATGGACTGTGACGAGTTCATGCAGAATATGCAGTTGAGTTCTACCTTTTTCATAATAAGTTTGGTAGTCAGGACAATTGCCCGTTTGTGGTTACCGTAAAAACGCAAGCAACACCAAAAGGCAATATAAATGCGTAGTGGATAGGATATAAAATAAGTAGTAAAGTAGAATGCCTCCTTGCATTCCTCACTGAAACAGAACTAACTCATCTCTTATTTTTTGTGTCATTTTGTAATGTTTATGACTCCACTTGCAACTACTGACTCTTTAGATAGGATTATATTGCGCGAAAAGTTTAGCACCATTTATAACTTTTTACCCGCACTCATAAGCTAGTGTTGTAATAATTACGAGAATGTATTGTTAGAATTCTAAATACTAGTGCACAGTTAACCTACTTTGTGTAAGCCTTTTGCTGAAACCGTTATTACAAAGAATGATTGCGTGTGCACCCTCAATTTATACATAACTTGTGTTTTCCTTTCTAAATTTAACGATGTCGGTCAAGTTTTGTACAGATCTAACGAAACGATAAGGGGTAAACATTTCCTTCGACGTTAATAACTACTGCAGTGGTCTAATTGGAGTTGAATCTTTAAATGATTTTTTATGGTAAATGACGATAGACAGGCTGAGAAGGCATATATAGTTCATGGTAGGTGCCAAGTGTGTTAAGAGTTGTAAGATCTGTTAGGTTGTGCTAGGTGTTATGCCGACCACTCCCCTCTAGGTGGGCCATGACCTTGTCGTGGTGGGGAGGCTTATCCTCGACAATCCGAGGCGACGTCGCAAGGGTCGATGGTTCTGTCCCACCAGCTTTTGCTCGTTCCATCGGATTGGTTTGTTGAGGACTAACATAATTATGGCGTTGCTTATGTTAATAGGCGATAGTATCAAGTGGACCAACAATAAATACTTTAAGCAGCTCTCAAGTTTTTGAAATATTATTTTGGTTAAAATAGAACTAAGTTAGGTATATATTACTATTGGGTTCTGTCCGCAATATAAATGAATGGAGAAATAATGACGGGGTTACCCCAACAGTGGCCGGTAGATACAACTTAACTAACAAATCTAACAATACAAATATTATATATATTTTAAATAACTAAAAAATTGAAGGAAATAAAAGAGAAGCTATAACCGCGGGTCATAGAAGTCAAAAAGTTTTTATGAGACAATGTAATATTTGTTGGTCTACTGTCTCTCAGAAATATTTTTAATCATATATAAAAAAATAATTAATCTTAAAGTAATTAATCTGTCGATCAACACGAAATGTTGTATAAACGTTATTAAGAGTACAGAAAATAGGACATAGGTACTCTTAATTTAGAAAACCTACATACTTACTATTCCCGAGTAAACAATACTAAAAATAAAAAAATCAACATATTTATATATGAGCGGTTCAGATTGAATAAATGCTTCAACGCGTAAGAAAATGATTTCTAGGCTAGTAGTATGTCAATTTCAATCGACAAGGGTAATTAATTTCAAATGACTTGCAAATACGCAGACGGATGTCAGTAAAAAGGTTCCATATTCTACTCTAAACTACGTGCAGTCTGTGATACCAATGTCGTCTGTAAGTATATCCCCCGCGAAGCTAAAGGATAATATGAAGTGATCACTTATCGTGTACGCAAGCGCGGTACATTCGCCCGCCCTACGCAGCGACCGCCCACCAAACTTCAATCTCCTTGTATAATTCGCACCCTCATTTATAGTGCACCGTTTTCAGCAATCATTCATAACATCCAGAAGCCACAGTACATGATACATACATATAATACATACACAGGTTGTTACATACATATAAATTGCACATAGATATTCTTACTTACAGTAAGAAATCGGTTGGATTTCTGATATTTTTCTAATTTGTAATTAAATTATAGCTAACATTAAAAGTTTACAATCATTCTTGTATATTAATTAATTACAACATTCAACAGCACAAATCCTGTTATTTCACGGTGATCTTCTGTAAGGGGGTGATTATTGCCGCCAGACGGGCTGCTCAAATCACTGCGAAACGCAGTATGCTCTGCCACTACCTTTCAGATACAAAAATTCAGACCAGAAACCCGTGACTCTTGTAACAGAGCGTTAAGGCATGCACCCTAACTACTAATCCAACGGGGCTCGTTTAAAGGGTCTATTGTCGATAAGGATGCAGCGTGTTTTGTCGTGCAGGCAATCGCCGAAAGTGTTGTGAGGACGCTCTGCGCATAGTAGGTCAGAGGCGCGGCGCAGGGCCGGCGGGGTGTAGGGGCACGCAGGGCGGGCGCGACGGGGACCGATTCATGGTTACGGGGCTCGGCCGTCAGCTGTTCGCGAGGCATGAATGTAGAGCGCGGGCGCCGCCGCTGTCGCGCATCGATTGATTGATACCTGAGCGGCCACGTGCGGGGCCGGGCGCACAGCCAGCCAGTCCCGCGCGGCCCCCGGCTCGAACCACGCGCCACGCGCATCACTACACTGTGACATGTGACACTTTCACGCTCACCAAATGGATTTCCCGAGGTGACCGGTGCCTGCGAGCCTTACACACCTCCGTCCTCGTAAGTACTGTACTACCAACGAGTTTCTATCTATTACAGTTCCTCAATCCTCCAGTCAGTTTCCAGTGAAATTTTAAATCAAAAATCCATTATCTAATTCAAAACTGATCGCTGGATGACGCTTACATTGAGAGGTCATAACATACCGCCCGATGCTCGTAACGCATAAACACGGCGACCATCACACCCGTTAGTAAATAATGGGTTTTCCAATAGCATTTACAATTTATGCGATTGCGCTGTGAAATGTTTACCGTCACCCATTCTCTGATGCCATCTTTTCATTACATTAGCAACGGAAATTTTCCACAGGAGCGTTTTTCCTATCGATCGTCCTTTCCTAACTTTCGCTCGTTTCTGACTGAATATTTATAAAATTCCCAACTCGGTTTACGTAATCGAAGGACAACAGTATCTGGAAACGTTTTGTATTGGTCACCGCTGCCCACTGAGTCATTTTTGTAAATAATTGTGTATTTATTTACCGAATATGTCATACTTAATGTCCTTGTTTGTGGAGCAAGGCAAGCCGTTTCGCCTCATTATATTTATTTTTATCATTATCAGAGTTAGTACAGACCTTTAGTCTACTTGTTGCCATAAAATTTTACATCAACACTGCATACCGTATAAATAATTATAATTTATAACCTTTTATTAAATTCAAATTTGGTGTATGAGTGCAATTAACTAAAAAGCTAAATTAAGTTTCGCTGGTTGAATTAAGTTTAACCAGCGAAATCCTTGTAAGCGTTAGGTAATGCGTTTTTAAACGAATAACCCTAGAAGTATGAAACGAAATATAACAACAATAATGAACAATCCAAATAAAATTCTCAATTATTTTTTTGCAAAAAATACGTTTATATTAACGTATAAACATAATTGATGAACATAATAAACTACAGATAAACGTCTATATATATCTTATTAGCTGGTGCCCGCGACTTCGTCCGCGTTGAACGATGAAAGCTTTGTAACTCTTTCACGCAAAAACTACTGAACCGATCACCATGAAATTTTGCATACACGTTGTCCGTGACACCAGAAAGGACATAGGGTAACTTTCATCGTTCAACGCGGACGAAGTCGCGGGCACCAGCTAGTGCTTAAATAAATATCCCAAAAAGTATGGTCGACTTTTTGAAATTATTTATTTTGTTATTGTTTTTATGGCTTTAAATAAAAATAAAATAAAAAGATTTATTGTAAGTACATATACCATTATGTTTTTGTATTGTGTATGTACTACGAGTATATATTTTCCATTTGAATCCGTTCGGCAGCACTGCCGGCTACCGGATATAGGAATTTCCATTCCAGCTTCACTGAAAATTTAAGTAGTGTTCAGAGAAATAAAGAAAATAAAATTTTGTACCAAATAATTCTCAATAATATATTTTTTCTTACGTAAACAGTTATATTTTGTGTACGGTATGGTTTAATATAATATAATATAATATTAATTTGAAGGAAATAATAAGAATATCATTTCATTGACCACTTTTACATTATAATAAATAATTTGGTGCCTTTATTTTAAATGATTACGGTTGTCGAAAAATCATAAGACGAAGTTTATTCTGTAAAATATATATTTCTAAATTGAACAAATGATTTCCTTTCCTTATATGTAGGTCCTTTCGACCTACATATAACAAGGTGTTGGATGACGTTTCTTAAAGTAACGTTTTAAAAAAAATTATATTTAATTTTATTTCTAAAAAACGCACAGAGCACAGCTCAGTTTTTAATATATAAATAAATGAAATACAATATAATAAACACTGATTCATCCAAAAATATCAAAAATTATATCATGATCTACATCACCTCGATATACTCGATACCGATGGACACGGACTTCCCGCAAAATTAAAATATATATAAAAAAAAAAATTTTTAATGGATTTCTTCCTTCTGCGATTAATAGGTCTTTTTCTCTATCGTTTTTTATGGGGAATAAAAATCCGCGTCGCTCAGGGTGCACTTCACCTTAATTATTTTAGGATATCATTTATTCATTGTCAGCCTAAAATTTTATACCTAACTTGGCAGCTACTTCTAGAGGAGTCTGAAACGAGTTTGACCTTGAAGAGGTTTCTGAAAAAGCAGGATGATAAATTTTCTCGTTAACAAACTATTCATGATGAGTCTAAGGGTGACTTTCAAAATTAAATTTCTGAGAATATGTTTTTGTCTAGTACCTATTGATTCGTTAGCTAATTTTTAATTCCATGTTATTGTAAACGATATTAATGACACTACGAGTAAGCTACATATCGATTCTTCGTGTGAACTAAAAATTGAAAATAAATCCGTACTAATATTATAAATGCGAAAGTATGTTTGAATGTATGGATGTATTTAACTCTTTCACGTAAAAACTACTGAGCCGATCATCATGAAATTTTGCATACACGTTGCCTGGGACACCAGAAAGGACATAGGGTACCTTTCATCGTTCATCGCGGACGAAGTAGCGGGCACCAGCTAGTATACCTATATAGCAAGAAATTTAAATGGTTCTACAAATCCAAAAAATTCAAGAAAAATTAAAAATTGAAGAAAGTGTTTCGTAAAATTTTGGCGCCACCACACAAAACGAATACTCTTTTCGTCACCTTTGAGAATAGGAAAATTTCGCACGAAGTCAAGATCGTCGAAGAAGTAGCTGAAGCAGCAATGCCGACTGAAAAAAGAAACTATTATTAAAATTATCGTAATGCAAGATTACAATATGCATATCAACTGTTACGCTAACAGAGACAAATCGGGTTTTACATTGAATTTTCAAGGAGAGGATAGGATATGCCACGCGATGCTTTCATGTTTCACATTTCTATCTGATGATTGATCTATTAATCTATTAATCTGATGATTGATCTATAAATGGCGTCGTTTCTTTAATTTTGAACTGTAATATTAGAAAATTTAAGCTTAAAATAGACTGTGATGAGAAATCTTTGTAAAGAGCGCGATATGTAAAATTATTCCCACGGTTGAAGCGACTTTCGCTGGGTTGAACTCGATATTGGAGTTATGCAACATATAAGCCGCGAGGCCAAGAATTCCTAGGGATTAACCTAGAACAATTTGCTATGAAATTTATAGCATAATCATCTCTGAAAATTTTCTATTTTAATCGCTTATGTAAACTGTTCTGTTATGCTGTGCTGACCAGAACTGTCCGACATTTTAACAATTTTAAGGACACAAAAAATAATTTCACGACAAATAGTGTATAATTGTACACTAATATATAAGTCGTGTGACATAATACGAAATTACTGACAGTTGTTATGATAACATGGATAAATTGGGATTTATATTTAATTTTCTAGGATAGGTTATGACCTAGATAGCGAAGTCATAGCAACGTCGGCGACTGCACAGGATTATCTGTCTCGAACCGGTTGACATGTCTTGATAGGATTCTAGCTACGTTCAATATTGTGTATAAATAATATAGCTTTTAAAAATTCAAATAATAATATAATAGAGTATGGTTAAATATTGTAAAATATTAGCTATCTCTTGAATTCTTCTCTTGAAATTAAATATTAAAAAATCTACTATATTTGTAATCTCCGTTAGCCTAACTAAATGATAGAATTGACAGAAATTATGCTCTTAAGGCAAATAAAATTGGACTTTTTAAGCCTACTCCTCGTTTATGGCTAAAACAAAAAGCTTAAAAAAAAAATAAACAAAAAAGTGCACATAAATTAAAAACATTGATATCAACTTCAACGAAGCGAAAACAAAAATGATGGTGTTTTACATAATAAATGCTCAGTCAACAGTCAGCTGAATTTGAAGTAGATTCATTTTTCAATATCTAAGACGTGAGCCTGAATCCTGATGAACTCACGTGCAGATTAAAATAAATAATCACTCGGTTTAGGCACCAAGTTCACTTAGTCCTTTGTCTCTTTATAGAACCTTCTGGATGAAAGGTACCCCATATTCATGTATCCCACAATGTGTGGAAGATTTCATGATGATCGCTTTATGAGTTAAGGTGTGAAAGCGTAACAAACAAACAAATATTAAGTTAGAAGTACAAACGAATATTCTACTGTTTTATCATCCATACTAGTCCATACTAATATTATAAATGTGAAAGTAACTCTATCTGTCTGTCTGTTACATTTTCACGCATTAACTACTTAACCGAAAATCATAAAATTTTGCATACCTGAAAAGACCTTTCATCCAGAAAAGCACTGTTCCCGAGGGATCATTTAAAAATAAAGAAAACTAACGCCTGGCAAAAGTGTAATAGCAATGCAGATGTCGGGCGCAAACTATATTGCTAATATAGTTTTTAGTTTTCAACGCGAACGAAGTCGCGGACACCTGCTAGTATGTAGATAATTGTATAGATGAATAAAAAGTTTTCATATATACTTGTTGTGTAATGCTTTTGTTTAATTGTATTGCACAAACATCTCATTTGCGAGATCAGTTACTGTGTCAGTTTGGCAAATGGCTAGATACTAATTTAGCTTCACTCCGAACAATTGTTTACCTTTTGCCTTATATTATTTCTCTACTTGCACTAATGAGAAAGGGGCGATGCTTGATGAGATTGCTAAGGGTGTATATTTATTGGGGGCTTTCCATTTACGAGTTTCTTTTTGTTTTTCAATGTGAAAATATTTTTTTCATTTTAGTCTTGAGTTCAATCACATGTAACATCGAATTTGGGATACAATTGTGACGGAAAACAAAATTTCAAAAATTTGTAAAATTTTAAATGTAATTAAAATGTATTTATATGTAAAAATTAATTCAATTAAAATGTGTTTAAATGTAACTTTTGTAACATTTATTTTATTAACAAAAATAGACGAAGACTGTAACGTATTCTGATGTAACTAGTTTTAAATTTATAATTTTTTTTATAATCTATGTATACTCTCGGAAAGTATCATAATTTTCTTTACGAACTATGACGATGCTTTGACGTGTAAAAAAAATCAGTCCTATTCAATAATTAATACAGTGACCATGTCGAAGAAGAAAAAATTCTTTAAATCTAAAATTTCAAATATTCACTGGAACCCAATATGTTCAAAAAAAATTATTTTGTTCGTCGCACAAAACTAACTGGCTCTCTCGTACGCCGTTAAATCACATTTTTTTTATTTGCTTTCCCAAACTTTAATTAATTCCTGCAAATAGAACCAAACGAATCTGCCGTCTATTCGTTTGCTATAAAGAACAAAATGTATAGTAATAAATAAAAATATTTTACTTTTCCGACTTATGTAAAAGTTAGTGCAGATCGATTTAAAATTATACACATTTACTCTATTATTTTCTTTTTTCTATAGGTACTAATATTATATAGAGGTAAAGTTTTATGTTTCTTTGAGATTACTCATCTGATGATGTATATTAGATTTTAGATAAATTAGAAGAAAAGTCAGATTTATGATAATACAATATTTTCTTGGCTTTTTCTTGATCTATTATTGGCCAAATTTTTTTATGAAGCTTTATGAAAAGATTTAGCAACGACTTCACTCAAGCGTGTTCGAGCATAATCGAGGTGTTTTGGCGACCTTCTAATCACAATTTTAAGCTGTCTCAAGTGTAGAGTTGAACACTGGTTGGCAGCCTTATAGGTTACGTTTTATGGGAATAAAGGGCGAACGAAAGACCTGTACACTGGTCCCATAAAAACGTTTTATACAAATGACTGCGAAATGCAACGTGCCCCTACTTGCCAGATATAACCAAAGCCAACTTTGAGAAGTTCATTTCTAAGGTTGGACCTATCGGGAATTTAACCACTCAGTCAAGGCGCTCGTCAACTCCTAGTGACTGAAACACACGAAAATCTATATGGATCTGATATGGATAGATCTCAATATAACGAGTTTTGGAGATAACGAACAATCGGTACTAACATGATGGATGGCTGGTGCTGACTTAGTTCAAGTTATTGTTCGAAAGTGGACCGTCGGCCGCGTCGCTTAACTGATTTGTGATCGCAGCTCCTCACTCCGAGAGGGGCCAATTTTGAAGACACTAATCGAAAAATATACTACTTAACTAGCTTTTACTAGAAATTTTTTCGCGCTCTTTTTCCTAAGGCGTTTATTCAATCTTTATTGATCGTTTATATATTTAGATGATTTAGATTTTTTTCTTTTTATGTTAAGGTCGGCAGACAGGCTAACGGTCCATTTGATGGCAGATGGCTACCGTCGACTATAACACAAGCAAACCAGCAGGTGCTGCAAGTGCGCTGCCGACTACAGTATGCTTTAAAAACTCAAGAATGGGTAAACAGATTTGGATTCGGTTTTCACAATATGGAAAGAGGGTTAAACGTGGAAGATTTTTATACCTATATAAAGTTACACTCCGGGCGAAGCCGGGAGCGGGTCGCTAGTAACTACATATAAAGAGAATAATTTTTTGTTAACTGTTTTTAATTGTATAAATGAATAAACTTAGTTAATGATTTTAAAATAACAATAATAGCTTCGTTACGCGAATACGAATCTCAATTCTCAAGTAAGCCATGGTCCTTTCATAAATAAGTGATGAACCAGCGGTTTTGGTGTTTGTTTCGTTTCGCCAATAAGATATTGAGGTAGCCGCGCGTTATCTCCCTGTAATGTAATGCTTTTGTTTGCCATATTATGATGAAACTGCGAATTATGTCTCAACTAGCTTAATAAAATATTAATTCCATCTGATAATCATGATTAAAACCATTGAAAATATTAAAGGTGCCTATACGAAATCCATCAAAAACCAACGTCTTGCAGTTCATTTATTGGGTAATCTGTCACTTATGAAAACAAGTTTTTAATTCACATAGGTAAATAAATCCCTTAATTACTGTTTATTAACGCTTGAAAATGAAAATTATCTTATTTAGCTGTTGTAGTGATCTATTTCCCAAAAGCATTTTTGAGAAAACGGCTAAAACAATGTCTGTTTCGGTAAGTAGATCTGAATAATTAGAGCATTTAAAAAAACAATAAAATTACTTGCAGACTGTCTATAAGTTTAATTTGTTGTTGCAAAATATTACAAAGCAGGCCTAGAAATTCATTAATTTTTTTTTAATAAAAACTCATTTGAAATTTGCCTTATTGCAAAGACACAAGGCTCAAAATGGCTTCGCTTTGGTATGTTACAAAACTTGGTCTTACTTGATTGGACTGTTTGTACCAAGCAGATGTACTCGTCCACAACTTCGAGTGTTGAATTCCCAACTGTTAGTGGGGTGTGCACAACAGGAACATTAGACATTAGACATAAATTCAAATCCGGTCATAACATTCAAATCGCAACGTGAGAAATGTATAGGCGTCCTTAATCCCATTGAGAAATTTGGTTGTTGAAATTGCTCTCATGGTGTATGTACTTACGCTTCCAATTCTATTTGTAGGATGAACTTGTCGCTTCACGTCAAGACAATTGTCGATCGTACTCAATTTTTGCATATCCTGAAACTCTCCTGTCGTTATTTCCATGTCGGTAGAAACGTAACATCAATGAAGTGTACTTAATGAAAACAAAAGGAAAAAAAGCCTAACTTTAAATCTGATATACGGAATATAACCTGATATATGTTCCTTTTGATATACGGAAACCTAAAAATGTTTGAAAATTTTTCACACAAAAGCTACTTAACGGTTTTTGATGAAATTTTGCAGTATACATAGTTTTTACGTCAACATAATGTATAGGCTATAAAGATATATACTTAAGTCACAAATAAATAATAGTTGTACAAATCAGTTTTACTAAAGAAGTACCTACTTTAAAGGTAGTGAATGGTTTAAACTTTAAATGGCTCACAGACAGACATGGACGGCATAATTGGTTTGTTTCAAAGAGACAACTGTAAAGAATTTATACTCTCCCCCGGCTTTGCACTGATACATTTTTTCTACAAATACACAAACCTTCTTTGTTTAACGCCTTTTTCATCAATAGAAACAGTGATAAATATTCATTTTTTTATATCCGTACTAATATTATAAATGCGAAAGTATGTTTGGATGTATGGATGTTTGTAACTCTTTCACGCTAAAACTACTGAATCGATCACCATGAAATATTGCATACACGTTGTCTCGGACACCAGTAAGGACATAGGATACCTTTCATCGTTCAACGCGGCGAAGTCGCGGGAACCAGCTAGTGTTAAATAAATGCACAATTCATCAATTGAAAATTGATAAAATAACCTTACAGATGAAAAGATGAAATAAGTTTTACAGATGAATGATAAGATAGAATGCTCACGGCAGCCCTGCATTGCTAACCACTGATTTTCCGCATTTCATATTCCGCTGGTTTTTCAACGCTGGTGCCAAAGAATCAACATTTTACTGCAGTTATTAACATGAACGACATTACGTAAAAACATGGCCGATGATTGAAAAAGATGGCGCAAAAATGTTGGCTTTTTGACGCTATTAGACTTTACGTTTGATAAATTACATGAGCCATCGTCTGATTCAATTACTGAATACAATGTAACCCAAAAGCGAGACTTGGATCGATATTAGCTTGATTTATGTACAGTCAAGTGTAAAAATATGTATCTAGTAAATCATTACAGTAACATGTACCTATGTACTAAAGGAATCATTACATATAAATATTTTTTTTTTTTTCATCATTAATGTCGCAAATGTTCCAAAATTTTAATCGCCTTACAGAAGAAAACTGTGAAATTATACTCGTAGCTATATCTCTTTCTAATCCTTTATACTTAGTCCTACCAAGGTCTGCAGCGCATTTGCGACACCTGTGGCGTTGCTTGTCTTATAGGCGACAGTAGCTATCTACCATCAAGTTGACCATTAGCCTGTCTAACGACCATTACATAAAAAGAAAACAATTCCGTTTGTGAAAACTCAAATTTTATCGGACGTTTGGCATAAAATTGGAATATGTTGGTAACAATAATAATAATAATAATTTTATTATTATGTTTGCAAGGCGACAGATTAGGCACAATAAAGTCAATCTGTCGCCTAACAAAATATATATTTTATTTATAAGTATCATGATATTATTACAAAATTATAACACAAAAAAATACAATTATTATTACCGAGAATAAGTGCACAGTTTTTTCTTCGGAGAGAGGTTTTATATAGAAAAGGGAAAAGCTCTCAAAAGGTGCCTACTTATTTCTTTTGTAACGAACTTAAATGTATTAGAAATCTGTGTAAGCTATCACAAAATACAAATTTGAAAGAATATGTCTTGAATATGAGACGTACCTATAACGATCGGAAGTGCATTCTATTTAGCTAAACATGAAAATGGTCAGATTTTTGCTCTGAAATGTGATTTTCTCTTATTATGTTACAAATGAGAATACACAAAATGAAATCTTACAAAAGACCATTGTGAAATAACAGCATATTTTCTGTTGTGTTTCGGTGAATGAGTAAGGGTAGCTATACATATAGCCGGGCGGTGGAATCGAATATGTGTAGATGAACGTTCGATAAATTGCTATACTTATAGCCGTGTCGGCAAAGCCGACGGTAATATAATATGTAGATGAACGTTCAGCAGAAAGGCCTCTTGGCCTACCCGCGCATTGACTACTATATACTAAACAAAACCCGGGTGATTTTGCCGATTGATTAAGCCGAATTAAAGTCAAATATATATAGAAGGTACTTCGGGTCGGCTTTGTTGTTCAACAAATATTGTCGAATGAAATGTGTCGGCCCGACTATATGTATACAACCCTAAGAGATGCTAGAGTCCATAACTTCCCAATCCCTTATCCTGAATCCTACTATGGTTGGCAGAGCACTTGCAGCACCTATGGCGTTGCTAGTGTTATAGGCGACGGTAGCCATCTACCATCAGGTGGACCGTCAGCCAGTCTTTCGACCTTATTATAAAAAAAATGAGAATACGTATTTAAAATAAGACTTACTTGCCCAGTTCATACTGTAGTTAGTTTATTTATATTTATGGACAGTTACGCCATTCTTGCTTTGATTTGTACTTTGCTTCCCGTTTGAAATAAATACAGTTGTAGGAAATATCCGCGCTGTTTGTTACGTAACTTGAAAAGTGCTATAATGGAACGTTGGGTGTTTATTTAGACTCTCTATAGAACAGTATTGAGTACAATGTTATCACAATGCGAATTCAAACTGATTACGTATCAATATACTTCCAATGTTATTTAAGATTTGAACCAGAGTTAATATAAGGTAGGGGGTATTTTTATGTTAAGCTCGACAGACAGGCTGACGGTCCACTTGATGGTAGGTGGCTGCCGTCGCCTGTACTGTAACACAAGCAACGCCATAAGTGCTGCAAGTGCACTGACGACCATAGAAGGATTAAGGACCAAATTCAGAAGGTAGAAGGATAGACCAAATTCAAATTGTAAAATAGACAAAAAGCTTCGCACATATACTTTTTTTTGCAAACTATACATACATATCTTCCTTGTTTATCGCTCTATCCATTAGTGAAAACCGTATCAATATTTCGGTGGTAAATTTGTTTAATTGATTTTCTTAATTGTTTCTACATTGTACAAAAATATATAATAGTATAAGGGCCTCTTTCACCAACTACAAGTAAAGTGTTGATTAGTTACTTTTAGAAATAATTTTATGTTTTATTAAATTATGCACTCCGTTTACTGCATCCTTCGATAGGCCCTAATTGAATTAACACTAATAGGTGTAATAAAGCTGAAGTTTTTTTTTGACGAAACAAACTAAACTCAAAAAAATCTAATCGAATTAAAAAAAACTTTCAGCATTTGATAGCCTATTCTTTAGAAAGATACGTTATGACTCTTAGATAGAGAGTAAAAGGAAAAAATAGTCTGAAAGAACGCTAAGTGAAAACGAAGTAATAGCGCATAATGCATACCGGCGATGAGTTGCATTGCCACGTGTAGCGCTGATGAGAAACGAACATTGCATGCCTTTATCAAATTCAAAGTGAAACCGCGGGTCATAGCTAGTAATATTATTAGTTTCATTAACCTAATTTACTAAAGCACTTCTAATAGAAATTAATGAACTAAAAAGAGTCTTCAAAAGACGGCGCTCGTATTATGAAGTCTCAACATTGAGGTACACACTCAACGTGCGAGCTCTTGACAGTAAAACGAGAGTGAACTAACTGTTTGCTTTACGGTGTAGCAATTATAGGGTGAAATGAAACAGCCATGGTTCAGTTTTAATCAAGGTTGTCTTGACGACTGGCATATAAGTTCGATACAAGTTTCTCAATACATTAAAAAATATTGTACGGTTTCAATGGTCCTTAAAAACTTTTTTTAAATGAAAAAAATTAAAAAATAAATAAAATTGCTTAACGTAGGTTTATGAATGCGTATTTTTGTTAAAATTTCTATAAAGGTACAATTGGTATTCATCTGTACATTTATAATCTATACTAATATTATAGAGAGGATGTTTGTTAGTTTGTTTGCATTGAATAGGCTCCGAAACTACTGGACCGATTTGAAAAATTTCACTGTTGGGAAGCTATATTATCAGCGAGTAACATAGGCTATATTTTATAAAGGTACGCGGGCGAAGCCGCGTGCAACAGCTACATACATAAATCATAATATGTATGTAGCATTTTCCAGCATCATCATTACAAATTCATGTTTCCAAGAAAATTTAACATGTCATAACTTCGCCTGTTATACTCACCAAAGCTCGCGGTTTCGAAATATAAGAATACATTATAATTTATTCATCTTCTTGTGACACACGACGAACCATTTTCAACAACAAAGAATGCCTCTGTTTGCACTACCAACAAACAGCTGTGGCCGTAAAGCGGAAACGACATATTTTTATTGAAGCTTGCCAGAATTCTTAACTCGTTTCTACTTCCTATAGCTACGCGAACGTACGATACATTATTAAACACTATTTAAATTTTAAATGTACTTTACTTTCTTGTATGATTCCTGCATGTTATTTCTGCTTCCACTTATAATTTATTAAAATTAAAGAGTAATAATAAAATGCTTCATACCAAATCGCCTGTATGTAAAGGGTTTTTCATTAACAGCGCTCGAACTTT
Source organism: Synanthedon myopaeformis (assembly GCA_944738685.1). Classification (NCBI taxonomy): domain Eukaryota; kingdom Metazoa; phylum Arthropoda; class Insecta; order Lepidoptera; family Sesiidae; genus Synanthedon; species Synanthedon myopaeformis. The sequence continues at coordinate 7,811,980 of OX122924.1, read as the reverse complement.
GAAATGAAATAAAACAACCTGTTTGACTGATTTTGCCACAATTTTTATTTTATTTTAAAGGACATTTAATGACATTATGTACGGAATATAATTTCGGCCAAATGGCCGCCATGGCTTCGCTGTAGGTCGTTTATCCTGGTGGACCAATTTTGGACTAGTTGGTGCCCGCGACTTCATCCGCGTTGAAAAATTAAAATATAATGACCAAATATATGACCAATAATTTGTTCAAACTTTATTTTTATATTTTTGACAGGTATTGGATTTTTTATTTTTATATGATCCCACGAAACAGTATATTTTCTGGATGAAACTATATCCGTTTCTGTATCCAGCTAGTCTTAAATGAATCCGAGAAATACAAAGTTTTCCAGTAACATTGCAACATTAGCCGTAACATATACAATTTTCTTAGTAAACGAAGTATTTATTCGTGAATTATGAACTGGAACGAAGCAGCCATTTTCTAATTCAGTTTAAGGCGGCCGACATTGTATAATTCTGTAACAAAACAGAGGTGTCATTATAATAATGTTCGCCACGGAGCAGCGAATGCTCTGAACGTAATAGGCTGTACACAGTGGAACTGAATAAATGATGCCAGTAACGTGTTCACTGACATAAGTGACAGCGGGTTATGGCCTTTTTGATTTACAGGTGAAATAATTTACTTGTCTTTTGTAGTATTAAAGTCTGTGTCTCATTTTATTATTTATATTACTTAAAATTATATTTAAAAACTCAAGATTCACAGCATCTTTCGAATTTGTGAGCTCATTTCGTTCAGAAAAAATGCCGATGTTTGCTTTCAAGAACTACAAAAATATCACATCAGGAATGGGTTTTTAAATATCATCTCATTTATCACAAGGCTGTCAAGGGCAAGCTATGATGGTTTTTTTTATTAAAAATATAAATATATTAAATAATATTGTTGGCTGACACAGACTTTATTTTATAATACGTATAGTATAGGTAAGTAATTTTCTGAAAACGTAAAATGCTCTCAAGAATGAAACAACGTTGCAGATATTGAAGATATGTCAAGATGTTCGGCCGAGACAAGTAGCCATCTTTGCCAACTTCAGATGATCTATCTATAATCGTACAGAGATTCTTTACGATATATTTTTTGATAATTTTTTAACAATGGCTTTATGGACCTGTGCTGACAGTTAAATAAGAACACGTGTGCTGATATGTTTCCGTGCGTAAGTCCCTACTCACGCTTGGCTCTGGTAGAGCACACTTGTTTACTCGTCATATTATGTCTTTTCGGAGTAATTTAAGTTGGCAACGAATTTTCATTATTCCGATATTACTTGTGTTTCTTGGTAAAAGTTGCACCCACCATCAATATATCGGCAGTCTGCACAACCTTCTACAATAAAAAAATCGAAAATACTTACAATGTTTATTTTTAACCTTTCTTCTAAAGAACTAAATTCAACATTATGACATCCTAGACAGTCTGATGTTTGGGCTATTATACTCTAAAAGACGTCCACGCGATTAATGCCCTGCGTAGCCAACAATAATTTCTGTCGAAAACAGTTTTTCCCTACGTAGTGTTTAATTTAATTTAATTATAATTCATACAAACTTCCCGGTGGAAAATTTGTAATTGATTGTGTGAACTGCTTCAAACTCCGTTAATTAATTTAGAAGAAGTTTGTCTAACAGTGAAAAAGCAACAAATTGGTTACGTAGCTCAAACTATCTAAGTAGACTAATAGAGATTTAGTTTCTTAGTATTTACAGATGACAGTAATAAAGTCTCATATAGAACTTGCAAATGTTTAATTAAGCTCTTAGAATTTTTTTTTTCAAAATAAACAAAAATATAACCTATAACAATAGTATAGTTGATTATTATAACTTAGTATATACTCAAGCACAACAAATACGGCAGATTCGATCTAAGTGCTCGGTAAGTTAGTTAAGTGGAAGTTAGAAGTTTACACTTAGCAGTAACTTAGTACGAAACACTACTTTGCCACCGGCGTTTTGTATAGAGTTACTATGCAATGCAGATTTAGGAATTCAGTATATATTTAGTCATTTTTTCATGTAAAGGCAGGCTGAAGGCCACTAGATGTCCAAAAGAGCCTATAAATACAAGCAACAATATATGTGTATTGATGATATTGATAGGATAAGGGATAAGTTAAGGAAGGATAGGATTTAGTAACACGAAATCACAATGAAATGAAATATTATTTTGATTCGATTTTGGTAATTAATAAAAATAATGGTACTTAAATAAAATATAATTGTGTTAATTAATAAAAAATGTATGGTAAACAACATATTTTTAGGTTATTCTATAATTTTGTTTGACACGAATAAAACAGACACGAATTCAAATACAATTATTATTACTACTAGCTGGTGCTCGCGACTTCGTCCGTGTTGAAAAAAAAAAAAGAAAAAAGCAGTATAACGCTTGACCTCGTATTGCTATAACACTTTGGCCAGGCGTTTTATTTTTTATTTATTCCTTGGGAATAGTCCTTTTTTTCTGGATGAAAGGTACCCTATGTCCTTTCTGGTGTCCCAGACAACATGTATGCAAAATTTCATGGTAATCGGTTCAGTAGTTTTTGCGTGAAAGAGTTACAAACATCCATACATCCAAACATACTTTCGCATTTATAATATTAGTATAGATATAGATATAGATTTTCAACATAAAAAAATTAATAATATAAACTTAAAATCGCTACTGCGCCCTCTTCCGCTTTGTTTCAAGGTCGTCGGTCTCAATCACTGGTCGAAATGATCAGCTGCATTAATGTTTTATGGTAACCTGTTAGCACAATGAGCAGTTTTTTTCTGCTCTTTTCACAGAACATTGTTGAACTTAATTATCATATTCAAGGCGTAGAAAAAGTATATCAAATATCCAGATAAGTAGAATTAAATTAAGTATGAATTTTCTAATTTATTAGCTAAATATTCGACCTAAGTCTACCTACACGGGTATATTAATTGATAATACGAATTTTTAATAGAGTTTGGCTATAGTGTATTCAAATTTTTTTATTGATAATTTTGTTTAACGTATTAAACACCTCTTAAAGAAAAGAACGTTGAAATAAAAGTACTTATGCTGATGCGTGAGAAAAGGGATGCCAAATTCTATTCCTTATATACATTGTCTCTTGTTTTTTATCTCATCACGTTTTCAGCGCATTTGGGGTGATGTTTGTATAATATTTTAAAAATAAATCTACAAATACCATTTAATAAATAATTACATAAAGTTATTATAATTATAGTTTTTTTTTTCACTGCGTAATGCGTATTCAAGTTATAAAGACAATTATGTCAAGGGCAAACATTACACACAAAATATTACTTTGTGGGTAGTTGCTACTTTCCCCACTGTTATGACAACAAAATTGTTTGAATAATTGTAACATCGCCATTAATAATTCATAAGAGTAACGTCAAGTTTCAACTTAGTAGCTGTTTTATGGCTATGTGTTAAAATTAGACATTTATTTTATAAATAATATAACATTTAGGTAATAAACTTTCTTGTGTGGTGCCCACATAGAACATACCTACTAAAAATTTAACAATATTTTGGTATAAACGACAGGATAATTCCTAGCAAATAATGGACTTTTTTTTTACTTATTTATGATAAATATTTTTACTTAAATAATCACATTTCCAATTTATTGAATAAAAAAAAAATCTACTTAGCTTACTTGGCCTAAGCAAATTTCTCTTGAAACTATTTGTAAATCGGTATAGTAAAACATCTGAAGAAGAATTAGTTTCAACCTACTGACAACGGTATCATTTATATCTGTAAAACCACAAAACTTAAACGACTTAAAATCACAATCATGTACCTACAGTACATAAAAAAGTGGTAGTTTTAAATGGCTGTCCGATTTTTTTTTCGATTTCACGCGACGCGACAACTTTTGTTTCGTTAACGTTTAAAAAAAATCAGTTTTAAAACTGTGTACATTTGTGTTGACGTGGATAATCTCGTTTGCTCTCTCTCCAGAGACTCTAACGATGTATTCGCTGTGCTATCTTTGAGTTTACAATTCACATGCTTTTACAGTGACCAAGGATGAACGATTGAAACATATAGTTTCATTTTATATATAAAGAAATGTGTAATTTTACTATCTTGAATATCCAGAGAGAGTTTCAATTATTTATTAACAAAGACAGTAAAGTAAAACTTCTGTATTATCTTGAGTTGAGAACAAGATTAAATTGGCTTCAAACAAGTTGTGAGGAACGGTACTTCAATGCCTTTCAGCGGTTTTGTTGTACCAAATGCAAGTTTGACTGCACGTAGTGTGGAGTACTTCTCCCACTTACACTATTGTACACTAAGTACAATCGAGGAAATTATAATATTGTTTTGTTGAATGTTGAACTCGTAAACATTCCTTTTCCGCCTTGGTACTTCAAACTAACCAGACAGCTTTGTTGTCAACAAAACCGATTACTTAGTTAGACGGCTTAAAACGAAACATCTGGCTAAATAATAGATAAAAGTTGCATCGCCAATTAAGCAAAAAAGTTTAGTATATTTAGTATAAGAAATATTAATTACCGAAATATTACGTAAGGAAATAGGTCCACAGCGCTTTGGTATAAGCGGTGGTAGGTGCCTTTAGTGGACTGATTATTACTTACTTACTATTTGAAGAAACTAAGATACACAAAATCTCTATAAAATTTAATCTAAATCTGTTATCATGAATTATTTTCTAGTAATATTCTAGTCTATATAAATAACAGGTAATACTACGAGTAATATAAAAAACAAGCATCCCCATGATGTTTCTTTGGTCTTTTGGTTACTGTAGTCTCATATTAGATACATGTATATATATGTAGTGTAAGTTATTTATAATAAAAAAAATATCATAATTTCCCATGGTATTTTTATGATGTTTATGAAAGGTTTTTTAAGGTTTTAAAAATTCCTGAACGGCTTTATGAATGAACTACTACTGAATTGAAACATAGTGAAACTTCTTTTCGAAATTCGAATTGAATACTACTTTACCATCGGTCATCGCCGGAAATACAGGAAATCGACCGTCGAGTTCACTATGCAGCCGCAGACGTAATTCATTTGCCCTACTTATTGAAATTAGATTGAAGGCTAATATTTTTCATAGGAGCACACAATTTTTCCCCTTGGTCCACGCAGGTAACCACTTTTTATAATCAGTTAACGAAAAAGGAATTTTTATTCACTGTTTTAACCAATTATTACTTAAACCATTAACCTGTGTCTGTTTTAAAACTTTCCTGTTTTGAAACTTTCAATACACATATATTTTTAATATTACGTAAATTCTACAAGAAAATAAGAGTAAAAGGGACATTTAGAATGGCAACAACAATGCAGACAGGGTCTATCCGGGACAGGGTTCCGGAAATGTGATTATGGCTTTGTCCGGGACGCGGCGAGCGCGCGTAACGAGCGTGGGCGCTCTATGACTGTCCATTACACGGAGGTGGTTTGTAGTATGACGATACGAAAAACATACACTGTTTAAACTTTTTCAACAGTACACTATTTTGGTAATTAACATGTACTCCAAAATAATAATAATAATATTAATCTCAGCGCCGGACGATGCTTGTTGACATCACTGTCCCGCATGATGAAAACCTCGTGAAAGCCGAAAAAGATAAGCTTAGTAAGTATATAAACTTGGCTCACGAGGTGACCGCCATGTGGGATGTTGAATCGACCATCATCGTCCCGAATCCCGATAGTCGTGTCGGCGAACGGTCTTATAGCGAACAGCCTCGACCATCACCTCAAGAGGCTCTCACTAGAGGGCTGGGTCAAGGGACAGATACAGAAGGTGGTACTTCTTGACAAAACACGAATTGTCAGGAGGTTCCTCACTCTGCAGTCCTAACCACCGGTAGCATGGGCCTTGACCTGCTACCAAAGGACAGCTAATTTCAAGTTCTTTTATAATAATTATTGATTTTTATATATATTGTAAAAAAAATTAACATTAAAAAATAAAATTAATAATATTAATCTATAATAATATTATAAAGAGAGAAGATTTGTATTATTGTATTACTTTAAAAATAAATTAGGTTTTATTATAAGTATTATAAATCTTCCGTGAAAATTATCTAATGTTGGAGCTAATCTAAGTATATTGTATATCTGATCTAAGACGAATGTTTAGCTACCAAAACGAAATCTTCAAATTTAAAATTTATTTATTTATTACATACGAGTAACATGTGCAAGTTAAGTATTATTAAGTATAGATAGGTATGTAAGCAACGGATCGCTGCAGTCTATCTTGAAGGCTTCGTTTTATATAGGTTAAACAAATACGTATTAAAGTTCGGTAAACCGAGTTAACGCCACCCAAAGTAGTAAATCCAGGTCATTAGGGTTCTGTGCACTAACTATTGGAATTAACATGGAATTAACTCACTCGGAACTTGACAAATGAAAAATGGTCCGCAACACTTTGACAAGAAAGAAGTACCTACTTTCTTTTTGGTTCTATTTTCCGGAATTAGTAATACCTAGTAACTTCAAGTTGTGCACATATCGTACGGTTAGTGTGTCTGTAGGTCTTTACTCAATCTTTAAGACTGGTTGAGCTATAGGCCACAATTTTTTAAAATATATTATATTGAAACAGGTAATCCACTGCTAACGCCAAGCATAACGCCCGTCATAGTTAGTTTGGTGACGTTTAGATTTATTACTAAAAAAACGGTGAAACAAATCAAATAAAAATTATTTCAAATCTACACTCGAAACAATTATATATCTGCGATCGACTACTTTTAAATTTAAATTGTCTTATTCATTGAAAATTTGATGGCACTCTATGAGAAAATGTATAAACAAAGAAAGAATGTTCTATATAGATAAGTTAAAATAAAAGCCTCTCGAATGCTTGGCTATAAAACACGTCGATTATAAAAGGGTTTTTAAATGTCGCCACATTTTGCATAAATTAAAGCCTCCCACACGTTCACATGCCTATTGTGTGCAGAGCCTTTTGAAAATGGCAGAATAAAAGCGAACGAAAGGAAAATTAAGCGCTCCTCTGAATGAAAGGAAAGAATCAGTTTAATGGGTGCTCTATAATTGGTGAGCTGAACAGCGCTAATTTTTTAAAAGGGAAAATGATTCTCCACTTGAGGCGCTTAGTGCCGTCAAATAGGCACTTTCTTAAGCCTACTTTTCGTTTATGGCTAGACCAAAAAGCTTGAAAAATATATAAGTATATTAATTATGAAAGTCTAGACAAATTCTGGTAATTTTTTGGTAACTTGGTAACTCGTATCACCAAAACTTATTTAAAAAATTTTAACCAAATAGTGTATTTTTAGCTTGAATTCCCTTTGCTCCTGTGCAGGTACGGCGATTGGAAATAAAATTACAAGATAAAAAATTAAGAATAGGTTGTACTTTAAATAACACATAGCATATGAAATAAACATTTTCATTAAAAACATCGAGATATACTAATTCCGGTATGCGGCCCGGGTGTCCAAGCGCCTTAAGTAGATATATGATAATTTTTAACAAAAAATGCCTATAGCTATTTACAGCCTATAGATTATAGCCTTGGCCAAAAAATGAAGAAATTGAATAATATTTTTCTTGGCAACAGACATTGTCAAATGTCTATTTTGTAAGTTTTCTTTCGTTAAGTTGGACTTTTAAGTTATCGACGCCATATTACTATTTTTAATTTTTTATATTATTAACTAGCGACCCGTTTGCGGCTTCGCACGAGTGCAATTTATTCTTGCAAATGATATATAAAAACCTTATTACATATAAAAAATAGTACTGATTTTTTTTTTTCAAATCGTTTCCAAATCTATTGATTACAATAGTATACGAGATCCGGTACGGCCCTGACTCACTCTAGAACCGATTTTAGGTCTGACGTCAGGTGAAATTCACTTAAAACAAATTGGTTTTAGGGAAAATATATGGGCGGGGTTATCGGAAAAGTCACTGAGGTGGATTCTATTGTATTAACAATTAATAAAATAATTATCATTTAACACGTTTATGAAGATCTGTGAGCAATCTATACTTAATATTAAAGAGAAAAAGGTTTGTATTTTGTTTGTAATGAATAAACTCAAAAACTACTGGACCGATTTAAAAAAATCTTTCACCTTTAGAAAGCTACATTATCAAGGAGTAACATAGACTATATTTTATAAAGTTACACGGCCGAGGTCGCGTGCAACAGCTAGTAATATATATAGTTAATCAAAAAATATTTAGGCTTGACCGGTCCGCTTAATGGTGGCGGCAGCCATCATTCCTCTAAGCCCACCATTTCTCTTCACCCTTCATTCTTTAGTTTCCTTTACCCAGTAACCCTATCACCCTGTCAGTTTCGGCAGCGAATTTTTACCTCCTTAGTGTTGTTTGTAAACCAACAACTAAAACCATTTTACTATAAGTCATTATTTGAAGCGCGCTGCGAAAACTATTGATGATACATAAAATTATGTACAACAGGTTTACAATACTCATCTTTACCCACTGAAAAGTTAGATTGCCTTTTACAGAAAAAAAAACTGCCTAACAATTTGCTTTAAATTTTATTATTTACGTTACAAACAACTTAACTATGACATAATTATTACATTAAGGGTAACGAAGAAAACAAAAGTGACGGTTTCGTGTTACCACAGTTAGCTCGTGAGGTATAGCCACACATCGTGTAGTAGTGGTGACCTCGGACAGAGACCTTGTAAGGCTGAAACTGTGTGACGAGCGCCGATGTTATTGTAGCGGTTTTAACATATTTTTGTGGGTTGTAGTTTATAATAGAGCCGGCATTTTAGTGATTTACATTTCTTCTTGAGCATTTCTTTCTTGTTTAATTGTAATATTTTTTTATTTCATATTAAGATTAGGTTAATATAGAAAATAATTACTTTAATCCGTGCCTATAAAGTTTTTTTTTTTCTTTAAATTTGTCTGTACCAGTTTCTCAAGAGTGAATTTTTCGAATGCTACTATCATATAATATTTATGAAAATACTTTAGAGTCCCTAGAGAATAATTTCTTAACATTAAGAAAGCCAATATTAAATTCGAATGTGTCTTCTGCCTTCTTCACATTGAACTATTATAATCTTACTACAAATTCTAGTTAACTTACAATCTTACTCGAACTATCTATTATGTATTATATAAATTTATTTTCAACGCAGTAAATGTTTTATTTATATCGTTAAAATCTTTTTAAAATAATAATTTTTAATTACAGTGAGCGTCTTTACAAACCTTTTTAAAATTAGAAATCCAATATATAATATGTTCGCGTCATTTTCGCCGCTTATCATTGTTTCATAAAGAAACGTTTCTGATTGGTCATATCAGAATATCGGACCAATCAGAGAACCCGCTTGACTGAAGCCGGCCGCCATCATATATTTAACAGTCTAGAATGAATCAAGTATCGAGATAGTGTCGTATGTGTCGTGTTAAGTTTTAAGACTAACGTGAACCGCTTGCTCGGCTTAAAGGGGTTCTATGATCCGCTTGCTACCCGCTATTCATTAACCCGCATATATCCGCTTAATCCCGCTTAAAACCAACCGCTAAAGCACCTATTTTCACGAACTGAACTGAAGTGATTCGCGTCGTGAGTGTTGAAGAAGATCCAAAGCTTTGGAAGAAGGTTCAAAAAAAGAAGACTCAGCGGATCACTCGGTAAGTACATAGAATAGGTTGTTACTCTCGCTAATCTATACAGTCCACTTCCGCTACGTTTGGGCTCAAACCCGAGTACTTAAATTCGGCAGCCCTCACATAATATGTATGCCATTTTGTCGCGTTATATAGAATAATATGTACGTTCAGACTTTTAGTTATATAATTATCTGCTTTTATTGTGTTAAATGTAAGAACCGTAAATATCTTGAAACTGGAACAAAAGAGTTCCGTGAGGTGCATGAAATGTGTAACGAAGCTAATAATATTGTGGTGGCACACATTCTCTCGATCATAATACATTTTTATTTTATCAGCGAAACATTTTTACGAAAGTTCTTCTAAAAGGTGTTGTAATACAATTTGAATATTGCATATTCTTCAAATTATTTATGTATATTTGTATATACTTTAAATAACATAAAACAATTTTTTTTAAGTTTCTTATTTACGTAGTTTTCTTAGTAAATCTTCATAAAAAATAAAAATTTATCACTATCTATCTTATTACTAGTACAAGCGTTGTAAGCGGTTACGTTTACAACACTTATTTTTAATTTTAGTTGGAACCAGTTGGAGTTGGCTACACGTTACTTGGAAGATGAGTGCATAAAGTATCTATTCAACAAATGATCTATCGAGTTTATCGAGTTTAATCTAACGTTTAGTTAGCGAGTCATTGTGTAACAAACATTTGACCATTCAAATATTTTTACAAAGTTTAGATGTCACAAATTGTGACATGATGACATTTTAAATATCTATTACGTTATTACTTAAAATTCAAAGTGTAAAAGAACCTACCTATTAAAGCTGAAAATATTTTATTATTTTCTCTCGAAGTCTATTCTTATCATGAAAGCAAACAAGAATCAAACAAATATATCTATTAATTTAATATAAAGAGGAAAAAAATAACATACCATAGAAATGTGTAATTTTACCTAATTGTGTTTACACCTATGTAAATTTAAACAAAACATTGTGTTTTATTAATAGATAATGAGTTAATAAATAAAAACAAAATATATTAAAATAACAGTACAGTGAAGTCGAAAAAATATATAATACATTAGTATTCATGATACTTATGACTGACTGAACGTAGTCTTTTTTGTAAAATATTATTTAAATTTAAATAATATACAAATTTAATATCATATTATATATTTGCATACATGCTAATAAATTCAACTGTTAATAATATAAATGTTCCGCTCGATCACCCGCTCATTCGAGGTACTGTGCAGTGCATCTACGAGTATGTACTGCAGGGGTGCCAACCGTTTGGACTATGTAATTGGCAGTAATAGACGAGTAGGTGAAGGAACCGAGCTCTCATTAATTTGTTGAATTTAATACTGAAAGAGTTATGAAATACACTTTGTAAAAATTGTTTTAAACGAAAATTCACAATTTAAAAAACTAAATAATGCAACACAGTCGTTAATAAATTTGACAAGCCCGTTAGAGTGCTTGCCTTAACGCTCTGTTCTAGGGTTCGATTCTCGGCAGGATCAATTTTGAAAAATTTAAAATTTAAAATGAAGGGGGGTTGAAAATGCACTTTTCAAAGTTGTCTCTGGATCTGAAAGTAGTGGCAGGGTACACTGCGTTTCGCAGTCATTTGGGCAGCACGTCTGGCGGCAGTAGCCATTCCCTTATAGAAGACCACCGTGAAATATCAGCACGTGTGCTGTTGTTTTCCCTATCCCTTCCTTATCCCCTTATCCTTAATCCTTCCTTGGTCGGCAGCGCACTTGCAGCACTTGCTTGTGTTATAGGCGACGGTAGCCATCTACCATCAAGTGGACCGTCAGCCGGTCTGTCGATCTTAACAAAAAAATAGTCGAATGGAATTGATTAATCGATTGTGCCTATCTGACGCCCTTTACAGTTTAAAAGAAAACTGCAGTTTTTGTACAATGACTATGAAAATATAAATCTATGCCATGTTACACGATACCATTCTTATTGGAGACATTATAACCCTTCAAACTAAGCGTGCAGTGTCTTATAAAAATAATAATATCTTAATTCTAAAATTACTAAAAAAACAATGAATCCAATATGTTATACATAATTGAAAATTTTGTACGACATGTTGTAGGTGTGATCACTCAACAATCGATTGTTGATACAGTAAATCGCGTGATTGATGGACTGGTTGCTGCCACTCAACTGTTGATTCTTCTGTATTCGTATTATATAATGAACAACCAATATAACTTGAGCCGCGCACATTCTGACACGTTTCATTAAATACGTTACAGTAAAAGTGAAAACTTCGATGTTTTCAACAACACCAACTATTGGCAACTGGCCTAAATTTTCCCATTTCACGCTAGGATATATTTTGATTATTGTCTATTAATAGTGAATGTTAACAATCAAATAATTCAATAATTATATCTATGGGTACATATTAGGCATTTTTTGTATCTTCAATATTTTTTATGTTAATCGTTTGTTATACCTACATAAAATGCTTTTATATATAAAGGATATTATTATTAAGTTGTCTTCATGTTATCTTTAGTTGAAGCAAGTTCATCCAAACATTATGTAAAAACTATAATTGTTCTCAATGTAAAACATTATAGTGTTTACAGAATGTACATGTTAGCCGTAATGAGTATCAAAATTTACAATTTAAAGAGAAAACCAAAAAGAATCTAAGAAAATTTGAAAGTAACTACCTGTTATAGTGAAATAACAGCATAAATGCTGATTGATTTTGAGATCCCAAATATAGGAAGATAGATAATTACCCCAGTCTATATTAAACAAGTGTATAAGTAATACACTATAAGCTAAGCTCTATAAGCTCTATATTAATTCTAGATTAACCAAAAATATGATGACACTAGTTGCAATAGACATTTGTAATCTATGGTAATGTTAAAAACAAAAGTGACTGTGTTCGAAATTGTATTTTAACGTACACTAAGACATCACTTTGTCTATTTGTTATGCAGGCTAATATTTATAACTACTGAAACGATTTAGACGGGATCTTTGTTGGTATTTAGGAGACTGTTAAAAAAATAATATTTTGTACTTTTTATTCAGTGAAGTTTAATTATTCTAAGCGATGTTCTAAAGGTGAAAGTGCGGTGCACAGCTAAAACATTAATAAAAAGTATAGAAATTTAAATAATTTTCATAGAAAAAAAAAAAAAAAAAAAAAAACGAAATAACGAATTTGATTTATTGCCTGCAACATACATATGATCAATTTTGCAGTGGAGAGGTGGGAAGGTCATGTTATAGTAGTAGAGCGACCACTATAACTTTAACTCTGGACAGTAACCAGTTAACACTTCGGTCGAACGTTTCATTGTTACTCCACGGGGTGAAGAAGGTCTGTGCAAATTGGTCGATGTACAATCAGGCCATTGAACATTAACACCAAGCTGTCTATTCCAAACTAACTGAAATTTATAACCTTTATAACGTTAGTGTAAGGTTTATTTTAGTTTGTATCCATATTTTAGAACACTGACAATATGTTTGGTGGTGTGGTGGTAAGCGTAATTTGGCATCAAAACTGACGACCTTGAATGATTCATGCTACTTATCGAAGTTTTGCACCTCAGCAACTATTCGATAAAAAAGGAAGTATAATAGCGGACAAGTTCTATTAAGTAACTGCGAAATAAAACTAGAAAATCAGGGTTTTAAACTCCCGACGCCAAAAGAGGGGTGTTATAAGTTTGACCAGTTTATCTGGTGTATCTGTGTATATGTGTATCTGTGTGTCTGTCTATGGCATCATAGAGCTTAAATGAATGGAGATTTTGATATGTTTTTTTTTTGTTGTTTGAAAGCTCGACGTGATCGAGACTAATGGTTCTTAGCTATAATTTATGAAAATTTGTTCAGGCGTTTGATTATCAGCTAATTTCCTATAGAAGGGATCTCACTAACTGGACTCGATTGAAAGGCGAGCTAAGAAACTTATTGGCAACGACACCATTGTGGAGTCTCAACTTCAAAGCCTGCAGCATCGCCAAAAAGTAGCATGCCTATCGATTTTCTATAGTCTGCACTATGGAGAGTGTGTGTCCATTCTATACGATCTAATCCAACTGGAACTGTTCCACTTGGGGACCACGAGGCGCGGACAGGGGTTTCATCCCTTCGTGGTTGATGTTCCTCGGTCATGCACAAAATTACAACCTCGGGGTCTTCAAATCTAGGATATCTAGGTTAAATGGGCACTTACTAGACAAGCGTGGTCCACCTTCGGCCGCATCTGCACCTTACATCAAGTGAGATCGCGGCCAAGCGCTGTCTTGACTCAATTTAAAAAAAAACTTCCACAGGTTCCACGTCGGCTAGTTTTTAAGTTTTAAGGACTTTAGCAGAAGTAAAATTTTTATATATACTATACATTATTAAAACACATTTAATTCCTTAGTATTCAATGTTCAGCATGTCAGTTTTATTAGATAGTAAGTACGAAAATATCATTCGTTTGATTTTGCTCTAAAACGGTATATTATGTATTATAGAAATTTAACTTTAGGTAAGTTTATGACTATTTACATTTTACCCTAACAGCGACTTGGCAACTGTTATTGGTAAAACTATCCATTAAACTTATTGACAATAGATATTGATATAAAATTTCCATTGGTGCCTTATTAAAGAATTTAAACAATTCCTCTTTAAATATTAAACTCCAATTACAACCTGTTGTTCTCTCACGACCCTCGTTAATTTATAATAGCTGATTTGTCACTCAATAAGGCTTACGTTGAAATTGTATAAGTATAGCAGCATTTTAGTATTGATGACCAATAGCTGATTTGCTTATTAGTAGTGATTGAGTCATTAGTGACATTGGGTTCTTTAGTCGTGAACTGGGTAGCCTGACTGGCGGAGGTAATCAAACCTTACAGATCATTGTCAAAATCTCAGCCATAGGATTTCCACTGCTGGACATAGACCTCCCTTATAATTTTCGAGTAAGTATGGATCCTGCGTCGACCTGATTATTAGGTTATCAGTCGATCTTATGGGTACGTCTTACGCGCTTGCCGATCCGAGGTCTCCACTCGAGAACCTTACGGCCGTCGGCTCTGCTACTGCAGGGGCACTGTCCTGCCCATTGCCACTTTAACTTACTAATCCATCGAGTTATGTTTACCTTTGTGTAGGTATCTTCTTATTCCTTATACTCTCGGGGTAACTCTCTCCACCGTGGACAGGGGTATCATTGCTCACCACGGCTCATTAAGTAATGTTGAGTCTTTTTACGAGGCTTAGCTAAATTATTCTAAACCACCTAACGGATTTTGATAAGATTTTCACTAAAGAAAAGAGCGATAAACGAAGAAGGTTTGTGTATAGGTACATAATTAGCAGAAAAAATTGAAAAAAATTAGAAGCCGGGGGCTGGTAGCTAGTATTATCTCAAATTTTCTGTAAGCAGTCCCACCCAACGTTACCTCCGACTCTCCGACGTTAACCTTTACGAACTGAATCCAATATCATAAATATTCGAGTACTTTGAAGCGCACTGAAGCACAACAATTTAAAATTCAATTAAAAATTCGATTAGCCACACATTCGAATTTGTTAAAAAGTGTATAACTCGGAAAGCAACCGATTTCCATGTGCATCGAATATGCAATCGAGTTAGCTAACTCGATTTCCCCGACTTCGATGGAATATCATTTCATTCTCTTTCCGATTTAACTTCATAACACGCTACAAATCTGTTTAACATTTATGTGGTTCGCTGCCAGTCAAATTATTTATTACTAGCTAGTACTCGCGACTTCGTTTGCGTTGAAATATATTAAAAAATACAATACCTGAGAAAATATATGAGTAATACAATGATTGACATCTTAAAATTGATGTGACGACGGTGACGTCACCTCTGTTGATGACGCCACAATTTTTTTTATATATTTTTAGATGATTCCTCAGGAACAGTACGATTTTTTCTAAATGAAAGGTTTTTTGTATCACTGGCAACGTGTATCTATTGTGTAATTTCATGATGGTCGGTTGAGTAGTAGTAGTTACAGCGAGAGAAGTCAGACTGAGTTACTTTTACATTTATAATTTTAGTATGGATTCGAGACCTAGCCATTGCCTGTGAATCTTCTAATGACATCTATTGACCAAGTTTTCACCAGCGTTGCTGATGTTCAAATAGACCGTCAGTCTGTGTGACGACCATTACATAAATCGCAACACACTAAATCAGAAGTGCAGATCATACTGAAATTCAAGTTTAAGTTTAAGCTATATGCAACAAACTTTGTACCAGTGGGATATTTCTGTTACATAATTCATGCAAAACAACTTTATAATTCAGCTTAAATTTCGCTACTTGTAACAACTCACTGTGTTTGACTTAATCTTTGGCCAATATTGGCCAATTATCGCTTCAACCGTCCGATTAGGCCCGAAGCGATACTGCTCTCTGGACTGCGGCCAGGCCATAACAGATTTAAAGTGGCTGTGAGTGTTGGGAATAGACTTTATTACGTATTAAAGTTCTATAGTCTTGAATTTCATACCGCTAATTCTTTTAATAAATGTTCTTTATCTACATTATATTCAGTTTCCTTAAAATGTTTTTTCTATTATAGAGCTCAAATAAGCCAGCCAGTGTAAGCTAAGCCAGCGTCTGTTTATTCTGTCTTATAGCCAGAATTGCTTTGTGTCACAAGATTAAAAGAAATAAAAGTACAGTCAAGTTAAGTAAATAAAATAAATGTATGTATTTTATAATTTTATTTTAAAGTTTATGGTGTGTTTAAAATAAGAATTTATTATTGACCTTAATGTGAACACGTAAATCATACCATACCACACCTCATTGGAAAGTTCAAACGTACAGCATAACGAGACGTAACTTGTGGCATTATTAATTTGTCTTAATAGTCTTGACTTGAACACGTCCTTAAATTTGCTTCCATAGCGATGGATTTCTAATATAAGTACCATAATATATAAAAGAGATTGATAAATGTCCAAGTATTTATATATAATATCACTAGTGAGTTGATAATATTACGACTTGTACAATAACCCTGTGACATATTATACTATGAGTCATCAGGTAGATAAAACAGAAAAATGTGAAAATATATAACCAGGGCCCGGCGCGAGTTCGCGTTCGTTAGCGCAGGGCGATGTTAACTCGACATCAGATTGACTTGTTTAACATTTAACTACTTTATCGTACAGTCTAATTGAATAACTTGTGTAATTTTGTACTGCACACGTGTAATTTACTATGGTTTCGTTTTAAACAAATATTGTACGACTGGCGATAAAAAAAATTTAAATTTAGGCTGTCGGTACACATTTAAAAAAAAAATGTAGCTACCCATAAATTAATCTATACTAATATTATAAAGAGAGATTCGTATTTTTGTATGTTTGTAATGAATAAATTCAAAAACTACTGGACCGATTTTGAAAATTCTTTCACCTATAGAAAGCTACATTATCAAGGAGTAACATAGGCTGTATTTTATAAAGTTACGCGAGCGAAGTCGCTTGCAACAGCTGGTATATAATATTTTGATCAATTAGTCGTATTTGCATTACTCGTATTGTATTTTTTTATTGCATTAGTTACTGAGACTAGCCATATTTTATGCACTCTTTGACATTTTTATTAGTATTTTCTACTTATGCTCATGTGCTTTCTCTTTGAAGTGACTGTATTTTTCCATAATTTAAATAAAAGTACAGAATGAATAAAAAAATTAAGCTACATTATATTAAAATAACCCAATTATAAATCAATACTTCACTCGGAGGATTTTATATCTATATGTCCCCCGACATCTCTTATCATATGCGGTTTTGACTCCTTATACAATGTCTCATAGTCTACTTGAGTGTAACCGCAGGAAAAAGTTAGTACAACATAATTATATAAACTACAAGATTACTAATTTATTAAGTAGATAAGTATACAAACGTGTCACGTTTTTATTAAGTTATATTTCAATTCAAATTTCGTAGCGGATTAATTTTGTTACTCGTACCTTTGTATGCTAATATTTGGTTTCAAATCTGACAGTTTCAGAATTTGGTTCGTGTTTTTGTGATATAAAAAAAAGTTCAATTTCACGTGCACTGTAAAAAAGTATTGTTGACTTGGAGCGAACATTCGTATGCCCGTTTTGATTGTTACTTTAAAAAAAAAACTTACGATATAGGAAGTAATATTTCGTAAAGAAATAAGAAATAATAAAAAAAAAAGAAACGCAGACCTAGTGACCGGCAAAAGATACCTATATTAATATTTGAAGAGAGAAAATTTGTATTTTTGTATGTTTGTAATGAATAAACTCAAAAACTACTGGACCGATTTTGAAAACACTTTCACCTATAGAAAGCTACATTATCAGCGAATAACATAGGCTATATTTTATAAAGTTACGCGAGCAAAGTCGCGTGCATCAGCTAGTTTAAGCAATTACGTATTCAGTGGCTCAAAATTGAAATTTATAATCCCCGTCGTCCGACGTAAAAACGGGGTGTTATATGCTTGACGCGCGCGCGCGCGAAAAACGGATCAAAAACGGATAAACCGATTTTGATCCGTTTTTTTTTTGTTTGAAAGGTGACGTGACCGATCACGTCTTAGCTATAATTTATGAAGATCTAAAAAAAATAATATAAAAATCTAAAACTTAAAATCCATACTTAAAATGACTTATTTAATTTCACAATTCAAATGTTCGGGGTATTTCGATCAGTTCTAGTATACATGTGGTACTAGTAGTCATATGAAATTTTAACACCATAATATATTTTTGTAAAATTTCTTAAGCAATTCTCTTGCATGTATAACTTTCAATTAGAGTTTGAATTGTGACCGTAATGTGTTGTAAACAAACAATCTTGTAGATTGGAGTGCAGCCAAGTAAAGGTTTAACTGACTTCAGACTATATTTGCTACGAACTTATTAAATATTTAACGGTAATATTTATAATAATTTAAACGAATTTAATTATGTACTTTATATTCTATACTAGATTTTTCCCGCGTATTTTTACAAATTATAGTGTAAGTATTCTGCTCCCGACTTCGCACGGCTGCAATTTCATATTGAGGTCAATAAATTGATATAAAAACTGTCTTATCCTTTAAGTTGGACATAATTACAGATAATTACGAAATTTAAATCGAAGTCGGTTTAGTACTTACTAATATTATAAACCAGGAATAAACATTAATACAACATTTTTCCTACGATAATGCGATATTGGGATGAAAAGTGTTTAAATATAGGCAATGAACTATTATTAAAAAAAAAAAAAAAAAAAAAACATTACAACAGTTAACAAGTGATTGTGTAACTAATATCCAAAGTTCTTGGCAAACTTTTTCATTAAAAATATCAGTAAAGATGAGAAAAAAAAATGGTGCGGATATCGAATTAAATTGGAAGAATTAAATTCTTAACGAAGGAAAAAAAGCCTTAAGTACCTCTTTCCATGACATTTGTCATGTTCTTTTTAAGGGATACAACTTTAAGGGATTAATTCAATCTTAAAAATTGAATGTCGGCTCTTAAATCTTACAACGCAAACACATTATTCATTGAAATAACTTCGCAACATTAACTTAATTGAATAACAAATTTTATTAGTAAGAAGAAGAAATTTTATTAGTATAGGGTTCAAAATAAAAACTATCCAACTATGTTGGACTAAATTACACATACTTAGTTACGAAATTTTATCAAAATCGGTTCAGTAGTTTAGGAGTTCATCGAGGACACAACGTGACACGTAATTTTTATATATATAAAGATTTGGTGTGTATATATATGGTATTTTTATAATGGTTGAAAGATGATTTTAATTTGCTGTAGTTCTATGTTAGGGTATTATATGTAGTAGTTATAGGACAAGTTTTCAGCTTGCGTCAAATACCTACCCGGAAATGTCTACCATCGGGCCATATTTTGTGGAGACGACTCACAATTGCTGCCAGTCCCAGGACAATGTGTTCTTTAACTATTAAACTCAGTGTCATGTCACTATTAAATTTACTCGACTCACTTAAGCACTTAAGCATCACTTTGAAAGTTATGACAAAATTCATTACAAATTTTTAAATTAGCAATTATCAATTTATGTCTGAACTAAAAGCTGCTAAAAGTTCTATCATTGCTAATCCTGTGTACTGAGTTCTCATACATCCACCTTTACGAACTTTTTAAATATATATAAACATCTTTATTCTTGTATACTTATACAAAGACCGGATATGAGCTGGCAATGATTCCAGAATGGTTTCAAACGGCTTGTACGGAGCTCCACATCTGTTGCGATACGTGCCAAAAGGCCACAGTGGACGTTTAACACTGTTTCTAAGAGATTTGGCTCCAAACAGACATTGCTTAAACGTCGTTGTAATAATATGAATATGACACGATATAATACTAATGGAAGTTTATATTTTGAAAGCCTCAGGAGACACATACGAGTATATCTATACTTATAAAATTGACAAACTAATATAAAGCAAATGCACAGACTTAGGTCTAGGAAGCTGAAATTTGGAACATAGGTTGATTTTATAATGTACTACCGACCTGCTACCGGCTTCACCCAGAAAAAACTTAATTCGTTTTTATTATACATATAAAAATTCCCCTGAGACCGTGTGTGGACCACTTGATCCAATTGATCGGACGATGTGGACTTTTTTCCCGTCGGTCCAATTGATCGGACGACGTGCACTTCGTTTTCCCGTTGGTCCGATTGATAGGACTAGTACTACTTGTATATTCCGTGAAAAATTATCTAATTGATGGTGAAAACTATTTTACTACTTTTTTATGGCTAAAAAAAAGTAAACTCAACTAATAAAGTAGCATATTGTGCTGAATTGTACTTCTATTATTTTGCGAATGTAATGTTTTGCGAATATAATATTATGCTCACAAAGATATAGAGATTGTCTCACTTTCCTTATTAAGTATAGGCTAGGTAACCTTAGATATAATATAACCCCTTTACAGGCCGCATTTAACATACAGGTAAAGATACCTTTAACGTTAGGCTCAAAGTCGTGGCGGTAACATCGATGTTCATGTTACTGACGGCAAAGCTATCGAAGCTAGAAGTATAGTGCATTTACTATGAGTATAGACCAACATTTTACTATATGTTATTGTAGAAATATATATTATTATAGTAAAAGCTGTTTACAGGATAACAGCAGTGACAAAAGCAAATTATTTATACGAAAATATGAACATGATAATACCGAATAATTGTATGAAAAAACTAAATTATCTTTATACAATTTGCGATGTTGCCAGTTAGACTCATGTATACCATCACCTTACCGATGACCAAGAAAAGAGAGCGCTTTCATGTGGGCAGCCAATTCTTGTATCCAGTTCACATATTTTATTTTCAGGATAAAAGGTGAGAATCTTTTATCCCGTCAGGTGTCAATTTTATTTATTAGAATAGATTAATTATGACATAATGCATAATTGAAATTATATTATAATACTATAATTACCATAAATATTTTAAAAAAGAAATAATATAAAGTTCACTAGAAACACATTTGCGTAATCAAAATTTTTCAAGCTGGCGACAGTAGGTCACTGGCAGCAAAAAAAAAAAACAATAAATTCGCCGCAAAATATTAATGCTAAATGTGCTGTGAGTAATTATTTTTTTCCATTGGTGTAAGTAAGCGTGGCTACACTTTAAAAATGAACTTATATAAGAAACGCGTGCGAGTATGTTTCAAATTTGTAGTTCTCTATCCTTATCCATCCTTACATAATATAAATTGAAGTCGCTGCCGACGTCTCCTAAACCCTAAACCACGCAACGGATTTTGATGCGGTTTTCGCCATCAGTTAGATAATTTTTCACAAAAGATTTTTATATATAATAAGACTTAATTACGTTTTTATGTAAGTGGTAAAAAAATAAAGTAATATCACTGAAACAGTCCGTGTCTGTCTGTTTTGATACGGTTTATCTAATGGAAAGAGCGATCAACAAAGAAGGCTTGTGTACATATATAAATTGCAAAAAAAAAAATTGCATCCGTGCGAAGCCAGGGACGGGCCGCTTGTTTTTATATAAGTCATTAAATGCAAATTATTCAAGACAAATGAGGTCAATAAAACGCCAGCGTGCCAGCCGTTACGATTTAATTTGGAAATCCATTTTCGCATGTCGTTATTCTTTAAGTCTTTGATTTAAATAAGATAAGGGCTTTTATATATTATTATAGATGGACGAATCCAGCTCAAATGGGCAGCGTTTGAGAAGCTCCGAGAGATCTTCTCGTCCAAAATACCTCAGTGCCTTAAAACAAAAGTTTTCAACCAATTTGTGTTGCAGTGAGATGACATATGGCGCTGAAACTGGTGCCCGCGACTACGTCCGTGTTGAAAAAGAAAATCTATACTAATATTATAAAAGCGAAAGTATGTTTGGATGTATGGATATTTGTAACTCTTTCACGCAAAAACTACTGAACCAATCACCATGAAATTTTGCATACACGTTGTCTGGGACACCAGAAAGGACATAGGGTACCTTTCATCGTTCATCGCGGATGAAGTCGCGGGCACCAGCTAGTATATAATAAGAACTGACATCTTTATCGCTGTGACGACGGTGGCGCCACCAAGGCGCGTAACACCAAGAGACGTTGCGCCATTCTTTATATTTTTAGACAATCCCCCGGGAACCTAACATTTTTCCATGATAAAAAGTATCCTATATATATATTAATCCAGTTAATAAACTATATGTGTGCTAAATTTCATCCAAATCATTTCAGTAGTTTTTACGTAACAAACATCCGTCATACATCTTTCCATCTTCACAAACTTTACCATTTATAATATCAGTAGGATATTAATTGAAATAGAGATGTCTGTCTGTAACACTAATTGAATAGCCGCAAATATTACGTCACGACTACAACAAAATATTACAAAAAGTCAAGGCCAACCGAAATGGCCCACAAACTTCAATAAAATTATCGATGTCTATGGAAAAACAATCAAAGTCGCGTGCTTCATTCGCTTTGCATATTTCCACTGTCTACTTTGATTAGAAGTGGCATAAAACCGCTGAAATTATTGTACAAAACCAACAGACTTCCAACGGAAGCAGGCGTACACGATAGATTAGCAATTTTAAATCAAAATTATAAATACTCATTCAACTGTAAACTAAACTATACTTTTTAAACTATCATTTATGTTTTACATCATATAAAATAATAATAATTAGATCATCATGTGTAAGTTACTCAAGTGATTTTGTGTAGGTAAAACACACAGTTCTAAGAATAACAAATCGCGTAAGTGATTTTTTATTTTGTGCTCCACGTCTTCGCCACACATCTAAGCGATCATAAATTTCCTTATTTTTTAAATTCTGTGATTTTACTTGCAAAGATTTGCAAAAAAACCTTGCACCCGTGCGAAGAAGAGGGTAGTTAGTTGAAAATAATTTCTGTGCAAAATCACTGGAGGGCCGTGTGTAGCGTGCACTTCGATCGTGGTGTAGTAAGGCGCGGAGGAAAGTCAGAAAAATCGAATTTCCATGCTGCCAGTCGACGCGAAGGCGGCGCGGCGCAAACACAGCGCTGTGATCACAGCGAGCGCCCGCCCGCTTTAAAACACGCGACCGTATCTTTAAAAACGCACGCTGTGTGTGCCACAAACGCGCCGGTTAACACGCGACTAAAAAAAAACCAGTGTATAAATAGAAACTTTTCTTTAAACTACAGTGTCTTTTACACTACAAAGAAATCACTTAAAAAAATCGCTTTTTCTGATAGTGATTTATTTACGGTGGGCTAATTAGCGGATTATGGGTTAGGCAAAGCCGTATTGCGCGGGTCAATTTTGTCGGACGACCACATAAATTCGTGCCCACTTCATTCTACATTAAAGTGACGTCATTCTCGCGGTCGATTTTTTTTTTTGTGTATCGCCAAAGTGTTTTTTAGCAATATGTTTTTGAAAACTAATCCATCCAGTAACCGCCATGGTTGCATTGTCTCTCAAAGTAGTATACAAATTGTAGTTTATAATAAATAATTTAGCAACAGTTATTGTGGAGTGGTGGCCTTCGGTTATTGATTTTAAAATAATGTGCATTGTCAGCGATGTATAATAAAGTAAATAATCGTTTTGTATTCTCGATTGAAAGGTAAAATCATGTCAAACTTTGATTTATAGCTCTACATTTATAACATAGCAAGTGTGAAAAGCTTATGAAATATTCAAAAGTTCGTGACCCAACAAATTAGACATACCTATGTAAATTTCCACTTGTTTATCGAGTGTGTGAAATATTCTAACCATTGTTTAAACAAATGATTAGACTGGAATTTTTTTAACTTATTTTTGCATATAAGTTCTTATTAAGTAAAAAGATGAAATTCTACATTATAAGGTACTGAAAGAATTCATGTGCCAAAGAGGATTAAAAGTTAACTTATTGATTTTAAATCCTGTTAAAAAAAGTATATATTTCATATTTTTATATATAATCTTATTGGTTATTCTATTATGGTATTCTATACTAATTAATGACTAAAAATCACATTACAAAATTCAATATATCTTACTGTTTCTTACTATTAGTATATTTTACTATCTATATTTACATACATGCATGTCCTTATATATTTAAAAAAAATTAAACATTATTTTCAAATAACTAACTAGTTAAGCTGAGACTTGAAGATGCTATTGACAACATGAATATGATATTAAGTATATTAACCTTGTTTCTTTGTATTTATTCGCAGTAGAACACTATAATTCAACTTTCTTTACTTTATTGGAGTGACGTGTGATATTGTAGTCACAAGGTACCTACCTAATAATTACAATACATAAAGCAGCTTTCTTTCTGAATTATTTATAAAGTGTGATGTAGGCTAAGTGCATGTTTGAACCACAGATAATTTACTTTGATGTTTAGCGTTCTGTAAATATTAATTAAAATAGTGTATTAACATTAAAAGTTCATAATTTTTTCTCTACTAATGACATCTTTTTAAAATAAGTTTTTCATTATATATAAAAAATCTATTCAAAAATATTATTAAAAAATATAGATTAACATACAAAAAATGGTTTTAATTTATTTAAGTAAGTACACGCCACAGATGACGTCACGAAACCTATATAAACTCCCATGACAGCACTTTTTTTCTCTATACACACAATATGAGTATACTCCAACGTAATACTTATTCAAAATAGTGTACTGTAGTAACGAGTTCAGAGTTACAATACATCACAACGTTCTAAAGTAAATTAAAGTTTTTTTTATTCTAAAGAACTCGTCGTAATTGACCCGACCTAGATCAAACTCTGTTTAGTTTTCCCACTTTATTTTTCATTTTCTCCGCTATGAAAACAGTTTATAAGTTGCACTTTAAAGTAAATTAAAAAAAATTCTAACTGAAACTACGCAAGTGGGAATTTAAAATTCGAAGTATCAATTTCGAAAGTGTACTTAACTAGCTTTGGCCTGCGGCTTGTATTAGCTGTATCGATTTCGAAAGTGTACTTAACTGGATTTTGCCCTAGCTTAGAACCTTTATATTTATGAAGCCCAGAGTAAATGCTGTTTCATCAAAATCTGTTCACTATTTAGCCATGAAAACGTTTAACACAAATAGTCAGACTGTATTTGCATAGCAACGGCGCAATACATTTTGCATTAAATTGAGCTACGCATTAAATTAAAATTAAGTCTACATTAAATTGAACAGTCTGTCTGGTGACAGTAACCACTTTCTTTCATTTCTTCACCCAGCGGATTAACAGTTTTCACATATGAAAAGAGTTATAAAGGAGAAAGTTTTGTGTATATAATTTGCACAAAAGGGCTGGTCGCTATTAGATATTTTATAAATTTTAGAAATTAAAAAAAACAGAGTATTCAAAAGTAAACAAAAGAAAGTGATAACTTCATTATGAAAATTAGATTTCGTTGAAACATTGAAAAATATTCCGTCCTACAATGCACAAAATATGTATACGAGAATGAAAGTCAAACGTTCGGCGATGAAATGAATGGACAAGTCGCATTATCATAGGTTCACAGCTTTCTGCGAAAACTATGTTCGTTGACAATTTCAATTCACACATTTTAAACTTTAAATGCTTCCAAAAAGTGAATGGTTTCGATTGAGAACTTAGCAACTTTTTTTTATATATTATATAAAAATATAAGCTTTTCTTTGCTACATTGCTACATCTCTGTGTGCATATAGTATCTATATCTGTACACAGATATCTTTTAATATTTCCAACTTAAAGTACTTACAGGTAAACTTGAGTTATGGCCATAAACAGTGATTTAAGTGGTTAAAATTTCTATAGCAATCATCAGTTATCCAAATAGTAATCAAAGACTAAGAATTATACATGTTGGAATGTTTACAATTCAAACAAACTATAGTTTCACATTCGTCATAACGACCTTATAATAACCACCATACTTCGTCACTGAAACAGCATATTTACTTGAGTTACGTTTCATATTGATTCTAATAAACTTTAAATTTATTTAATCTGGGGCATATATCTGAAAAGTAAATAATTTCGTTTTGATGTGTTAAATGGTACTGTTGTACCTTTTGTTTATATACTAGCGATTCGCTCCCGGCTTCGTACGGGTGAAATTTTTATCTGCAAATTTTATCTTCTTCGCTTATCGCTATTTACATTAGTGAAAACAGTATCAAAATCTGTTTTGAGAACCTTCTATCACTAAAAAGTCACAATAAAACGTTATTAAAGTATCCGTTACAACTGTGAATTCTATAGTAGCGACTTATGGGAACATTTCAGCTTTATAATATTATACAGCATTTAAGTAAAAATAATAAGTGTTGTAAACGTTTACATGAACACCTTAGAGGACACTTTTAACAGTGCTCTAATTGACTCCTCTACAGCAGGTATGAGTATTTTACAAATATATTTGCCATTTGTATCGTCATGTTGGGAGTAGTCGTTCAGCGAGTGAGGTTGTTTACGTCATTACCTATTCCTAAGTCACGCAGTTGCGAAGCCACACTCACTATAATTTAGTGGCAAATCGCTGTTACCCTTTGACCGAATGGTTTATGTTTGTTGCAACAGAACTTTAGTTTGTAATAGTACCTACATTCGGAAGTTTAAAAATTTGGCGTGTATTTGCTTAAAATTTAAAACAGGTATCTTTTTATCTATGCTATGAGGAAATTCGCATAAAAATTATGATAGACAATAAATTATTTATAATATTCACAGAAAAAAAATCGCTAATAATGTGTTGTTTTTCAAACATTCGTTGAAGTCCGAGTATAGTTCTTAAGAAGAAAAAAATAAATAAATCAAAAAATTGCCCTGAAAAACGTAAAAAAATAAATAGATGTTGTATGTCTATCCAAAGTTCCTATCTGAAAATCCATTAGATTTTGAAAGAACGACGTCTGTAGCTAAACTATGCTAACTATGCAAAAGTCGAGTTCGTACTGTAATTTGTGCCACTGTGACTGTATCCTAACTAATATTATTAATGAGAAAGTGGGTTTATTTGTTTGTTACACTTTCACGCCTTGACTATTCAAACGATCATCATGACATTTTACAGACACGTTGTCAGTACCTTACCATCCAGACAGACATTTTATATTACTTAGTACAGATATCCAGACAGAAAAAAAGTACTGTTCTTGAGGAATAATCATACACATAATAAAATCGTCGTATATCTGTGCGTTTTTGCATTTGAATCCGTTTTTCACTGATGTATTGTAGCAAGCTTCCTGTAACATTTAGTCTTTGTTTTATTCCAGTCGCTTTAAAAATAAAAAAGTTACCCACTATTCCGAAAATATTCAATACTTTACAAAAATATGTAATCAATAAAGGTGTTCCCTAATACAGTAGCAAATCACATTTCTTCAGCATGTATTTCTTTCAGAAAAGAAAAAACTACTTTAATATGAAGATTATATCCGTAGTCCAGTACCACTACATTACTTATATGTATCTTAATACATAAACTATTCACAATTGGACGTAGGCTAGAGATAGAGTCGTCTTTCTCCTCAAGAATAATATATGGGCCATTGTAATCCCCCGAGAAGGAACCGTCCAAGATTCGATTGGTTCCATTACTATTCCAGCCAATTCGTAACATCAAGGGAGAAATAATAATATAAGCGATTATAGTCTGGCATCAGTTTGTGCAGTCTAGTGATAACTAAACATTAACGCCCGAAAGAATGTATATAATATCATCAGCATAAGCATTTAATATGGAACTGTCTAGAATAATTAATTGTCTACAAATAAAGTATAGTTGTCTGAAAATAACTGAATTTGCATTTGAATAATGTCAGCCGGGTGTACAGTACACTTCTGGACATAGGTCTTTCTCATCATTTTGAACAAGTGAATTTTGAATTTAATTCTCCATAATTTTGAACAAGTGAGTTTGAATATGTACACATGAAAGAGAATAATAACAAAACAGACACGGAATCGTCAAGGCTGCAAAGGTATAAAATAAAATGCGAAAAATTCTCACGTGCAAAGAAGTATTTATTAGGCGGCCTTTGCTAGAATGTATTTTCATTATAATACACTTAAAGGAAAACAGTTTCCTTTTCTTTGGTTGGTGGCCGCCGCACGATATTTTTGTACTTATCGGTCGATCTAAATGTAGCAGTGCTTTGAACTCCGCTAACTCACTGTGTGGAAAATTCCAAATTCGATTTCAATAACCGTTTTCCATTTTTAAAACGAACCGTTAGCTTCTGCTGTAAACAGATTTAATTAATTATCTCTTTCATTGGCTACAAGCAGTGATTCGCGACTTTGTTGAGGTTCTTAAAGCTGGCTTTTCATTGTGAAATATAATATACTAGCGATCCGCTCCCGGCTTGGCATGGGTGAAATTTTGTTTTTTAAAAACTTTTTTTGTATTTTTTTTTTTATTAAAAATTTTCCTCGTGTAACGCTCTTCCTATTAGTGAAAACCGCATTAAAATCATTAGAGCATGCTACAAATAATAATATCCCCAAAACACTGCCTTATGAGATGCCATAGGAGCAGAGTACTTTCCTTAGACAAAAATACATATTAAAATTTTAATTATATAAAATTGTAATGCAATTGCTGTATTTATATATCATTATAAACGTATAAGCTAAATTGTAAACACACATAACTATGTTGGAATTATATACTTATTTTAAATAATTTTTTAAAATTTATTATGTCAACTGTATTAGGAATAAATTGAATTTTCGAAAATCCCAAAATGTCCCAAATTCAATAAATTGTATTTCCCAAAATGCACCACGATTAAATATTGCTCACTGACTAGTTCAGTTCAAAAATTTTCAAAAATATCACGGTGATGGGTAATAATTATTGCTAATGACCTAGTAACTAACTATATAGTACAGAAGTATAGTGTTATAGTTTTCTATCTGCTTGGTAGAAAAGTGTTTAGAAATCGCCACATGTTACTAATGATGTCTACTAAAATTTTTATTTACTATTGACATGTCGCCAATTCGTTTCACAGACATTCTGGTATTATTTAAATAAAAGTGTACATTTCCTACATTGAAATGGGTCACATTTTAAATTTTGTATAACAATGTTAAACTTATTCGTTTCATGATAAAATATGATGTCAACAGTATCTCGTACGTCTTAGCTAGGAGTTATAATTATATCTTTTTACCCACTTTTTCCTGTGAATTAATTATGTCAAAGAATTCCATTCATTATATCTGTTTTCCGTAGGATGTTGACATATATTTGCAGTCCTATTTTTCGTATTAATTTGCTTTGCGAATTTAATTAAAACAGCTTTCATAACAAATATATTCAACTACATAGTTAAAATATCTCTCTTATGATTTCTCCTGTGATCCACTCTTGTGAGTGAATATTATAGCAAAAAAAGTACCTTCATCATAGAATAGGCGATTTAACTAATTATTTACATAATTAATAAATACAAAATAATAAATAAGCATATCATAATCAACTTAGCCTTAGGACGTTAACTGCTGGACTTCTTCATAATTTTCTAGTAGAACCGGTAAGAAGCAGCCCTCGATCCATTGTCACACACAATATATTTACTTTAAAAAATATTAACTTTTTAATGATAGTATAGAAATATCAATCCTAAAAATATCATTGGGTAATAAATCAATATTGACATACCCATTATTTGTACTTTTCTTGATATGTTTCAACTAAAACCATAAATTAAATAGTTAATAATCGTCTCGTACAGTGTGTAGTGAAGTTAATTTATAATGGAGCTGTCATGCCCTGGGCCAGGGCTTTGATTGTATATTCCATTAAACTTACATCGTTATCAAGCACGGTCTAAACGCTATGACGCGTCAACGGTCTCCTTTCTACTATGCAATTTAACTTATAAGTAGACTTTTTAAACATTTATTTCACACAACAAAAGCAATGAGCACAAAACAAAGCAACGCCACGAGTCATCGCTACTAGAGACGGCAGTAATAATAAAATTTGTGCCGCGCAGTTGCGCTGAGCGCAACTTAGGGCGCTTTTGGCCGCCAGTTTCTATTAGCATATTATGGTGGAGTAAACTTTATCCAAAAAATCAACAGAAATGCCTAATTGTGCTGTGATTTTGTGTAATAATCAAAGTAAAAAACGTGAATAAACAAAGTTATGGTGTAAGCCATGATAAACGGTAACGCCCCCTGACACGCTGGATTTGTATGGAAAGCGTTGACTTTGCGATCTCTAGTAGCGGGCGGCGCGGCAATTTTTTTGCTCTATGGGTTTGTTAATATATTTACTAATTATATGAATAAGAATAATGTTTAATATAAGAAGAGATACTAGGCTAATTTACTGAAAATGACTTTATTTGCTCACAAGTATTAGTAATATTTCCTCAACTCTTGTTAAAAAAAACGCTTGTTCTAAGTATCTCAATCATTAGTATGCTTTCGCGAGATGTTTTAATTGGTATCTGATTGTACTAAGCATTTTTAACAAAAAATTCCAAATACATGTACCACCAAAACAATAATACCAATGTAAAATGCTTATATTTAAGATAAAGAAAAAGGAGTGATTGTTCAGACTTAAATACCATGATGAAGAAAAATTACTTCAGATCTTTAAATATACTTTAAATATACTGTGACACATTTTGACAGTCTCAACCTATCCTTTAGATATACTGTGATTTTTTTTACTTTTAAATGTGTTTTTAGTGTGTAGTATTTTTTGCAATTTCCTACATTAAATATCAATAAATAAAATTCAATTTATGAAGCACACGGTATGCCTTGTTGTTTTCAGATACAACACTTGTTAAATAAATATATATTTTTTAATTTTTCATAATTTTTGAAAAATGAAACTACGAAAAATTAGGCTTTTCCTTGTCAGAAGCGAACTCAATTATGGTAATTGTACACCAAACTTAATACGATACAGTTCTGTAGAAAAGTCCACTTGCAAGTACTCATGTGTGAACCGGCTTATGAATGTTGTAGGTGCTCGTTTGCGGTGCGCACGGATGCGGTGGAGTGGCGTGGCGCGGTGGCGCGCCTATTTTGTTTATAAGGCCGGGTGCTCACATAGCCAGTCGCGCGCCGGCTAAACGATGGGCAGCGTTAGGTGAGCTGCGGGCGGCCGCGGTGCATGTACGCGGCGGCGGGCGGCGCGTCGCTCGCGGGCCGTAAGGTACTACTTATTTTTAATCCATTGGATGAGTGGTTAGGGTGCTTGCCTTAACGTTCTGTCTCAGCGGTCCCAAGTACGATTCCAGTTCCCGGCAGGGTGAACTTTGCAAATGAACTTTAGAAAGTAGAGCGCTCTGGTCTGGATTTGGAAAGTAGTGACGGGGTATATTATATACAAATTATAGTATATATAATACTACACATAGTATAAGCTTAGAATAGTTTAAATCCAGGCTTCATTATCGCATAATCAGCGATTCTATAATAACCTTTCAAACAGTTTGGTTTCAATTCCTAACATACCTAATACAGGGCTAACTAACCACACACAAATTCGAAGCAAAAATTCAAAGCGTACCAAACATTGATTACATAAGTAATATTCGACCGGTAAATTTTAAGCATTTTTGGACGATTTGGTATTTACGGTTCGGTCTGATTCTCTTTGATGTTCAGGATTCAATTCAAACGGTCTCGTATGCATCACTTGCATTCGGCATGTTTCTTGTCAAAACAAAACTCAACCCGAACACCGAGCATATACCCAGCAGATTATAAATGTCTATAAATTATATAGTAAACAGTTCTAACTTGGTGCAAAGACAAGTTCTTTGAAACGACATTTCACTAGACACCAAAACTTAATTCTAGTCAACTTTTGGTTTGTCGACGACTCTTTCGGGTCAGACATAATCAAAATCAGTCTGAAATCATTACCTCTATTTTGTAATTAGATTAGCATATTTTTGCCACACACCACTTTATTGAATACAATCATTTAAAAATGACACGCCTTAGCATAAATTTAATATAAAAAAAACTGTACTTAGTACTAGCCGTGTAGCATGCGTTCGAGTAAAAGTAATTTCAACAATATACATGTTCCAAAATGTTCACCAAATTTTAGTAGCTCTATATTTCTGCTCTGTTGAACAAATGCTTGAAGCCGAATCTTTGCTGCCCTTGAGTAACGAATATTCCGACACTAACATTTTATATGACATTCTCGCTAGAGGTATATATAAAGATACTAAAACACCTTGTTACTTCAGAATAAAAACCGTCTTATTAACTAACATAGCTTCCTTTTTTTATATTATATATATAAAAATCAATCGCCGTGCGTCATTCTTGCAAAAATTCAAGAATGGCTAGACCGATTTTAATGAATTAAAGATTTCTATAAAGATTAATTTATTTATTACCTTTATTCACTATCAAGGGCAACAAAATACACACAAGATTACATTGCTTGAGTCTATTTCAGTGTAGGTATGTAAGTAACCTCGTAACGTTCGCGTTCTTAAGATCATCAGATAAGTCAGAGAAACTCAAGCCGACCTAGCTCTACCAGACTAATTAACCCGGGACTCGAATGAGCTCTTACCTACAAGATAACCACAGCTACGATGAAGTGGATAGAAAAATAAATGTCAAATGCATTAGCAAACCAAACATGGTTACTGTAACGAAATTTAATTAGAAGGGCCATTTTCCTTAGCTCAATTAGTTGAAATAATGAATTTAGTTAAATGTCAGGGTCAATCGCTGACTAGTTTAGTACACACTAGGGTAACACAATACCAATTTAAACACGATCTCAGTAAACAACTTAATCGTGTCTAATTTCATATGTCAGACAGGCCGTCAGGTCCACTTGATGGTAGGTGGCTACCGTCGCCTATACACAAGCAACGCCACACGTGCTGCAAGTGCTGCTGCCGAATATAATAGAATTAAGGATATCCTAAGAAGGTTTAGGGAAATGGGCTCTGGCATGGTCTTCTGTTATTTCACGACGGTCTTCTG
Organism: Synanthedon myopaeformis; assembly: GCA_944738685.1. Taxonomy (NCBI): domain Eukaryota; kingdom Metazoa; phylum Arthropoda; class Insecta; order Lepidoptera; family Sesiidae; genus Synanthedon; species Synanthedon myopaeformis. The sequence continues at coordinate 7,778,662 of OX122924.1, read as the reverse complement.
TAAGGGGGTGGTTACTGCCGCCAGATGGGCTGCCCAAATAACTGCGAAATGCAGCGTGCCCCGCCACTATACTTTCCAAATCCAGATCAGTGTCAACTTTGAAAAGTTCTTTACAAATATCCAAAGTTAACCCTTTTTTTTTAACGTTGGGAAATCCTCTTGGATACCCGGCAGTATACGGACACTGCCGGGTTATGCCGGATTCCTACCGGCTAAAACCCAACGACTTTCTATCAGCGCGGCCGTTCATGGGCGGGGTCGCGGGGACGTTATGTCACGACTTCGGTGCCCCGCCATGGCTACTGCTTATCCAAAGTTAACCCTGCCGGAAATCAAACCCAGGACCGTATATATTTAGTATGCTTGTTTGTATCTGTTGTTTGACACATCATTAACATAATCCATTTGTTGCCAATTAATTATCAATCAGCAATTGATAGGAAACTTTTCAATAAAGTATGAACTAGATCAACAATTAAAACTCATTTGTATGTAATATAAAAATTGCACTCCGGACTAAGCCGGGAGCGGTTCACTAGTTTATAATATTAGTATGGATGTGGAAGTGGTTTGACATTTTGAACGTTGTCTGTTAAGGCGCGCCAGCACGGCCGCCAGCCTGCGCCGCCGAGCCCGCGCCCTCACAGCCCTCCGCACCCCGCGCCCACCGGAGTTCGCGCCTACTCCTGCCAGCACTGGGAGTCGCGGCTACAAGCTCCCGCGCCAAGACCGCTCTCCGCCCTCGTCACCGAGCCCCATTCGCCCTGCGACCTCGCCGAGGTATACCAACGCCTCTCATGCTCTGCATAAGTGTCTACGTGTATCCTAGCATTCATTATTGTTAAATTACCTTCGTAACTAGATACACGGGTCGGTTACATTCAGAAAGGCTCCGGTATACGGTACGATTCAACAGACTCCTTAAACAGCAAGTGAAATACAAATAGTGACAAATAGCTGGAGGGTGACAAAAAAAAATGTTTACAGGTATTCTATTTGTCTGCTTTCCATAATTAATAAAAATTAATTATTCATTAATTACTTAAAAATTAATAAAAAATTAAGTAAGTCCAACATCTAGGAATTATTGTATTTTTTAAACAATTGATTAGTGTGAAAAAACAGTTTTTTTACAGATTTTTTGAAATTGCGATGATAATATCAGGTTTTTTTCTCAACTTTTTCTCTACAATTTTAAATTAATATTTTCCGAGAAAAAAAATTTAAATTGACGATTTTTATACGTTTTTTTGTTATTAACCAAATTAAAGTCAACATGTGCCATTTGATTCGTCTCGCCAATACTGTAGGTAAAACAAATATCACAATTTTCACAATAAAAAATTCGGTAAAAAAACAACATACGATACATTGAAACGACGGATCATGAAGACCAATCTTACCGTGTACGCAAGCCTTTATTGAGAATTAAGTACGACACATATGATTTTGAATTTTTCCTGTTATCTAGTTACTATAGGAGATCAATGTAAGCTAGTATAAGCATGTTAATAGATGTAAGAATATCTGTGAATTTGTGTCTAAAGTAAGTTTGATGGTGTAACCTACATATGTGTAGCCTGTTTTCTTAGATATGTTATTGTCAATCGATGGTATAGTTTTAAATATGTGTAGAAAAAGCATGAGACAATGCAACCGATGATGTGCGTCACTTAGAAGGGTTTCATATTGATTTTAAATTTTAATACTGCGGGATAACTAGTCTCATTATGTCTTTGAATTTTAAAATTCCTCGCATTGAAGAGTTCTAACTTGAAGTTGCGTTATTAGCCCACCAAATAATAATATCAGAAATAACGGTTTTAAGTATACTTCTTAATCACAGGAATAATCTCATTAAGATGTGTTATACGAGAGTGTTGTTATATACAGTGAAGAAATTGGGCCGGCCATGAAACAGAGATATTTTCTCGGGAGAAGCGTTCGATGGCAGGTGTCAAAGAATCAAAGACTGCGACTTGACGTACGGAACGAAACATGAGTGGTATTGTGTAAAAAATAACTCATTTAACTTAATAATAATAAAAAAATACAACACGCCAAATTGCGCTTGCTTCCATTAAATGTTCTTTTCTCACAAACATATCTTAAGGTAACGACCACAAAAAAAAGTTCAATTAGAATTTAATAAACATAGTTTTTGCGCCTTTCTTGTGCCTATCTCTTCTATTCTATATAAAAGAAAACAAAGAAACGAAAAGTAACAAGTTCTGTGATGGGACTCTATTAAGAATGTTATCGGTGTTGGTTTTGTAAATAAAAAAAAATATAAGTCTGTTTAATAATAAATATTAAATTCTAAAGTCTAAATTTAGTCGCGCTAGAGTTAGGTTTTATTATACGAAATAACTAAATAACGCGAGTGTAAAATAACTGTTGTAACAGCACACGTTATTCAGTGCGTTTAGTGAAGTGCGTGTCCCAATTGAGGACCTTAACTAGGCCGAATAAGGCTCAGTTTTCAATCGTCGCGTCGTTTAGTGAAGGCCACAAAACTGGCAAGTATGCAGGCAGCTCTTATGCTAAGAGCCAAATCGCGGGAGAGAAGAAAACTGCGTCTCAAAAGAGGAATCAAGCATGAACTCCCAAGTAATGTTGCAACGAAGAGCATCGCACCGTTTCCGAGATATCCGCCTGCATCATGGGTATGTAAATGTAGTTTTATGGCTATTCAATGGTGCTTTATGGAACGTTGCATGACATGAATTGGTTGTATTAATGGAGCTTGCTGATTTGAAGACTGGACAATTCATCTGGCGACAATAACCACTCCCTTATGAGCAATAGAGTAAAATAACAAAATGTTTGCGTTGTGTTTGGGTGCGTGAGTAATAGATTTCCCTATACTATGCCCTCTTAGCCACCTGCACACACACACGACGACACGTTTGGTCTAGTGGTTAGTAACACTAGCTGTTAACATAATGGTCGCGATTTCGAATCCCACTAGGGGCAAATGTTTATGTGTTAACATTTACCGCTGTACCTGAGTCATGGATGTTTGTATCTATAATATGTATGTATTTACAAAAAAAAAACGTTATCTATGTAGTATATCAACTGTCTGGTATCCATAATACATAACAAGCCTATAGTTGCTTAATGTGGAACTAGATGGTGCTGAGTGGAATGTGTGAAGATATATAGATATATACTATCAAGTGGATTAATCTTCTTGCGGATATTTACATGTAAAAAGTACATTTTTATTATCACAGATTCTGAGCAGTTTTTATGATATATTATAATATTTACTAAACTTTTACTTATAATCAATCTATTTCGAATTTCAACCACATCGGTTGTATTAATAATATACATTTATAAAAATTAAACTATATTGACTGAGAAACGCAGTGTAGGGAACACAACTTATTGATTTTATATTGATTTTACATGAGCGAGCCTACTTGGAATTATTCATTTTAGAGTATTTTATTTTATTTTATTTTTTATCTCCTTAGAAATTTAACCAAAAAATACAAAAAAATGTTAATTTCAAACCGAACATTAAAAAATAAAACATTAAATATGCGAACATGACATTTGTAATGCAGGCTTTTATAGTAGAGATGCATGCTTAAACAGGTAAACAACATTTGAACGCTGATCGATAAACAAACGGAAGCTTGAACTCTATCTAATGCATTTCCAAACACAATGTAAATGGAAAACAATTCAATGCAAATCGTGCTACGCCGTGTTACGAGATCGCTACGGCGTAGTTTGTTTTCTACGAGATCGCTACGGCGTAGTTGGTTTGCTACGAGATTCTGTTTCCGTTTTACCAGCCTGTAAAGTTGATTCTAGTAAAGTTTTATGTGTTAAAAGTTTTATGTAAACAAATGCAATTTTAAGGGAAATTTTTCCTATTTTTCTTTTCATAAGAACCTTTCTCAAATATCAACGAATATTTTAAAATAATAACCGAATTTGTCTAACCGTTCTCGAGTTTTGTTCTTAGAAAAACATTTAGAGATTGATTTTTATTTGTATAGATTGATTTTAAATTAAATTGAATTTTTATTAATTATTAGACTGCTGATTACGTGTAAACAGTGCTTACGGCACTTTTATGCATCCGATGCGAGCTTCTATAACTGCGCCCTTTAAATAAAATGGATTAGGTTTATAAAAATAAATCTATAATCCCTATAACTATATTTTTGTATATCTACTTACTTAATTATATTATGATTACGAGTTTTTTTACTTGTAAGAAGAATATATTGTTTATATTATCAGCAGTGTTTTATATCGAGTCTAATTAACAATTACAATTAAACTGGCTGTAAAATCTATAAAATGAAATACATTTTGTATGGAAACAATCGTTATAAAATAATGTATTTATAAAATTTTTGTTAGAAAACGAGAAAAAATTGCATATTACGGAATTTTTAACTTTATTCAGTGCTAAAATATTATTTAAATTTAATTTATAATACTAAACATTTTAAATTATGATAAGACTTCGCCTTAAATGGAAGTAGTGAAATAGTTAATGCGAATCGATCAGTCACGTTGCATATGAGCAGGTGAATTAGATTACGTTGACGTCGATCGTTCAATTAAGTATATGTCGGTCGGAGTTAGTGTGAGTACAGTCAGATCACATTTAGGAGAAATTTTCGATGAAGTCTACAACCAGCAAACCAATGCAGTGTAAACAGACAATGAAACAAATTATAATTATGGCGTCTACTATAATATTAAGATCTAAGCTAATTGAAAGCCAATGAATTTGGTTAGTCTAAATAATATAGTATTTAGCTAAGCTAGGACTATTTTGACAAACCCGTTGGATAAGTGGTAAGTGGCGGGGTTAATTTTGGAAATGAACTTTTGAAAGTTGGCTCTGATCTGGATTTGGAAAGTAGTAAACAGGGCACACTGCTTTTCGCAGTCGGTCATTTCGGCAGCCCGTCTGGCGGCAGTAAACCCCTTGACCCCTAAAGCATGTGTGCTGTTGTTTCAGTGAGTGAGTAAGGGATCCAGACCCTATTTTTCCTATCCCTTAACTTTAATCCTATGTATCACGCTATGACCCATAGCAGCAGGGCAATGGTAAAAATAAATCAGAATGAACGTTAATAGAAAACGATGCGCATGCGAGCGAAGAGAGCGATGTGACGCGTAGGGTCAATGGACTAGGGCGGGTGCCCGATAAGATACGAATATTACCGAGAAGAGCCGACATTTGAACGGTTTGTCAATTTAAATTAAACAGTGGCTGTGTCAGTGGGTGGAACCGCGGGACACAGCTAGTAATAGTTGTACATAAAGAGAAGGGGCAAAAAAGTGAAGGTTTCATTATTTTGAAGCATAAAATTCTCTTAACATGACATGTTCAGAACTATATAATATGTTGAATATAATAAATATTCTGTATAATTACTTTTTAACAATTGCAGGTCAGAGCAAGTTAAACCTCTACTACAGAGTAAAAGTTCATAACCATAGAATACATATGCGACGGAAGACATCAGCTAAAGCTTTGGCATTATTAGCTCTAGATTAATTTTGGTTCTAATCATTAGATCTAATCTAATGATCTAGTTTTGGATAAATTTGAAACGCATTTTGATTTTTTTTAATATTGAGACTAATTTTGAAAATAGTGTCAAGATCCCAAAAAATAAGTCATTCGTTAGAACCTCTTGACATATATATTTCAAGCAATAAGTATTGGTACAAATTGAATGTAGATAATTCATTTTATACCAACATTGCATGAAAATCAAAACTACCCAAAAACTTATGGTAGGGGTGTTGAATTCTACGTTGTCGATGCGATCATGAATTGTGTCAGCTCAGAACTAGGTCATCTTCACTCCAACACGTTTATGATACATACTTGCCTTTTGTACTGGTGAGTATACGTATAGAGAACTGGTTAAAACGATGTTATTATCATATCTAAATTGTTAAACGATAATGTATAGTAAATTTAAAACATGTAGTTTAGATAGATCCCAAGGCACTCAACTTAAGGTGTCTGAAGATACTGGTTTTCTGAGTGTCGACATCTCAAATAAGGTCTTATCAAAAAGGTGTTATTTATAAACAAGGCTACAATAACTTTATAACTTTTGTATAATATAATATAATATAAATTACCAGAATTATGAAACAAACAACCCGATTTAAATACTTCCTTTCAAAGTAGACTGATTTTATGGGTTATTTGCAGGACAGGACAGATTCTCAAAAAGACAACAAACAATCAAAGACTCAAAGAGTACAACAAGTAAAAAACAAAGTTAACAATTTGTTCATCCATTGTTGAATTTATTAATGTACTTTTTACTTCTAATATTTATAATTAATCATTGATATAATAATTGAATTCCTAATAAAAAAAAATTAAAAAAAAAATACTTGCTTATTTAAAGTGCATAGATGTAAGAATATCTGTGAAAGTTACGAGAATACAGAAATACTTCTCTGGAATCTCTATTCGCACACGAGAACACACCAGCACATGTGCTGTTATTTCACGGAAACACTAAACATAACATCGTCAGTCACACTGAGAAGTAGGTTTCCAAGTATCAAAGTAGATACACACAGCGTTGGACATGTGTGCGTGCTTAATGACCGTCATGTGTATAATATCTAGTATACAATTGTAACAACTCGTCACCCACCGTCCTACTCATTCATACAGTAGCCATCTGTTTTGTTTCCCAGTTGCAATGTTTCGCACAATGCGCTATGCAAATGCTAGAGCGCTTATTTCTAATTGTTCTCTAGTAATAACGAGTGGGGAATCTACATGTTGAATTTTATTTCATCAACTTGCTTTTATCCGCGGCTCCTCGTGAAAACCTAAGAAGTAGTCAATTTTCATACAAAGGGTATACATATATGTTCCGGAGATTACATCATACATACAAACTTTTTATCTTTGTGATTTTATAGATTATTGATATCTCCGTTTCCTCGTAGGGCACTGCAAGGTAATTAAACATATTGCAAGCGTGGATATTGCATTTCGATTTCCAACAAAAAAATGTATAAGTACTCGTAGGTACAAAGTTTGATGAATTGGCCTTGGTCTTGCGCTATTTACGTTTGTTCTTCTGAATTATTTTTGATTACCTAAACAAATCTCAATCGAGGACATAGGATTGCAGAAAGAGTTGGTGATTTATAGGTATTCTTAAGATTTAATAGAGCCCTTTCACCTATACTCACCAATACTCAATGTTATTAATTAGATGTAAGGGCCACATAAAACGTGAACTACAAACAATCATGCTTTCTACTTCTATAAAACCTTTAAATAAAAATTTACCTATACATTTATTCCAAAATAAATTCCCTATTGTATTTCAGTGAGTGACTAAGGTATACTAGAACCTATTCCCATAACCCCTCCTTGTACCTAATACTAAAGTCAGGACTCCACTGCAACTCCTTCGTTGTTTGAGGTCATTCCCTGAACCAGTCTATTGACCTTTAAATACAAATGTATAAATATTACCTGTCGTTTTTCCAGTTAATAAAAATATGTCTTTTTTTAGAAAGCGAGCGAAATTCAAACTATTCTTGTCTTCAGCAGACAGAAAAATCCACGGTTTAGTCTATAATGACCGTAAATCGAGTCACGTGTTTTCTACAAGCTCTCTTCTCTTACGTAAAACTCATGTCTTGAATGCTAGCAAGAATTTTGCGCCCTTGATCACCGCTAAGGTCGAAGCATTCTTTGTTACCCCTCCCTTCACTTGCTATTTATAGCTCGTAGTCGCAAGAGGTTTTTACAATGTTCTGAATGGGGTTCTGGATGGTAATCTATACGCTGGCTTATTTACTATTATCGATAAAACTAATAAACAATTAAATCATAGCCAATTTTATTACCAATTACAAGTTTATTTTAATTAGCGTCGGTGCTTTCAGTAAAGAGTGTGATTCAAAAATGTATTTAAACAAACTTGACTTTGGCTCTCCAAATTCCTCTGAATAGTTAGTTAGACTCAATGCTAACATTTGCCTGCTTTATGTGTTTGTTGGAAACGAATACTTCGAACTAAATGAAAACATGCTTTGGTCTATCAGTTTATGCTTTGGCAGCAGCTGGATGAGGAAAAATATGCAATAAATTACCATCTTAGGAGTTAACCGAAAATTTGACGTAGCATGGGCATTGTGGAGAATTCTTCATTGTTCTTTAGATTGAGACAACTAAATTAATTAAAGTTGCTTCTCCTTAATTGCATTATTCATCATTTATATCGTTTTAACTTTGGACTGTGATCAAACTGCCAAGTTTTTTATCAAACTTCGGATATCTGCAAAATTTATTACAACATTTACTTATTCCATGAATTCTAGTTTTCCTATTTACGTAGTGATTTTCAGGCTCTTTTCCACAAGTGATTATTATTATGTCTATTGAGTAAAACTGTTTAATATTATTGAGACGATAGGGTTCATCATAAAAACCGTAACTTCACTATGCTAAATAATTTTTTTTTTTGCTAAGTTATTAAGTGTCAAGTAAGCACCAATTGTCCCATTTACTCCTTATACAAATTCAAAAGTAAAGTTCTCTCCATAATTCAACGTCATTCTCATTGAGGCCGTGTTTAAAAATCGGTTCGCGTACATTTACAAAGCAAGCAAGTGCTGTCATGGCCCATTCAGCTATCGTGCGGAAACCATTAACACCCCCGCGCGCTTCGCAAACGTTCCTTCGTTACCACTACAATGTTACAAACACAATTTGCCGCACCAAAACGCCTACACACGACTGTATTGAAAGAGCATAAGGTCCAGTTTTCTTTGGCATTTCGTACAATGGCGCTATTATCAAAAAATGTCGGTCCGCGTCACCAGCGAATGATGCGGCGAAAGTTTCACTTACGCAGACTTTGAGTGCAAAATGTGTTTAGTGGAAATGAGACAATTAGGTTGACAATGTACTTTTATTTAATAATTCTGTTGAATCGATACAACACAATATGATACCATTTTCCTCAAATTCCTGTATATATTAATAATCTGATTTTTTTGGGGGCAGGGAAGGTATTGTAACGTAGCGTTACTTATTTTATTTATTTTATTAGTTATATTACCTTATTTGTTTATTTATTTATTTAAGTATTTAAAAACTTATTATTTTTTTTAAATATATAGAATTGCATTGACGTTCAATATTCAAAATTTTCAGTCAGATAGCGTTTTTTTGTTTCTCTGTCGCTCTCAGAGAGCGGTTTAGTTTTGTGCTGATAATAGCCTGTATTTGCCAGTTAATTTTCTTTTAAAATTTAATTATTCAGTTTAAAATATTTATGTAAAAAACCCCGGTTTATAAATGGGTTTTTTTTTTGTTATGGTTTTTTGTTTTGGTTTTTTATCATTCATGGATTTAATTAGAGATATATAATTAATATATAATGAATCCTGGGTTTTATCCGCATTTTACATTCTGATGAGCCTTCTTCATTTTTTCTCTGGTGACACTGATGAGCAGCCTGTTTTATTTTGCCGAGAAGGAAAACCTTATTATTACATCCAGCCTTTATTCACATCCAGCTAAGTTTTTAATTTTTATTAGCCGGATTTACTGAATCAAATAATAAATTTCACATATATATATATATATATATATATAATAACGTACGGGCTTAAGGACCACCCCCTGTGTATTTTTCTTGTTTTGTTTAAATATATTTTAAGTGCTAACATATGATTTTTTTCATTTTTTATGTTCATTGGCGCCCAACGTTTCATTGGCGCCCAACTTGCTTTTTTTACAGATAACATATAATGTTGTTACTGTAAAGTACGTGAAATTGTATATATATATTATCTTATTTATTTTTCAATATTTGATTCACTAATTCTGTTGATTTAATTTTTTGTAAGTTATTAATTTCTTCAATTTCCTGTTTTTGTTGCAGAATGACATTTTAATTAATTTGTTATTTCAGAATGATTATTTCTTAATTTTCATTTTTTTCATGTTAATTTATTTTAATTATTTTAATAAATTATTAATATTTAAGATGTCATTCGCTATTTTGTTGTAACAGGCAAATAGGTTATTGATTTAATTTGTCACTATCGTCACAAATAAGATGTTGTTTTTAAAAAAAAAAGGAATTAGTATTTTCATCTAATTTTATTTTTTTTATTTTTTTTATATTTTCATATATTTTTTTTTATATTTAAATTTTATTTATATTTTATATATTTTAAATTTTTATTTTTTTTTATTTTTTATATTTTTTTAAATTTTTTTAAATATATATTTTAAATTTTAAATATATAAACATATATTTTAAATAATATATTTCATATTTTCATTTCAAATATTTTCATCTAGGCTCCAGACCTTTCCAGATGATTTGTATAATAATTATTTAGGTATTATAATACATAATATTATAATTCTTGATTATGTACATATTTACTTAATATTATTAATTCCTTAGTTATTCATTTATTTAGTTATTATTTAATTATTTAACTAATTAGTTTTTATTATACCTATAGAGCGGATTACAACTCTTTAAACAAGCCCTAAAGTTCATAAACAGAGCGGATTACAACTCTTTAAACAAGCCCTAAAGTTCATAAAGAGAGCGGATTACAACTCTTTAAACAAGCCCTAAAGTTCATAGACAGAGCGGATTACAACTCTTTAAACAAGCCCTAAAGTTCATAAGCAGAGCGGATTACAACTCTTTAAACAAGCCTTAAAGTTCATAAGCAGGGCGGATTATTAAATAAAATAATTTAAGCCTTGAAGTTATCGTCTAGTTATTTGTCTGGGCGTTTGTTATTATTAACAATATAGTTCCTTTTTGTTTTTAAGGAATCTATTTTGTTTAAGTATTCTTTGGTTGAATGCTTAGTTGTCTGGGCGTTTTGTTCGCTTGGTGTTAATTGTTTCCTCTAGTTAGGATTCAGTTATGTTAATAATTAATTATTTTTTTAATTTATTTATTTTTTTCTTTTTCTCTTTATACTCTTCCTCATTTGTTCCTTAAACACTTCTGCTTTAAGGTCAGCAGTTTTATACTACTGCCCTATCTTATGCAAGTTACTTCTTCAAGAAAATATCTTGAATTAGTTTTTTTTTTTGAAAGGAAACATTTGAGTACCACAACACAGTTTTAATAACTAGTGCTGCAATTCTCACTGTTAATAGTATGGAAGGTTTTATTTTTTGAACGTAGGATGAAAGTGGTAGCATTTGTGTATGGGCGCAAAGAATTTTTTTTTATCCTATTAACGGAAAAAAAAAATTCTTCTGTAGGAAGAGGGGATATGTAACGTAGCGTTACTTATTTTATTTATTTTATTAGTTATATTACCTTATTTGTTTATTTATTTATTTAAGTATTTAAAAACTTATTATTTTTTTTAAATATATAGAATTGCATTGACGTTCAATATTCAAAATTTTCAGTCAGAGAGCGTTTTTTTGTTTCTCTGTCGCTCTCAGAGAGCGGTTTAGTTTTGTGCTGATAATAGCCTGTATTTGCCAGTTAATTTTCTTTTAAAATTTAATTATTCAGTTTAAAATATTTATGTAAAAAACCCCGGTTTATAAATGGGTTTTTTTTTGTTATGGTTTTTTGTTTTGGTTTTTTATCATTCATGGATTTAATTAGAGATATATAATTAATATATAATGAATCCTGGGTTTTATCCGCATTTTACATTCTGATGAGCCTTCTTCATTTTTTCTCTGGTGACACTGATGAGCAGCCTGTTTTATTTTGCCGAGAAGGAAAACCTTATTATTACATCCAGCCTTTATTCACATCCAGCTAAGTTTTTAATTTTTATTAGCCGGATTTACTGAATCAAATAATAAATTTCACATATATATATATATATATATATATATAATAACGTACGGGCTTAAGGACCACCCCCTGTGTATTTTTCTTGTTTTGTTTAAATATATTTTAAGTGCTAACATATGATTTTTTTCATTTTTTAGTTAGCTGGCGCCCAATTTTTTAGTCTTTTCTTTTATTTTAATTTCATAGCCGAAAACGTTATCTTATTTCTATTATTTTCAACGTTTCAGTATAACTTAAGCATTTACAATCTACCCTCCCAATAATGCCTCAATCAGACATTTTTACACATCATGGTAGCTACAATGTTCTACAAAGGTACAATGTACAAAGAGGAATAAACTGGGAAGATTTTTTATATATAAAAATTGCACCCCGGAGTAAGTCGGAAGCGGGGCGCTAGTAATAATATAAATCACAATATATAAATGAATATTGTATGTATAAAACAATTTTGGAAAACTTATCAATAAAAAATTGAGATCCTTTAATAGAAACGTTAATGTTTCAATTAAATCTGCAATTTATGGAGTAATAACGTTTGGCCATGAAGTCATAAAACACAGAATTTCGATCGCTTATACCGCTGACTGGCTGAAGTTTAATTAACTTGGAATTAGTTGTGGGTTAAATTATCGTTTAGTCAATCGAACACATGCGAAGCCGGATAGGATCACTAGTAAAGTCACTCATAAAATTACGAAAATTTTAAATTATCGATACCATTTGCAAAAGCAGCGTACCTTTGTAGAGCATAAAATATGCAAATACAAAGCCACATAGAAAAAGTTCATGAACTTTTTCTATACTCTAGTGTGTTTTGTACAAAAAAATATCATATATAAGAGCGTAATTGACAAAAAAATATTTAATAAAATAATTATATAAAATAAGTACAACAATTTATTTGCACAATTGTATACCGTCGATGGTCGAACGCTATAAAAGTAAGATTACATAGACAAGTAAGTAATTAGGTATAATAGAGGTAATATAAATGAGGGCGGCATTTCTTCGAATGAACATATTAATGTTTTGCTGAATTAAAACTAATTGGTCAGAACTGTCATAAACATAATTTAATTTCTCACAGCACCGAAACCGTAGGCTGAAAAATTTATTGTACCTATTCTATAAACCTTGTGCACATATTGAACATAAAATATAACATATAAAAGTCTATTGAAAGCAAAACATTCGTGTTGTTAATGATGTGTTGATTACATTTGTTCAAACACGGCATCGATTGTTGACTTTGTAATTGATCAGTTAACACTTAGACCGTAATGAAGGAAGTTTGAAAAATTGAACAATCCCACATGTTGGTTATTGGGTTAAAGGTCGCCCTTCGACGATTCCCATTTGAACGCCCCTCGTCTATACAACTGTATCTACGACCATAAATTTTAAATAGACTCTATATAATAGTTGTTACCGGCTAATGTACCCTTTTGATGCTTTTTTTAAATTTTGAATTGGTTGTCATTTCTTTGCACATTCGGTTTTGTTCATTTGTGAAAAAGACACATTAAATTTTTCATAACTTTCCATGCCACTTTGGCCAAATGTCATGTTGGGGTTGGGGTTGACATCCATTCGATAAACATGGAAGGACACATATTATGTCATATCTTTACGATAGGCATATCTTTGTCCTTCATAAACTCGCTGTGTAGTATTTTATATCAGTGATTCTGTTGAAAGTCGCGGGCTAGTACTTGTTATTTTTTAAATGAGAAAATTGAAATTTAGAAATAAATAAGTTACGCAAATCTGGGACAATGGTGTGGCGAAGTGGTGACGAGGACGTCGTGTCAAGGCCTGCGCTATGCAGATATCGACGATCGATAAAATGACTGGCCAGTGACGTGCCCGATGACTTCGATGTATCGATGTTTTACAACCGGCTCGTAACCGTTACATTGAACCTATTTATTACTCGTTAACGCTCTAATGATCATAAACAATAAATTCAAACTCAATCATGTTTATAGGTAGGATTGCAAATTTGTATTTTAAATGTTTAAACGACAAAATTAATTCCACTTCTTTAATAAATTATCACCAAATTAATATACATTTTTTTTTAATTTATTTTCACTATGAACTAGCTGACCCGACTGGCGTCGTTCTATCAAAAACTATTGTTGAATTGTCGTCTAGGAACTTTGGATGGGAAAAGAATAACGGAGTTTTACGTTTTTAAGCTTCCAATTTTTTCAATTTTTCCAATTTTTCTCTCCATAAAAACTTTTCTTGAACTTCAACGAATATTTGGAAAAAATAATGAGACGTGGTTGTGTCGTGGACACGGCCGTGTGTTTTACGTGAATACGTGTACGTTATGGCTAACATTGCTATTGAGCCTATTATATGTATATATCCAACGAATTCGAATATACCATATATACCACAAAAATCTTTGATCATTTAGCTATCCAGTGGTTTAATTAAATTATGGATGTAGATGATCTATAGCATTAATCTGTATCCGCTAATATTGTTATCATCACTTCTTTTGGAAATTTTAATCACTAAGTATGGAAGCAAATTTTAATACGTAGGTACGTACGTAGGTATTCACGTTAAAAAAAACATTACATTCAAGTCGTTCTCAATTTAAACGCTTAGCAACACGTTTAAAAATTCATTTTAAATTTTATAGATAAATAGAGCAAGGTATATAAAGAGCTCTATCTGTGCCCTCCATACGTTGCAAAGCTGTTTGAAAAAAGAATTCATTTTTCTTTTGTTTTATTAATCTTCGTGAGCTTTCGCAGAACAACACACAGAAGTTTCATCACATTTTGATGAATGGCATAGAAACTTATAAAAGAGTACAAACATACAAACACTCCATTTAATTTTGATCCCGTGATTTATGGTATTAGATTTCTTTTTTTTTCTTTACAATTATGTAAGCGGTTACCACAAATGAGTAATTAATAGACTCTATTCTATTCTTTTTTTTTTTCTACTTTTGTCTAAATAAAATATTGATTTACCTTGTAATGTACTTTAATACCTTTAGTAATTCATCAAAGCTTTTAATGTACAGGTCGACAGGCAGACTAACGTTCCAATTTGCTGGTAGGACACCTATCTTAAGACCCTAAATGTATTAAATAAAGATGTCATTAAAACCGTACCGTGGATTGGATTGGGGAATGAAGGCAAACCTACTTTATTTACCTTCAGACCTATGTTTACTTTGAAAAATTTGTTTTCTTTGTTAACCTGGACAGGACCGAAGAGAAATGACATATTAACCACTCGATCTAAAATAAACTAATAACAATGCTAAAATAATATAGTACCTAATAGCAAAGCACACTGCGTACGTAGTTATAAACTAGGAAGACAACAGTTAAATAAAAGCATATATGCTGTTAAGTCTTCAATGACTATGTGAAGGATGCCAGAGCTCATTATCTCTTATCTAATCAAGGTCGGCAGCGCTTTTACAAACTTACAATGGCGTTGCTTGTATAAAACTCATACATATGCATTAAGCATTGTTTATAGGCGACTATATAATAGGTAGCTACATTGAAAAGTTCTTCTCTCTTTCTTTACCTACCATCTGACTACCTGTCGACCATTACCTATATAAAAAAAAAACAGATGTCATCGCAATTGAGAATAAGGTAAAGAAAAAAAAAATACATGAACTCCATTTCAGGTCATCGGCATACAAACATCGTAACACATTCCTACACTTTTTTATAATTGAATAAGTTTATATTTAATTTTAATTAATTAAAAGGCTTTTGCTGACATAATTGCATTACGCAGATGGTTGCGTTTGTTTTATGCGGTTAGCGATGCAATTGGTTCAGTTTTTATTCTATTTTATTATAACAACATTTAAACATAAATATACAAATATTAATACATATATTTCGTATAAATTATGCTCGAGTTGCATATATTGTATTTTTAAATCTATATCTATATTTAATATAACATAACATAATTCATACTAATATTATAAATGTGAAAGTACCTCTGTCTGTCTGTATCTAATTTCCACGCTTTTTGCGTTATTTTTTTTTTTTTTTTAAATTTTGTGATATTAAGGTGTCTGAATTTAATGCGTTCTCTAATAGTCAGTCATAGTATTTTATAATAGCAGATAATAAAGATCAAAGAGGTACACTCCCTTCGCTACAGTAGTAAATATCAGTGACCCGAGAGGTTTAAACTAGGACAATCACACCCTCTAGTAGCCCGTGCTTTGTTTAATATTGTTGCTATGTTAATTGTAAAAGAACTTCCCCCTAATGCAAATGCTTCTGTATCAACCTACTTTTTTATATTATGTGTAAATGCTCTTCTCGTCCTGATATTGTATGGCCTGACCATCGAAGCAATAACATTTTTCCCATACATGTAAATTAATCAAAATCAAATCAAAATATTAATTTATCAAATAGGTTTCTCCAAATAACTCTTTTGATAGTCATTATAAATTTAAATTTACCAGTTACCACCAGTCACCAGTTACCAGTCACCAATCTTCACATATATTCTTCTAATAATTTCTTAGATTGCTTTTATTCTTTTAAGACTTTAGACTTAAGATTGCTACAATTTCCCCAATTCCCTAACGAAGTTTTTCTTCAACATTAGATTAGATAAGTGGTTTTTTTTCTAAAACACACATAGAACTCGAAAAACATTCAGAGGCAATTGTTTCAGGATTCAAAAAGAGCATCCCACTCAGTATTTAAGTGTGACACAATTTTCGTTGCCTACTCTGAGTTCCAGTTTTCATTAAATATTAAATTAATTTAACTGTGGGAGACGCATTTGTATTGTTTCTTAATCACCTCCACGAAAGCCTACATGTCACTTTGTTAAAATTTTTATTGTGAATAATAAAATTTGTTATATCAAAGGTTAACCTCAGACCAAATAAGAACTAAAGACAGAATGTTGCGAATAACATAGTAAAGCCGGTTTAATGTTAAAAATCAAAAGTAGTCTGCTATTCAAGTTGGGGGTTTAGTAACTAAGTAGCTTTACTAATATGATAGTATAAATAAATAATAAATAAGATAATAATCAAATATTATTTTATAAGTGAAAAAAAAAAGTTAATTATAAAATTAATTAGCGCTTAATAAAGGCAACACTATGTTGACATTTGTGTTTGTGTGTGTGTGTGTGTGTGTGTGTGTGTGTGTGTGTGTGTGTGTGTGTGTGTGTGTGTGTGTGTGTGTGTGCGTGTGTGTGTGTGTACACATGCCAAGACGAATTTTTGATGTATTGATGATTAATTAGATTACACTATAGGATAGTTTTGATAGGATAGATTCCTGTGGAATAAAAAAAAATGAACTACAGCGCGTACGAAGTTGCTAGCACCAGCTATTCGTGAATAAATCGCTTGATATATGTACTATTAGATATGTTAATAACATTCACGATCCTAACCTTATATTACTTGTTTGGTATTTCAAATATTAGTGGTACCTAGGTATATAAATTATAGGTATGCGGTCCTTGGTAGTAGTTTAAATGAATTATGTTTGGAATTAAAGTTAATGTTAAATTGTGGCTTGAAGGTATTTATGTTAATATTCGATATTTCCGAGAGAAATAACATTTACATAATAACATACTGTTCGTAGGCCGAACTACTTATACATTAAGTATAGATAAGTTAATTTATTTATTAAGTTTGTACTACATTTATATTTATTTTTGTTGGGTTACCTACCATATGCTGTCAATTCCCACAGACGTCTTAAACTGAAAATTATTCCTTAGCTGGACTTTAACGATTATTAAGTAAAGAAATAGCCGAATAAGGTCCAGCCATTTTCGAGCAATACATTTAGTGATTTTTTTTATTTATAAAGATAGAATATTAATAATATTCCTCATTTTTCATCCTATCAATGTTGATTATATGATTTTTATTAAATCAATACCCATTAAAAGAAAGTTATGTTAGTTACTTTACTCCATTTTTAAACTCGGGAATGACTGGACCGAGTTTTATGATCTTTGGTTTATTGAATTTGTCTCCTCCCTGAATAGCAGAATAAATGAAATATTCACAAAAAATATATATGGAGAAAATTCTTTTTCAGATACATTTTGTATGGAACAGCTTTTTTGATATGTCTAGAACTGAGGCGGTACGAAGTTCGCCGGGTCAGCTAATTAGTGTATAAAACTATACTCGTACTTTTAAAAGTATTATAATATTTCAAATATTTTAGTAATCTCTGCCAAATTTTTCGAGTATGTCATAAAGCACTTATTAAGTATTTTGTATAAATAAACACTTACAAATATAAGTTCTTAGAAATATTGGTTTTAATTAGTACGTCAAAATTTTTCATTCGTTCCTTTGATGTGAATGAAATGTGAAATGACTCTTAAATATTACTTTACTAACAACATCTGCAGTATATATTTTTCATAATCATTTTATAAGTTTTACTTTCCTGATAAATTATAATGTCTAATTTATATCAATAGGTAGGTACATATTATATACTCGTAAAAAAGTCGGTGTTTGCCTTTGTTTGTTTCACTAATGGAAAGAGTGATAAAGTAGGTTTTTGTATATATAATAATTTAATACATCCGTGCGAAGCCAGCGCGAGTCGCTAGGAGGCCTATAGATATTCAACAGTTTGATAGACACAAGCTGGTGATAATGAATGTTTAGTATCAGCAATAAAGGCTGAATAGACCAACTGAAATATTGAGTACGCTATTGAGTACACCTACTATTCTATCTAGTGTGAAATAATATTTTATTGTAAAAAGATTTCTTTTTTGTGTTCATAGTTTGATATGGAAATAACTTAAAACCTAGTAAATGGAAAGGGTTTTTTCGGCTATTGGTAGTGGTCCACCTTGGGGCAATTTTTTTGCCCGTAGTCCACAGGCCGCTAGAAGTGATCACATTAATAACAAGAACTTTTTCATTAAAGTTAATATTAACCATTTGAGTAAGAGTGCCTTTACAGATAAAAATATATTAAAAATGTATGCATAATAAATACAATTTTACTGTCTGTATGTATTAGTTTTGTAATGAGAACTGATTGCATGTTCAGAGACTCTTAAAGTATGTTCGCACGATGCTACGGTCCTTCGCCAAATAGTTCTAAGTTTCCGTTGTTTTGTTCCGGTTGGGTTAAGATAGCAATCTTACATCTAAAACTGTTGGCGTTGTGCCTACCTCGATAATGTATTTGCAACGCCGATATATAATTTTGTTAGACAACTGCTAGTTAGTTATATAATATGGCTATCACTTTTTATATAGATAGTTATTAATATGTTTTAATTATATTTATTAAATTATTTATTTATTCGTTCGTTTTTATTGAATTATTGAATTACTTATTTATCGTTCGTAAGGAGTAACTCCAGTCATGCGTCGGAGCTGACTCACACACTTTTTTTTCTAATTATATAAAAACTTAATTAGATTTTAATATATACACACAATTTTCGTGAAAAGTTATCTAAATGATGTTGAAAACCGCATCAAAATCCGTTGCGCGGTTTAGGAGTAGTTAGCGGATATAAGGCGCAGTCAGCTAGTTCAAATTATACTATGTAAAGAAGATATATAGTTTAAAGTTTCATGCACGGTAGTTCGTTCCGTGTAACGACGTTTCCTTTGTGTAATATAATACGAGCAATTAATAAAAATTCACTGCACTGATATCGTGTCGTTCGTGAATGTCGCGACATGGCAAAAACATTTTAAATTTTAAACCGTGAGCAACCTGCACGATGGCGTGCGGCGCGCCCGAACTATGTCATACGGTCCTCACTCAAATGAATTGTTATATTACATAATTGCTTGGTAATAGCGGACTTGTTGTTTATCGTATTCAAAATATTGTTATCGTTATCGGACAAATGCTGTTTATTGCTTCCCATTGCGTAGACACTGTATGGTCGGTTGTATTTGTGATTCTTCAACGTCTTGAAAACTCTTCAAAAGTAGCACTAAGAAAAATGTTTTTTAATTTTTTTATATTGACATGACGTGGGTGGATACAGTTTAATTCTGTAGCTACATATCATCTACGCCCAAAATTTAATTAAAACCAAACAAATTAAATTAAATTAACAAATTAATTATTAATTAATTTAGCTTTCAAGGGAAAATCCTGTAAGACCATTATCCTGTAAATTTTGTCCGGCCCTATCTACCAATAGCAAATGAAAAACCATCATACCATTATTGTGCATGAAAAACTGTACCTATATAATTAATAATTAATATTCTTTGAAAATTATTTTTTCAAAATGTTCATTGGATTAATCTAATTTTTTTTATATGGCGCCTCAGGAACTGTACTTTTTTCTAGATGAAAGGTACCTATTTATCCCTAACAGCGAGTATGCAAAAAATAACGATGATCGGTTGAGTAGTAAAGGCGTGAAAGCGTTACAAATAAACAAACAATCAAACGAACTCACTTTCGCATTTATAATATTAGTTAGAGTCAAAATTGTAATGGAAATACACAATTTATTCAAATATTTCTTAGTAACCGTTCAGTAATGCATAACATGTAATAGTCAAGTCAATTGAGAGATCAAATAAAAGACAAAAAAAAAGATAACTACATCAATTCCTTTGGCGCACAAGTAAGAACGTTCCTTTCACAATTTTCGTAGAAATAACGAGTAGCGAGGGTGATATAAGTTATTTTATATGTCATAAGGGCTGGTTCAGATTGAGTTTTACTAGAATCAGTTGACTTTTTCAACTGGTGTTAAAGAAAAACATATTTGGGAAACAATCATGCTTTATGAATGAGTAGGTACCTACTGATAGATGCTATAAAAATGAGCCTCCACAGTCCACAAGGTGGTTTCCCCATATTTAGCGCCCAAGAGGGTAATGTTATTTACCCTCAAAAATGACAGAAAATAGTAGAGACTGGTTAGCCAATCACGTGCAAGCAAAAGGGTATAATTTTATTTATTCAAACTGATACACTGAACAGCCATCTCGTCGAGAACTTATTCAATGATATAAATATGTATTAATGGCCTGCCTTATAAAGGGTTTGTACATTTTAAAATGTCACATAATTAAAATTGATATTGTTTGCATTAGTTAACCTAAGGACAAAATTTTTAGTTTTGACTAAGGACAAATTATTATAAAACTCGTAATACTTCATTCGTAATTATTTGATTTGTCTGAAAATAATTTGTATCCAAATTAATCTTAACATCTAAATTTGATGTGTTCTAAAATTTATGCTTGCTTTTATTATAAAGTTTATTGATATTCGTAAATTATAACTAAAAAACTGTTAGGACGGTCACTCTCTTCTTGAATTTCATTTTAACTATAGATTTTCCAGCTTACACTCCAACAATAGCGTCATATATTTTATCAAAGCCTTCTGTCGCGTATTTTTATTTGACCGTTGCTTATCCATTTTACCATATTTTCAAACTCTACAGGCGAGCATCAATCAACCCAAACGGCAGCTGTAAACCCTTTTATTTTCAATTGCTTAGTTAAAATGAATGGTTGAATCATGTTGACTTTTGAAATTATAACTGACTTCATTGTACATCAGTACTTATGCATTCGCAAATTAAAATTCTGCCACGTACATCTGCAATATTATAGTGCAATATAAATTCCCAATCAGGTTTATACAGTATAATCTGAACAAGCCCTTATAGTGCTTATAGTTCTTTCCGTGAAGCTTGTTTATCGTCACTTTTAGACGGTTTTTATTGCACTCGATGTTTCCGTTTGTGTACTATGATGTATCGTCGGCCCAATATGGCGTGTAATATCCGTTCAAACCGCGCCGGCCATTCGGTTGTATGTCTTCATTTTCAGTTTATTGAAATCGTGACTGTTTTTACGATTTGAAAACTTATTTAACCGTTTAGCTCTTTATAACATGGAATGAGAGACCACGGTACTAGCGTTTATTGCAATGAATTTCAACTCTATTTGGAATAAAGTACCTACTTATTTAAATTTAAGAAAACATTTTGTTGGAGTCAACAGAATCGGCAATCTTTTATCAGCTGATTTACATTTTAGTATTGGTAATTGTTAATTTACATTAGTATTTGTGAAGTTCTTTTCATTTAACAACTTCACAAATAGTAGTTATAAGAAGAAAGTTGTTGACTTTAAAAGATTAAAATGTTGATTATACAAATTCACGTTTTTGTGAAATTCCTTGTTATGTCCCTGTAGCCCTTTCACTTTAAGAATGACATATACGATAACTGAATGTTGAACCATCTTTTGATGTCATTACCTAATAATAGAGGTATAATAGAGGTTTAAATGTGTTCCTGTAATGTTTTCAGTGTGCCGCTGGACGTGCGGCATGGCAAGAGGCGGCGGCGTTGTCGGTGGGCGGAGGCGGCCTCGGGGCTGGAGGAGCGGCTCGCCGCTGTTCCGTACTCGGAGACCACCCTGGTGCCCGACGAGACCCACGCGCAAAATGGCACAGAAACAACAGAGTATGTACCGCTCAATGATATAGTACATGAGGCATTTGAGAAGTCCGTTGAACGAGTGGTAGGGTGCTTGCCTTGACGCTCTGTCTCAGGGGTCCCGGGTTCGATGCCTGGCAGAATTTTGGAAATTAACTTTCTGATCATATATTTCTTATAAAATGTGACCATTTTTCATATAAGTATGATAGGTTTCATAGTTACTTCTCCATTGCGTGATCGACGGTTGACCTATCGCTATTAGGATTGAGCTTTGGTTATACTTTACAAGAAATACAAGAAAAGCTTTCGTGTTCCAGGTGCGAGACGCGTCGTACGGATCTTCGTCGGAATCAGATGGCGAAGGGGACGGAGCGAACGGAGAGCCGTGGGGTGTCGCGAGACTACTGTACGCGGGCCTGGCAACACTCGCCCTCGGTCTTGTTGTGTACTTCGTTGGAACAGGCGACAAAGTAAGTATAAGTATATTTTCCCTTAACTCTAATATAGACAGCAATAAAATTGTTCTGTTTAAGTTAAAATTGCCAAAGTTGATTGTAATTGATAGGCACGGTAGCCACCTGGCAAGCAACAATGGGGAAAGAGCTCAATGATATAAGTGGTTGCAGACCTGAGTTTCACTTGATGGTAGATAAAGAACGTTAGAGACGCTGACCACTTGATGGTAGATGGGTACCATAGCCTACTTTTAACACAAGCAACGTCACAAATGCCACAACTGTGCTACCGAAGGTACTTTGTAGGATAAGGATAAGGGATAAGGGAGAAATGTGCTCTGTCACTCACCGAAACACAAACACATTCTGTTATTTCACAATGTGTTCTGTAAGGGGGTGGTTACTGTCACCGGACGGGTTGCCCAATTTATGATTGCGAAACGCAGAGTGCGCTGCACTACTAAAACGATCAGACTATAGCCAACTTTTAATAGTTCATTTTTAAAGTTGGCTCTGCCGGTAATCGAACCCCTACCTGCGGGAGCATAAAGGCAAGTTCCCTGCGCTTAAAAGCGTAAACATTTGACGAGAGATAGGTACACCGTATGCAAGCAGACTCGTAGTAAAGTTTGTCCTTTGCTCTTTAAAAAAATTATTCAAAGCATATAAATCTCGTTTCAAATTATAAATAAAACGCAATTCAAATTTAATTTAATACCTTTTTGCTTCTTCACTTCAGCATTCATTGGTTGGTTTGTTGATTTTAAATAAACTGAATGATTTATTGCTTTGCAAATGAAAGGTCGATCAGTAGGAAAATAGTTTGTTTTTAATCATATTCTCACATAGTGTACTGTCATAGAGGCAATGCACAGAGTACGCAGTTAAACTCAGCAGACAGTCTTGGGGAATTAATTTCTAGAAGTCCACCGTGAAATAAAATTATGCGCGCTGTTGTATTTTGGTGCGTTGCTGTGATACTAGATAAGAGTCCAACAAGAATTGTCTTCTCCTTATTTCTTATGTTTTCCTCGTATTACGGAAGTAGGCAGCGTACTTAATAGTGTTGCATGTGTATGCATTTATTTTTTGGCGACCAACCATCAAGTGGTCCGACACTTTTGTTTAAATTAAAACAAAAGTACAAGTATTTTACCGAGAAGAACTGAAACGTACACACCTCTATGTCTCGGACGTTATTAACAATTTTTTTAAATATTTAAAATTTCAAAGCATTCCAGTAAATAGATGCCAACTTCATTTGGGTTATCGATCGCATACTTTCAGAGTTGTTATTTAGTATTTGTTAGAAATTTTAAATATGACATTTTTATGAGTTACAGGGTTTCAAGACGCCAGCATTGCGACTTGTTGGCCCATCGCTCATCGTCGCTGGCCTCGCGTGTTGCTTATTACGAATATTGTTCTGCATATTCGCGAAGCCGTGTTGCCGACGGCGGACCAACTACAAGGAGAGCAGAAGGTAGATATTTTTCCAGAAAGTTTCAATGTAACTCTACTAAAACCAGATTTGATTAAACTATAAGCTTCTACCAGATGTCAGTATATTAGAGATAGATGTCAGAGATAGATCCTTTCATAAAATAATTAATGCCGACCAAAAATGCGTTAAATTGTTCCCATCAACCAAGACGAATTCTCCATATCGACATAGATACGACGGCAGCTTAAGTTGTTGTACTGCTTGATCCACTTAACTCTAACCAACGACGTGCTGTATCGACGATTCCGATCTCGTCGGCAGCTTTGACCTCCTTAGCCCCCTGAAAGACTTCACTTTCAATGTTCTATATATATATATATATATATATATATATATATATATATATATATATATATATATAGAATAAGTTTTTTTCTATTTCCCACCACTACAGCGCCCTCGCACACTACGTCGAATCTATATCATTCACAATCTATCATGATCTTGCAGATATATTATTTTGATGATCATGATACATTGTATAATATAATCTATCATATTATACAATTTATCATTATATAATCTATCATAGAATCTTATGATATTTTCAGACTGTCCGGTTACGGGGAGGGCGAGGAGATGCCGCTGGCGGGCGGCGGTGGGGGACCGCGGGCGGGCCCTGCTCAGTGTTCTCCCGCGCGGCGGCTCGACGCATCCTCGTGCGATGTGTCGAGTCTATCGAGCGGGGAAGAAGATGAGCGTTTGCGGAGGTACCGTACCGCTTCCGTGCCTATACAGCAGAGCACATCGACCGGAACTGGGACTTCCGGGGGGCCACCGGTCACTGTTCAACCGCAGGGGGGCGCTGTGCCCGTGGTCGTCGCCCCCGCCCGCCGGCCTCCACCCCGCAACGTCTCATTCGCGGGCCCTGACGGCGAACTTGTACTCAGCCCCGCTCAGCTGCGCTCCTAACAAAGCAATAAACATTCTTGCAATACCCCTTTTTTATACTGACGATACGATTCGACGGTCACGTGATAGTTACGTAAAATTTTTACTCGTTTGTTTTGCACGTTTCAAAAATATTCCTGCAAAATGTTTAATTATTTAACTAAGTATGTTTTGCCGTTTTGGGGACGCCCATTCTCTAAGTTCGGTTTCAGTGGAACGCTTCGTGTGCATAGAGTGTGTGAGAGTGATACGGACCCGCCTTTGAGTTTGGCGGCTTCGTTTTTACCGTAGCACGTACTGTACATTTTAATACTATGTAGCAGGTAAAACTGAATGTGTTAGACCATCCCCTTCGATGAAAACTAGTGTAAACCTGCGTCGCGAGGTGCGGCCTTAGAAATGTTAAAATTCCTAACTTATGAAGAAGCGTGCACGCCGAAGACCAATCTTGTTCTTATATTATCATCTTTATGTTTATTGACAAAATGACTGAATTAGAGCATCTTTGCACGGTTTATCTAAGGCCTCGCCTCGCAAGCAGTTTATGATAAAATAGAGAATATAAATGTGAAATAATTGTGTTAAAACTGCCTACTACTAGACGCGAATTTATATTTAAATTTAAAATTCATAAAAATAACTGACAATAATGATTGTTAAATGATGTATAAAGTGTTATGACGTATGTGCGTTGTTCTTTTGTTTTTATTACGTCCAAAGATGCGAATGTGTTTTCCGATATGATTTTTTTGGATATATAATTAAGTATACATGTTTTTTTTTCTTAAATTCAATGTAAAGATGTCGTTTAATAAATTCCGGTATTGAATTATATTTAATACTTAATAAATAAGTTAGTAATATGAGCAATGTCATTTCCTACGATAAATTGAGTCTTATTTTGTTGTTTAGTTAAAGCCTACAAAAAAAAATCATGTCGGGTGAACTACATAAATACAGACACCAAGATATAAATAATATAATAATAGTGAGCTAACATAAAGTTAGTGTATATTGAGTGATACTGTCTGACAGTACTGTTTTTATGTGTAAGTACGATTAAAAATTAATATATTAAAAAAAAAATGATACATCGTGTGTTACGCGTGCATTGTATATCGCACACTATAGTAAAACAATTTATAAATATATTATTACATAAATATATATTATATAATATATATTTTAGAGATATTTGCACACTCAGTAGTTGAATATTACAATGTATTATCTGCAGATTTAGATAGACGTTGACGTCACACTTTTGAAAAGTCGGGTTTTTGGAAAATCGTGTTTTGAACGTTACGTTTCTACGAAAAATAAAAAGATGTATAGTGAAGTTTTTGATTAATTTCTGTCAATTATAATCAGATTAAAGATTATAAAAAGTGCTTGCGGACGAGATAAAATAATTTGACTGTTTATGTAATTCCGAAAGATCGCTAAAACACCTTTAAAGTTTTGATTTGTGTATATTTAAGTGGAAAGTCATTAAAAAATATTAAGTTTATGTTGTATAAAGGGTTAGTAGAATGTATAAAAAGCCACACCCACAGACTTCTTAAACATTAATAGAAGCATAAGACTCGTTGACAGTTTTGTATTCTACTACTAACTTTAGTAAATTATACCTACTTTCTATTTCCCTCTTACGTTAAAGCATGCGTGAAAAGTTATTTATTGTATCCAATATAAAACAGGATATAATATTCCAACATTTTAATTTGTATTAATTAAAAGCAGTCTTCGAGTATAACACATTCACTCATACACATATTTTGAATGTGTGAATTGAGTACCACATTTGCGAAAACCTCACGGGCTTTATATTTTCAAATCTGCAATTGCTTATAAAGTATGTAAATTTGAATGCTTAATGTCATTTACATAATATTTGTTATCTTGAAAAAGTCTAAGTGCCGTTGGTATCCACACATAGACTAGTTTTCTGCTTAAACATAGACATAAGACATTTTACTTTAAATATCGTTAAAAATATTAATTAATACCAATTATGATTTTTCATGAGTAATTTAATCTTTCGGGATTTCAATGACTGTTTGAGAATTTATCTCGTCTCGAAGACCTTAATTGTTTTTGGATTATTGGAATCTAAGAATGGTCAATTACTTAAATATTCTTTTTGGATTAGGATTTCTATATTCTGCATAATTTCACACACTTAGCTCATATTTATTCGTCCAAACGAGAATATAATTTTTTTTTTGTGTGTCCAACACAGGGCTTCAATCACTTACTCAAAAAAATATTTTAAAAATATACTCGACTCAAGAGTAATTCAGACTTAAAGGAAGACCTTTTATGTTATTCTAATATGTTTTTACATGAATAAAAGGCGCGTTTTCTGATAATAAACTAATTAAGTAAATTAACTAAAAATCAAAGCAAATGTGCTTTAAAACTGATCTAAATTTTTTTGACCCATTGTTAATGCTAAATACCTAATTTTGGCTTGAAAAATATTTAAAAAAATCTGATTAAAATAGACACAACTGATTGATAGATGTTAAGAAAAAATGAGCTTCATTTAGACTTACTGGCTTGTGTAACAAAGTGTTGTGTACATTATCGAAATAGAGTAAACCTTAATGTGTCATCCATCAAGTAGTGTCATTACAATGGAACTATATAATTTTCAGGGTTAGTCATAAAATGGACTTGTAAACTTGAACGCCTTGTCGAAGATAATTCTTGAAATAATTTTTAACGGGGTCTTCATACTTATCGACGAAAACGCAGCAAGAACTTTAATATAACTTTTAATATCAATATAATTTACCTATATTTAATGCTTTTATATAACTTCTTCATTTAAGATTTTGTAGTGACCGGGAATATTATATATTATATTTGTAATTATTATATAATTTATATTTAGAAACGTAGTTACGGATGTATGTGACACATGTGGCATTATATTTGTATTTGTTAAGTTATTGTTACAAATATAATATTTTATGAAGAAATATAAGGTAAGGATAGTACTCAAAAAGCTCGCGGCTTATGCATCGATAAGTGTGTAGTATCCCTAAAATAAAACAGCGAAAAATTACGAACTGTTACAGAAAATCTTGTGGCAAACCCTAAATACTTTTAGTATATTAATTTATTCTAAGTACTTATAAACATATAATAATATGTTAAAACAAATTATTTTAAAATCAAAGCTTCTTCAAAAATTAATAGCAAATCAAAAAATATTTCGTATTCATTTTAACACTAGATTATACGCACATATAAACTGGTGACAGGGTTCATTTATTTTTGTCTATAGGCAGACGAATTTTCATTTTTTTCTTTCAAATGCTACTTAGAAAAACTTACAAAATTATTTTTACGACAGGAAATTCGTCTGCTCGTTTACTGCACGTATAGTTGCGATAGAGCGTTTTGTAAATGAAAAAATATATATTATATTGTCGTCTAAAATTAATAGGATTTGAATATTTTAAGAGTGCGGAAAAATTGTGCCCGAGATTTCATTGGCTTTTTTTATTCGCGAGCTGTTTTCTTAAATATATACATTTGCCATTCAAAAGTTAGCTCTGGATATATTTGGGTGTTTTGATAGTGGTAGTGCATTTCGCTATCATTTGGGCAGAACATCTGGGAGTGGCAGACAGTAGACAATCATGAAATAATAGCATTTGTGCTGTTGTGTTTCGGTGAGCGAGTAAGAGAACCCAGAGCCCATTTCCCTATCCCTTCCTAATCCCATCCGTAATCATACGGCAGCGTACTTACAGCGCCTGTAGTGTCGCTTGTGTTATTGGCGACGGTAGCCACCTTTCATCAAGTGGACCGTCAACCTGTTTGAAAATCTTTACACAAAAATATATTGGTCAAAACACCCTCAAACGTCAAGAACTTCTTACAGTGTTGCCAGTAATAATCTTCGGAAACGCAGCGATCTTCTTACAGTGATATTTCGGGCAGAATTTTACCACCTGTAGAATTTCATTACCGTAACACCAATTATATCTGCTAACCAATTAAATGTTTGAATTTGTGAAACAAAAAAATATAGTGTAATAGATGTCTAAACTAAAAATACACATAAGCGAAGGAATTCGAAAGGATTTTACTTTGAAATTAGGAAGAGAATGCAATGCACCAATATTTTGTTCACTCTGAGTTTCCATATGTATAAAGTATGATGATTGGAATCAAATTGACATCCTCAAAACGGAAGAAATTCTTACTATTATATGAATATGAATTCTACTGTAACCATAAAATTCTTATAATTATTCTTAACAAAAAGGAATCAATTTTTTATGTCGATATGTGCTTCCAAATAAGCTTGCATGGACATTAGATAAAATTATCATGTACCAAAATTTGTAAGTGTACCTTTATTTTTGCCTAACTAAGCGTCATGGACAGCGAATAAGAACACTATGAATTTTACCACTATAATGTGCACATGCCCTTATTTGTTTGGGTGTAGGACTCGGCATGAGTGATTTACATGATGAGCGTTTTGTCACACTATGTGTGCTATGTTCAAATTAAACTTACTTTGATTTATTATATATAATGAAGTAGCTTTTGCTAAATTCTTAATTTATTTAAGGCCTAATATTTAAAGTTTTGTTGGGGTTTTTTTTTTCAAATTCTTCCAACCACAAATTACGTTCAATACTTTGCACGCGATTTTTGTTTTTTAATAAGTAAATGTAATTAGCATAGTTTTTCGAACAATATCAGAAGACTTAAATGCTAAGTATGTAGTTTTATAGCATTGTTTAACTATGGCGTATGTCTTATATAAATAAATCATTAGCAACTTTTAAGATTATCAAATGTAAAATTTTACAAAGTAACATTTATAGGGACTTCGAAGTTTCATAGTCATCTACTAGTTTTTTAATATTACAATGGTCACCCTACCATTAAATGGACCGTAAGCCTGGCTGTTGACCTTTATATAAAAAAAAGTAATAACTCGGATACAATTCAAATTTATAGTTTTATTTTTATTTTTACTGTGAAATTTAATTTCATTAAAGCGTGACAAAATTTGAAAGAATAATTTAATTTTACGAGAAACAACACCGCACTGTAACTTCATTGAAAAATATATTCTCTTTTCTACTGCAGACAATCGCCATAATTAAAAGAATGCATTGCATTTTTGATGAATTGCGTCGACCAAAAACTGCGCCGTTCATGAACACAGATATATTAATTATAAGCCTTAGAAATAATTTAATTAAATGAAACGTTCCTTTTATAATCTTATTAATATAGTTGAATAGGTTTATAAGTTACCATCTAACGCCACCGGTTTGACATTCATAAGCATAGTTAGGAAAAAGATGCTGCTCGGATATTTATTATTTTTTTTACAGACACCTTATTCTGTTTTACTTATCTATTTATTAAATTTTACTTTCGGTAGGTACCTATTTAAAGGCGAGAAAAATTTTCCTTACAAATCTCTAACTGTAAAAACTACTTATCTCAATTTTCTTAATTTATTTTTCCTGATTTACATAGAATTGGATTTTATTTATAATTAATCATTTAGAAAAAAATAATATTTTTTTGTTAACAAAACGGTACGGGAAATGTTGCAAAGCGTTTTAAGTTTTTTTTTTTTTTTTTTTTTTTATAATAAAATACTAATTTGTTCGGCATCTTTCATACTGTTTTTATTACCAAAGCCAACTCAAGCAAGCAGGCGATTCATCTTAAATCAAGATCTTTTCATATGATTTTTTTTGCTATTTAGTTAAGGCTTTACAATCTTTATCGTGCAAGTCGCACTCGCTGTTTTAAAACATCGAAAACATAATATTTATTTATTCATAAATCTTTTTAAAAATTCAAATTCAAAAAATTCAAGCGCCTTATATTGATAATTGTAAATTAAATTGCAAAGTTCAACTTGAAAATGTGGTTAAAATTTTAAATGTGTAAATTTATAGAACGCCTTTCTAACATTACCCGTGACGTTTGTGACGATGCATAAATCGATCGCTGTGATTTAAATGTTATTTATGTGATTGCGTAAACGTAAAATTGTTGTATTTATGTTGGTCTTTAGAGTTATAAAGAGAAATAATAACATAATAGCGCTCAAAAAAAAATATATAATATGTATATATTATTAGATTTTTTATATTACCTACTCAAAATTTGAAGAGCAATGGAACGTATAATATTGTTTTGTATAAATAATAACTGATTTATATATATCATAACCAGTATGTTATGTAATTGATTTGTATTATTTATTTATAGGCATTGGTGCATATCATGTGTATAGAGCAGATGATTAATCGAATAAATTAGAAAAAAAAATATAGTTGACACCTTCGTTTTATTTTACTCTATGCTCATAACTCACTCATCGAAATACAAAAGTAAGTATAATACACGTGAAAGCTCAAAATTTGTTTTTTCCTACGTTAGAGTTTTAAAAAGTTTAACAAAGTTGAGTTTTACACGGTTTTGTCAAAGAAGCGTGGCTGGGTTCAGTTAGTGATGTAATAAATTAGAGGACATAATAAATAGAAAGAATAACTCAATTAACATTTTATATATTTTCCTTTCAACCACTATAATTTATTTTTTAACAGAAACAAATTATTTACACATGCCAATTATACAATTCTTAAACGAAATCACAACATACGTACAATAATGACCTTAGACATGTAAATAATGTAACAAAAATAAAATGTTTATTAACAAAATAAATCATAATGTATGGTAATGTGGTGGGGGCATTTATTATTTTACTGATTATATTAAAAAAATTATGGAAACGAATGAATGGTACAATAGAAACGACATGAATGTAATATCGAATATTTTAGTCATAGTACAAATTGTCAATCCAAATAATATATTCATTTTGTAATCACTTTCACAACCTATTAAATATAAAAACAAAAAGTTCAGACTCAAAAAATGTGCGCGATGAGAAAAAACAAAACTGAAAATATCTCATAAAAATTAGACGCTTTTGTTTTATTTTGTTGATAACTTACGAATATTAAATGATGGAAGTTTTATAAGTTTTATACTCGTAAATATATTTTTTATTAATGTCGATTAGTCTAAAATCTAAACAGAATTTATTAGGTATCTGTATTATGTTTGTTTAAAAATATTTAACTCTGCTTTATATAAATAACAGTGATAAATGTTAAATTAATACAAACTATAATTTAAAACTAAACACAAAAATCATAGAAAATATTGTAAGATAATATAATAAACAGTTTCAATCTTTCTAATTCGTCAATTCTATCTACAATATGGAATTGTACAAGCTCTGCTAAATTTTTAGAACATAGTCAATTTTTTAAATCTAATTATTATGATGAAAACAGTACAGCCACTGTAATGAATACAACGAAATATCAAGTATTTCACTAATTTAAATTTTCAAAAATTTTCAATTTATTTTAGAATTGCTTTTATACTTTTTTTTTTTAATATTTTCACAAAAAAATGTAGGTTGCACGTTGTTTTGACGATTTTTAATACGAATTCATTTCCGATTGTACTCAAC
The DNA here is from genome assembly GCA_944738685.1 of Synanthedon myopaeformis. NCBI lineage: Eukaryota > Metazoa > Arthropoda > Insecta > Lepidoptera > Sesiidae > Synanthedon > Synanthedon myopaeformis. The sequence goes on along the minus strand of OX122924.1, from coordinate 7,745,941 downwards.
ATACAATATAGGAAATAATTAAATTGTTATTGGGATGTCAAACAAATTCATGTTTATTAGGGAACTAAGGGTCATGTATCTAAGAGAGAAATTTATTATAATTTTATTTGGGCTTTAATCCAGATCACAATAAAATGGACGCTTATTTAGGGTTGGTTTGAAAATAAAAAATTGTAAATAATTTAAGTAAAAATTTAAAAGGGTTATTTTGTGAAAATTACGAATGGTTGGGATGTTAATTAAAATGAGAGCTTTTTTTTTTGGAAATTAAATGTTATATAATTGAAAGATCAGAAATATATTCATATTATTATTGTAGTAATGACAATGTTCAAAATACTCTTAATCTAGTAATAGTTTTGTAATATCTTCGAAAAGAAAAATTACTGAGCTCAATATTATATGCAACCTATTTCCTACTTTTTATATTCAATTTACAATGACTCCACCGGTTATCATTATTTCATCTATATACATCTAACTACACAAGTCAAATTTACAATATAATAAAACATATGGACGTAACGCGAGATCCAATTATACAAAAATACAACTATACATTTAAATATGTCCGTTTCTATCTACAATAATGAAGTGTAGATTACTTATTATAAATAACAGTGTATGAAAATAACAATGAATAAGAAACTTCCGACTTTACAGATTTACTTGACAGATTTGTTATTAGAATCAAAACATACACCGTTATTTAATGTTTTCTTTTACATTTTAATCACATAATTGAAATAAAACAAAGGCAAAGTAAAATTCAAACATTGTAATCGACACCTCATTATTTATAAATATATTTTATTTTATTTAAAATATAATATCTATTACATACAATACATTATATAGACGGTCAGTTTTATTGGCAACACATACACACATCGTGAAAGACACAATCGTTAAATACAAAATAATTTAATATATCACAAAAATCCACAATCTTTACAATTATTGAAATTCTAAATGAGTAACTTCAAAGTGAACTGAAATTTTCTAAACTATTAATTATTGTAGTGAAAATATTTTCTATTGTCGTCCCAAGAGTAGTGGGGATAGAAAGTTCAACTAAAATGTCAGTGCACCCTCAACTCTCTTGGTGATTTTAGTTTTTATTAAACATAGAGCTTAAAAAGAAACTTAAATATCCTCCATATTGGTGAAATTTATTCTTTAAATTTTACACATGCACAAATTTGATTCTTTCCGAATTTTGAACAGTCACAATTGTGAGCACCAATTGAAATGCGGCATTAAAACTCTCTATAGTGTTTACTTAATTTTGTCAAAGGAGTAAAAAATTTAAAAAGTAATTTGCCGGTAAAATCAAATATTATACCTAATATCATATGGTTTCGATAGTTCCTCGTCTCTTGTGTCGCGGCGCTGTGGGCGTCTCGCCCGAAATGAATGAAGTTTCCTCAGACGACATTGTCGCTTTTTGTACTGGGGTCGATGTAGTCGGCTGAATCTGTAAATAGTATTTTACTAAATTAAAAATAAATAAAAATTCCAGGTCGCTCTATATGCGTAGGAACTAATGTGCACACATTCAAACTATAGTTAAGGTACGGGTCACATTTTTCATCGCATTACCTTTTCCATAATGGCGTTGACAGTCTTCGAGCGTAAATTAAAATGGAAATCTTTGAAGCCACGAGTTTGAGATAGAAAATGTATGTGATTATTTACAGGCTTCATATTTTTCGTTTTAAGGCACACTTAAATTCATTTACTAAAGAAAAACCGCTAAACTAGTGACCCGCTGTCGAGTTCGTTTGGAGTTGACATTTAAAAAAAATCCTTTATAAGCGAATGTGAAACATATGTTCCAAGTATGAGCTTACTGGATAATAGTTAGCAGTAGTGCGTTTATAGTCAGTGAGGAGTAGTCAGTACAAACGATTTTATAAGTTTTAATGAGAATATTCACCTGTGGCGGAAGAGTTGCGGACGCCAGAGTGGAAGTCTGTGAAGTCCTCCGGATATCCGCCAGCGGAATGTCCTCGGGTCGAGCGCGCGGTGAGTTTTCGCGCGAAGCGTGCGTGCTACTACTCCGGGACACGCTACTGCAACATTTCATTATTAATTCGTTATTTTCATTGACCTGTAATATATACCACTGGACAGACTGTCCCATACAAATGACAGATAATTTCGTGTACCATTTTGAAACGTCGCCCTCGACAGTAATAAGAACTAATTTTGACGTTTGCGTATTTTTATTGCATATATAGGTATATGTATTATAGTGTATGTTTTATTCTATTTGTTAATATCTTTGGGAGTGTTTAAGTTGTGTCCACTTGAGTTTTGAAACATGAGCAAATGTTCAAAATTGAAATTACTTTCGCTCCATAGCCACTATAGCCTACAGCGCCAAAATGGCGTTTTTCAAATAGGCATAAAAATAATTTGACAGCAGCCTGTCCAGTGGTATATATTACAGGTCAGTTATTATTTTACTCCAACGCCGTCACTAGAGCGTTTACTCCTTCGAATCCTGAAGAATTTCTATTGGAAATCATTAAAAGGCAGAGAGATATTCTGGAACGCGATGTATGATACGAGGATCATATTAAGCAACGACTATAATTATTCTATTAGAATATAGACTTAAGATTTTGGTCGATTTCGTGGAGCACTTTTTGATCACAACCGTTTTAGTCAGACGTTATAAAATATTTTTTGACAGCTCTGTGTTGCCAGTATAATGATGGATAAAACCTACTTTTTTATTTTACTTTGTAAGTAAGAGTGAATGGACCATTTATCTTATTATATTTGGTATTAAACTGAAAGGGAGTCAAAAATTGGAAGTGTGTCATTAATTGGTCGTTTTATGGTATATCACTGTGTAATATATTAATACTGGCAGGGAAAACTGTGTTTCTGTCATTTGGACAGTCCGTCTGGCGGCAGTTATACTTACAGAAAACCGCTATTTTGGACACAACAGCAAACTAATTTAAGAAACTAAGAGGAATACTTTATTCTACTAAGGTCGGTTGCAGCAACTATGGCATTGCTTGTATTAATAGGCGACGGTATCCATCTACTATCAATGAGACCGTCAACTAGCAAAATGAGAACGAACCTCTCCCTGCTGGTGGTTCTCTCGCGGTAGACGACAATGCCGTCCTTGAGCACGGGGCGAGATTGCCTGAAGCGGCGCTCCGAGTCTTCGCTGTCCGAGCGCCTGGTGAGAGGCGCGAGGCCAGCTCTGGCGAAGAGTGGTCTGTGGCGCGGGGCCATCGCGCTGGACGCACCGGCGCCACACATGCCAGACACCTCCAGCAGGCGACCGATCTGGTGCATCTTCTTCTGGCGGGACTTCGTGCGACCCTACAACATTAAAAATTGCATCTTTTAAAAAAGAGGTTGGAAAACTTCTATCGTCAGGTACTGCTTGATAGTTGATCGTTTTTTGACTTTTATTTTCTGTTAGTTAAGTATATGATATACAAATAGCTTGTGCGTATTTTTATACTACTAGCTACACGCTCCCGACTTCGCACGGGTGCAAAATAAAAACTATCCTATCTTTTAAGTTGGACCAAATTACACATAGTTACGAAATTTTTATCAAAATCGGTTCAGTAGTTTAGGAGTTCATCGCGCACAAACACGTGACACGTAATTTATAATAGACTATTCTTTTGTTTGATTTGGTTTTTTCTTTTTTTCTCAGCTTTAGTTTGTAGACAGAGAATTTCGTCTTTTGTATTCACTTTTAATGCATGCTAAGTTAGCCTATAAGTGGAGTATACATTATTATAAAATAAATTTTGTAAGGATATGTGATTGATAGAATATATTGTGTACGGATGGTTGTATACTATGTTGGCTTCCTAATAGAAAAATAAATAAATAAATAAATAAATAAATAAACTGTTATCCAGGTACAATAAATTCCAAATTTATTCGCGTTAAACTGATTTGTTAGTTGCCAATCACTGATTGAAATACCTTAGTGAGCCTCTGCTTGGCGGCCATGCTGCGGATGTGGTCGTCAAACTTGAAGTTGGCGCGCAAGAGCACTGTGCGCGGTAAGGCTCCGCCGGCGCCCACTCGGGGCTTGTGGATGGTCAGGTGGAGGCATCGCGGGTCTTCCTTGTCCCCTTGGATCTAACAAAGACAGTGCAATGAGCGAATCAATGCTTCAACTTAGATGGAGAGCATTTAAGTTCCGCAACAGAGTTGAATAGAAAGCCACGGTACAGATAAACTGTTCATTGGTTACAGCTAAATATGAAATATATATATTTTTATACTAGGACTAAGCAAAATACTTAACGTAGGTATAAGTATCTTATTATTTCAGCCCTCACCATAGTATAAATGAAATGTAGTGTTTTTTTTTTACTCATTAAAAATAAGTTATTTTTGGCGAGGGCATAAAATCTTAAAAAATATTATTTTATAAAAGCAAACATAAAGTTACGTGGGATTTTTACCCACCATTAAATAAACATGGACATTTGACTTGTTCAAATAGTGAGGGGACTTTCCACGAGACTTACCTCCAAGTCTTGTAAACTGCCAACGAGCTTAGCAACTCCCCATCCAAGCCTCTGTTTGTCGGGTTCCACCAAAATTATCTGTATATTGTCTACTGCCAGAAATCTATGGTGCCATGTGCCGTCCTTTTGTATTATATCACAGGATATTAGATCGGAGTCATCTGTTAAAAATAAACATGCCATATTTTATGCATATTACTAGTATCAATTATATGTATTATTTCTCAAACACCAGCAAGATCCTTCGAGCCGAATAAAACTTCAAGTTATACCAAGTTTTTTTTTTGTAAAATTATGCGTGGGAACAGAATCCTATTCTTGATTTATCTTGATGATTCAAATGATGATATCCTAATCTTCATTAGATACTAGGGAGAATTTAAAAAAATAAGCACTTACTTAGGTCCAAGACGTCACCGACTTGAACAAAAGGCGCAGGATTGGCGAGAGGCAGTTGAGTTTCAGGCTTGCCAGTCAGCTTCAGGTACAAATCTCGAATAAGGAAGAACGTTCTGATCGCATGACGTGCTCTTTCGATCTAAACACAATAATTGTTTCTCGTTAAGCACAATAATTATTGTTAAATTTTCTTGTGAATTTATTAGTATCATCGCTCACGTGACAGTGTGTTCAATGGGGGGTTATGGTTTGTTATTCTCAAAAAAAAAAAAAAAAATTGCACTATTTTGCATCGCATGTAAATTTTGATAGCACATTTGGATAATAAACTAATTGACACACAATATGGCGTTAAACAAATTATAGCAAATACTTTTGACATTAATCTGTGATAAGTAACAATCAATACATAATAATAAAATCGCAAGTTTTTAGAATTTTTGTCTGTGCGTTCACGCTAATCTCAGACATGGCTTAACTGATTTGAATGAGAATTTTGATTTGATTTAATAAAAAAACAAAAACGTATATACCTCTCCATTGGGCAGTCGCTTGGCAAATGCGATTCCGGACATGGGCGTTTTTGTTGGAGGTAGTAATATAGCTGCGTCCATACACAACCATTCAACGTTCAAAGGACGCTTACTCATTTCACAATACCTGTAATACAAAGAAATTGAAAGTATGTTAAATCCACTATAATATTATAAATGCGAAAATTTGTGAACATGTTTTATTGTGTAATAAAACATGTTCACAAATTGTTAATAAACATAGGCTTTATTGTGTATGGCTGGCATTACACAAATAATACATAGAAATAGAACTTAGGTAAGTGTTCATAGTAACAAAACATGACTGCTGCAAAATACTGACAAAAATTGGTAATAAATTGTGGAAAGATGAACTCACTCGTCCTCGAACATGTCCAAGAAGATGTCGTCGCATTTATAGAAGTTCCTTGTGAGCGCTGCGCTGCGCGTGCGCAATGCGTCCGCGGTGGCAATATGGCGCGCGCCCGCCACTCCGCTCGCCCCTTGCATCGCTATGCGCACCAACGTCACGCTCAACTCCAGCGTCACTAGCCGCACCTTGGACTCTGCGTTCAATCATACGGCCTTCTTAGTGAATAGTGGCAGGGCAAACTGCGTTTCGCAATCATTTGGGCAGCCAGTCTGGCGGCAGTAACCACCTCCTTACAGAAAACCACATCTCTTGTGATTCGGTGAATCAGTAAGGGATGCCAAAGTTCATTTCCCTATCACCTTTCCCAAAACCCTTAGGAACCCTTCTAGGAAAATGTTCGTTGTTTTGATTTTTTTTATCTTCTTTCAATACAAGAATAATGAAGAATATCCATAATAATCTTTAGTGTTCTGCCTCTATAAAAGTTAGTAAATCAGCCAGTGTTAAACTTGAAAAAGTTGTTAATATATCGATGCAAAGAAACTGTGAAATAAAAACCAGACATGCCTTACCTGTCTTAGGAAAGCATAGCCGTTGGTTCGTTTGATCTAAAAGCAAGTTTGTTAGTCATTAGTTAGTCAATATAGAAAAAATGATTATTAATTGAAATATAGTTAATAATGGATACGAGCATTTCATTAAACACGTTATTGAAACAAAGAAGAAATTACCAGTTTTGCAGCTTAAGTCAATAATTGCAGTTAACTTGTTAATTAGTAGTGCATTAAAACTCTTCATTTTCTGTTTATCCGATGTCGCACTTCTCGCGGGACTTTCCGTCTTGCTGTCACTAGATGTCTCTTCATTGGGATGCATAGTAGTCTTGGAATTTGAAGTTCCGTCATATCCCTCAGGACACAGTAGGGTGTCCAATAACTCTGTGTTTACGCCTGAAATAAAATAAAACAAATAAAAATTCATTGTATTTTAATAGAATCATTAATGTTACTAGTGAAGATTTATGTCTTACCAACTAATAGCCCAGGCAAGCAAGACAAAATAAAAAAAGGATAGATAAGTACACGTAATTTGAAAAATTCTAACATAACCACTGTGTTAACTATTTAAGAAAAAACAGTGTTTATTATTATATAATATTAACTAGTTAACTAAATAAGATTTTTCATCACTAAAAAAGGCTAAACCTAGTTCATTCCGCTAAAAAACTTTGTTTTATTTTATACATACTAATGAGGGTATATATGAATTTATTAAATCACTAGGATGTACTCACCTTTATTATTAATCAATGCGAATAACAAACACAAAGCGAACAGCGCTTTATAATCATTCTCACTGCAGTCCAATGAGTCTAATATGGTTTTCAAAAATGGTCGTTTCTCTATTTCTTTACTCTCCAATTCCAATATATTTTCTAAAGTCATCGTTTGCCCTGTCGTTGTGACTTGGAGTAATTTCTGTTTTTCCTCATCAGTAATATTATTTAGTTCTGGGCTATCTTCAGTTTTAGATGAACTCGATTCTACTCCAGAATCCGGTAGCGGTGAATCTGGCATGTTTTCTTTTAATGTCACAGTATTCTTCGCTGACATTTGTGTGAGCAAGTCTTCCGTAGAATCATTGGCGACGCTTGATGCTTCACTCAACTGAGAAGTCGAAGGTAGCGAGTTGGACACTAATTCTGGATCTAGATCGCAACTGGACTGATCTGTGTCGTAACCAAAAGGCTTGACACCTGCATAATCTGGAGTAGTATAATCTCTCTCTCTAGAAGTGTTCTCTAAAGCTTTAGCTAGACTTAGTTGCGGTTTCGAAAATTCGAGTTTAACATTCGACTTTGCATTGCTAATGTACATCTCTAGTATTCTAGTTGCTCCGTCTTCGAACACTGACAGATCAGACTGCAGTATGATCCAAGCGAGCGCATGTACTATCGGTCCGTGTGTTATAATAAGAAACACTTGTGATAAGAGAAATAGAGCCACAACACATGAAACCGACGGTCTTATCTCATCGTCGGATTCAAGTCTTCTGAGGAAAGTCATTCTACTTGGGGACACTTCGCTGTTTTTCCCTTTTAAAATAGCCTCGAGATTTCTCGTTATAGCCTCTATGCTCTGTATATGATCTCTGTTGTAAGGCGATGAATTGACGGGTCGTTTGATAGACTCTGAAGTCAGCGAATAAATATATAGAGGTACTAGAAGTTTATGAAGTAAATGTTCTGTGAGTACGTCATTAAGGTCTGGGATGTTGAGGCAAAGTATGTCGTTAATGTAATGCAGATGGTCCAAGTGTTCTGCTACTAAGTCATCAAGTTTTTGCTGAGATTGATGGCTGGAAAGCAAAATGTCTTTATTATTTCAAATATTACTAAACAAACGTTTTATTTGTTCAATATACTAGAATTAAAAACTTACTCAGCGTCGTTTCTAACACATGTATCTAATTCCAATATATGTTTTCCTATAAACCATACCAAGTTACTAAAATAAGGAGCTGCAGTCCTAAAAGTAAAAAAAAAAACCAATTAATTAATTGTATGTTTTTAGACATGATAAGAGGAATGTATTTAGTTTTGAATTAGATTTTATGTAAACATTTAGTAACATAAACATACAACTTGATACAATATATACAATTATTATTATTGAGCCTTTTATTGTGATATATAGATATTTTACATATCTATTAGTAAAAGTGAAAAAAAAAAAAAAAACTACTCTTTATGGAATGATTAGTAAACATAATGTGTATTCTCATAATATAATAGAATAAATGACACATTAATGGGTCGAATGTCAAGGCTAAATAGATAAAGAAGTATGTCAGCCAATATTAACTCTTGTTAAGCACCACAAGCATACTATGTAAATTGTGACCTGCATATTTTCTTTATCTTTTAGGTAGTTTAGATAAAAGGTCGTCCAAATGCTCTAAAATGCACATCTGATAGATTTCGTTTTTGGACTTACTTCCGTATGAGTGTTTTTATTAAGTATATCAATGACTGTTTGGTGCGTAAATAAAATAATACATTTCAAAAATGAGCAGAGGTTTTTCGTAGCATATTTTTATAGTTTTTAATATCAAAAAGATCACTTACCTATCTCTTATAAATCTCAACATGCTTGCATCTTGAACTCTATATACATTGAGTGTAAGAGTTCGGACTGCAATACGGACCATTGTTTCGGGATGATTGAAAAATTTTATGGCTTCTGTGTATAATGGAAAATCTTTTGTATGCTGTAAACAATCATTTTATATTCAATTAAAAAGAGGACATGTGTGCTGTTATTTTACACAATGTCTCTACTAAAAATATTACATCATTGACATTGTCATACAGATATGTTGTTTTTAAAATCAATTGTGAATTAGAAATGATGATACAAACGAATGTATTTTCATGTTTTGCCATTAATTAAGAATTTCTTACCTCATTATAGAAGAAATGTATTGTGTGATTGTTCAGTTTCAAACTGAGTGTCTTCAGAAATGATATGTAATAAGCCATCACTTCCTCGTCAGAAAAATCAAACTTATGAACTATTATTGAGTTGACATGGTTGTTACTCAGCAAATAATCTGAAATAAAACAAGATTTTCATATAAATACAGGTGTTTCTATAGATTTCTATATGAGCACATACTTAATCATAATGTTACGAAGTAGTTGGTCGCTGGCGAAAGTAACGAGAAGCCTAAAAATAACTTTATTTACAGTATTTATGATGCTGTACTGATCTAACAATCAAAGGAGTAATAACGCATGTGGCTTCCCTATCAGTTCATGTGCCTACCAATTTACGTGCAATTTTTCAGTTATTACTTCAATCGGTCTTCAGTTTGTATCACTCCCATATCCCCAGAAGGGTCACAAGACGAAAGGCGTATGTTTCAATATCCCGCATTATGAGAATTACACTCGCATTCCCGTCAAAGTTGGCAGTGTCTGCACTTAATTAACAGTTAACAGCCTTTTTACATCACATGTTCCTATCCGTATGTTAATTCATTAATTTGATTTCCACTATATTCAACCCAACAATTACTATAGGTACTGTGCTATTGAGTTTTGGAACCATTAAGTGGAAGGGAGGTTTAGAGCCTGGATTCCATGAATAAACATTAAAAAGCAAACAAACCTGCTGTTAACAGTGGTCTTTTGTAAAGGGGTACAGTATACCATTTACTAATTTTATAGATTAATGACCACATAAACCTTTGTTTTATAGTAGTAAACATGAGTGAGAAATACTCTTTTTAGCCAGCCTTCAATAATCCTTAAGTAATGGAATTAAAAACAATAACAACATAGTTTAAATATAACTTAAAAGAACACTTACATAAAGATGTTTCATTCCTTATGTTTTCAAACAAAATATTTAATGTTTGTAACAGCTGCACACATACAAAGGAGGAACCACCACACTTCTGTCTCATGATTTTAAGAAAATATGAGAGCATATTTTTTTCTAGAAAAAAGCTGTAACAAAAATACTTGTTTTTAACGGTTGCTTTTTAAAATTCCAAATTATTTTATTGCTCAACATTAGTGCCAGATTTTCAATAAACTTTGTGCTATCTAGTCTCATTAATTATTTACTGTTTTTATCCATTTATTGTTCTAACACTAATATCTCAAACTATGTAATCAATTTATTGCTAATTGTCACTTTTGAATGTACACAAAAGATACATACTAAAAAGTAGTATTATAATTTGTTCAATCGAAGGAGATATCCTTGACATAAAATGGTTGCGGTCATAAACTGCACAGCCATACGGGCTGTGCAGTTTATGACCATTAAAGGTAAAGTCCCATGCCCCATTTTAAGGTATTCTTAAAATATTAAAGAGATGGTGCATGCTTATACAATAATAGATAATCATACAAAGTAAGTAGCTACGTAAAATATCTCCATTATTGTAATAAAGAAACCATTTTGCACTTACTCAAACACGGAGCTGTCGTTTTGATCACCCCATATCAAGATCTCTGCAATACACCTCAAAGACTCGACCAATGTGCCTCGGTTGCTTTCAGAAACTGTTGTATTTTTACAGAGGATGTTGTGTAAATATTTTAATCTCTCTAGAGAATGGGGATTCTTGGGTCGACCCCATCCACTACCAAACCAACTGCGACTTCTAAACATTTCTCTTTGATAAATAATTTACATGTGACTAAAAGAAAACACTGCACAGCCTTAGAGAATTTTTACAATGTCTCATACACTTTAAAAATTCATTAATCATTTTTGGATTCTGTTGTTACCTTAGTGAATACATTATCTACCTATATGCTAAGTTGTAGTGGACGCCTGGTCGGATTTATTTTATTATTGACTTATTGAATTATTGATGTAATTATGTATTTTTACGACACAAGTCACAATCTCAAAGCAAGGCAGACAGAAAGAATTACACAGACGTATTCTTTGACATTGACGACGACGTACCCACAGATAACTATATACTTTGACAGCACATTGGCTTTTTTTTTTTTTTTTTTTTTTATTTAGGAATTTTACTGCCTGGTAACTAGACCTTTAAGCCATTTTTTTTGTTTTATTAATTTCAAATAAGCCACAGATCAAGAAGAAATTTACTGAGAGGTAGAACAATACTCAAATAAACGTGAACAAACGAAAATGAAAATTTTTGTCGTTATATTAATAAAAATCACTATTTGTTTAAAATGACGTATGTATCTATGCTTTAGATGTCGCCACGTAACTAATAAAATGCTTATTTTTCGCAACGATATTCAAATTCAGGATGTCACATATAAATTAATTAACAAGAAATTATAGGTATTCTAATAAAAATTTCGAAATAAATTACATTAATGATTTATTTCAAAACGTTTAATAAAATAAATGTCATTAAACAAAACCACTTTTAGCACGGACGAAGTCACGGACACCAGCTACCTAGTAAAATATGAATTATATATAAGTACTTAAATTCTTGAGAGGTTTTCAAGGAGGAAAAAAATACCCAGCCGCTTAAACATTACCTAGTCGGTCATTGAAACTGGTATTGTTTTATTTTTAAGTTGATTTATAAAAAAATAATATTTTTTTTTCATAAAATAAACAGTGCTCTATGGTATTTAATAAGAATTTGCAATAACATTTGCTCTAAATTTGCTACTCCTGGTGTTTATCAGTTTTTAATGATATATCTAATCTAATTATATCTCATTTTGTATACCGCCTCTTCGTCGCGCATTCTCCTAAAAGATGCCATAGTTACGAATTATCTGGAAAATACATAGACAATAAGATATCAATAGATTTTTTATGTTAAGCTCAACAGACAGGCTGACGGTCCACTTGATGGTAGGATTAAGGATAGGAATTAGGAAGGGATAGGGAAATGGGCTCTAGCATCCCTTATTCAGTCACCGAAACACATGCTATTATTTCATGGTGGTCTTCTGCAATTCTATTAACATTTACTTAATAGAACTGCAGGAAGTGCACTGTTAACACCATGCTATTAAAAACTTTAAAAAAATTTTAGAATAAAAATAATAGTACAGTTAATTCAATGTTTTCTGAATTTATAAGTAATTCTTGACAAGAAATAAAATATCACACATTTTTGTAATTAATATAAGTGGAATGACACTGCAGTAGTCATTCCACTTATATTAAGAGGATCCAGTAAGTGTATCGCAACTAGGCTTCTTAAGAATGTAGGTAATATTGTGATTAAATGCGATTTCAGTACGTTTCTATAACCATAGATACAATTTGAGTATGTAATATGCAGTAAAGGTATGTAAGAAAAAATTCTAGAGCCTAAGAAAAAGTTACAGGTGTCGTTTTAAGCATTCCAATGCTTGAAACCACTCATTTTTTCTAAAAATGTTACTGAATTTATTTTTAGCGAGGCAGCATGGGGATACCTATAAAACTCGGCATCGTAGCAGTATGTTACAGTGCATACAATATATCTACCGTAATAAAATGAAGTATAGGCACAGCGCTGAAGCGTACATGTTTTCTTGGCCTATAAGTGACTTATGTCGATGATATTAACTCCCATTTGCCGTCATTATAATGCAAATGGATCATTAAGTTTATGTTCTGACTCAATCAATTTTCTGTTGTTTTATTTTGCATAATTTTATAGCTTTAAGTTTATAATAATAGTATTTTATTAAGGGAAAAATGAAACATGTTTAAATGTTAAGTACAATTAATTTTATTTAGTACTCGTTAGTGTTAAAGTTAAAAGCATTTTGTGAAGTTTTATTTTAATTTTTGATCACAATGTATAAATTATTTTAGATACATAAATGACAGATATATAAAAAGGGCAAATGTAGTTATTCAAACAATAACTGTCGCATTCAAAGTAAGTCAGGCTAATCTAATAGACACTTATAGATATTCTAAAGGCCGTGGTTTTCTCTTATATGTACTTGGTAAAGCATACCCATTTTATTTTATTTGTGGGATAAGTGGAAAAAAATCCTTAAGGAATACTTAGGCTAAGTTCAGATGCGCGGCGACTTGCGCGCATCTGAACTTAGCCTTAATAGGGATGGATAGGTGGAACGGACGGAAGTGTGTGTAAAAGCGGCCACCGATAGCGTTACTTATCTATGCTAAAAAGTAGTAGTAGCGTGTCTAAGTAGACCTGGATTGGAACATTAATGATTTATTACACTGCTATTGATAAACAAAGTGGTCGCTTAAAAGTATTTACAATATAGAAGCGACAGACAGGCTGACGGTCCACTTGACGGTTGGTGACTACCATCGCCTATAACACAAGCAAAGACGCCATAGGTGTTCTAAATGCGCTGCCGACCATACGAGATTAAGGATAATCCTCGTAGAAGGATTAAGGATAAGGGATAAGGAAGGAATGGGGTAATATGTGTATTTTGAAGTTTGAATTGTAGGCATAGTAATTTAGAATATTATTTATTTAATTATAGCCATACTTATTTACATTTTAGAAAAAAAATTATTATCATATAATTTTTAAAATCTTATGGACGGAACTAAGAATGTTTACAACTAAGACATAACTAAAGCTAATTACTAAGTTACTTATAGATTACAAGTAAGACAAATAAATTAATAAAAATAAATTATTTAAAAATAAAATTTTATTATTACTATCGAAAATTACATAAATGCAAGTATAGTTTTTTATTTTATTTTATAGATGTTTGAATTTTCTACTGGCGTAGCATAAAATTTATTGAAAACACAAAATTTATCGAAATCGTCAAATAACTGTATAATATTCATATGAAATATAGTCTGCTCAGTATCAGTAATTTAAATAGAATCCTTGCTTTGAATCCCGGCGTAATTAAAATATTTTTAGAATTTATCAATATAACTATTGAAACATACTGTTCCTTAAAAAGTACAACTTATTATAGCATAGTGAATTATTTACTCATTATAGTACCTACTGAAGCACAGTATAGCAAAGGAAATTTTAAGAACGTTTCGATCAACATTATTTAGGTAAAAAGTAAATAAATTACAAATTCTTTATAAAGTGACTTTCATAGTGAACTTACAAATATTTTTCATACCTACTAAAATTAATCTAGTTTATAACATAACAGCCCTGAAAACATTAATTCTACATAAGTTTTTCAGTCACAGACTATTTAGTTTCACTTGACTGTATCTTGTTTTCTAATGACTATTTAAGCAAAAAAAGAATATAATAGTAGTCTATAAAATTGATTTAAATTAATATACAAAATTTGGAAATAAATGATTCGTAATTAATTTTTTGAAAGTATTTGTACCTATCTTAATTGCAAGCTAAGAACTGAACGAAATTTTGCGTAGGTAGAATATACCGAGCTATTGCCACTTAATTAGTGGAGTTTAAATTTACTGTAAATTTATATTTTAGAATTCAAATAAAAATAAAAATGTTGAACCACCTTATTACATATACAAGAAATAATAACTTCTCACCATTATTTAATTTAGCAAAAATTAATGAATTTTTTGTTTATGATTTAAATTTATACCGAATGACCTTTACATGTATTGGCTTATAGTTTTCCTCTGCTTTTCTTGTGCAGAGTTTTATTGTACTTCGAAAAGATTTGATATTCCTAAGTCGTACTATACTCAAATTTCTGTTGGTATAAATTGTCCAACTGAATTTTATTACAGACATTTCTACACGATCCATACGATAGGTTGGGGAATAATACTAACAAAAATTAAACCTCTAATCATTGTTATTAATCATTTTGGAATTAAACTCTTCGTACCTAGAGACATTGAGTGATTATTTTGTGTTGTCTTGTTTTATCCCCTCCTCCTAATTCGATCCTTGGCGCACCCTTGGTTTCACCTACACTAGGTTAATAATAATTGGTGACACCAGAAAACTTTCCAAATGTATGTTAAGTATTACATATATACCATCAGAGGTGGCTTTAATTATTTCGTACAAAAATTCTTACTGGCAAAAAAAATTTGGAACTAAGTATATAAAAATATTTGATCATCGTTTTTCACCTTCGCTACTTACATCAGCTCGATACGAGCCATTATTGAACGTTTACTTTATGAAATACCCCTTAAGGATAGAAGTTCTGGAGAGCGTCAGAATATATAGAATTATACGTATCTCTTAGCACGTAAACGTTATCACCAGGTTTCCCATTGAATACATATTGCCCTTTCAGATTGGTTACTTTCGAATTTGTTACAGCTGGTTTAGGTTTCGGCTTTGAGTATGATGGGACATTATAACTGGGCTGTGGGGGAGCTGGCATCATGGGTTGTGGAGGGCCGTAACCAAATGGATCGATCTGAGGCACTTGCGGGAAGGCAGGTGCTCCGTTCCACTGGTATACTCCTGTAGGTTTTCCATTTGAAACAAAGTCTAGAGGCAAATTGATAAACGGATCCACTTGTGGGGGTACGTTCTGGGGCATTGGTGGTCCTAGACTGGGTGGCTGTGACACATACCCTAAACCGGGCACAAACATGTATGGAGTAGGAGGTATTCTGATGTAGAAGATTGGCGAATTGTCATATTGGAGGGAATTTATGTTGTCGTTCTTGTATCCGTTGCCATTCTTCTTCTTACTCTGCTGTCGTCTCTTAGACGGAATAGTTCTGGAGAGATCGTCTTCGTCGAAGTTTTCATCGTTAACGCCGAAATTGATGTCATCCTCATCGTCCTCCGTGTAATCGAGGCCAGAAGACAAGAATGATGGGTAGAATCCGAACAAGCTGAGAGCTTTGTTTTTTCGTTTGTTAGGGCTTTTCGTGGAAACATCTGTCGGTTCTTCAGTAGGTGCGGCGTCAAGACCGGTGTTGGTTTCGTCGGAGGACCAGTCTTGAGCGCGTTTTCTTCTTGAACTCGGAGCGCTGTGGCTTTGCATCACGAGACCAAGAAGTACGATCGAGACGAGAACACTGCTTGAACACTTCATCGTGAGTAATCTGAAAAGAAATAAGGATATTTTTAATTGATTTGTGAGGTAAGTCATCTTTTTTTACTAATTATTTTTTAGTGAGAAATTTTCTAAAGAATATAGTCATTAATCTTTCGTCCAGGGGATATTTAGATAATGTTTTAATCGATTGGACACAATTCGCGAAGTTTTATCTTAATGCGTCACGAGATATTTATTGCAGTAGATATCAGTTAATTGCAGACGTTTATTGAAAACGTTCTACTTTCGACTGAGTTTCTATTTTAAAAATGCATATTTGAAATCACTTTAAACTATTTAAATGACATAATATTTTTTTAATTTTTTTGTTAATAAATCGTTAAATGATTTAGTAGTGGCAGAACGCACTTCCGCAGACACTCATAACTGCATTGAAACTGTGATTATTGAGCAGTATGGTGAAATAACAGCTACCTGTGATATTTGTTTTTCGGTATGTGAGTAAACGATGCCAAAAAACCAAACGACACATTTTTCCGTATATAAACACTCTATTTATTATTTTAATTATTTATAATAGCCAATGTAATAGTATACAGATTTAAAAAAAATTAAAACAAATTACATATTACAGTTTAGGTTGTACAAATTACATTTAAAGGCTACCTTAGCATGCATATAAATTAATTCATACATATTCAATTCCATCAATCAATAAAGAACAAGAACAAAGTTGTTGATTAATGAAAATGACCAAAGGCGTTTAGTTAATACTAAACATTATTAATATAATGCCAAGCTGAGGTGTTCAGTGATGAACTGACTAGGAATTTCGGGAAACCCTTAAGGTGGAGTAGTCGCAGAAGCAAAGTTGTTATCTGTAATATGGAATGTCCGAAAAATTTAATTATTTAATTACCGCTACGTCTTATTGGACAAACTATAATGTCTACTACATTTTCCTAGCTAAATCTTAAATACGACAAACACCAAGAAACGAAAAGAACTTAGATCGAGATGGAGCTTGGAGAGTTTTAGATGGACCTTGTGCATGAAATAGGTGAAGTTATTTTTAATAAGTGAGAAGAAATAGAAGCACCGATTTGTCTTTGTCATGATTATGATTCCCTATAGCGACCGGATCATGTATATTGGACAAGAAAACTAAATAAGTCCTGTAATCGATTCAAAACGAGTGAAACAATTAGGTGAAGTGATTCCACATATAACTACAACATTACCGAGAGCTTAATTACAATAGTTACAATTAAAATTCATACGAGAAGAATGTCACCCGACAAACGAGTCCTTTTATAATGTCTCAAGTCGTAAACTGCGTCACCTACTGAGTTAACAGGATATCATGGAGAAATAAAAGAGTTTTGCCTTACTGAGTTTGTGGTTATAGTTGCACAAGGCCGGTTGTTTACCCCAATCCTCTGATTACTAGATAAAATATAGCAACATTTAGTGGAAGGCGTTAAAATACTTTGACTCAGAAGATAAGCTTGTCCAATATAGATGTAGGGGTGATAACGTTAAGGCATCGTTAAAAGGAACGTATGTGATAATTAAATGGAACTAAATGTGGATAAGTGAAGCATTGTATGTAAACAACCAGTAAAAACTTGCACTTGCTGCAATCCCAAGTGTTTAAGCTTAATAACACTAAAATGTAGCTTTTAAAATATTTCGACAATGTTCATAACAATTGTCGTGTTGTATTTACCACGTTTAAGAGCCAATTCACTTTTAAGGACGCAAAAAAAGAATAATAGAACTGTGGTGTTCCATTAGCAATAATTTTATAGAGTCCAGTTGTTCACAAGTTTACTTTTGCTCGCGTTAATAAGTAAATGTAAGGTTTGGTAGGTATATTATTAAGTAAATGTAAGTTTAAGCTCAAAAGTTATAATAATAAGCATTCATAAGTAAAAATTAACTCAAAAGGACGTCTGAGCCTTGTAGAGAGCTTTAAGAATGTATAAGTAGAGAAGTCTTCTCTACTTAAATTCTTAAATAAAAAAAAAATAAGCTAATAATATTAATCCTTTTCTATTTTATTAAGGCGCTCAACTAGCTCATAACTGCATACTCCCTCGATCTAGTAATTAAGAAAAAACTGAAATTAAAATAATGCGATCCCGGAGGATAACATTTATGGAGTTCGTCAATAGATGACGCGAGTATAAATAAAAAAGAATATCTAAATGTGTTGTTAATTATAATTAATGTATTGCTGAAACCCGAGAATGGTTGACCAGTTCAGCCATTTTTTAAAATATTCATTAAAGTCCGAGGAAGGTTCTTGTGCACAGAAAAATTAGAAAGATTGCCTGAAATTTTTTTGCTGCCCCAATATCTTTATACAGAATGACGTCCGCCGGGTCAGCTAATAAATTAATAAATATTTCATTTAAAAGATCAATTCATATAACTTCTTCTAAAAATATTATGCAATTACCTATGTAGGCATTAAATAGAAATAAACTCAACACTTTAAAACGACACTTTTATAGTGTAAATAACGAGAATGCCCGGGGACGAAATATTTTTACCCTATCAATGATAGGTTAGTTATTATTTATTATTGTCGCATAAGGCCATAACCAGTGCCTGCATCACGTATTTTATGCAAGCGCTGCCTTTTACGTGGATGTTTTAATTGGTAAATTTTATGATAGCGACTATTTTTATCCGTATTTTTTCATACGTATGCAACTTCGATACGAGTTGCAAATAAAAACATTGCGTGCAACACAAATTGTTATCTTCAACTTTAGTTTGTTGCACTGTGATTCAGTAAGTTGTAATACGGCAATACATCAAAAAGTCTAGTGATTCATAAATTTTGTTTATCTGTATATCTGTACAGGTGTATTTAAAAAAAATTAAGCATGATGAAATCATTTATAGGGGGCGCTCAAGTATTACGTAACGCAATTTTTTGATCCCCCATGTAACGCACTGTAACATTTTTCTAAACTTTACGTAACAACCAAGTATCCATTTTTACCAACGAAAAGGGTTGCCAACTTGGGGGAAAAAAATAAAAATGTCTTACAATACACTCAAGGGATTCCCTTTAAAACATAAATGAAAAGAGATGCTGATTTGGGAGATTTTACCTCCCTAGCGGTCCGTCCTCGGCTTCGCACGGATGCAGTTTATTTCTGTGAAATTCTATATATAAGCCTTCCTCGTTCATCACTCTCAGCATTAGTGATTACTGTATAATAATCTGTTGGATGGTTTAGGAAAAGTTAACAGAGAATCAGACAGAAGCGGATTGACGTTGGAAGTTCGTCGCCTTAACATATATAGTACTCTTCATTCACCGCGTTTTGTTTTCATGTAGTTACAACTTCATTTATGTTCTTTAGTGGTTAAGTGACTATAATTTAGGACATATTTTTCATAATTATTTCTCATTCGCATGCTAAAGACATGTTATTTACGAATGACTATTTATTTGTTTTTAGGAATCCCTGTTTTACGTTTCATAGGTTTTTTTAAAATGCGGTTACTGTACCTACAAGTTTACATCCGTTTCGAAATTGAGTGGTTTAATGCCTGTAAATATATAAACAATAATATATAAAAACACATTAACATATGATTTTCGCCGAGTTTGTCTTAGTGCAATCCGTAGGTATCTACTGTGAACTGAATATTGCGTAGGTAACAGAAACTACTCTCAATTTGCCTATTTATAGTATAAGCATAGTTATACATAGTTATTAAAATTGTATTTATCTTGTAGTTAATGGAAAAAAGTTCTACATATTTTTTGTGAAAGGACCCTTAAGACGATTGGAGACCACAATTTTTTTTGTTTTGATACATCTCTTTTGCAGTTTAACATGACTATGCGCCTTAAGTTACGAGTCTTCCTGAGTTCCTGAGTTTCCTGAGTATTCCTTAAGTTACGAGTTGGTTTACAACTGACGCCATGTTTAATATCTTCTTTTAACACTAGTTTCTATTCCCATAACCGTGTTTGATGGTTGGATATTAGCCCTACAATAATTTTCTAACATTACAAGCCTGTATCGATGGGAGATTAATTCAATTATGGCGTTTATGGAAGCTAACGTCCCACCTCTAATTGTATCTTTATTGGAGATAATTAATTTATAATTCAAGTGTAGCTTGTTACGATAATTAAAGTTGATTTAGCACTCTTATTGCGCTCAGATATCTTGACAAATTATTTTATAGAATTATGATGACTATTACAATTTATATAGCGATTAATGATGTTAAGGCTACACGTGCAAAAAGCTTGCTGACACCATTTTCAAGAAAGAAAACTTAGATAATATTTGTTTTTGTTCCTGTTTTTGTACTATTATATTTGTTCCTGTTTTTACAAAGTGCCCCACTTTGTAAAAACAGCAATAAAAAAATGTCAATATATTTTATATATTTTTTATATATTTAATATTACAAAAAGTTTTTTATGGCTTAAACCTTAAACTTACTCACCGAAACACAACTACACATACACATTTTTTCAATGTGGTCTTTTGTGAGAGATTTAGTTTTATTTAGGTAAATAGATTACGTCCCAGTCCCGAAATGCTTGGTATTTCGATATTCAGTATAACTTTATTGTTTGTAAACCGATTGGAATGAAACAAAAATATATTATTACGAGAAGCTTGTTACAATACATAATTGATGTACGATTTTATTATATGAATAGATTACCCACTACACTAGCCTACTGCAAATTGATATAATATTTTTGTATTTTTTTTAAATTGCATTTTTTTTTTAATTCAAGTTTTTTTTTTTAATTCATATTCAATCCATTTGGCTATTCCTGCTTATGAAAACGGTTCGTTCCAATTAAATCTCCACTCATATAATTTTTACTTACTTCCGTATGAGTGTTTTTATTAAGTATATCAATGACTGTTTGGTGCGTAAATAAAATAATACATTTCAAAAATGAGCAGAGGTTTTTCGTAGCATATTTTTATAGTTTTTAATATCAAAAAGATCACTTACCTATCTCTTATAAATCTCAACATGCTTGCATCTTGAACTCTATATACATTGAGTGTAAGAGTTCGGACTGCAATACGGACCATTGTTTCGGGATGATTGAAAAATTTTATGGCTTCTGTGTATAATGGAAAATCTTTTGTATGCTGTAAACAATCATTTTATATTCAATTAAAAAGAGGACATGTGTGCTGTTATTTTACACAATGTCTCTACTAAAAATATTACATCATTGACATTGTCATACAGATATGTTGTTTTTAAAATCAATTGTGAATTAGAAATGATGATACAAACGAATGTATTTTCATGTTTTGCCATTAATTAAGAATTTCTTACCTCATTATAGAAGAAATGTATTGTGTGATTGTTCAGTTTCAAACTGAGTGTCTTCAGAAATGATATGTAATAAGCCATCACTTCCTCGTCAGAAAAATCAAACTTATGAACTATTATTGAGTTGACATGGTTGTTACTCAGCAAATAATCTGAAATAAAACAAGATTTTCATATAAATACAGGTGTTTCTATAGATTTCTATATGAGCACATACTTAATCATAATGTTACGAAGTAGTTGGTCGCTGGCGAAAGTAACGAGAAGCCTAAAAATAACTTTATTTACAGTATTTATGATGCTGTACTGATCTAACAATCAAAGGAGTAATAACGCATGTGGCTTCCCTATCAGTTCATGTGCCTACCAATTTACGTGCAATTTTTCAGTTATTACTTCAATCGGTCTTCAGTTTGTATCACTCCCATATCCCCAGAAGGGTCACAAGACGAAAGGCGTATGTTTCAATATCCCGCATTATGAGAATTACACTCGCATTCCCGTCAAAGTTGGCAGTGTCTGCACTTAATTAACAGTTAACAGCCTTTTTACATCACATGTTCCTATCCGTATGTTAATTCATTAATTTGATTTCCACTATATTCAACCCAACAATTACTATAGGTACTGTGCTATTGAGTTTTGGAACCATTAAGTGGAAGGGAGGTTTAGAGCCTGGATTCCATGAATAAACATTAAAAAGCAAACAAACCTGCTGTTAACAGTGGTCTTTTGTAAAGGGGTACAGTATACCATTTACTAATTTTATAGATTAATGACCACATAAACCTTTGTTTTATAGTAGTAAACATGAGTGAGAAATACTCTTTTTAGCCAGCCTTCAATAATCCTTAAGTAATGGAATTAAAAACAATAACAACATAGTTTAAATATAACTTAAAAGAACACTTACATAAAGATGTTTCATTCCTTATGTTTTCAAACAAAATATTTAATGTTTGTAACAGCTGCACACATACAAAGGAGGAACCACCACACTTCTGTCTCATGATTTTAAGAAAATATGAGAGCATATTTTTTTCTAGAAAAAAGCTGTAACAAAAATACTTGTTTTTAACGGTTGCTTTTTAAAATTCCAAATTATTTTATTGCTCAACATTAGTGCCAGATTTTCAATAAACTTTGTGCTATCTAGTCTCATTAATTATTTACTGTTTTTATCCATTTATTGTTCTAACACTAATATCTCAAACTATGTAATCAATTTATTGCTAATTGTCACTTTTGAATGTACACAAAAGATACATACTAAAAAGTAGTATTATAATTTGTTCAATCGAAGGAGATATCCTTGACATAAAATGGTTGCGGTCATAAACTGCACAGCCATACGGGCTGTGCAGTTTATGACCATTAAAGGTAAAGTCCCATGCCCCATTTTAAGGTATTCTTAAAATATTAAAGAGATGGTGCATGCTTATACAATAATAGATAATCATACAAAGTAAGTAGCTACGTAAAATATCTCCATTATTGTAATAAAGAAACCATTTTGCACTTACTCAAACACGGAGCTGTCGTTTTGATCACCCCATATCAAGATCTCTGCAATACACCTCAAAGACTCGACCAATGTGCCTCGGTTGCTTTCAGAAACTGTTGTATTTTTACAGAGGATGTTGTGTAAATATTTTAATCTCTCTAGAGAATGGGGATTCTTGGGTCGACCCCATCCACTACCAAACCAACTGCGACTTCTAAACATTTCTCTTTGATAAATAATTTACATGTGACTAAAAGAAAACACTGCACAGCCTTAGAGAATTTTTACAATGTCTCATACACTTTAAAAATTCATTAATCATTTTTGGATTCTGTTGTTACCTTAGTGAATACATTATCTACCTATATGCTAAGTTGTAGTGGACGCCTGGTCGGATTTATTTTATTATTGACTTATTGAATTATTGATGTAATTATGTATTTTTACGACACAAGTCACAATCTCAAAGCAAGGCAGACAGAAAGAATTACACAGACGTATTCTTTGACATTGACGACGACGTACCCACAGATAACTATATACTTTGACAGCACATTGGCTTTTTTTTTTTTTTTTTTTTTTATTTAGGAATTTTACTGCCTGGTAACTAGACCTTTAAGCCATTTTTTTTGTTTTATTAATTTCAAATAAGCCACAGATCAAGAAGAAATTTACTGAGAGGTAGAACAATACTCAAATAAACGTGAACAAACGAAAATGAAAATTTTTGTCGTTATATTAATAAAAATCACTATTTGTTTAAAATGACGTATGTATCTATGCTTTAGATGTCGCCACGTAACTAATAAAATGCTTATTTTTCGCAACGATATTCAAATTCAGGATGTCACATATAAATTAATTAACAAGAAATTATAGGTATTCTAATAAAAATTTCGAAATAAATTACATTAATGATTTATTTCAAAACGTTTAATAAAATAAATGTCATTAAACAAAACCACTTTTAGCACGGACGAAGTCACGGACACCAGCTACCTAGTAAAATATGAATTATATATAAGTACTTAAATTCTTGAGAGGTTTTCAAGGAGGAAAAAAATACCCAGCCGCTTAAACATTACCTAGTCGGTCATTGAAACTGGTATTGTTTTATTTTTAAGTTGATTTATAAAAAAATAATATTTTTTTTTCATAAAATAAACAGTGCTCTATGGTATTTAATAAGAATTTGCAATAACATTTGCTCTAAATTTGCTACTCCTGGTGTTTATCAGTTTTTAATGATATATCTAATCTAATTATATCTCATTTTGTATACCGCCTCTTCGTCGCGCATTCTCCTAAAAGATGCCATAGTTACGAATTATCTGGAAAATACATAGACAATAAGATATCAATAGATTTTTTATGTTAAGCTCAACAGACAGGCTGACGGTCCACTTGATGGTAGGATTAAGGATAGGAATTAGGAAGGGATAGGGAAATGGGCTCTAGCATCCCTTATTCAGTCACCGAAACACATGCTATTATTTCATGGTGGTCTTCTGCAATTCTATTAACATTTACTTAATAGAACTGCAGGAAGTGCACTGTTAACACCATGCTATTAAAAACTTTAAAAAAATTTTAGAATAAAAATAATAGTACAGTTAATTCAATGTTTTCTGAATTTATAAGTAATTCTTGACAAGAAATAAAATATCACACATTTTTGTAATTAATATAAGTGGAATGACACTGCAGTAGTCATTCCACTTATATTAAGAGGATCCAGTAAGTGTATCGCAACTAGGCTTCTTAAGAATGTAGGTAATATTGTGATTAAATGCGATTTCAGTACGTTTCTATAACCATAGATACAATTTGAGTATGTAATATGCAGTAAAGGTATGTAAGAAAAAATTCTAGAGCCTAAGAAAAAGTTACAGGTGTCGTTTTAAGCATTCCAATGCTTGAAACCACTCATTTTTTCTAAAAATGTTACTGAATTTATTTTTAGCGAGGCAGCATGGGGATACCTATAAAACTCGGCATCGTAGCAGTATGTTACAGTGCATACAATATATCTACCGTAATAAAATGAAGTATAGGCACAGCGCTGAAGCGTACATGTTTTCTTGGCCTATAAGTGACTTATGTCGATGATATTAACTCCCATTTGCCGTCATTATAATGCAAATGGATCATTAAGTTTATGTTCTGACTCAATCAATTTTCTGTTGTTTTATTTTGCATAATTTTATAGCTTTAAGTTTATAATAATAGTATTTTATTAAGGGAAAAATGAAACATGTTTAAATGTTAAGTACAATTAATTTTATTTAGTACTCGTTAGTGTTAAAGTTAAAAGCATTTTGTGAAGTTTTATTTTAATTTTTGATCACAATGTATAAATTATTTTAGATACATAAATGACAGATATATAAAAAGGGCAAATGTAGTTATTCAAACAATAACTGTCGCATTCAAAGTAAGTCAGGCTAATCTAATAGACACTTATAGATATTCTAAAGGCCGTGGTTTTCTCTTATATGTACTTGGTAAAGCATACCCATTTTATTTTATTTGTGGGATAAGTGGAAAAAAATCCTTAAGGAATACTTAGGCTAAGTTCAGATGCGCGGCGACTTGCGCGCATCTGAACTTAGCCTTAATAGGGATGGATAGGTGGAACGGACGGAAGTGTGTGTAAAAGCGGCCACCGATAGCGTTACTTATCTATGCTAAAAAGTAGTAGTAGCGTGTCTAAGTAGACCTGGATTGGAACATTAATGATTTATTACACTGCTATTGATAAACAAAGTGGTCGCTTAAAAGTATTTACAATATAGAAGCGACAGACAGGCTGACGGTCCACTTGACGGTTGGTGACTACCATCGCCTATAACACAAGCAAAGACGCCATAGGTGTTCTAAATGCGCTGCCGACCATACGAGATTAAGGATAATCCTCGTAGAAGGATTAAGGATAAGGGATAAGGAAGGAATGGGGTAATATGTGTATTTTGAAGTTTGAATTGTAGGCATAGTAATTTAGAATATTATTTATTTAATTATAGCCATACTTATTTACATTTTAGAAAAAAAATTATTATCATATAATTTTTAAAATCTTATGGACGGAACTAAGAATGTTTACAACTAAGACATAACTAAAGCTAATTACTAAGTTACTTATAGATTACAAGTAAGACAAATAAATTAATAAAAATAAATTATTTAAAAATAAAATTTTATTATTACTATCGAAAATTACATAAATGCAAGTATAGTTTTTTATTTTATTTTATAGATGTTTGAATTTTCTACTGGCGTAGCATAAAATTTATTGAAAACACAAAATTTATCGAAATCGTCAAATAACTGTATAATATTCATATGAAATATAGTCTGCTCAGTATCAGTAATTTAAATAGAATCCTTGCTTTGAATCCCGGCGTAATTAAAATATTTTTAGAATTTATCAATATAACTATTGAAACATACTGTTCCTTAAAAAGTACAACTTATTATAGCATAGTGAATTATTTACTCATTATAGTACCTACTGAAGCACAGTATAGCAAAGGAAATTTTAAGAACGTTTCGATCAACATTATTTAGGTAAAAAGTAAATAAATTACAAATTCTTTATAAAGTGACTTTCATAGTGAACTTACAAATATTTTTCATACCTACTAAAATTAATCTAGTTTATAACATAACAGCCCTGAAAACATTAATTCTACATAAGTTTTTCAGTCACAGACTATTTAGTTTCACTTGACTGTATCTTGTTTTCTAATGACTATTTAAGCAAAAAAAGAATATAATAGTAGTCTATAAAATTGATTTAAATTAATATACAAAATTTGGAAATAAATGATTCGTAATTAATTTTTTGAAAGTATTTGTACCTATCTTAATTGCAAGCTAAGAACTGAACGAAATTTTGCGTAGGTAGAATATACCGAGCTATTGCCACTTAATTAGTGGAGTTTAAATTTACTGTAAATTTATATTTTAGAATTCAAATAAAAATAAAAATGTTGAACCACCTTATTACATATACAAGAAATAATAACTTCTCACCATTATTTAATTTAGCAAAAATTAATGAATTTTTTGTTTATGATTTAAATTTATACCGAATGACCTTTACATGTATTGGCTTATAGTTTTCCTCTGCTTTTCTTGTGCAGAGTTTTATTGTACTTCGAAAAGATTTGATATTCCTAAGTCGTACTATACTCAAATTTCTGTTGGTATAAATTGTCCAACTGAATTTTATTACAGACATTTCTACACGATCCATACGATAGGTTGGGGAATAATACTAACAAAAATTAAACCTCTAATCATTGTTATTAATCATTTTGGAATTAAACTCTTCGTACCTAGAGACATTGAGTGATTATTTTGTGTTGTCTTGTTTTATCCCCTCCTCCTAATTCGATCCTTGGCGCACCCTTGGTTTCACCTACACTAGGTTAATAATAATTGGTGACACCAGAAAACTTTCCAAATGTATGTTAAGTATTACATATATACCATCAGAGGTGGCTTTAATTATTTCGTACAAAAATTCTTACTGGCAAAAAAAATTTGGAACTAAGTATATAAAAATATTTGATCATCGTTTTTCACCTTCGCTACTTACATCAGCTCGATACGAGCCATTATTGAACGTTTACTTTATGAAATACCCCT
Organism: Synanthedon myopaeformis; assembly: GCA_944738685.1. NCBI lineage: Eukaryota > Metazoa > Arthropoda > Insecta > Lepidoptera > Sesiidae > Synanthedon > Synanthedon myopaeformis. The sequence goes on along the minus strand of OX122924.1, from coordinate 7,718,157 downwards.
TAAGGATAGAAGTTCTGGAGAGCGTCAGAATATATAGAATTATACGTATCTCTTAGCACGTAAACGTTATCACCAGGTTTCCCATTGAATACATATTGCCCTTTCAGATTGGTTACTTTCGAATTTGTTACAGCTGGTTTAGGTTTCGGCTTTGAGTATGATGGGACATTATAACTGGGCTGTGGGGGAGCTGGCATCATGGGTTGTGGAGGGCCGTAACCAAATGGATCGATCTGAGGCACTTGCGGGAAGGCAGGTGCTCCGTTCCACTGGTATACTCCTGTAGGTTTTCCATTTGAAACAAAGTCTAGAGGCAAATTGATAAACGGATCCACTTGTGGGGGTACGTTCTGGGGCATTGGTGGTCCTAGACTGGGTGGCTGTGACACATACCCTAAACCGGGCACAAACATGTATGGAGTAGGAGGTATTCTGATGTAGAAGATTGGCGAATTGTCATATTGGAGGGAATTTATGTTGTCGTTCTTGTATCCGTTGCCATTCTTCTTCTTACTCTGCTGTCGTCTCTTAGACGGAATAGTTCTGGAGAGATCGTCTTCGTCGAAGTTTTCATCGTTAACGCCGAAATTGATGTCATCCTCATCGTCCTCCGTGTAATCGAGGCCAGAAGACAAGAATGATGGGTAGAATCCGAACAAGCTGAGAGCTTTGTTTTTTCGTTTGTTAGGGCTTTTCGTGGAAACATCTGTCGGTTCTTCAGTAGGTGCGGCGTCAAGACCGGTGTTGGTTTCGTCGGAGGACCAGTCTTGAGCGCGTTTTCTTCTTGAACTCGGAGCGCTGTGGCTTTGCATCACGAGACCAAGAAGTACGATCGAGACGAGAACACTGCTTGAACACTTCATCGTGAGTAATCTGAAAAGAAATAAGGATATTTTTAATTGATTTGTGAGGTAAGTCATCTTTTTTTACTAATTATTTTTTAGTGAGAAATTTTCTAAAGAATATAGTCATTAATCTTTCGTCCAGGGGATATTTAGATAATGTTTTAATCGATTGGACACAATTCGCGAAGTTTTATCTTAATGCGTCACGAGATATTTATTGCAGTAGATATCAGTTAATTGCAGACGTTTATTGAAAACGTTCTACTTTCGACTGAGTTTCTATTTTAAAAATGCATATTTGAAATCACTTTAAACTATTTAAATGACATAATATTTTTTTAATTTTTTTGTTAATAAATCGTTAAATGATTTAGTAGTGGCAGAACGCACTTCCGCAGACACTCATAACTGCATTGAAACTGTGATTATTGAGCAGTATGGTGAAATAACAGCTACCTGTGATATTTGTTTTTCGGTATGTGAGTAAACGATGCCAAAAAACCAAACGACACATTTTTCCGTATATAAACACTCTATTTATTATTTTAATTATTTATAATAGCCAATGTAATAGTATACAGATTTAAAAAAAATTAAAACAAATTACATATTACAGTTTAGGTTGTACAAATTACATTTAAAGGCTACCTTAGCATGCATATAAATTAATTCATACATATTCAATTCCATCAATCAATAAAGAACAAGAACAAAGTTGTTGATTAATGAAAATGACCAAAGGCGTTTAGTTAATACTAAACATTATTAATATAATGCCAAGCTGAGGTGTTCAGTGATGAACTGACTAGGAATTTCGGGAAACCCTTAAGGTGGAGTAGTCGCAGAAGCAAAGTTGTTATCTGTAATATGGAATGTCCGAAAAATTTAATTATTTAATTACCGCTACGTCTTATTGGACAAACTATAATGTCTACTACATTTTCCTAGCTAAATCTTAAATACGACAAACACCAAGAAACGAAAAGAACTTAGATCGAGATGGAGCTTGGAGAGTTTTAGATGGACCTTGTGCATGAAATAGGTGAAGTTATTTTTAATAAGTGAGAAGAAATAGAAGCACCGATTTGTCTTTGTCATGATTATGATTCCCTATAGCGACCGGATCATGTATATTGGACAAGAAAACTAAATAAGTCCTGTAATCGATTCAAAACGAGTGAAACAATTAGGTGAAGTGATTCCACATATAACTACAACATTACCGAGAGCTTAATTACAATAGTTACAATTAAAATTCATACGAGAAGAATGTCACCCGACAAACGAGTCCTTTTATAATGTCTCAAGTCGTAAACTGCGTCACCTACTGAGTTAACAGGATATCATGGAGAAATAAAAGAGTTTTGCCTTACTGAGTTTGTGGTTATAGTTGCACAAGGCCGGTTGTTTACCCCAATCCTCTGATTACTAGATAAAATATAGCAACATTTAGTGGAAGGCGTTAAAATACTTTGACTCAGAAGATAAGCTTGTCCAATATAGATGTAGGGGTGATAACGTTAAGGCATCGTTAAAAGGAACGTATGTGATAATTAAATGGAACTAAATGTGGATAAGTGAAGCATTGTATGTAAACAACCAGTAAAAACTTGCACTTGCTGCAATCCCAAGTGTTTAAGCTTAATAACACTAAAATGTAGCTTTTAAAATATTTCGACAATGTTCATAACAATTGTCGTGTTGTATTTACCACGTTTAAGAGCCAATTCACTTTTAAGGACGCAAAAAAAGAATAATAGAACTGTGGTGTTCCATTAGCAATAATTTTATAGAGTCCAGTTGTTCACAAGTTTACTTTTGCTCGCGTTAATAAGTAAATGTAAGGTTTGGTAGGTATATTATTAAGTAAATGTAAGTTTAAGCTCAAAAGTTATAATAATAAGCATTCATAAGTAAAAATTAACTCAAAAGGACGTCTGAGCCTTGTAGAGAGCTTTAAGAATGTATAAGTAGAGAAGTCTTCTCTACTTAAATTCTTAAATAAAAAAAAAATAAGCTAATAATATTAATCCTTTTCTATTTTATTAAGGCGCTCAACTAGCTCATAACTGCATACTCCCTCGATCTAGTAATTAAGAAAAAACTGAAATTAAAATAATGCGATCCCGGAGGATAACATTTATGGAGTTCGTCAATAGATGACGCGAGTATAAATAAAAAAGAATATCTAAATGTGTTGTTAATTATAATTAATGTATTGCTGAAACCCGAGAATGGTTGACCAGTTCAGCCATTTTTTAAAATATTCATTAAAGTCCGAGGAAGGTTCTTGTGCACAGAAAAATTAGAAAGATTGCCTGAAATTTTTTTGCTGCCCCAATATCTTTATACAGAATGACGTCCGCCGGGTCAGCTAATAAATTAATAAATATTTCATTTAAAAGATCAATTCATATAACTTCTTCTAAAAATATTATGCAATTACCTATGTAGGCATTAAATAGAAATAAACTCAACACTTTAAAACGACACTTTTATAGTGTAAATAACGAGAATGCCCGGGGACGAAATATTTTTACCCTATCAATGATAGGTTAGTTATTATTTATTATTGTCGCATAAGGCCATAACCAGTGCCTGCATCACGTATTTTATGCAAGCGCTGCCTTTTACGTGGATGTTTTAATTGGTAAATTTTATGATAGCGACTATTTTTATCCGTATTTTTTCATACGTATGCAACTTCGATACGAGTTGCAAATAAAAACATTGCGTGCAACACAAATTGTTATCTTCAACTTTAGTTTGTTGCACTGTGATTCAGTAAGTTGTAATACGGCAATACATCAAAAAGTCTAGTGATTCATAAATTTTGTTTATCTGTATATCTGTACAGGTGTATTTAAAAAAAATTAAGCATGATGAAATCATTTATAGGGGGCGCTCAAGTATTACGTAACGCAATTTTTTGATCCCCCATGTAACGCACTGTAACATTTTTCTAAACTTTACGTAACAACCAAGTATCCATTTTTACCAACGAAAAGGGTTGCCAACTTGGGGGAAAAAAATAAAAATGTCTTACAATACACTCAAGGGATTCCCTTTAAAACATAAATGAAAAGAGATGCTGATTTGGGAGATTTTACCTCCCTAGCGGTCCGTCCTCGGCTTCGCACGGATGCAGTTTATTTCTGTGAAATTCTATATATAAGCCTTCCTCGTTCATCACTCTCAGCATTAGTGATTACTGTATAATAATCTGTTGGATGGTTTAGGAAAAGTTAACAGAGAATCAGACAGAAGCGGATTGACGTTGGAAGTTCGTCGCCTTAACATATATAGTACTCTTCATTCACCGCGTTTTGTTTTCATGTAGTTACAACTTCATTTATGTTCTTTAGTGGTTAAGTGACTATAATTTAGGACATATTTTTCATAATTATTTCTCATTCGCATGCTAAAGACATGTTATTTACGAATGACTATTTATTTGTTTTTAGGAATCCCTGTTTTACGTTTCATAGGTTTTTTTAAAATGCGGTTACTGTACCTACAAGTTTACATCCGTTTCGAAATTGAGTGGTTTAATGCCTGTAAATATATAAACAATAATATATAAAAACACATTAACATATGATTTTCGCCGAGTTTGTCTTAGTGCAATCCGTAGGTATCTACTGTGAACTGAATATTGCGTAGGTAACAGAAACTACTCTCAATTTGCCTATTTATAGTATAAGCATAGTTATACATAGTTATTAAAATTGTATTTATCTTGTAGTTAATGGAAAAAAGTTCTACATATTTTTTGTGAAAGGACCCTTAAGACGATTGGAGACCACAATTTTTTTTGTTTTGATACATCTCTTTTGCAGTTTAACATGACTATGCGCCTTAAGTTACGAGTCTTCCTGAGTTCCTGAGTTTCCTGAGTATTCCTTAAGTTACGAGTTGGTTTACAACTGACGCCATGTTTAATATCTTCTTTTAACACTAGTTTCTATTCCCATAACCGTGTTTGATGGTTGGATATTAGCCCTACAATAATTTTCTAACATTACAAGCCTGTATCGATGGGAGATTAATTCAATTATGGCGTTTATGGAAGCTAACGTCCCACCTCTAATTGTATCTTTATTGGAGATAATTAATTTATAATTCAAGTGTAGCTTGTTACGATAATTAAAGTTGATTTAGCACTCTTATTGCGCTCAGATATCTTGACAAATTATTTTATAGAATTATGATGACTATTACAATTTATATAGCGATTAATGATGTTAAGGCTACACGTGCAAAAAGCTTGCTGACACCATTTTCAAGAAAGAAAACTTAGATAATATTTGTTTTTGTTCCTGTTTTTGTACTATTATATTTGTTCCTGTTTTTACAAAGTGCCCCACTTTGTAAAAACAGCAATAAAAAAATGTCAATATATTTTATATATTTTTTATATATTTAATATTACAAAAAGTTTTTTATGGCTTAAACCTTAAACTTACTCACCGAAACACAACTACACATACACATTTTTTCAATGTGGTCTTTTGTGAGAGATTTAGTTTTATTTAGGTAAATAGATTACGTCCCAGTCCCGAAATGCTTGGTATTTCGATATTCAGTATAACTTTATTGTTTGTAAACCGATTGGAATGAAACAAAAATATATTATTACGAGAAGCTTGTTACAATACATAATTGATGTACGATTTTATTATATGAATAGATTACCCACTACACTAGCCTACTGCAAATTGATATAATATTTTTGTATTTTTTTTAAATTGCATTTTTTTTTTAATTCAAGTTTTTTTTTTTAATTCATATTCAATCCATTTGGCTATTCCTGCTTATGAAAACGGTTCGTTCCAATTAAATCTCCACTCATATAATTTTTATACTCGTAACTGAGGTGTGTATAAGAGATAATTAATATGAATGAAAAATGTGTTCATTAAATGCACAATAAAAACGCGGAAAGGTAAACTGTATACGAGTTTGTACTTGACCGAGGCGTTAGATATAAATGCGGTGTATCGTTAGTGCTTTTTTGCTAATAAAATCATAACGCTTTTTAATCAAGCTATCATGTAATAAAACGGGACTTAAATACGAGTAAGTGCATGTAAAAACTTAACTAGCGAGCTAAACGCGTTTATATTAATTTTATCGATACATATTTTTTGTATAGGAATTTAGGAATAAAAGATTTCGTATCCTAACTAATACTATAAATGCGAAAGCGAGTTTGTGTGTTTGTTTATTACGCTCAACCGATCATTATGAAATTTTGGATACACGTTGTCATGGATACAGAAAAGGACGTTTATAGTACATCAGCCCTAGACTTCACTAACTCCCACATGTTCGATTGATGTGAAATTTGGTATACCTACTGTTACTTCGGTAGTGTTTCCATGACATGGTAACTTTGACCTGATGATGCAGCATGAAGTAGTCTGCGAATACCCAACTCTTTATTAACTTATAGCAGATAAGCAGAGTGTGTTTATAATTTTTAACAATATGTTATATCCCATGCAGATCTTAATTTTAAAAAAGCTTTAAGATCTGTCATATTAGGATAGAATTTTACCTAATACTAACTTATCAAAAGCCAGTAAGTTATTAAAATACTAAGTCTAACATGATGAGACAGTTTATCTGCAGGCTTCCTTATGTGTCTGAGAACTAGTTAAAATAGTTATTTCCAATTAACCATAACACAAACCACTTTAAAAGCGATTACCATGAGGTAATTAAAACCATTATACCAACAGGTTTTGAAGAAGTTAGATTTTCAGATGTATGGAATTCATTATGACAACACCATTGATGAATTCACATTTTGTTTCTTATATCATCGCAGGACAATAACTCCATGATTATCTTAACATATTTTTGTGTCAATGTACCTACGATCAAAATATTCTTAGATAAATGCGACTGTCAATACTGAAAGCCATTCAATCAATTATTTATGATACATCGACTCACAATCAAGTAGCGGGATGTGACCTATACAAATGTTAAAATTCATAGATTTTAACTATACTGTTTGTAATTTCAAATAAGTAACAGTATTTTCATTTAAAAATAAATATTTATTTTCACATCTGTGTACACAGAAATTGTTAATTTTGTTTGTTTAGTTAACATTGTTACTCAGTTACAATAAGATACGATTTTCATTATCATCTACTTACAAATTACCTACATATTATGATAATTTAAAATTTAACTTGGTTAAGTTTAGCCGTAATTAGCTCCAAAATAATGTTTAATTTGGTTATTAATAAACATAACCTTAAAACAAAAACAAAAAAAGATACCCATAAGCGCCTTAAAAATGCAAGAGAGAAAACCGATTCGCGAGATCAGCTGACAATCTTTATCAAATATGGCAAAGGTCAGCCCTGTCGTTGAGGAATATTACTTTGTAATGATGTTCAATTTGTGTCGCCCTTCAGCTTAAACAGGGAAAGTCTTGACAGTAAGGATTGCCATCTGCCATTTGACTTAAGTATATAGGTAATGAAATACAACACTTTGTAGCTATATCTGCTCTTTTAAGGATAGACATGTGTTAGTAAACGTTACTAATATGTTCCCATAGAAAGGGAATAGAAAGATTTGTTCTCGCTTGGTTATTGTTCTCACTGGGTTTTTATTTTGGTTTTAGCCCCTACTCCATTGGCAAAGTCCGTTGGCAAAGTGGGTCCAACGGGCACTTTTATTCAGCGGGTTGGACCCACTAGTTTTGACTAGTGGGTCCAAAGGGTCCGAAGCCCTACATCACCTAATAATAGAAGAAACATCAAGGGTAATGTAGGTGCATTGTTGATCTTTAAATTTTTGATTGCCATCTTTAGCTTCTACATGATTTAATTGCTAAAAAATATTGTGCCTCCTAGATTTTAGTTTTAATGGTAAAGAATGCATCCTAACAACAAAATAACTTTCAAGTACAGCTGAAGTATATTAACTAATAAGTATAATAGTTAACTACTTGCGGAAATTAAAGATAATCATAGAATAAAGTAATAATAAAAGTTATAATAAAGTTATAGAATAAGTTATTATAGAATATATCGGATACATCGTAATATCATAACCAGTATCTTAATCAAATATCCAAATATTGGAAAGGAAATTTCATATTAAAACTCAAGGATCAATTTGCAACGAAACTAAAACATCACATTAAAAAGAAAACCATGCACAACGAGCCCTATAAAATGTGTGAACGGAAGGAGCGATTGCACCCATTACAGATAAATGCTTTAAAAATGATCTACGCGCAGACTCACAGACATACTGCAACATATTCACTGCAACATTATAGTTCCTGTTCCATTGTAATAGAGATCGTTTTGCTACGTTTCAAAACGTTATTGCTTTGTAACTATATTCCTGCGGCTTAGCAAACACGTTACGCACTGCTCTAGGTCACTTTTTACTGCATATTTGTAGGTACAAATAATGGCATCAGAATATGCGATGCATGCTTGTTAAAAAAATTATGTAACCTTTTAAGTGTTTAATGTATTTTTTATTATATCAGATCACTTTGATTTTTAGTGTGACATGACTGGATGTGTGACTGGATTTAAATGATTCCGAGCTCTTGTTATATTTAGTACTATTATATACACTATATATATATGATTTGTGTAGGTATAATAATTGTATAAACCAGGAATGTAATTATTATTTATTGTATTTTAAAGATGACAAAATAATGGTAACCTGAGTTTCTTTCGAGGTTTCTTCACAGAATCGTCATTATCTTGGCAATTTTTTTCCCGTCATCCTGGTACAAATAGGCTGACGATTAAGTGTTTCTTTGGAATCTATTTTATGAATATAAAAATAAAAACCGGCACAGAGATTTAATTATGTACTGATATGACAGAATCTGTAATTAGGAGTACTCAAGGAGAATTAGAATCAGGAAGAGAAATTAAAATGGATTCCATCTATTGTGATACACGACATAGTAAAATTAATAGATCAAGGTTACAGGCTCATTGAGAACAAAATCGAGGATCATAGTAAGTACTGCTACTTCTGTCACTGTCAGTGATGACGTTGACGATGACAAATTCTTACATTGTTATTACATTAGTTTAATTTCCTCTTTAAAAAAAGAGACGTGCGCAACAGTAATACTTTAACACTGTACACAAGTAATGTTCAAATTCTTTAATTGACGATAAAAATATTTTAAAAATCGTAATAGAATTTAATTTATGCTACATAATTTTAGGCTCAACACACGTTTTTATAAATAACTAGCTGCGGGCGACTTCGTCCGCAATAAACCGCAAAACTTTTTTTGGCTGAAAGAATTTTAAAAATCGGTCCAATAGTGGTTGAGTTTATTCATTACAAACATACAAAAATACAAATCTTCTCTCTTTATAATATTAGTATAGATAATGCTAATCTCTTAACAACTAATTAGAATAAACTTTATCTGTACCTGCCAATCAACGTGTTGTTGATCCCAAATTAATATTGTAATATTCAATTATTACGTCTCAATAACATTAACGTAATGATAGATAATCATTATGTGGGGACATGTTCAATAAAAAGCTATTATGTTAAGTTGTTATATTTTGACGCTTGTCCAATAGACGGATACGGTCAACGACTTGTTGACTAAGATTAGGGGTTTTATACTATAATTGATTACTTTTTTAATAATGTTAGACATATCAAATTAAATGTATCTGCTTAAGTTTTTGCTTATAAATATTCGCAAAGAAGTATAGTATACTAATTAGCGTTTGCACGCGACTTTGATCGCGAATCTTTTTGTTAGGCGTTGAAAAGTTTACTCAATCTTAATTGATCGTATATTTTCGTCAGGTTTTAAATTTTTATTTTTATTTTTGATCCCTCAGCAGTACTTTTTTCTGACAACATGTATGCAAAACTTCATACAAGTTTAGGAAAAAAACTTGCGAAATAGATTTAGGAGAGAAAATGTCTAAGGAAGTGCTAGGACTTTTCATTTATTAAAATTAGTTCCAATTCATTTGATCATATGAAATTCAGGTTTCAACTAGTTCAGGATTTCAAGATCTCAACTAGTTCAGGATTTCAGGATATGTGTGTGTGTTTTTGTCTACTTATTTTTTAATTATTCTTAAACTTGACACTTGCCCCATAAAAACGCGTAGTCTACTAAATGATCATTTAAGTTTTGTTTCATAGTATTAATTGCTTTCTGGTACAAGTTTTTCTCATTACTGTCATTGAGTAGAGAATTCACAATGACATCAACGAAGCGAAGTTCAGTAGGTAATAGCCGTTAAGATATTAATTAATATTTCCTTGTCACAATTCAATTATGATTTGTATTCAATGTGGATCTATCCAGAGCTATTATATTTATGAAAATTTAAAACCCTTTTTATTTTTCTCTTTTTCAAAATTTTTCAATAATGTTATATCTTCTCTTAACAGAAACATCTTACGCCCAGCAGCAACGGTTGACACCGCCGTTGAGTAAGTAAGTATACTTGTTTTGAAAACATATTCAATAACATTTCCAATAAACGTAGCAAAACTATAATGAACATTTGCAATGAATACTTGCAATGGAAGCGGAGAGGAAATATTATAATAATTTTAGAGGAATGTTGTAGAAACTGCGAGCAATTAAGATGACGAGCTAGGACGAAGCTAATATGCTTAGAAAAGGCGCTCATACTGATAGATATACAACAGGCAGTTACCATTAATAAGATCCCGGATAAGTTATTATTGAGATTAAAGGTTACCGTGGATATTCTATGTTAACGAGAGGTTTGTCAAGTGAAATCCTTTCCACTTACTATTTTATTTCTTATATGATTTAATGCGATTTTATGTAATTTTTCAACGTGGACAACATGTTTGTGATATAAGAAGGTCTATGGCAAAATTTTTTTCTGAAATTTTGATTTGTACATTAAATAATACAAAAAAAAAAAAACACATAAATTTGGAAATTTGTAACGCTGAACTCTTTTAGAAGTCTTAACCTCTTTCAATTTACACAGACGGAAGAAGGCAATTTTATATACTTATAAAGTAATCGATTTACTTTAAAATAATAAATATATATCTGTAGTGTATACACAAAACTTATATTATGTGAAGGTCGTCAGACAGGCTGACTGTTCACTTGATGGTGGTTATACTCGTAACACAAGCAATGCTAAAGGTACTGCAAGTGTACTGCCGATCATAGTAGGGTAGGGATAGGGAAATGGGCTCTGGCCCCTTACTCACTGAATTACAAGCTGTTATTTCACGATAGTCTTCTGTAAAGAAGTGGTTACTAAAGCCAAACGGGCTGCTTAAACAAACTTAACTCTAAAAAGTTTACTTACTATTTAAAACATTTATACACAATGACATTGTTAAAAGACTACAAATAATGTTTAGAAAATGTCTAACCTACTTTTTTGAAAATTCAATGAAAACGTTTAATTATATTTTCTTATATTAATTTACATATTACATTATTTTTATTTTATTTTTATAATCAACTCGTACTTAAAGATATTATGGTTACATTTTATTACAAAATAACTATAAAAAAGTACTTTGTTATTGTTAATTTGTTAATTGTTAATTTTTGATAATGTTAATTTCGTATTGAAAAATCGCTTCGGCCGCTTTGGAAGGTTTGAAACCAATTTAGACAACAGAATACATTTAAATAATTTGGTATGTTAAATTACGTGTAACGAAATGGAATATAAACCCACAAAACATTCAACTGAACATATCTGATAATTTTCCGCACAATATGCAAAGAATTGTCAATTATCATTGAATACATTGCATTACTTTTACTGGAATGATTCGACAATAATTCACATTGTGAATGTTGTTTAATACATCTCGTTCTGTCTCGTTACTCATAATTATCTCCTAATAAGTACTAACAATTAATTATGTTAATAATGTTTTACTGTATACCATAACAGAATTGATTTTAATTAGGCTTTAGATGGAGTGAATCATTAGAACTGATCATAATAATTATTATGAATTAATGTTATATTATTTAATTCCACAATTAAATGTAATAGAGTAGAAATTAATTAAGATCATTATTATATATACTATTATGTATAGCACTGCGAGAAACAATCACAAAAATGCCCAGCGTTTAACAGGGGTCTTATCTTGGACCGCATTTCTGTAGAGGTGTTTGAATAAGTTTCATATATATGATCCTAAAATGATTAAGCAAGTTACGGAACGCTAATTGGCTTATTGTGTGGTCCCTGTAAACAAGAAAATTGCTTTCGTAGAAATGTTTACTGTATAGAACTTACTATTGAAATGAACATCTTATTAAATTATAATTACAGTTAACAACATTCATGTACACACATTGCTATTAAATGAATAGAGTTTCTATTATTTGTAATGTTATAATATATCAATTATTGTTATGCTTTGATAGCTTAGAATAGTGAAATTGACACAAAGTAGTTATATGTATAGGCAAAATTATTCTAGGTATTGTATATTACTAACAAATGTATTAGATAAATATGTACATCGCTGTTAATGAAAAGACTTCAATGTCAATAACTTCAAATGAAAATGACAATAACTTTCGAAGATAATTAAAATTTTGTCATTTTGTAAAGATAACGTAGCGTGGTGTAATATTTCCTAAAGATCCCCAAACGTTTGAGAATTCGGGTCAGACGTAGTAATCGTAATAACGTATTATAAAAAATATAGGTCCTATTTAATATATAATAGTGGTTCTTGGTTAATTGGGATCATACAGATAGAGCTATTTAAAATCTAATCACCCCGGTCGTCATATTTTATTACGTCTCTATAGTCGTTAGCAACGATAGTAACAAATTCATTGAATACTGTCGCGTTGGATACAAAAGGATTCCTTTATCCTCCAGTCAATGTTTTTGAATTCTTGACAGACGTGAATGCCATACGCATGGCATGGTACCTTATTCTATCTGATGTGGGACAGCAAAAACATCAAAACTCGTTCCCACTGGATAACTTTTTATAGTACTAGTTGATTAAAACAGTTTACTTTACCGTGATAATTAATTCGTATCTCTTATTGTTATTTTATACTATGAACATAATTGTGTTAATTAATTTTGTAGTTATTATATGAATACTAAGAACTTGTCTTTTTACGCGTTTCTATTTTTGAATATGATCATTTTGATTGACATTTGACATCGTCTGGGTATTATCATAAATTTATCTTGTGTTTTATTTACCTTAAATCATATTGATGCCAGTAGGTAGTGTACTAAAGATGTACTTATCTTACTTACTAAGATGTAACATCTTTAGTTTGGATATATTGGATATTGGATTTTTTTTTTGGATGATTGGTTTCACTGACAATTAACTGATTCTCGACTGTCACTCATACGTCACCCCAATTGGCGTATCTCAACTCATGTGCTTGTCGCGAACCGACAACGCTTATGTGCATAATAATATTGTCAGTAACATTTTTCAAAAGAGTAAATAATTTTCTTTTAAATTATTGGCACTGGTCACGATCCAACACTTTCATTTCATTACAAGTGAACTTGAAATTGCTATTCCACTCTTTATTACGTATTGATAAACGTTAATCGCCATAAAGAGCAAGCCGCGAGCGTTAACATAAATATCACTGGATATGGTAACTCGAAGGTCTCGAAGCCTTGTATACTTTGAATCGACAATTATTTAAATGAGATATTCAATAGGTCCAGCCGCAGTGTAAGCGATCCGAGCAACTGGAGTGAAAATTAAATTGTTAATACTTTTCAATGATATGCAATAACTTCAACTAGTTTGAACACAGCCAGCAATATTTCAAAGCGATAACGCATCAAAACCATTCACATCAAAAGCAGACGATGATTGTCGTTTTAAAATACGTTTAAAAAGAGATTTAAAAAGGCTGATGTTATGCATTTTTAATCATAATAATTTGAGGATTATTAATGTATGGTAGCTTCAACTAAAATATATAAACAAGTTTTTATACTTTATAATATTTTTGTTTGAAGCGGTACATATGAGAAAGCGTCGTTAAATTAATTAACACTTTTGCCGCATACGCATGATTGAGTTAAAATAAAGAAATCGTCTAAATAATGTGGAACAAAAATGTGTGAAGATAGGAGAGGTACTTAGAGCAAATAGTAAAGTGTGATTTTATGAATTATATATTATTTGTTAATGTATTAACCATACTTATTAATGCAGCATTCGTAACATTCCTTCCCATAATAGACATACCTGCATAATATGACATCTATTATGTCATCACTCAGTGATCACTGTGACTCCAACCTTCTCTCTGTTCGATTAGACACTTAGATGGCGCCATTTCTTGTGTATCACCGACGAATTGCAACCATAAAGCTATATTCAAATGAACTTCATATCCTCAGAAGGTAACGACACTATCCTCTAGATAAACTTAGACTCGATAAGGGTGGCAATCGCGTACGGTAGTTTCATATAGCGCTGAACGGAATACCAATAAAACATCATTGAGTGTAGGCTACTGGCTATCCCGATCAAATGGTCGGTGTATTGCAAACTATTATATACAATTTATAGTCGGTTCATAACGATAAAAGCAATTAGTGACACAGAATGTAGGGTACAAATCAAAAGATACTTCCATGTCGAAGATAAATTTCAAGTTCTCTGTCTTCTTCTGAGGATCATTTCCCAATACCTTTTTGGGTTCATCTATAGAACTATACCGAAGTTTTATATTTTGTTTTCACTTTTCTCATCCCATGCCTAATAGATCTATACCCCGAAGATTATATTCATTATCCCTTATTTATCCTAATCCTTTATTTCATTTGCATATATTATATACCCTTTATATAAACTTGCCTTCAATCTTTATCACAAAGAGTTTCTATGAAGTTTCTCGCCGGTTTCTTTTTCATACAATCTGAGTTTCAATTCAATAAGACAATCAATTGTAAAAAAAATTAGAAGTTTGTAACTGATTAAAATTTTGTCTATGGAACACATTCGATTTCGATACTTTTTAAGGGTGCCACTGCAACTACATTGTTGCACCAATGATGACCTAGTTTAAAGTAAATAGATCATTCCATCTAATGATCTATTAGCTATTTACCTTAATTTCACCATTCACACTTTGTCAGTCCAAGATCATTTCATGATTTGTTTTAGAATTAATAAGATTTAATTGTAACACGCAAACTAAAAAGTTCCGCTATGAACATACTTTTAGACTACGCTAACTTAAGGTAAAGGGATAAGACAGGGTATAGTTCTTTTTGAAAGAAATTAAAAATTTATGAAGAAGGGGTATAAATAGAATTTTATTCATTTTGTAAAAATAAAACTATTTGGTACATAAAAAGCTCTTGTACACTAAAATAAAATGCGACTGCAATAAAAAAATAAGTCTAGCATAAAATCTTGCGTAAACCAAACATAAATAGACTCTAAGCCGGCTTAGAGCTTATGTAACATAATATAGGTACAAAATGCTGATCGAAGATTAGACTTGTTCACAATACACATAACAGCTCGAAATATAAACATTCCGCATCCCGTTCTGCGATGTCAACAACCCGTGGATCTCCTGTGGATAGTATCAGATGTCAAATATGAACATGTGAATTTATCGTAGTAGTGGTGGAATAACAGAAACGGTTCGGACAGACGCGGCACAAAGCGGTTAGAAGGAATGCAACCGCGATGATAACCTTGAGTACAGGTTGCATCCCCTGCTTGAGCGGCGGGATTAAAACATTTTTTATTTGAGCTTAAACTTTTAAATATGAGTTTAAATTTTCACCTTTAACTAACTGATTGGTTTGACGAGAATCCTAATTCGAGATCACTCTCAGGTGTAATAAAGTGCATGTTTTATTTATACATACTAACTGACAAATACAGGGATGCATATTAGATAAATGTAACAGGTAATGAAGAAACGCTATTTATTAGTAGATTAATAAACATTAATCAAAAAATAATAAACATTGTCGTTACATAATAAATTTTATGAGAAAATTAATTTTATTCATAATTTTTTCGTGAATATTTTAGATGTTTTAATAGCTATTCCGCTATTCGGGGCAGAGACAAATTTAATAAATCAAAGTTAATAAAAATCGGTCCAGCCGTTCATAAATGGTGTAACTAACACGACTTTCTTTTATAATATACTCGTAGATTAATAAACGGAAAGTTAAGTCACACAATAGTCAAACATTATTTCAATCCTATTAATTCCTTTTGTAGATTGTATTTATTAAGTAAATTTAATTATATATTCATTAAAATTTTAACTTCTGAAATGTAAACGGTAAATTAAATAATAAATAAGTCTCATTTGCTTAATCGTATCAATAAACATGCATAATATTTTTCGATCTTCAAATCTTCAGTCAATTTGGCACTAGGACATTTCGGATTTAAGTTATTCTGAAACTAAGGCATTTTTATATTTGGTCGATTTAGGGAAGATCATTTGCATTTCAGTCAAATTGGGAAACAGACAATAATAATTTGGGATTAGATTATAATGAGCCGGAAGCATCTATACGATCTCATCCATCTAGCCAACTTTGTTTTCAAAAGTACTAATGATTGCTGTTTTTATTTCAACTTCATTCCGCTTGGTCCTTACAACAAACTCTCGGTGTAAGGACCACAATATCACGGCTATCTGACCGTTGTAGCGAATAATAGGAGGCGAATAAATCCACCCGCGAGTGTTGTTGTTAAATCAACTAAGTTTATCGCCATAGCGGTAGCCGATGATGCTTGTTACTACGGTATTTCCATTCTTGTTAACTTAATTAACGGACTATTTATTTAATTCTCATTTTTGTGTGTCATTTGTATTTTTTTTTCTGTAAATTCCTAATTAGTAACCGCCTTCTCACAGAAGAGGTTCATATGCCGTTTCGCTCCATGAGTAAAGTATACCAGAGAACCAGAGCCCTTTTACCTATCCTCGCAAAATCCTAACTTACTGCCGTCCGTCAAACATAACATAAAACAAAAAATAAATATTACCAGTGTTAGTCTCTATTATGCTACCGATAATATAAATGCGAAAGTTTATGAGGATTGATGTATTACGGCTTAGCGGGTTTGAAAGAAATTTGGCACACAGATAGTTTATCCTGGATTCTTTTTATCCTGAAATTTTTTTAGGATAATCAAAAACCGAACTTCAGCGCGTACGAAGTCTCGGACACCGTTAGTTGCATATAAAACAAGTAACAGAAACTTCTTTTTATGCCTTTCGTTGTTTACATGAAGGCTATCAATGAGACATTTCAGATTGTTACAGGTGTAAGTATCACTAAAATTAGGAACTTTAGAATAAGAAAGGAAATTATGTATATATTTTCTGTATATACTCTTTTCAAAACTAAAAAAAATGGGTTCCACAACATATAAAGAGGTAACCTCTAACCTAATACAAAATCAGTTAGAATATTTCTAATATCCAGTATCCACTGTAACGGACAATATGGTTAAAAACAATTAAAGTGACAGCTAAGCTCAACAAGCAACTTGTTGTGTAAAGTAATTATTAACAATTACACTATTATCCTCCAAGAAATCCAGTCGCTTTGCCGACTAATCACCTTTTATGGTCATATACAATTAAAAATGTATAGTCATTTCAAGTTCCTCTAATCCTCTAGAATGTAACGGTCTAGTAATTATATCCTCCTATCGTACTGTCCTTTGTCCAAGTATAGACGTAATCTGGTGGCCATTAATGGTTCATTACGTAAGATACCTGGACAAGTTTTGCTTCACACTGCGCCGACTGATCCTACGTGATTTATCTTAAAGGGCGCTATCGCAACCCGACCTAGCACCACGTCATCTTATTTAATTCATTTCATTGAAAGTGGAGTGATAGTTACTGTATTAAAAAAAAGTCATATATGTCTATATCAGCCTGCCTATCATAAATGAAATAGAAAACTATATTCTTTTAATAACTGTATATTTACATGTTCATGTATAACTGCTGCTGGGTAAGTACAGGCTGCCCTCCAAGGTAAAGCATGTTATCATACTGACATATTATGTCTTCTAAGATAGGTAATCTTCTTAGACACGCGGGTTTCCATATCATGATTTCTTCATTAGTAAGACAAAAAATTATGATCATTACAATCTCTGCAGTCCTATATAAGTACTTATATCCTAAAAGTCTCAAGCCTTATAATGTTTCGCTTGAATCGTAAAAGGTTTTTATGTAAACTGTCCACAAATGATTTATTTATTATTTATGTTAAATAATTTTGTTTCCTTACTGTTCGACTAGTTATGTAGGCCTAATGGCCTGGTACTAACATTGGCAGTATTGGCACTGATTAGCCGCCTTGCGCACGCGCAGGCAGAGTGATAAATGCTTGCGCGCCGCGAGATTAATATTGACAAATAGTCGGCAATATACTCTGAGCTTTCGTTCTTGAATCAATTTAGAATAATTGTTTAGGTAAATTAACCAAATAATAGATTTGCAATTTCGATTTATTGCTTTTGAAGACAAATTAGAACATCGATAATTTTATTGTAGAATTTTATTGTTACGGCATATTACATTCCATAAAATGTACATTAGAATGTTAGTGAAAGAACAGCTTATTAGCGCAAAACCGCTGTGAAATTAATTTGCTTAGACTTCTACTATTTATGAATCGTATACAATTATCTGCTACAATATTCTGTGTAGATTATGGTAGTCAAGACTTAGGATTTTTCATATTATTATATCCATTCAATAAATTCCAACAACAAGAACTATATAGGTACTAATTTTCGTTTACCATCAGATGATATAATGTCTATTGTCTACCACAAATAAAATTGGTAAGTGTGTATACAAAATAAACATATTTAATAAGATGTATTCGATCGACTTTATTGTTCAAAATAATATTTTTATCGTTATTTTTAAATTCGAAAATACAGTTTGTTTAACTTGCACAGATTTGTCTTCATCAAACCAACAATCACTCTCTGATTAATATAAAGCGAACAGGAACTTCTATACATATAATCTATACATATTATCTACATCCCGTACTCAGAAAACATGAAGTATTAAAACAAGGATTTTCATGTGGTTCCGTTCGTCTCAAGGTTGGTATCGTTGTATGATTGTAAATGACCTTACCAATATTTCTGACTCGCTGGTGCCCGCGACTTCGTTCGCGTTGAAAAATAAAAGATATATAACGCCTGACAGAATATGAAAAGCAAAAAAGCATAATGCAAAGGATTTTGCCAAGCATTGGATCTTTATATCTTTATATCTATGTCCATCCTGAAATTCTATTAACCTCTTGGTGAATTTTTTTTTTACAACGGATAAATAGTTTCAGGGAACGGACAAACATATAATTTTTATCTCTTTATAATATTAGTATAGATTGGTGATTCTTCTTATCAAAATTTATGTACTTACCTATTCTAAAGTCTAATTTGTCTTATTTATTTAAGAAATAGGATACTAGGAATAGATACATTAAACAGTTAAATGTAGCGCTTAAAATATTTGAAAAATAAATGAAATCCGAAACTAATTAGTACTACCTACCTAGGCACTGAAAAAAAAACATGATAATAATTTTTTGTACAAACAAACAGTAGTGCTAATAATAGTAATAAGTGTTATAGTATTCAAAACGTATGTGAAATAAAATTGGTTCTGTTTATCACTACCATTCTTGACATTACATTAATTGACTCTAAACAAATACAAGATGCATGATAGAGATCATAATTACTTTAGTTCCGCCACTGTTTCACCAACATTCCAAGCAATTTCGATGTACAATCCAGATAAAATATCTCACATTTTGTTTAACTATTATAAACCTGTTTTCATTATTAATTGTTTTATATATTACTACCTGTTGCACGCGACTTTGTCCGCGTAACTTTTATAAAATATAACCATATTTTACTCGCTGATAATGTAGCTTCCTATAGGTGAAAGAATTTTTAAAATCGGTCAAGTAGTTTTGAAAATGAAGAGAATTTCTAGAATCGATACTCTGTTGACAGTATCGAACGATCTCACTCGTTGTTGTATTGAATAGTATTGAAAGTTAGACCACCGGCGCATTGAGCGAGTAATATTAAATCATCACTAAATCAATCGAAGCAAAAGGAACGCCAATCGCAACCGACGAACAGCATTCCTTGATACAAATCGTGTACGAGTACAGTCACTAGGAAAATTTGTCAACTAACACTTCACTTAAGGCGCTTAGTGCCGTCAAAGATGCCAGAACCGATTTCCCTGTTCATTTGCTTATTTTGTCTATCTGCCAAACTTTATATTAAAAAATAAGATAAAAATTATAAAAAATAAAAACACGAGAATTGTGCTAATTTTCAATAGATGGCGTAGAACAATCTTAAAACAAATTTTTTAATTAATTTATTAAAGAAAAAAAAAGTCTGGCAATAATTTAAACTATGTTAAGAGGTTTTTGAAAAAAGAAAACTCACCTTTTATTTTTATTACGACTTCTAAAACGTAACTTTTCTTCTCAGGAACGTATTTAGGCTCTGTTAAAGAACCTGAAACAACGAATGTAGAGTAAAACAATAGTTCATGATTTATCGTCTTCCTTATACAAATTAATTATTATGGCATAATTAATCTATGCGGCAAGAAACAATTTCGCGATGCTTATAGAGAGAAAGGTGTACACGTTCTAGAAAATGCGATAGTTAATCTATTACAACAATATTAACTGTTGTAAAATTATGTTTGTTCTTAAATATAACTACTTGTCTTAAATTATATCAAAAAAATATTGAAGTCATCACAGATTCTGCATATATGCAATGCATATATGGCAACGCTTGGCAGAAGTATAATGTCAGGCGTTACCTAATATTGGTTTACATATAGCGTTATATCTTTTATTTTTTAACTCGCACGAAGTCGCGGGCAACAGCTAGTCTAATATAAAAATGGAATTTTTGTTCGTTGTATATGTAAAAATATGTTACACTTAAAAATCCGTTTGCTAATTAAATTTCAACTAACGTTCCTAACTAGTGCATGTACGAGTATGTAAAGCGTAAATTCATTCAAAAATCACCTCACGAAAGGTCAACAAACGTTGTTCGTGTGTTCTTTCCCCAAATAAATAATACTGTTAATCCTTATCTCTGACTGAGACTTTATTGATTGCGTACATTAGTTTGCATTAAGCATATCTAAGCACTGTAAACACATCCTTCAACTTGTGTCTAATTCGCAAAATCCGCTATTTTAACTTATTTTTATCTTTCACTTTGGGATAGATGTCCATCATAATGTTACACCTACGCGTTATTGATGTTAACTTGACCTCTTTTTACAAATGACATCATACTAAGATTATTTTGATTGATTCCATTGTTTTTTGACCCTCAGATACAATATTTTTTATCCTGTAAGTATTGTATATAATCTACACTAATAGGTAATAATTATAAAGAGAAAATATTTGAATTTTTGTATTTTTGTTTGTAATGAATAAACTCAAAAGCTTCTGGACCGTTTTTAAAAATTCTTTCTCCTATAGAAAGCTACATTATCAGCGTGTTACATAGGCTATATTTTAGTAGTATTATACTTATACAACCGTTTATATTTATACAAATGTTTTAAAGTTTTTAATTGCTTCTACAAATGAATATCAATGAATTTCTTCACCTTTCCATAAGTTAGTCTATAAAGACCAACTTAAGAATAGTGTAAAGAATATAACACTATTTTAACTTAAATTTAATTTTAAAACTAACATTAATATTTTGATCAAAACCCAAGCTCACTCAACAAACCACCTGACTCTATGATATTTCTTCGTAATAATTTTGTATGAAATCGGTTTTAGGTAGCGGTATGTACCTACATAAAACCACGATAAACTACAGCGCAGTACTACATTACAAATCTCCGGGATAGCGGCTAATCTATAACCAAACGCAATCTATTCCGATAAGATAGATATAAATCTTGACAGAGGCTCGTTTCTATTAGTAGTTAGGGATACAAAGGGAGGTTCTATGGGAATCGGCGTACGCAGTTACATCTTGAGACCGTCCATGGCATAATTTAACTTGTTTGATTTAGGAAGGAAAACTTCCGTGTTTCCTTGTAGATTGATGCAGCCGCAATTATACTTATTGCCTATGCATTGTGGTCTTTTTGAGGAAATTGCTTTCAGATTTGCACGTGCTGACCTTTTCTGAAGGTATTTTTATTTTTAAGTACCTACCTATTCTTAATTATTTGCATATCTAAACGGATATAATGTCTAAAATTGTGGATTTTTTTAATACTTTGTCCCAATGGTTATTCAAACACACAATAAGTAATATTATTGTTTTTTACAATGTTTTTTCCTATATAATAATATAGCTTGATGTTGTATAAATAACATTTTGTCGACTATTATTAAATGTAGTTTAATTTTCAAATCAGATATTTTTCAATTCTATTTTATATTTTCCCCCTTTTTCTAAAAATATACTTAAAATTCTTGTTTGTTCTCCTCAACTGCGGTGTATTGATAGCGTATATTCAAAAATATTTAAAAGTATTAAGCACGAACAATGCTATGAAACTGAAATTAATGTTTGTAAAGAGAAAAACCAATGGAAACAAACAATGATCAACCTCAATGTTTCCACAGACAAGTATAGAGTAGATAAATTATTGTCATAAGCTATTAAATTAAGCCGTTTAATGACATACAACACAGCTCAATGTCATAGGAATGGAAATTTGCTCACTTTATAGCAAATTTTATAACTTGTCAGTAATAAATGTTTGGAGAATAATTGTTACGGAAATAAATCTTAATTAAGTGCACAATTAAAACTTATTATTGTAACTTTCCCAAACCTTTCTATTTTTTTGCGTGACCATGGGAAGATCGGTGGGGTATGCGGGACTTCTACCTAATATAAAAACCCATAGTTTTTTCTGAAAATTATAATATATACACAAACCTTCCTCGTTTATGTCTCTTTAAATTAGTGAAAAACCGTATCAAAATCCACTTAGTTGTCACGGTGAAATAGATTTAAATTCATAATAGAGAAAATATGATTAAGTTTTAAACCTACACACTAGTAAAAATTTATTTTTTTATAACTAAATGTAGGTAACCAACCTACGAGTATAACGAGATGTTCTTCTCAAAATAAAAAAAAACTCTACCTGCCTTTGATTTCCTTAAGTTATTACCGCATAGGCGTGAAAGCAAGTGCTTCCTTCAATTAATAATTACATTAAAACAGTGACCGAGTAACGGTGTTGAAGATTGGGAGGTGAACAGCCTGGTAAAGATGTTCTAATTGCTATATTTACATTTAAATCGAGTGCTTTCTCCGTCAAGTGCTCTTTCAGCCTCACTACCGATGCTAACTCCGTTCGCGAACACGCAAAGCTCTTCGAGGCGACGAGATTTATTATTTCTCGAGTGGCTACAGATACCGAATAAGGATGTAGGATATGGAATAGAACTTTCAACAGCTCGACCCACTGAGTTTAATTGTTAATATCTTAATCTACATAGAAATATTTGTTGATATTGTAGATACTTTGTAATTTTTACACTTCTTTCAAAAAAAGCAGGTATTGTTATGTCAATAAACATTTTAAATGGATTCGTGTTATCCGGATAATAAGTAAGTACCTATTTACTATTATATAGTTGAGAAAGATAAACAAAGTGATAAATAAGTATTTAGTTTATCCTTCTTAGCTTTCACGGGATTTTCGTCATGTGTTGCGATATTGACGAGCATTATTATTATTATTATTATTATTTTCTCAATAATTAATTTAATTTCTGAATTATACTTTTTTATATAATAACATAAATATAACATAAATTATTATAGACAGATTTGTTAAGAAAATATTGCTTTATATCCACCCAATCTCACTAAGGTCTTTCTAATGCGAGGTATTAAAATTGACGTCTTGATTTGTTATTGATTTATTTATATCTATGACATATCATATCAACCCACTTAAAAGCAGGGCCAGAAATTAAGAACCTGATTAAAGGACCACTCACGAGTGAATAAATATATATGCAGTTTCTCAAGATCTCGAATTACACGTGATAATAAGGCAATTAGCAATATTTCTAAGGAATATTATTACAAAGAATGGAGAAATACTTGTTTTTCCTAAGAATTATAATATAGAATATACAGATAATAATACCTAATACACTGTAAATACAAGTTTCGCTTTGAGCCCTTCTGTTACATGTCATGATTATTGCAATTGCTACACCAGTCCTTGATACTTAGGATCTAATAGGGATAATAGATCTAATGTCAACCTGTTTCTAATGTGCACAAATTAAAGAACTCCTATGTGTTTCATTGGAATAGTTGCTGACTTCGTGTTCTGCATCTTCGTTTTGCTTGTTAGAAAAATTATGCGGTGTCAGTTCAGTAGGATTCATTCTTGCTCTACATTTATTATCATATTAAATTTAATATTATATTATTTGCTTTAAACTAGTTTTTCAAAGGTATGAAGAAGAGGCAATCACCTCAAATGATATAAGTCATTATAGTCGCACAATGAACACATAGTATAATCTTGGTATGTCTTAAGAGGACCTTGGTATCTGTATATGGTTTGTATAAGAGGTGCCAGATTGTCGCTGGTACTTCTATATAAATTACATTATATAGTATTTTTTTACTTTTATTTACTTTACATTCATCTTAGTGATTCCTGAGCGACCTTTGCTTACATTTAAAATCACTTGAGATACCTAGACAGAACTCTAAAACATTACTACCTAAATCATTACTGATTTAGGTAACTACCTAAATCATTCGAATAACATAAAGTCCTTACTTCGATCTCAGTTAAATATCCAGCTAATGTTTAAATACAACTCGTTATTTTTAATAATACCCTTATAGGTGCTGAACTATATTCATCACTTCGACATCCGATTGACAATTGCAAATAGTAAGCAGTTATTTTAATTAGACAAGAATAGATAGAACGTAGTATTTCTTAGAGGACCCGTTGACCTTGTTCCTGTGATCTCTGCAATAGGCCAGCAAGTTGAAGGGCCAGCTTCCCTTATTATAATATCATTAGAGGTGTAAGGAAGCCCACATGTAAAGCCTGTCCAAGCCGTTACCGGGCGCTAACTAGTTCTTCGCGTTGGGCTTTCTTGAATGGCGTGACTTACTTTTAAATGACGTTATAAAGCTATTCAAAGCAATTTAGAAAACATGTTGTACTTATACTGAACTTATACTGTGAACTTATACTGTTGTGCATGTTTACGCATATTATTATGTAGAAATCGACACTATAAAGAGAAAGGAATTGTGTTTTTGTTTGTAATGAATAAACTCAAAAACTACTGGATTTATTTTATAATTTCTTTCACCTATAAAAAGCTACATTATCATAGCGGGTAAGATAGGCTCACATGTTCACCTGGCGAGAGTCAGGGACTTTTTTTCTAAATATGTATTCTATATTACATGTCTTTATTTATTATGCATTAATCAATACAATTAAGTTCTGTCAATCTTTATTATTATCTATAGACATCCGCGCTATTTTCGTACAATATTTTATAAATTTTTCTCTTTTAGTCTGTCATAATAAATTTAATGGCATTTGTATTTATTGTTACGTCCATTTAATATTCCAGGTCTAGACTGGCCAACGCAAACCTGGGGCACTTGAGCAGCAGATGTTTCACTGCCTCTTGGACCCCAGGCTCGCACGGGCAGTCCGTGCTAGGGCACTGTATCAGAAGGGATCTCAGAGCCCATTTCCCTATCCCTTACCATCTCTTATCCTATTCCTTATCCTATTAAGGATACTAAGGTCGCCAGGGCACTTTCAGCATCTGTGGCGTTGCTTGTGTTAACAGGCGACGGTGGCCACCTACCATCAAGTGAACCGTCAAACTGTCTGTCGACGTTAACATAAAAAAAAGTTTTATAACCCCAAGTATTTTATTTTATTTTAAAAATATATACTTATTTAAAGTCTAAATTATGCAGTACATTTCTAGTGATACTAAACTGTCTAACGGCCTTATATATAAAAATAAAATACGAAATCTATTAGAATAAATAATAAATTTTCCATTTAAGAGAACTTTAGAAATTAGTTAATCTATCACCGAGTTAAATTAAGTTACAACATTGCCACGAATTTCCCGCGTTGTGCATTCTGTCCTAGTGTAAGTGTCTAATATAAAGATTAATATCTATTTTAATAATTTGAAATAAAGCGTCCGTAGTTGTTAGCGCGCGATTTCAAGTGGCGATAGCCTTGCATTAGCGTGCTTATGGGAACCGACCACATTGCATTGTGCTTAATAGATACTAAATTGTGGCAACTCGCACTTTCTTCGCAACTTAGTTGGACAATATTTTTTATTCACGAGCCATTTTACTTTCACGAGCTTTTATTATATTTCATACAATTTATTCTTTGTATAGGAGCGTAACTTAAGATTTTATTCAGAATGTCTTTCATTTAGTCAGAAGTTCGTAAAGTTAGTCATGTAATAATGGTACACCTAAACAAAATCGCGGGCAAAAAAATTCGTTGCATAATAATTGTATTTATTTCTTTTCTTTTATCGCAATTTCAGATTTCTATCATCATGATTATGTAGTTTTTCTGGGCACAGTACACTACAGTCTACATAAAATATTACTAATTTTCTCACCTTTTCAGGTTTCCTAATCATGGTTATTCTTAGCTGTCAGTGAGTTAACAATATTTTCTAAATAACGCATAAAATCCAAAGAATTTTACTCTCTCATACGAGGTTAGCTACTTGAAGCTAGAAAATATGCTTAGAAATGATGACCAGAAAAGATTGATTCCACGCAAAAGAAAGAAAAATTTAGAGGTACGATTATGCTTTCTTAAATTACTTGAGTGCATTACAACTTACGAGAAAACTTGACTGATATAACAATACAATAAGTCAGTAATACGAGTAGTTAATAAATAATTGTTGACCACGCATTGAGTCTATACACAAATTTCGATAATAATAACAATTACTTTAAAAAGATTTGAAATTCAATTTTAAAGTTCACACAAATGAAAATTTATTGGCAAAAAGTTTGAGTCTACTCTCTATAAATTTATGTATGCGCCTCCAGGACTGCAGTGGTGGGCTTCATAATTTGAATTTAAAGGCACGAATACATGTAGGTGAACACTTCTCCATTGACAGATATGGCTACAGTGGCTTTGTTGTGGGTAAAAACTATTATTTTTGTATTAACGATTAATCTTGCTGAGTCGATCGAAATTGAATTAGTTTAAAAAAGCAGTAAATAAATCGACAATATTTTCGAAAGGAAAACGCGTAAACAGCTGCTTAAATTATTTGAGTATAATTCCTCATTTTTTGTCTCTCCTTTTTTTGCAAACCCAACATAATTTCGCAATCCGTTCTAAAACATTAATATCTTGTTATTTTTTTGTTCACTTACACCTACTTGGTTTGTTTAAGTTACTTGCTAAGCAAAGCGTGGCACATGATTTTTTACACCTAGTATAAATTAAGAAACACTAAGCATAATTAATTATTACTTTCTAAAAGGACTCACAAACAGGAAAATTCGCAAAATTATTGTTAAATTCATATTATTAACGACGCAATTCTTGATTTATAGAGTTTACACTAAGTAAAATCCGGACTCCAGTTTCGAACAACTTCAGATTGACAAAGTTCCAGAGATTGCAACCTACCAATTAGTTTAAGATTTTGTTATCTCTGTTCATAGCTACCACGATATCAGCATTTTTTCATAATTATACCATTATGATGCTATTCATCTAAGCACGCATGCACGCATACCAGTTCACATAAGTAATATACAGTTTTTCAAAGTCGACTACATAAGATGTAAGTACTATCAGCTTAATCTAACTTAGCGTAAGGTATGTGGACGCAACTTAACCCCGCTTAGTGCATCACCGCGGGACGTAATTCATGCTCACCATTGCAATCGGTAGCTGTCCCGGGTATCAATTGGCTGCATTAATATCTCACAGGCCTTATTCAATTATACGAGCCAATTGATTCGGGTTCACAGGAGGTGAAAGTGCACGTTTTGAATAACATTCTCCTGTACAAATGTAATCGTTTTCATTCGGTTACGTTGGACTGTATCGCAGACTTCCTTCCAGTAAAATCTCCTTATATACTTATTGGCCTTGAGATGTTTACTGCTTTGTGTAATTTGAATGCCTTCATACACGAATAATACAATTTCTTTTAAAAATATTATTGCCTTGGTCTTGAGTAATTGCCACAGCTGACGAATGAACCTCTTATACGTTTATGATTTTATTGAATTCGTTTTGGAAAAATTGGCCGGTGATGAATTATTTTTCATTCTTCAAAATACAAATTTTTGTATTAAGTGTCATGAGACAGAAAAAATCTTATTATAAAACATCATCGGCTTTTTAAAATTATTTTCTAAATACGATCAATTTTATTTGTACGGAGTGCACTCTCATACAACTCTTATAAATTAAATAAAACATATCATAATAAAATTTCATGTGAGGTACATTGAAATTAATAACTGCAATTAAATTTAGCTTAAAAAGTGAAACAAAAAACTCTTTGTTAATACATTATTAAGTATGGTTGCTTAGTAATTTTTTTTGCATTTTGCATATCTTGACGACATATTAATAATAAGTTATCTGATGTAAACGAAAGACAAATAGCTGTGCCTAATGCGATATGCTCATTAACCCTCCAGCTATGGCAGTGAGTGTTAAATGTGATCATAGCAATTTCTCAAAGATATTAAGATCCCTTCAAATGCATTTTTAATAATAAAATAGATTAAACACTTTTTTTAATCTAAAGGTTGGTGGGCAGGCTGACAGTCCTCTTCATTCTATTATTACGTATGAATATATATGCGCTACTAACCTAGGTAAAGTAAGAAATAGGAGATGATAAGGTAGAGGAATGAGCTCTGATTCTCACTCAATCACTCGCTCATTCACTCTCACTCACTCGCTAGCTGCAACACAACAACACATTAGCTGTTATTTCACGGTGGTATTCGGTATAGGAGTGGTTACTGCCGCCAGGCGAGCTGTTCAAGCTATGATTGCGAAATGCTTTATGCCTTGCCACCATTGGCGCAAAAAGTTAAATTGTACCACTGTTGTTAATATTAAATACGAGCTGGTGCCCGCGACTTCGTCCGCGTTGAAAAAGAAAATATATGAGTAATAGTTATTATACAATGAGATATCGCAAAAACAAATTTTAAAAATCAGTTCCTATTTGCGCCATCTGATGGGATGAAAATAAGACTTTTTGTCACTTCAGTCTGCCAGTATTAATTTTATATTTAATGTCACTTTTCACTGACAGATGGCGCTAGTTGACGCAAATCGAAATTATACTAAAATTATAGATATATATAAGCGTGATGTTTTATATAGTCTAAACTTTAGGCTTAGTAACTCCTTTAGTAACTGTAGTCCATTTATCAAGAAAGGCTTTAGGGCCTAAAACCTTCCTCGATAAATGGACTATCCAACACAAGAAGAATTTTTCAATTCGAACCAGTATTTCCTGAGATTAACGCGTTCAACCAAACAAACAAACTCTTCAGCTTTATATAATAGTAGTAAGTATCTACTCTTAAAAAGTTTTAAAAAGATTAATGTTTCCCTAATGTGTACAATATTGTAATAATTGATTGAAAAGTACATTTAAACAAATATTAAAGTAAATGTTACCAACATTTTATCCCGCAATCATAATTTGAAACAATCTTAATGTTCCCCCAAGATCATACACCACTTGGAGGTCTCATAAATATTTTCTTTAAAATAATGCCGTTAGACAACACCTTGCATTGTGTTATCGTGAGTTACAACATTTCAAAAGTCTCCTACCGCGATTTGCAATTGTAGGAATAAACTTATTAGGTTGTTCCTATCTATATTTCAAAGTGAATTAAACAGGGTTAGTGTAACGGGTTTATTTTATTGAAATTATTTGTGAAAGTTTTGTTTTGTTTATCGATAACAACTGGTTTTTTTTACTGAAAACCCGATTGCCTCTAAGTAGAATCACTAAATAAAAATCTAAAGGGTATACTTATTCCTAGCAATTTCCATTATATAAAACTCTAATAAATAATAGTTAAAACTGCATCAAAATCCTTTGCATTATTTCTATCGAATTTAGAGGACAAACAGAAAAAAATAAAATATTATTTTTTTTCCTATCTAACTAGAGATCTAACTAGAGATTAAGGTATATTAAAAAATGCATTTATAAAGGTTAGACAAAATGTCAATGGAAAGTCAGGCAATAACCGCAGATAAACAATAAAGTAAAGTCGATGTTACCACATTTTAATAAAGAGCCATCATTTTTTATTCGATCAGAAAAATAATGCAATTCGAAAGTTGGATGCACAATCGATTTTCTCTTAAATTATTGTCTTCGGCAACCAATCAGCGATTTTCTATGCGATCTTAGTAGCGTGCCAACATACTTTCTGTGACCGTAACAACACGTTAGAAATATTGACCTCATCTCTCAAAATCACCGTTTCGTCTTCAATAGTTTTAATAATAATATCTGTACAATTGTTTCTTGTCCATTGTCAAAATAATTGAATGTTAGTGCAACCAAAATTTATTTCTATCGAAGTATATGAATAAAAATTACAGCATATCTATCCGTCGCGTCACGTATACAATATAAGTAATAAATAATAAATATTTAACACTTAACTGGTAATACAAATTCAAAAATATGTCGTATATATCC
This sequence comes from Synanthedon myopaeformis, assembly GCA_944738685.1. Taxonomy (NCBI): domain Eukaryota; kingdom Metazoa; phylum Arthropoda; class Insecta; order Lepidoptera; family Sesiidae; genus Synanthedon; species Synanthedon myopaeformis. The sequence continues at coordinate 7,687,436 of OX122924.1, read as the reverse complement.
GTTAATATATTCGTTACTATAAAAAAACTGTTATGCAAAATGTTAGCTTATATATTTTTTTAAATATTTTTTTGGCTATTCTCCGAATAAGCATCTACAATGAAGGAAAATTTTGGTTTGATTTAATTTTTAAGTAATTATAAAAGCATTATAATTATATAACTATATACGAGTAACTTATATACTTAATATATTTAAAACTATGAAGTTCTATTGCCAAAGAGAGTGAGCCTGTCTGACGGGATTTTACGTTTCAGAAAAAAAATTAATAACATATAATTATATCTTTGAACACATAATATAATTTAAAAAACTTCCCAACATGCGGTCCTGTCAACTTTCATTATTTCTCCTACATATTTCTTTTTTCCTTTGTGTTCCCACGTCCCATTAGACCTCTTATGCAATATTACAAAAGAATCATTAGAACAGTATCCGCTAAATTATTTTATTTATTTATTTCTTAACTTTAACACTTTAAAATTATTTAATAATGGTGTGTAGGTAACATGCTAGCACGCACTTTAACTCTCCCTGTATTAACATTAAGTTCTTTCTATACGGCCCTTGTGAATTAGCTAATATTTTTTTAAATATAACATTTGACTACTGCTTCATAATTCGCTCACCTTTAAATGTCTTCAAAATTTCTTACGAGAATTTAGAATGGTTTTTCGGTATCTTGAACTACTATATGTCTGTAACATTTTAGGATGTTCATGGTTTAACGTCCAAAAATAAAAAAAAAATAACATGAATATAGAAGATACAATATTGGAAGCTCGGTGTGGTCTGTACCTCTTATTCTTTTTTCACTGTTATTATTGAATTATACATATTATAGCTGTACTTATGATAATGACACATTTACTAAAGATGATCGCTGTAAGAGTGAAGGAAAACATTGCGAGGAATCTTCGAAGATATTGCGAAGTCCTGTCAATAAGCAAGTGATCAATCAGGATCGACCATGTTTATGGATAATTAATTTATGCCTTCACCCGAGCGGAATGTAAGGTACCCTATGTTCTTTTCTGAAAGCCTGATAACCTCTATGCGAAAATTCACAGTTTTCGGTTGAGCGATTTGACGGAATATACATAACATAGCGAACACACCGATTTGCATGAGAAAAAATGTGAAGTGACTAATACTGCCTAGTATTACACTGTAATAAATAAATAGGTATGTTTAAAAGTAGAATCTTACTTAATATTATAAATGCGAAAGTATGTTTGGATGTATGGATGTTTGTAACTCTTTCACGAAAAAACTATTGAACCGATCACCATGAAATTTTGCATACACGTTGTTTGGGAAACCAGAAAGGACATAGGGTACCTTTCATCCAGAAAAAGGACTATTCCCGAGTGGTAAATAAAAAATAAAAAACTAACGCTTGGCCAAAGTGTTATAGCAACAGGACGTCAAGCGGTATGTTGCTTTTTTTTTTTAATTTTCATCGCGGACGAAGTCGCGAGCACCAGCTAGTATGTCAATATGTAAACCAACAATAGAGGTTTATATGTCAACATACAAATATGCCCTTTGCACAGTGTGGAATGGTGTTGAACCATATAAAGTGTTAAAAATGTCAACCCTTTGTTCCAGAACCTGTTTTTTTTTTGGCTCTTAATGTTTCTTTCATTTCTTTAAATATTTTTGCTGCAGCCAGAGTTGTCAGTCTGGAGTTGCCTTTATAAGCTTTACTATTCTATTATAGATGAAACGTTTATGGGTAATACCTTTTGAAAAGTATTATTGCCAACCGGTCCAGCCTGCGGACAAAACCAACTGAAACCAGCTCGAGTAAATACAACGTAGGTGACGAGACGATAGAAAAAAATGTTTTGTTATAGTAAACTCAAAACAAACCAACGCAGGTGAGGACACTTTTAGATGCTGAGGTAACAACATTTTTTATTATTCGTTTTTCATAACAGGTATATGTATACGTGATAAGAGGTTTTGATGAGATTCCATATTAAATCCAACATCTAATATTAAAAAAATTGAAAGTGAAGGTGGTAAAAGTGTGTTATAAATTATTAAATTTGTGTGTTATAAAGTCCCGAGCCTCTGATTCTGTGCCTTCGCTAACTTCTTCTAAATCACCACGATTTTGGAATTTAAAATGTAGCCCACAGCTAAGAATTCAGTTAAAGACAAGATTTTCTTCTTAAAGAACTCCAATCAATTCTTATTTTAATATATTTGTGCTAATTACTGACATACAATACGTCGATATAAATATAGACTATTCTTTGTCAACGCTAACGCATTCAGTGAGTCCAAGCAAGTAAGTCTTCTAGCCTATGTCCTGGTGGGTGTCAGGATATCATAATATTCAGTCATTTGGGCACCCCTTTTGGCAGCAGTAACCATTATCTTCTGTCACCCTTACCTCCGTGAAATAACAGCACGTGTGCTGTTGTGTTTCAGTGAGTGGGCAAGGGACGCTAGAGCCCATTTTCCCTATCCCTTATCCTTAATCGTACTGTAGTCGGCAGTGCACTTGCAACACCTGTTGCGTTGCTTGTGTTATAGGCGACGGTAGCCACCTACCATCAAGTGGAACATTATAAAAAAGCAAAAGGACGTCCTTTACAAGACACATATTTCGACAGCTGTCTCTAAATATATCTATCAAAATATATGCTGTTTACAGTTAAACGTAATTGGGTGACATACATCCGATTATTTTGCAACCTTGATTTGTATCACCCCTCGTTTAGCTTAGTCAACACAAATCCAAATACTAAACACTAACGTGACAGCCCTAAATATAAAATAACACCACAACAAGATGTCACTTGACACTTCGGCCTGCACAATTATAGCAACATGCAGACTTTAAAATACCTTTAGACAGATAAGACTGAAAAATTGACACCTTAACTCTTTTCTCCCGTGACACATGTCTTTAAGGTGGTAATTTATTATAAAAGTGGTAAGTTTTAAATTAAAACGTAATTGCCAGCGTACTGACTGGATTTTAACCATTGCTTACAACATGTTAATTTAGTATCCAGAGGGATCACGAAATGCCGATAACGAAGCCTTGTTTAAAATGCCACATCTACGCTAATTAATTATAGATTAATTGTCAAAGATTATTTTCTCGAGACTCGTGGCTTATTCGTTTATTATAAATGGCTTTTATGTTTTTTTCTTTTTTTTAGTTTAAACGAAAGCTAAAGGGCACTCAGCATTCTTTTATTAAAAGCTATTTATTTAATGCGGCGCCTGTGGCGACTTTAAAAGTAAATAAAAATTTATTTCTTTCTGCGATCTTTTACAATGGGATGAATTTATTATTGGCCAATAAGTTTTAAAGGTATGCTTTTAATTAAAAACGTACTCGGCTCCATTTCGCGTGTCTTTTTTTTCAGTTTTATGCAGAAAAGAACAAAGACTGGACTTAAAAAAAAGACATTTAATGTATTACAGAATTTATTTACATGAAAGTTAAATCCAGATTTTTTTTTTTTGTAAAATTTTAAATAGGAAACTAAATGAACTTTCGAATAAACCTATCGGCCACATTCGCTTGTTATTTTTACTTAACTTTTCATTTAATTTTTACACAAAGATTTACCTTATATATTTAAAAGAATTATTAATTATTTTTTTAAATTTATCTGCTTTCAATAATTGCTTTAAGTATGTATATATATTTTTGACATGATAGAATATATCAAGCCCAGAAACGGTAAAAAATTAAGTATATCACACACGCGTGAAGACATTAAAAATAAATACGATAATTTAAATATTAATTACTAATCATTGGTACTAAGCATTGGTAGCTGGTATTGGTGTCGAAAGCTTTTTTGTACAGTAGTAGAAAAATATAGAGTACACAATACTCATCAATTCAGTAAAATCAGGTAAAAATGTTGGGAGCTAAGTGGCTGCCTATTGGAAAGCGCAACAAGGCGCCGCCCGACGCGATGTGGCGATCACTATCGAATCATAGTTAAAGCTATCATTCAATTTAGTACAGTGCATTCTATGATCAGAGACTGCGAATCATTTATAGAACATGTTTACTAAAAACTTTTATGCCTTTCCCTTGCCATCACAAAAATTTAAAACAGAATTGGAACAAAAATTACATAAGGCTATCCTCAGATTTTACCGTCTAGATTTTCTTCGAGAGATAGACGAACTGTCTACCTACATATATGTTTAAGTTGGAAACCCTCAGGGCACGAATCATAGTCGCATTTTTAGAATTTTTTTATTCTGTCAAATGGCTTATTACTGTGAAAACACTTAAATCCATAGTAGAAATTTGCTTCGTATGCAACAATGTTTAATAAATTATTGGGTGTAGCTTTGGTCGTCTGTTAAAATACACAGTCGGCCACGCCTCTGCCGCCTCTGTGACGTGAATGCTCTGTGCAGAATGAGACAACAGGTTGTCAGTTGGCGGTGTTGTTACTCCACGTATAAATAGCACAGCTCGGTCGACGACCGTCCTCCGAGCGGCCTTCGCTTCACAGCCGTTGTAAGGCCGAGTTCAAACTGGCTTCAACTCGAACGCTTTTTCGTGGAATAACTTTATAAAGGTGGCTTTTCGTTGTGGAATTAATTTATTTTAAAATTAAAATTTAAAATTTGGCCGGAAATTCTTATATGTAAACCAAGAACTAGGAAGCGTTCCTGAAATCCACCCTCAAGTTGGACAGACGACCTAACAAGGGTCAACGCTGGCTCCAGGTTACTTCTCACCGATCCTACTGCAAAATTATGTCCGAGGCCTATGTCATAGCAATACGATTGAGATGGTGATGATTATGATAATTTAAAATTAATATTTAATTATTTAATCATCTCCCTTCACAATAGAAAAATATATTTCTATTTTTTTTTTTTTATCAGATCAGTCGTTAAAAAGAAAATAAAAGTTAACCTTTTTTCTTATATTGATTTTTAAGTTTATAAGACGAATGTAAGCATATTTGGTTTTATATTATTATTTTTTATCTTCTAACCTATTAGACAGGGGAGAGAAAATTATTTGATTTTTCTTGCAAAGAGTGCAAACTACGGAATAATTTCAATTAATTAATAAATATTCAGTAGGTACTTTAATTTCCAAACAATAACTTCATCTTACAAAATATGAAAGTTGGCATATTTTATTTGCTATTTAATTCTCTTGAGTTAATTGAACTTTTATGTGAATACCGCCTTACATTGAAATAAATGTAATTTTACCACAAAAACTCTATACTTACGCTTATAATTGAGATAGATAAATGATGAATGACATGTAGATAAATTGAATGCAGTTTTTGAATTCTTTTATTAACAAATGTATTTTTTGTGTGCAAAAGGGTGGTGTGAACATGCAGTTTGCTCTGAAACAGATCGTTTAAGGGCCGATAATAGTTCTATGATTCCGATATAAATAAACTGGTTTCGATCACTCATAAACTAATCGATTTTTTTTATTGAGCCTCTTTTTTTTAATATATAAAAGGCAATGTGTGTATGTATTCCAAAACCGCTGACCCGATTTTGATGAAATTTTCAGAAAATCTTCAGATTAGTCCAGCGGGTGATCCTGTAAAGTTTGGTAGCGATCGGATAAAAAAAATTAACGCGACGAAGTCGAAGGCAAAATCTAGTATTATAATATACTTTTAAAAGTTGGATTAGTAGAAATTAATTAATTTTTCTAAAATAAAATTATCATTTTTAGACAGAAATTACATTTATTTCAGGCCAATATTCTGAACTAATAATTAATATCAATATAAATAAAATCAATAACTGATCTGAATATATAACAATAAAATTAAAAATTAAAAAATATTACAGAAGCGAAAATTTCTATATTGATATAATTAAAAAAAAATAAGGCAGTGAGCACTGTCGACAAACAAGGTATCACGATGGATTCAGTAATATGGGCTACTGTACTGAATTGTAATACGAGTATTACTGAATTATATATTTATTACTATTGACACTTTTCATCATTTTAATAATTCCATTGCTTCATGTTATCGCATGAATAATGGCATGAAGAATGGGATCGGCTTGTATAAATTGTCAATAATACAAGTGGACAGGGTCAGTCAGTAGATTATGCTAGTCTGTAATACAGTTATATTGACGAAGCATTTCTAAACATTGTGCGTAGTCCAAAGGTCTAATATTTCAAAAAATAACATCTGGTTGTGGTTATGAAATTTATTCTCAGTTACCTACATAATATTTTAACGAACGAACACTATGTAGATTTTTTTAAAATTTATTATTATATCTATACCTATAAAAAATAAATCTAAATTATGTTAAACAAAGTGATGTCGACTTTAGAAAATAAAATCAGAAATATGCTGTTTTATTCACGTATGCATGTAAAACATGCAAGAAGTCTTATAGTGTTATATAACTTGTCGTAACTATATAACTAGTATAGTATATATATATACTAGTCCTAAGTATTATACGAGTATAACTAGCTGGTAACCACTCAGAAAGGAGATTTTTGAAAAGCTTGTAACACGTTCGCGAGGTAAAGTTTCTAGATATTTGTATCGTGCTCTGTGGAGCTTTATCCAAATTGATATATTGATTTTTTTAATTTCTCTCTTGTTTTTAAACACAGATCACGCGGTATGCAATTATGATTTAACGCGTATACTGTGGTTCATTCAGTATTCTGAGAAAATTACAAGGTCACTGGCACCTAAAGCCCGAGAGACCCCTTAAAACACAAATGTACACATTAAAAATATCCTTATAATTTATTTATGTCTTCCTACTTAGTAATTGCCGTGTCAGGAGTAAGCATTACAGCAATTACTCGGCAGTAAAAAAACAAGCGACCGTCTTCATGGCGAAAATAATTTACAATTACGTTCGTCGAGTTCCATGGATGCACAAATCTACGCATGTTACCTTAGCAGACAGTTTTTATTTACCTAGCGGTTAAAAAATACAAAAGAACACCTTGTTAAGTTGTTATTTACTGCGGTCTAAAAAGGATGAGAAATGCGAAACATGTTTGCTGTGCCCGTTGTAATATGAAGGCCGGTATACCCACTTTCCTAATATTTATAAAATGAGAATTATATCCTTCTGATTGTTTTTCATATTCATTAGAAGCAGGCAAGAGTGGCAGGAGCTTTTGCAACTAATGAAAATTTACAGAGATAATTGTGAATAAATTCGTGATACGATCACATTTTTCAGCTGAATTCAAAACTCACAAACCGGAGATCACGTATGACAACTTTTACAAAAGTCTTATTAGTCACGTCAGCAACGAACTAATAACCGAACTACTAAGATTAGGATGAGAATAATAATCTTACTACCTACATGTAATGTTTGCTAAGTTTTCTTAAGAACATTTCATTAATAAATAAGTTAATAACATAATTATTTGTAAAATGTTTGACATGATTTTTTATTATGTAAAATTCGTCAGTCAGGCTGACGGTCCACTTGTTGGTAGGTGGCTACCGTCGGCTGTAATACAAGCAATACCACAGTTACTGCAAGTACGTTGCCGACATTAGTAGGATTAACGATAAGGGATTAGGAAAGGATCAATAGCGCAATGGGTAATGAATGTTTTAATTACGGGCTTGATTTTTGATTATTTTATGTAATTGTAAGTAGACTGGCCTGACGACACTAGGGATGGAAGGTTCTTGATTGGAGAACACGGACACACAAGTGCATCGTAGGACGTCCATCCCCAAGGTGGACTGACAACCTATTAAGGGCTACAGGGCGATGGTGTATCTCCAAGCTACTTCCGAGGGGTCGTATTGAAAATTTATGGGTGGGTCTCTATTTCCAGCAACGGACGATCTACGATCGATTTGATCACGATGATACCATCGTTTATTGAAACAGAGAGGAGATTGTGTCAATCTTGCAAACAAATTGAGTTCCAATCCGTCAACGAAGGCGCAGCAGCTACTGTAATTTGTCATGCTTTAATGCCGAGATAAACCGAACAAATTATCGTTTGTCGTGCAGCGTGAATAAAAATAAACTTACACGTGTCGACACAGAGATTAAATGACTGAATCGATTTCAATACATTATTCATCGATCAAGAAATTAAAATATTTGTTTTTTAAGAAAAGATTATTTTAAGTGTTCGATAAAGGACAGGCTGACTGAAAATTTTACGGTATGTGAGTCAAGTAACCTTGGAACGTAATGTAAACTATGAGGGATAAAATTAGGATAAATTAAAGTACTCACTTGTCGAAAATCAGTAACACAATGCTTTTATTTCACGATAGTCATCTAGGTATATCACCTGAAACATCTATCTTTCAGCTATGAACTGTAGAACTAATTACCGGCCAAATTTATTTTAATACTTTTCTATAGAAAATACTTATATAAAGCTTTATAACTTCTCAAACGATTGTCACTTTTAATATAAGAACCACAAGGATATTATTAACACAATCTATTAACAAAAAAATGTGATGTGTGCTCGCATGTTTTGGTTGAAATATGAGCATTTTTTCATGCAACTTTGATGGCAATTATGCTATGCTTGCTGCGGTCGAAAGTGGTCTTCTATATTATAATATATGGACAGCGTCCTTACAATGTTTTGCCCTACCGTGAGAACGTCACTGATTTACGAGTAAAACACATACTATAGTCTGTATACATACGCGTTAAGAATGCAGTAAGTCATCAGTGCAATGGTAGGGTAAAGGTGTATTCACAGTGTAGTTAAAAATCAACGATACAACCGTTTCGTTCAACGTTCAATGACTAGTTGAAGGCAGACCGCCTTCATTGTGAACTTGACTTTTTAATTTTGAGCGACCTGATTGGTTAGGGGGTGGCGCAAGACCGATGGACAAACATAACTCACTGCATTCTTAACGCGAACAGACTATAGTTGCATCCACAGCTTTATTCGCATGGACTTTGGTTTGTATTGGTTGATTGTGGTTTGGTAGTATCTGGGTGTGGGGTCTATTTGAAAAAAAAAAAAAAAAAAAAAATAATAATGAAGAAACTCGCTTAATCTTCAGAACTAATTTCTGAAGATTAAGCGAGTTTCTTCATTATTATTTTTTTTCTCGTATCTCGTAAGTTTTATCACGTATAAGCCGGAGCGATTACAACTTTGTGCGATTTGTGTAAATCTAGAATAATATACCTTTTAAAACATTCTTTTCTTTTTTACCTTTCTTTAAATATGAAAAACAGAGACAAGCTGAATTTCTGTCGTAATAAAATATTTATAATATTATAGTACGATAGTTATAGTTTACAGTAATTACACGTATAAAATAATAACTTAAACGAGGTAGAAAATCTGATAAGAATCTCGAAAACAGTAAAGAGTTCATCTGCAGCGACTTGCCGTACGTGTTGCATATATAATGGGTTGTTTGATGCAGTTCGTATGTTAATTGAAATAAATGTAAACAGCATAAAAACAAAGCAGAGAGTTTATGTATCTTCAAAGAACTTTTTGTTTGGAAAAGAGTTTTAATTTATTACATTAAAGTCACAAACTTAAACAAATTACTTCAGTCTATCTGAATGGAAAATGTCTTACTTTAAACCATGTTAATTTCAATATTTCTACCCTTATTGAAATTATTACTAATCAAAACTTATCAGAGATGTATCTTAACTTAGAATCAACACATGACATAGATGACATAGATGACAAACTTTGCGTTAATATTGAAGTTAATAATATCTTAATTTTATGAATTTTACTTAAAAGTGCTAGGGGCAAATTGCTTGCCGCCCTACCAAATAAATCTTCATTTGATTAGATAGGCATCTTAAAGGTTAAGGCTTGATTAATTTTATTTATATTCTACTAGTTTCTTTTTTGCTTCATTAAGTTTTTTCGTATCACTTGATGGTAAATGGCTACCGTCGTCTATTAACAAAAGAGAAGCGAAATCCGAAAGCGGTCTGCTAAGATAAAAGAGATTAGATCTGTCCCGAGTTAATATTTTTCCAAATTGACATCTTAGGAAAGCAAATACAGTATTAGTTTCCCTGATAAAAAGATTACTTAAAACAAACAATCTATTTAAAAGAAAATATGAACCTCTTAATACGCCAACAATCATTCAGTCTCACAGTAAATTCAAGCGGTCGATAACGAGGGACCGATTTTCTTTTCCACTACCCTTATACGGCGTTTAAAGATGGTATCGGGATCACATGTGACAGATAGTTCACTTCAGATAATGTACGAGCAATAAAGCGCTAGAAATGTGTGGCGAAGTTTTGCCAACACACAAGTTGGGGGCATGAAATCCGCGATAATGAGTTCCAAATAATCTATGTCACAACTATAGAAACTATTGAATTAGTATGTTTTGAAGTTAACTTAAATTAAAAAGCAACTGCTACAAATTGACACGTAAAATTAATTAAAAATTCTAAAAGTCAATACTATGCTATTTCATATTTATTAATATTATTTTTAATTAGACTGACGTGTCCACACTTCTCCCAGGTGCCATTGGGGAAGTTATGTGCATAGATACATACCCTCTGTATATTTGGAGTAATTATTTTTAAAATAAACAGTTCGCTTTTTATAACTATCAGCACAGTTTAAAAATTTGATTGCATGACGATGTAGAATTTAAATATGTTTGCATTAACGTATAACGTACAGTATGTTAAATAGTCATCAGTGGCCATATTTGAATATTTTTATTAAGATATCTTAACAAAGATATCTTAATAAAAATATTATTAAGCATATTTAAAAAATGTCATATTAAAAAAAAATGTCATATTTAAAAAATGTCATATTAAAAAACAAGAAGCATATTTAAAAAATGTCCCCGCTCATTTATTGGCCCCACACGAATATGCAAATTCGTGCAGTGTATGACCACTACATTACGTCTCTCCAAATAAGTCCAGTATAAATATAACTTTTAACAAAATATTAATATATTTTTATTTTATTAAAACATTATAAATCAATTTTAATTTTGAACCTACAGTAAATCATGTGGAATTAAAAAGATTGCAATTCTCGAAGTCAATACATAAAAATCAAATAATAAGACCATCAAGTAGACCGTTTAATTACAGTATTGATGCGCCTTTTCGCATTAACTCTGTTATGAATAGCAACGTTATAAATAAGGCTGTTATCAGATACAGCCGCCTGCAAAACATACGAGCTAACAAATTATAGGCACATTACAAGCGGCGCCTGCGCTTGTGTTGAAAATTAACAGATTGTTTGAGATATTATCTAAAATCTATAAGAGTAACACTTTGAGAATCTGTCAAGGGTTTTATATTTTTACTATTTTGTATTTTTTTTTTTTGTATTTATTAACTGTATTTTGCCTCTTAACTTTCAATGAAATACATTTTTCATAGTTTTTATTTTATTATTTATGTTCTTATATGATCCAAAAGTACAAGAAAACTAAGGACTTTTCTATTTAACTGTAGTTCGTTTATATTGTTATAGACAATATTTGTATACTTTGCCTATCTTTTAAATTATCTGCATACTACCTTTTAATAAAATAATTTTAATGATTTAGGCGTGAAAACGTAAAATAAATACGAAAAGTTATTTTTATATAATAAAGTGCAGCAGCCAGGCTAAAAGCCCACATAAAAGTGGATGGTCAGGGCCTCAAGCAACAGCAGAGGGCATGATGCTGTTTATTTTATTATTTATTTATATTTTGTTTACAGTTCATGGAGAGCCTGTAAACAAGTTATTCCAAAGTTTGAAAAGAGAGGCTATATAGACATCTTTTGAATATATATTATTATTAAAAAAATATTATTATTATTATTATTATTATATATATATACACATTATACAAAATTGTATATAAAAAGTTTTTACATATTATGTATAAAAAGTCGCTTCTGACTGTTTCGCCGCTAATTTATTTTAAACTAACCATCAGTATTTAATTTACGGTTTTTACTAGTGATATAAACATATGAGAGTGAGGATGGATGTATGAAATTGTTATTCTTTCAAACAAAAACTGCTCAACAGATTTTGATGAAGTTTAATATTAATACAGTTTATACGTCAGAATAACGTATTACGTAACTGTGTCTTGAATGTAAAAAATATATATTTTCATATATAATAAAAAAAAGCAATTCATTCCGTGTATAGTTACATTAATCATAAAACGATAGATGTAAATATTATCAATGGACGAATTAAATATTAATTGAAATAACCCAATATGTAAAGGTTCAAACTTATATCTATTTACTTTCACTTGTTTATAAACAAAAATATCATTATTTGAAGTGGGCCTTAATCTGCAAAATAACTAAAGATTCATGTTCTATTAATTTTAATGTGCAAAAAATCTAATTTCGCGAGAGGTGCACTCATATGTGCTTTCAAATATATAATTAATTAAATGTAACCGTGTTGTTTAAACTATTAATTAAAATTAAACGGTCCAGAACTAATTCAAATAGAGAATTGCTTTTGAAAGGTTTTTGTGTTGATCTCTAGCAAAACTGTTATTTAGGTACTTGTTATAAAAACAACTACATACATATTATTATGTAGCTGTTTCCCTTGATTTCTTTCGCCCGGTTTTAACCTATAACTTTCCTTAAGAATTGAATTATTAAATCCTTTTTTTTTTAAATTACACTCTTAGTACTAAAGTTGACGCGTTTAAGCAAACTATTCAGTTTTATCATATTACTAGTTGGTGCCCGCGACTTCCTCCGCTTTGAAAGATAAAATGTAAAACGCCTAACATACAAGATGTAACGCCTGACAAAACATGTAAAGTTTTTGACGCCTGCCATTATACTTTTGCCAAGCATTGGATTTTTATTTTTTGATAGTTGGTGCTCGCGGCTTCGCCCGCGGAGAATATTTAGTCTATGCCCATCCTGAAATTCTATGGTAACTATTGGTGAAAGATTTTTTTAAGTCGTACTACCTTCATATTACAATTACTAATGGCCCGCACCGGGCTTTGCCCGGAATAAAACATTCGCATTTATAATATCTATTAATAGGATTAGGATTAATTTATTGACTTGATACCTTATATCAATCTCTTATTTTTTTATTAGATTTCTACATTTAATTTTTACTACTACATTTATGTATTAAGCCCTACATTTTCTCGTCCGTACATTTATTTCCGAAAGGTAATCTTTCAATACAAATAGGCATTATTTCTTTAAAGTGATTCATGGCGTCACTAATCCAATGCAAAAGAAAACCATTGAAGCTTTCCACACAATTCCAAATTCAATTTGAAATGACTCCGATCTATTCTATTTATCATGAAGGGTTACTGACCCACAAATAAATGAACATTGGCTACCAGAGCGCATAGCACGCGTTGCACAATGCAAGCCGAACCATTTAGCTGCATGTCTTAAAATGACAGGGATGAATCAGCCGATTCTGACTATTTAATGAGCTTGCTTGGACGTGTTGCGACATGTTATTCAATCTCACAGTGAAACCTTATCCATTTCAATGTAACAAGATAGATAATACAATCGAGATTAAGACTTTTGTACGCGATGATACCGATCGTATTGATAAAACTATCTATTTCGTTACCATTGCGTCATTCATTGACAACCCAAAAGGTACCGAAGTTATAGATTCAAAGATAAAAAAGTACTTAACAAAATGTGTTTGGTAAAGTTAGTAAGAACCATGAAGATCGGGGCATATACGAGTAGAATGTAACGAAAAGATTTGATTCTCCTTTGACAAATAATTAAAAAAAAATCATAGTTTTCCTTCCTTGACTATAAGGTAGGATGGTTATCTATTCCATACTAAATGACATAAAGGAATAAGAGAGATATAGGAAAATAGGCTTTGACATTGACATGCTTTAGTCGTCATCGATGAGTTACATACATACATATTTCACAGTCATTCATAGTGATATTCTGTAATGGGGGAGTTACCGAACAGGCCACTATGAATTGACAGTACTTGTTTTCCGCTACTTTATTCGTATAAATTTATAAATCTTATAAATTAAAGACTGCATGCATAATGCATGCATGCTTACTGTACAGTTTCATCAAGATCCGTTCAATAGTTTTTGCGTAAAAGAGTAACATACATCCATACATCCATCTCCACAAACTTTTATTCATGTATATTGTGTAAAATAAGTAAGGTTAAAATTGACCTTAGCACTTTGATTTGCACCTTCGCAAAGCCATAAAAAATAAAGCAAGTATAGTATTATTACACTTACATATATAATATAATACGACACTTGTTAGTGAAAGTGAAATGACCAAATTTAATAATAGATAGAAAAAATTTAAAAAGACATCATGACTGTAATTGTTGCAGTGATCGTACGTGCGGTTGCGAGCGAGAAATACAAAAAACGCGTAGGTCAGTAACAGCGCGGAAGACCATAATAGTACAAGATAACAAGAGGAAAACAGAGTGGTACCGGTAATTTTATTAAGATGTTTATTATTTAGGTTCATAAAATCTAAATAATAAAACATCTTAGTAAACAAAGCGTCCATAAGTCTTTGTAGGCGAAAATTCAAAGGTGCAAAACAAAATATAATCAGATTAATTAATTAATTAGAATTAGTTAGATTTTGGTCGTGTAAAAAGTTTGCTCTCTCGTGCCTACGCATCTAGAATCGCTTTTAGCAGAACAGTGTTGGCAAAAAATCGTGAGATCCGTAATTTTTCAATAAAATTTAATGGACTGACGAAACCACGTTTAAAAAGACGGTTATTTAAATTTACATAATGTGCATGTTTGGCGCAAGAAAAAACAACATTTAGTGCGTTAGGACCGCCCCCTATATTAATTTAAAGTAAATATGTGATGGAATTTTAAAAGGAAAAATAATTATACATACTTTCGATTTTTTGAGCTCTAAATAGTTTAAATTATATTTTAGCTTTTTTAGTAATACGTTTCATTTCATGCGTCCGCTTACAACGTGACCACGCCGTACACAGATGTGGTACTGAGGCGTGGCTCGCGACACCTCGCGACAACCGTGAACAATTGCGTTACGTTTTTTAGCACTTTTTTACTGGTTCACAATAATTTGTACGCTTTTTATACGAACGAAAGTGATCGAAAAACGATTATTGTGTTAGCTGGCTTTTGTGTTCTCGTCACGGCTGTTGCTAGCTAATGAAGCCGGAAAGCGGACTTTGTGAATATTTTAATTTCGAAATGAACATATTATTTTATCTTTATATGGCCGTAGTGTGTCATCTTTATCTTCTACTTCTTTACGTATCTAAATTCGATGGATGATTTGGAAGATTCAGAAGCATTTAAAAAATTATGAAGTAACTTTGAGGTACTTTGAGGTAAAAAGGTAAAAAAAAGGTATTTCAATTCAAATATCTTTAAATAAGATCAAAGAAAAAAGTTTCTGTTAAATCACATTATAGAATAGAATTTCATATATAAAGCGCACAAAATGATAAATTACTTTGCCGCATGCGTTCACCAAAGATTTATACAGTTGTCAAAATATCTCGCAAGTGCTCTTTCAGTGCTTTCCCGCCCTTCAAAGACAATATTGCAATGTACTGGGGGCGTACTAGCCTGTGGTACTAGCACACATATCGCGTGCTATTGTCACGTCCTTATATGATTTATAGCAAATGTGTGCGCTTAGGCCACATGACAACTGTATAGGTCGCGGATAAAGTTAGACGAAAGGAACATAAACAGGGCCTAACAGGATCCTAGACCCACCACACGATGTTCTTCTAATGATATTACGCGTGGGTGCAAGCTTAACTTAACAATTAAGTAACTATTAGCGGCTTCTTTTATATTTCATATTATTTATTAATTTATTATAAAACATATCATTATAAAACATATTAATATATTTAATAGTAATAATATTAAATTAATATTATTATAATAATTAAAATAAATTATTAATAATTTAATAGTAATTAATTTTAGTAATTAATTAAGTATTACAAAAAACATCACTTCTAAAAAACTTAATAAACCTAAATTTAATATTAAAACATACTTTATAACTAATTAAACTAAAATAATAATAATAAATCAATAATAATTATAAAAAAGGTTATTTAATTAATATCATTTTATTAAAATAGAATACATTTATAAATTGGAGAAAGCTCCATGAAAATATATTATCTTTTATATTGTAATTAGAATTAGCTATTCGCGTCTGTCTGTTTGTATGGCCGCTAAATCCTCCTAAACCACGTAATGGATTTTGATGCGGCTTTCACCATCAATTAGGTAATTTTCTAATCTCTACATATTATAAACCCCATCCGCTAACATGTTTCTCCGCTAACTACACTTGTAAACCACCCAACGGGTTTCAATGGAAAGAGGAAGGTTTGTGTAATTAAAAAATGGTAAGGGATTACGAACTTACTGTTATTTCACGGTAGTCTTCTGTAAGGGCAAGGTTTGCGCCGACATACGGACTGCCCTATTTATGACTAGAAATAATTATACAGTGTGCCCACTGTGCCCAGCCACTACTGAAATCCTAGCAATTCGCTTTAACCAAGCTTTCGCCTTTATGTTGTCTTTGATTTATTATTTCGCACTGTTTGACTTAGGTAGTCATTTATGGGGAAGGTAAACAAGAAATATTACGTTACTTCACACAGGAGGGGGTCGTAAACCTTTATTGTAAATTACTGGCTCAATAAAATAGCGTGTTTGTAAGCTCGTTGAAAGCAGGAAACGTAAGGAGTGCATTTAACAGACGCAGTTTGTTTTTTGCATGCCACAATTTCTGTTTCGATCGGACCTCTATCGGGAAGTGTATTGGCACGCGAATAGATTTTACATCTACTATAAAATATCAAATTTATATACTTTTGAAATACGTGTACACAATGCATGAGAAAATTTATTGGAATGGTCTTGAAAAGCTTTTTATGGAATAATTAAAATATCTGTTTAGTGATATTTAATTATATTGCGCTAAAAAAATATGGAAAGTACTATTAAAATTATTATGTAACTAAACTTATTAAAATTAGATCAAAATGTGTATCTGTTTATATCACGTCATATCTTTTATTGAAATAAATGATGAGATCATGTAGAAAGTTTAAAATTATTATAACTCCTTCAAAACTTTATAAAATTTCTTTATTTAGTTTTTACTAAATCCGAGAGTCGTTTTCTTGTCAATTTCACATAAAAATTTTCCTTTTCTTACCGTAGATTTTCCAAAAATCCTAACAATTAGCTTCGAACACAATAAAAAATTAGTAAAATCGTTCGTGACGTTCTCCAGTGATACCCCTTCATACATGTTGCAGTTAATTTTTATTTATATAGACTATTAAAGTATTGTATTTATATAGACTATTAATAGAGGAACCGAGAAGCTTTTTTTTGAATTGCACGTTAAAAAATTGTACAGTTAAAATGGCGAGTAATTTAATTTGTATCCAGTACATTGAAAGAAACTTACTCACGTGGGAGATCTAAACAAAATTTATCAAAGTACACGTAACTAATCGGTGCATAAAGCTTATCTACCTATTCTAAAAACATCCTGAGGCTACGCAAGTGTAAGTAAAAACTGTAGGTGCCTTGATCGGTCATCTTATGTAATTAATCTATAGATTGTATCGCTGTATCATTACACCGCTGCTGGCGGGGAATTATCGGCTACTGGGAATGAGGGTGTGGTCACATTGCACGCGAGATATTTCAAAGTTTTTCAATATCTCTGTCGTATTTCCATGGGACCTCCTGAGCTTGAATGTTAACTTCCTAAATATTTTAACTAAGTGTTTTTATAATATTCAAATAATATAAGCATGCCACGACATACATTAACAGGGGGTGGCTCTTGTTTGTATAAGATTTTATTGTTTTAAAAATCTATTTTATTTTTTATCGAATTGAATCATTACTTAAATTATCTTGCTGTTGAATTATTTAACATCTCCAAATAAAAAATATCTCTCTCTTTGTGTATGTGCATGTGTATGCGTGTGTGTTTGATGTGCAAAAAATGCAAAAAATAATGATAAAATATATCCTTGAATATACACAAAGCGCTAATAGTTACCCGTGGCTACATTCGCTAAATCCATTACTATAAAGTTGTTAAAATTTCTTCAAGTTTGAATTACTACTCCACGGTAGTATGGCTCGGTGTAAGGGTATATATTTTAATACAAAACACCTTCTATTTGTGGGCTTAAGTTTTATCCAAATCTGTTAACTTGTTTACAACACCCAATTATATATTTTTTAAATTGCATTTACAATATTAGTTAAGATAAAATGTTAAAACATAAAACGCCAATAGTATGCTGAATACGAAATATAATTTAAAAGAAGCAATAGTATGATAATAAATAAATCCATTGATTCTTAAAATAGATAGTAATTTAAATATATTATAAGAAATTAAATTAATAATTATATTTAATTCTTCCGTATAGCTAACTTTGCGGCCATAGTATAACGTAATGCTTTCACAGCATTTATAAGGCTTACTCTACTAACGGAAGCTATTACTCCTAGAGGCACGTATTACAATCACAATATGAATACATATTGCCTTATTAAATACAATTGCTCTTATATTAATTAATAACCCAAAATCATAAGAATTTCATTAATTTTACACAGTATAGTTAAAAACAATAAACTCACCCAACAAGTTTTAGATAAAAGGGAATCTTGATTTATTTTTCGCTTTTATTTTCTATCTCGCAATGAAGTGTTTGAAAAACTTATCTCACAGGTAAGTGAAACATTATGAACGTCATTCACACATAGAAATATGCGACAGAACAAGTCTCTGACGACCATTCAAGCGTCGCGTTATTCACCCCGTCGTCGTGACAGTTGACAAACGTTCCCGGAATCTCGTTGAGCATAAAATACTGACATGTCTTTGAAATTGCTTTAATATAATTTCGACCAGTTATAATAATTCGATTATATACGAGTATATAGATCAATAAAATTTGTTATAATAATTCAATTGCATCGACTGCAGTGGTCGATGGTCGAAGGACTGGCTGCAGGAGAGAATAAAAGAAAAATTAATCGCAGAACGACTAGACCAATTCGTCTAATTTATATTTTAAATATACTTTGAAGTTCGAGAATGGTTTTTATGAAGAGAAAAATAAGAAAATTTGCCCGGAAAAACGTAAAAAATCCATTTTTCTTTTTCCCATCCAAAGTCCAAAACCCAAAAACTTTTAACAGAACGAAGTCTGTGTCGCGACAGCTACTTTTTAATAAAAACTTATTCAAAATTGCCTCTAAACGAAGAGATAGCTATAAAAATGAAGGGAAAATGTTTGTGCATTGAAGCCGGAACTGTTTGGCGTTTAATTAAGTGGCTAATTTTAGAACGTCTAAAAATGAGAGTTCGCTTTCGATAATGAATGTTAATTACGATTATATGCTCAAATAGTGTTACGGTCGATCAATCAGCTTCTGTCGATCAAGCGCCAATATGTTTGATGGGTTTGAAAGACGCTCCAAGGGAAATGCTTTTGTGGTGCATGCTTATGTAACTAGAATACAGATAGGAGTATGTGGCTCCTTAAAAACCATAGTTATCGTTCCACAAACTTTATGGCTTATAAAGTTTATGGAGATCCTAGGAACGGTTTCAATCATACCATTTATAATACTTATAACATTAATATTATACATATTTAGAAAATTTATAGTTTACCAGTTAGAAGAAAATAAACCTCACATCATAATGAATACAGGGAAAAACACTATTCTCTATTATACTGATTCCGAATATAAAAATGAATAGGTTTTTTTATTTTATTTATATGTTCACACATAAAAATCAATTATCTAGGAAAATATTTAAAAAGTATCAAGAACATTTGTAGTGCCTAACATAGACAATTCATTTTTTTTTTGTTTTTTACGAGAGGGGGAAACCTTCAAAAGGTCATTGACTTTTATATTTATATTTGAACTATCTCACTACATATTTTCCTTACCTTTAAAATGTGACAAAATATACCAAAAGTTCTTTCAAAAATTACAACACCACACCACCATTCACCACCAACCTGAATATCTGAAATCCGTGATGGCGATATGCAGATAAAGTACTTGCCGCTTCACGTTTCTCACCTATGCACGGCTTATCTCGTGATCTGAAAACAGACAACACCGTTCAACAATAGGCTATTAGCCACGATCCGAATAATTCGGGTAATCAGATGCGAAATGCCGTGAAAATGGGAGAGCAGTCCACAATGAGACGAGAGTTTGAGACACTTGTTTTTCATTGAATAAACCGCGTTCTTTATAATTGTAGGTAAGCAATTAAAATTCTCATAAATTGTCTGGGTGTTTGCGCATCTCAATTTCCCAGCCCTTTATTAACTGTGATTATAAACTAAATAGTTAGAAAACATGTTACATTATTTTAATATGTTTTTTGAAGATGTCAAAGAGTATGCAGACTTAAATTCCTTTTTTGAATCCCCGTGATGGTAAGTGGCTATTGTCGCCTACGAACATAAGCAACACCTTAATAAGATAAATGACCGAGTACAAGAAATAGAACAGCACAGGTGCTTCACAAATTCACAGTAATAATCTGTGTTTTAAATGGTAATTTTCATTATCACAAGGTACTTTCTGTAACAAAACAAAATATGTTGATATAAAAGTAAAATTCGTAGTTTCATAGTTTAACGAGCCTAATCCGTTAGCTTTATACCTGCTAAAGCCGGCAGCGCACTTGCAACAGTAGTTGCGTTGCTTGTGTTAATTGGCTATGGTATCCACCTACCATCAAGTGGACAGACTGACAGAAACTTTTACATAGTAAAAAAATATTAACTGCTAAGGGTTTTTAAATTAATGGCTAAGGGAGACTTTATTATAAATATAAGTTTTATAAATATAAATACCGTCTTTTTTAAAAAAAAATGGTAAGATATTAATTAATATTCAAATAATTATATATTGGGACTCAATATATTTTACATATTTATGTATTTATATTTCAAAAATTCAAATCCATGAAACAGAAATCATAGTCTTAGTAGCATGAACTTGAACTTGCATATGAAATCCGGAGAAAATGATTTCTCTGTACTCGTTAAAACATAGGGTTCCGCTGTTTATGAAGTTGTGAATATGTTTAGTCATGGAATCATTGAACTCTATCGCATTTACAATAAGGGTTAATTTAGAAGCAGTACTTTTAAGTTTACGTGATAGACTGTACATTTTCAAAGTGCATTCCAACATGCTTTGTCCGCGGGCTGTACATTGGAACGTTTGCAACTAATTCTAAGAAATTCATAACTGCGGATAAATAATGTTGTCTTTAGTCAAATTAATTACACAATCAGCAATATTTCTTGACAATAATTCGAAAGTCAATTTGTATGTTTACGCTTTCGTGCCCTAACTACTCAACCGATGATGATGAAATTGTATATGCACGTTGTCAAGGATACAGAAAATGACATAGGGTTTCCTTCGTCCAGAGAAAAGGTACTGTTCCTGAGGGTACATCTAAAAATAAAATATAAAATTTAAAATTTAAACGCACGACAAAAATATATGAGTATTAAAGATGGAATAAATGGAATATTTTAACAATTAAGAAAAAGTAGCACGGACGAAGTCGCAGGAAAAAGCTAGTTGACAATAACATTAACTAAGATATACAGTAAAAATCCATTGATTAACTTCGATTTGACATCAGTCATAAAATAATATTTCATCCTTAAAGGCGGTTCTAATTTGGGTATTACACAAAACCTGTTTCGAAAACTTGCAATAGAATTTCGATACCCTAAACTAAAATGAACAGTTAATAAAAACTAACGTGGTTAAATTATTCATAATCCAAATATTTTTAGTGAAAAATTATCTTTTTATTAAGTTATTTTTGTTAATAAGTTTGTTTTCGGATTTTTCCTTTAATAATTTTGTAATCGTTAATTTGGTTTCTTTTTAATCAGTAAGATAAAATTATTATTGTATGTTTATCTATTCTTATTGGACAATCGAATTCTCTATTAATACGTATTTTAATAATATTGACATACGTCATTTACATTTTTAAATTTCCTAGGAAATGTATGACATGTGTAAAAAATGTGTAAAATAACTGATACATTTAAAATCAAGAGAGAGAAAATTTTAAAAAGTTCATTTGTGTGAAAATGCCTTTAACACGGTAGGTAATTGTAACTTTCTTGATATTCATTCTCTTGATATATTGCTTCCTACTCGCATCAGCCACATTTACTTGCTATTTAGGTCATACTGAGGGTATATTTAAAGAATTTATCATGATTAACATGCTAACATGCATTTCTTGTTAAAAGATCATCAATGTTTCAATTTAGTTTTCCAATTCCAATATTTCAATTAAATATTTCGTTATTTGGAATATTTAAACAATGGAATATTGCATTATTTAGACTAAGGTATATCATAGTTTCGCAATTTCGAATTTGTAATTACAATAGGTACCTACCTAAACTTTTACTTAGATAAGTGGAAAACTTATAACATAACATTTCTTTGCAAGAATTCAAACATATCGATACTCTCTTCCCACTGCGAAGATTTATCGTTAACCCGTTTGTCATTCTCAATGTCTTCATCATTAAAATGGATAGAAACAGTCGCTACACAATAAACTATCAAGTTAAAAGTGAACTAGGAAACTGACAAATGCCGGTCGCAACAAAAACGTTCATCAATATTTATTAATTGCGCATTTCTCTTTCGTGACTTTTATATGATTTATAAAGCAATATTTCACACCTGCAGTGACATTTTAATTGGAGTCATAGTAAGTGTTTCATTTGTGCTCTTGTTTGAAAGAGGGACAAAGAGGAATCAGGAACAATTGTATCTAGGTTAAAAGTGTATAAAAAAAAAATTGAAATCTCTTGCTCAAATGAATAGCGTAAAAATAACGATTGAAACTCCATTACGTGGGAAAATTTGTTCTCACAAAAATAATGTAAGGCTTTCCATACTTCATCAGAACATTGATATTTATTTAAAATCTTATTTCTATTCATCAATAACGGATTGAAGTTTCACAAGACGTGTTCCTGTGAAGTTTGATTGAGTCTTACGTGTCAGCTAAACCGAATGAGGCTCAACTTCCAACAGACACGTTAATTGACTGCTACTATCATCTAAGTATTTGATGTAAGAAGTTAAAATTAAAGAGAGGTATTTTGTAACCCCTTATTACATAATATGTTTGAAAACAGAACCAAAACATATAAAACATAAGTTTAGCAGAGATACACAAGTCATTAACACTTCGGTGACAAGAAAATTCGAAAGCACATCTTTAATCGGAGATCTTAATTAGAGAAGTTGTTCTGTAAAAATATAACAGTTAAATGTCTGATTATCAATGCGAAAGTTTGTGAGGGTGGATGGATCACGCAAAAACGACTGAATGGATTTAGATGAAATTTGACACACAGATAGTTTATTACCTGGATTAACATATAGGATACTTTTAATTCCGGAAAAATGTTAGGTTCCTTAGGGGCCACTGTCGCGTCGTCACAGCGTCACAGATATTTTCGCAGGTAATATATTTTTAATTTTTTAACGAGGACGAAGTCGCGGGCACCAACTAGTATCTACTTTTATATAGGTATGTGCTTCTTCTAAACACATAACTAAACAGACTTAGATTACTGAGTGTAGTATTATTCGAGGAACTGTCGAAATAATTGTTCGTAAATGGATTCTCTAATTAAGCATTCTTTCTACAGGAAATCCGCAAGTTGAAAATCGAAATGCATTAATCACTCCACAGCTGTCTTAAGCTCCTTTAGCAATAGTACATGTAATATTTAAGTTTGTTATTAGTTTTAACACTTTCTTACTTAAGTAATAAGGTGTACGACGTCTGATGGTCTAAAATACCCAGATTATGCGTTTGAATGATGTATCCGGCGGGTGTTTTCACTATAATTTGTTTGGGTATGGTATCAGTGGAAGCGAATTGCCTTTTAAATTTATTATGTGCTGCGTTCCTACTGCATGGAATATTTTTTAGTTGGTGATAGAGAATTTTCGGCTTGTTTAAAGGAGACCCTGACTTTAATTATAGGTAAAGGAGGCGGTTCATTGTTTGAACTTGGAATCTGCCTGTCCCCTGATATTAGTGTTGTGGCCTGTACAGCAGTACTTGTTAGTGTTAGTGTTTTTATCTATGTTTAATCCGTTTTTATTTTCTTTGTACATATGCATTGTCTTGGTATGAGAAATAAACGTTACTTATAATTTTTCTTTGTTTCAAAATGAATTAATTATATGTTTTGTTACACAGTTCCAATATTTTATGATATTATAATTGTCATGAATTTTATGTACGCTATACTTCACGCTAACAATGGTGACTGCGACCTTTCCAGTGAATGTGATCTCCTCGTATTGTGCTCACTGGAAAGGTAATGGAGGCTAACTTTTGGCATGACATTTTGAAAATAGAAAATTTCGTGTGCACTCTGTCACGACGACGTTGACGATCTTGTTCTTTCTTTACTTTAAATTACACTTTTCAAAAGAAAGTCAGTTCAGCCAATTACAAATTTAATGCAGCCAGTATGCTTCTATGCTCCTACGAGTATATAAGGTAGGTAAAATTGCTACATGTACAATTGTACATGTATACCAATTTGACTAAATTTCGTGTTATGTTTATTAATTACCATAATTATTGTAAAGTATCTTTAGTTTTCATACACAAAAGTGTTTTTAAGTTTTGTTTCGTAATTATCATGACTCTTTTGTAAGATATCATCTGTATGAAAAAACTGACAGAGGCGTTGCCGTTGCTTGGTTTGCACGGCCTGGGGAAATAGCGGCACCTTTACACAGCACCTATAATTTCTAATTTCCGACGTAATGTAATGGTCTGTGTGTGTCCACCCTTTATTGCAATAAAAATGCTACTACGAAGAAGGCATCCAAACAGCTTATTACTAGGGTCCCTTCGTGTAATATCTTCTTTTAATTTATCGACAAAAATAGCTTCGGAGTAACATTCATTACAAATTACAAATTACAAACTTTTATTACACATTTTGTTAGAAATCGAGTCAGTTTTTTCATTTAAGTGATTGGTTTAGTATGCTTGTATAATTTTTTTAATGCATGAACTTATAGACCTTAATAAAGAGACCTTAAGCTTTTATTTTAAAAAATATTTATAGTTAAACCTGAACCATCTTGTTCATTGTATTCTGATAATAACTAGTCATACATTTTAAATTGTTTGTCAAACATATATATTTTTGTTTTATTGCTGTATTATCAATGAGGATTTCTTTATTTTCAAAGTACATAATCATGATATCTGAGATCAGTGGTTAGTTAAAGTAAATAATGTATTTATAAGGGTTTAATTTAAAATTCAACGAAAAATATTATACTCGTAACTATTTGCGAACAGTGCAATGACAAAAAATTCTTCAGACATCGTAATTTGCTTTTCGAACTTCTTAAAATATCAATTTCAAAGTAAATCACTGATCAACGAAATCAAAGTTTCCAAGTAAGTTCTTTATATATTTTTTTATATTTCTACACTTTTTCGCAAGTTAATTTTGCCCTTTATATACAACGGTTTTCTGTCTTTATTGTTTCATTACGACTATTACGAGTTTTATAGCGTGTTTAAAATGCTTAAAAATTACTTTATCCGTATATTATGAAAACTTTTGTACAGAAAAAAGGCGTGATACGAGTCCATCACCTTATGAACGACAACCGCAACACGTACTAATGTAGGTAAATATTAAGCTTTTAATACATAAAACATAAAATTTATAACGTGTTGTTTAATACTTGTTTAACCCCGCACAAAAATATTTTATTATGGCAATACGCTAAAACTGTTCTTCTTATTGTAATTGAGTATTTTATCCTTATTAAATTCGCATTTTCTTACACTATTTTTTTACTTGAGGTGGTTACTGCCGCCAGACGGGCTGCCCATATGACTGTAAAACGCAGTGCGTCCTGCCACTACTTTCCAGATCCAGACCAGTGTCAACTTTGAAAAGTTCATTTTCAAAGTTACCCTTTTTTGCGTTTTTTCTACGATCCAGATCCCCACCGCCCATGGGGAGATCAGTGGGGTATATGGGACTTTTACCCACTAAAAACCCACGGTCTTTCCTCGCGTCCTCTATGGGCGGGGGTTAGGGGACGTTAAGACACGCTACCTTCTTCCCCTGCCAACCTAAAGTTGACCCTGTCGGGAATCGAACCCGAGAACCATGTAACAGAGCATTAAGGCAAGCACCCTAACCAATCATCCAACATTCTCTACTAAAGTAATTCATGTCAAAATAATCAACTAAGGATTCCACGATTTAATAAATGCCTTATTAGTTTTATGCCTTCGTCTGACCATTCTTTTACTTTAAATTAACTAACTACCTTCACATTACTGGGAGAGTGGGCGCTCTTAGCCACCAATAAAAGTCCTATGGCTAAGCACTATCATTAATCCTTAAGTGTTAATTAAGGGTATTTTTTTCTATAGATAATGAGGAAGCCCATAGACTGCACTAAGTAATAGAAGGGAAGATAGAGTGGCATTGGTCGACATAAAATTGAAAGGCATAAATTTTAATTTCACTCTAGTAAGTCTTTACGTTTTTATGTATACATTTTATTTAACAGCTTTCATAGTTGCAATATTAGTTCCTCTAAAAAAATATACAAACTTCTTCTTCTAAAAGAATCAACAAATTTGGCCGTATGAAAATGGTTGACGTACATAAAGTCGTCACACAAAAACTGTCGCAACCTAGTAACTCAACTTGCTATGTTAATAAATGCTTTGTGTACGGGCCTGTAGCACCCGCGCATTTGATTAGGCCTGGCTGTTATGGCTTACTGAGTGGGCAGGGCCTCCGGCTAAGGAGGGCTCACTGGTCAGCCGTTCGATGGTTAGTCGAGGAGGAGAGGGTTTGTATGTTCCAAAACAAGTTTGTACTGGTACAATGGTCTTTATTATGCCGGAGCAAGAAGAAGACTAACTATTTACAAAAAATGGCCTATCTATATTACAATATTTGCTTACAGAACTAGTGGCGGTTGTGTCATGCGTCGAACAAAGTTTACACAACCGCCCGAAATAATATGTATTATTAGTGTTTTCCGTTTCACTGTATCTGTCTCTTTCTAACACTATTTATCTATTTACATAATACACTAGTTCTATAAGTCACTTTTAATCACTATTCTATACTTTTCATGGCTGTCCCGAACATTCTCCCGCCGTGCGTCGTCCTCAGGGCGACGCAGTCACTGTGTGCTGGAGGGCAGCCGGCCCCGTTGTCAGGACCACCAACTTTTTGGTGGGCCTCCGTAGAGTGCCAGCCTTGGTGCTGACGTCGACTGTCCTCACAGCTCCGTCGGGTCCGGGGTAGGCCGCTATGACCCTCCCTCGCGGCCATGTGTTGCGAGGTAGGGTGTTGTCCGCGATGAGCACGACGTCTCCGATGACGACTTGCCGCCCTCTTCCTTGGGGCTCCCGTCGGCGCTGAAGCTCAGGGAGGTACTCCCGAAGCCAGCGCCGCCAGAACAAGTCGGCGAGACGTTGTGAGGCACGCCAGTGCGTGCGCCCGATGGTGTCCTCCTCATTGAAGGCTCCTATTGGCGGATCTCGGCCCGTCCCCATCATTAAAAAATGGTTCGGTGTAAGTGCCTCGGGATCGTCAGGATCAACCGAGACGTGTGTGAGCGGCCGACTGTTGACTGTGTACTCAACCTCCGCCATTAAGGTGGCGAGTACTTCTTCTGTAGGGCGCCGCTCTTCAAGTACACTGTTGAGGGATGTCTTGACACTTCGGACGAGACGTTCCCAGGCCCCGCCCATGAAAGGGGCACCGGGAGGGATGAAGCGCCAATTGATCCTCTTCCTATTTGCTTCCTCTTGAAGCAGTTGGTCTGAAGCTCGCCGCAGTTCACGTTCTGCGCCGTGAAGGTTCGTGCCGTTGTCCGACCAAATTTCTATTGGGCAGCCGCGACGCGCTATCATGCGTCGCAGTGCCATAACGGCAGAATCTGTTGTCAATGAGGCGGCGATCTCCAGATGTACGGCGCGCGTTGTCAAGCAGGTGAACAGCGCGACGTACCTCTTTTGTGTTGTGCGTCCCACCGCGACTGTAAGTGGCCCGAAGTAGTCGAGCCCGGTGTAGGTAAACGCACGTCTATGATGTGCTAGCCGGCACGGTGGTAAGTCTCCTGTAGGTGGCACTGGTGGCTGCGATCTACGAATCCTACATGGGAGACATCTATTTACTATCATACGCGTGACCGGGCGTAGCCGAAGAATCCAATAAAACTGTCTACACTCATTTATCGTCGCTTCGACGCCAGCGTGGTGCAATTGCCTATGGACGTATTCTATGTAGAGCTTGCAGACTTGGTCATTGCCATCGAGGACTACAGGGCTCTTCTGTCTATCTGTAACGTCTTGCGTGGCGCCGATACGTGTCTTCAATGTGATGACATCGTTTTCTATTTTCACCGCTAAATGGCGTAGACGGCTATGTGGAGCTATTTTTCTATTATTTTTGAGATTGTGCAAATCTTCAAAGAACGCCTTTTCCTGACTCCTTCTAACGAGGATTCGCTCCGCTTCGTGTAGAAGGTCCGTGGGTATTGGTATGTATGACTTTTGTTGTTGTTTAGGAGGTTTCGGAAGTTTGTTCTGTAGCTTCCTTGACATTTTATGCTCCCGCCATACAGGATCGGTTTCAGGTCGCTTTGTTGTCCTCTTGTAATTCACACATTCTCTTTTCTGTTTGCACAGTCGGATGAAGTGTAGCACACGTGCAGTGCTTCGAACAAGTTTCTCCCATTTGGAG
This sequence comes from Synanthedon myopaeformis, assembly GCA_944738685.1. Taxonomy (NCBI): domain Eukaryota; kingdom Metazoa; phylum Arthropoda; class Insecta; order Lepidoptera; family Sesiidae; genus Synanthedon; species Synanthedon myopaeformis. Next base: position 7,658,533 of record OX122924.1, on the reverse strand, counting down.
AATCTATCACTATTGGGGATGCACTGTTCTATTTTCGATTTTTGTTTGATGGTGGTCACGTGCACTTTTTCTTCTCCAGTCTTTGAGGTGGTTGCAATTCTTTCTTCTATGTCGTTGGATGGTCTCTTTGGGGTGATCATCAATGACTCCAGAGAGAAATACTGTTTCAGTTGTTCATCCATGCTATCTTCTTGTCTATGGACGATGTTGTTAATGGTGTCTACACGGCGACCGAGTATACGCGCGTGTGACCCATGTAACACCCATCCGAGCGTTGTGAGAGACGCGACCGGCTGATGTCGCTGTCCCTTTCTGACTTGTTTAGCAAGCAGCAAGTCCCAATTGTCCTGTCCGATGAGAAGTTTCGGTTGAACTCGTGGATACTTGAGTTGTTCCTTGATGTTTTTAAGGTGCTTGCAATTGGACAGATCTCGCTCCGATACGGTTTGAGCGGAGAGCTGTAGATTGTCGATGGTTCTAGCTCGAATGGTGCTCCTATTTTTGGCGCCGTGTAATGTTAGTTTCACACGGCGCGATCGATTTACATCCACTTCGGTGTTCGCTATTGCCTCTATGTGTAGAGGGTCGACGGGCCCTTTTGCGCCTATTTGTTGCGCCAAATCATTGTCTATCAGGGTCACCGTCGAGCCGTCATCGAGCAAGGCGTAGGTTTGGACGCTCCCTCGGGGGCCGGAGACGCGGACGGGAACGAACTTCAAGTATGACTGTGTCTCCGACGGTTGCCAAGTGGAGGCGACCACTTCTGTACGATCACTATTTTCACTATTGTCTGTTCTTATGAAGTGGAGTAGTCTATGGTGAAAACGCGGGCACTTATTGACATTGCACTCCGTTTTACGGCACTTGTGTTTCCCTATTCTATTTTTTAAACACTTGAAGCACAATTGTTTGTCCTTTGCTATGTTCCATCGCGTTTTCGTGTCTGCTTCTATGAATTTCGAACATTTTTCGATTTTATGTTCGGCACTTTGGCATACCGGACATGCAGACACTTCTATTGCGGCGTAGGTCTTCTGTATTCGTCGGGGTGCGTGGCTCGCCTCTTTAGGTGCCGCGAACTCCGGCTGTGATATAGAATTGTAGAGCTCCGCCTGGGTTTCGAAGAATCTTGATAGCTTTAACAGGTCTGGTTGTTCCTTCGGCTGATCTCTGAGGAAGGTGACCCAATTATTTCTGATCGTAGGAGGAAATTTCTGTACCATTTCATTCAAAATGGCTGGATTGAAGAGGAAGTGTGACTTCTCCAGCGCTTGTAGAGTTCTCACGGTGTTGGTGACGCGATTGGCGAAGTTACAAATGTCACGTGGTGAGTCTGTCAGCCGTGGAAGCGTCCTCAATCGTTCGAGTTCGGATAAGGCGATGTAATCCGGTCGGCCGAACCGGTCTTCCAACGTCCTCATCACTTCAGATATGTTTACGTTGCGTATGAGGAGACCTTCGACTGTCTCTTTGGCTCTTCCTTGTAGACTTTTCCTCAGTCTTGCTATATTTTCGCTATTGCTATAATGTTGGTGTGATTCTTCGTAGGCCGCCTTGAATGTTAACCATTCCTGGTGCGACCCGCTATAAAATGGTAGCTCCGTGACATATCGCGGAGCTTGTTGGTGGCCCGTCTTTGCGGCCATAGTGATTGCTGCGACCCAGTCTGCTAGTCCTATGTTCTGACTAGGTGGTGCCGCAGCGGGCACTGTTTCTATTACGGGCTTGCTTCCGTTTGGTGGCCGATCTTCTATTTGTTGCACGGGGATTGGAGCCGGCGTGGTCGTGATGGGTAACGCGCGGGCCTGCTCTATGTTGCAGGTTTCTATAGGTGGCGCACCCGGCGCTAAAAGCGCTTGACTATTGACCCAAGTGTCGACCCTCTCCTTCGTGACTTCGAGCTCTTCGACGGTGTCGTCGTCTATGGTGTCGGCGTCTGAATCGTTCTCTATTTCTTCTATTTGTGCGGAAGCAAGTTCTATTTGTAGCTTTAACAGCTTTATTTTAGCTTTCGCTAATTGGGCCTTCTTCTTGGACCCGTGGGACGTGGCTCTCTTGCTTGAGCGCACGTCCGTACGATGTGGCACGGTTTCCGTGCCGTGTGCACCGAGCGTGGGGACCGATCCGTGTCCCGCTCCCGCCGGTGCCGAAGTGAGCGTCGAAGCCGTCGACGTCGAAGCTGTCGTCGTCGGTGACGTCATCGCTCTTGTTGTCCCCGCTGACCACGTGTCGGTTGACGACGTGGCGGATGCCGTGGTGCACCCGACGGGGGTGGACGCGGAAGCGATTGGTCTTCCGTCATCCCGAACAGAGGGCGCGGAGGTTGTAAGCCTCGCGGCGTCCTCAAGGGTGGACGCGGGAGCGATTGGTCTCCCGTCGTCCCGAACAGTGGACGCGGAGGTTGTAAGCCTCTCGGCGTCCCGAAGGGTGGACGCGGGAGCGATTGGTCTCCCGTCGTCCCGAACGGTGGGCGCGGGAGCTATTGACCTCCCGTCGCCCCGAGCTGAGTTACTCCTTGTAACCGGCATGTCTATGCTATAGACTCTATACCCTCTCTCCTCGACAAACAGCAACTATACAAACGGCTATATCCGGCTCGTTTGGACCATAAAATGTACGGGCCTGTAGCACCCGCGCATTTGTTTAGGCCTGGCTGTTATGGCTTACTGAGTGGGCAGGGCCTCCGGCTAAGGAGGGCTCACTGGTCAGCCGTTCGATGGTTAGTCGAGGAGGAGAGGGTTTGTATGTTCCAAAACAAGTTTGTACTGGTACAATGGTCTTTATTATGCCGGAGCAAGAAGAAGACTAACTATTTACAAAAAATGGCCTATCTATATTACAATATTTGCTTACAGAACTAGTGGCGGTTGTGTCATGCGTCGAACAAAGTTTACACAACCGCCCGAAATAATATGTATTATTAGTGTTTTCCGTTTCACTGTATCTGTCTCTTTCTAACACTATTTATCTATTTACATAATACACTAGTTCTATAAGTCACTTTTAATCACTATTCTATACTTTTCATGGCTGTCCCGAACACTTTGGTAATTAATTACTTTAATTTTACTAACTAAGAATTCTGATTTTCTATCTTATTTCTTACATTACAAGAATACTATATTACTTACTTATTTTGTGAATGCATATTATTATAGCTATAAAATCTATGTATATCTTAACTGTCCATTACGTATATATTTTTCATTGTCGTTTTAATTTTTCATACTATTTCAAATCAATTTAAAGTCTTTAACAAATATAAAATTACTCGAAGATATTTATGTCTATTGCGAAAGACTGTATTGGACTGAAAAAGATTGACGACATATAAACCCAGCAGCATCTAAATCACTCGATTACGGTATTTGTAATCGATTCTAACTCCGATGTATGTGTACGTACACATGTGACATGGGAATTGCAATACGGGAATTATTCCTTTTTTTGTTATTTACCTTTGAAGAGGGTGGACATTTCCAAGCATCAATTTATGATAGCTTCGTCACTGAACGCTGATGACTAATCCTATCCGTCTTATAAACGTTATCTATCTACGCTATTATAAAGTTTTTGCACTTTTATACATATTTATGTATTGTGCTTCTGTGTTTTATATGGCATTTGTTTTATTGAATTGAAGCTTTATTTTATACAAAATAAAAAGAATGGTAAAACAAAAAATAGAAATTGATTATTTGACTGATATTGATTTGTATTGATGATTTAAACATTAATTAATTGTATGCTTATCTACTGCTTGTACCTTATAGTTGATATAGCATCTATGGTGGATTTTTTACCTTATTACTTTTCATATAATCTACATTTCGAAAAAGGAGTAATAATTAAAATTATAATTTAACCGTCGAATTTCTATTAAGCCCAAACACGCTATATCTGCTGTTGCTGAGGAGTTGGGTGCCCCGCAGACTACTTGATGCTGCACCATCAGATCAAGTTTATTATGTCATGGAAAAACCACCGAAGTAACAATATATCAAATTTCACATCAATCCAACCTGTAGAAGTTAGTGAAATCCCTTCGTCAACTAGGAAAAGGCTGATGGTCTTGAAACGCCAGAAGCCATTCGTGTAGTCTTCCTTTCCCCTTATTTATCCTTTCAAATTCGGTAGCGTAGGTTTACTTACAGCACTGATATACTTATATAGTCTTTGACTTACGGCCCCTATGGCATTGTTTATTAGGCAATATTAACCCCTATGCGTGTTAGTAGGCCTGTAAACCTGCTTGTCTGTAACTAGGTATCTCGATGAGGCGAAAACCAATAAAATAATTATAAATTTTTTTTACTAATATAGTACATAGTTATTTGTTAATTTTTTTAGTTAGTATTGTAAATTTTATTGTGACTAGTTGTGGGCCGCGGTTTCACCAACTTTAAGTGTATGTTCCAATGCACTAATCCAACAACTGCCATTCCGATTTATAGTAATCACTTTGCGATAGATAGCCCGTTTATTGGCGAAGCTTATAGAATATATAAAATTTCTCTGCGATCCAAAGGAACTCGTTAGTCAGGTGATTAAGACCATTTTTCTCAAAGTGGGCGATAGCGCCACCTTGTGGGAGACAGGGGCGGGCAGGAGACCGAAGAAGGTTCAATGAATTAGAAAGTTTCTAAATATCTGTATATCTATCTGTGGAAATTTTATATTTTAACTAGCTTTTTCCCGCGTCTTCATCTGCGCTCTTTTTTCTTATTTTTATTGTTCATATTTTTGTCAGGCGTGGAATTTTTTTATTTTGGTATTTTTATAAAATTTCATTGTGATCAGTAAAGTTGAGCCGTGAAATCGTAATAAACAAGCAAATTCATTTTCGCGTTTATAATATTAGTTAGGATTATTAATATTGTTATTGCTAAATGATGGTTACCCTACGAATCTGAATACAAAGTAGTAAATTTATAGATCGTTGCTGACTACCATAAAAGATTGTCAAAGATTATCTAGCAACATTTCAATCCTAATGTATTATATCATGTCCATATAAAAACTATACGGAAGAGTGTGGGTCTGATTTACGACTAACTACAGCTAGTGATAAACTCGTATGAGCTTATTTTATGTTCCACATTAAGTAGTTGATAGCTTAGAATTGACATGTGACACTGAGACGACGACAACTCCATTAGAAGCGATATAATTTCTATTAACTTCTAACATTTTTAGTAGGATTTTATAAAAAATAACTCGTACAAAATAGAAGGCCAAGCAGGTTGAGAATTGTTCGACATGTTGAATGGTCAGCATACTACGTAGATAGAAGCAAAAAGAGGAAGATTCGGTACGTTTTTATAATACCTAATAAAAAAAAATGGGGTACGTTTTTATAATACTATAATGAATTTGAACTATCCCTCTTCGTTTATTGCACTTTACATTAGTAAAAATCGTATCAAAGTAATTCAAAAACAAGTTGTCCGCCTCTCTCTATTTCTCAGCCAATTACTTCTAAACTACCCAATCGATTTTGATACGGTTTCCACGAATGGAAAGAGCGATAAAAGAGGAAAGTTACACCAGTGAGCAGCCAGAACGAGTCGTTAGTTTTATATAAAACAAGCTATTCTTGAATTTACTCGTATATGTTAATTTAATATAAATAATAAATAAATAATATCTTCACACATTCCACACAGCACCATCTAGTTCCACAGTAAGCAACTAATGCTTGTACTATATATACCAGACAGTTGATATAATATATAGATTACTTTTTTTTTGTAAATACATACATATTATAGATACAAACATCCATGGCTCAGGTACAAAGGTAAATGTTAACACATAAACATTTGCCCCTAGCGGGATTCGAACCCGCGACCGTTTGGTTAACAGCTAGGTTTACTAGCCACTAGACCAAACGTGTCGTCAAATAATAATATTTATTTCCGATAGTTCACAATCCACATGAAAAAAGAAACTTAATTTAGATAAATCAAAAATATTTACAAAAACAAATATTTACAATCTTAATTTAGTAAGATTTAGCAAAGTTATCATCTATAGCTCCCAAGTATGGAACATCATGCGGTGGCAGCCAAGTCTCCTGAAGCGCTATTTAAATTAATTTAATACCATAAAATAAATAGATACACAATATACAGAGAATCGAAAAAGTGTAACGAAGGTATTAAATTGAAAACACCAAATCGGTAATTAAGAACATCTTCGTGTTCGAGTTCACCTACTATTCTCTCACAACTTCCTACTTTTTTAATATTTGCGTGTTATTCAATACGAACGATCACGCCAGCTGATTTGCATTATACTAACACACGGACATGTATATTTTTTATACAAACTTTTTTCCGTCATCTGCGAACGTTTTATGAAGTGTTAGGCAAATGTTTTTATGTGTACAAACAATTGAGCGAGTGTGCAAATTAATAAGTAAGTACACAAATCGCTGTTTAAAACACACGAAAGAGAGCCGTTGAGTTATGTCTTAATATGTTTGCGTCATACCATATACCGTTACCATTCGATTACCAAGTATTTAATTAACACTGAAGACATTGTTGACTTGAAATCCTGCAAATCATCTTTTTTTATGACGGCAGGCGGCAAATTTATTTGATGGTACGTGAATACTGGCACCTATTAATAAAAGCAAGTAAGGGTTGTTAATGTAATTGGAATAAAGCTGTAAGTATCTGTAACTCACTGAAATAAAACAATATACGGGCTGTTATGTCACTATGGTCTTTTGTATAATATTACAACCGTATCGAAATCCGTTGGATGGTAGAAGAACTTAGCAAAGAAACAGACAAAAGCGGACAGCGACTTCATTGTATAGATACATAATAAATAGTATAGATTTGACTTAAGCAATGTCATAAAAGGAAAGAATTTAGAAAGTACCTTTACAAGTGACTTGAGTCGAGTGAATATATAACTTAACCAAAATAAAATATGAAAATTGTAACGCACTTTACCAAAGGTATGCCAACCTAATATTTCGGATAAATTAAAAAAATATATATTAAAATAAAACGAGCTCTTTAAACAATTTCAATTTATGTTCATATTTATCTATTATATATATATGTACAAATATACAAAACTCGTTGCTGGAATTCACTGTACAAATACAAAACGCGTGTAGACTATTCTAGGAATTTAGTCACTGTCGCGTCACTAAACGCCGTCGGGCTATTAAATGCCTGCAAAATAAAAATTCAATGTGGTATTCAGATTATACGGTTCACACCTCCTCCATTACTAGTACGTACGTGAGATCCTTTTGTAAAGAGTTCATGGATATACGCCAACTGTTAGAATAACTATTTTTACGAGAAATCTCTCCTTTCTCAATATTTCCTTTGTTAAATAATATTATATTACATTCCACGATAATGTAGCTTTGAGTTCAATAGTACTCGTACCTACTTCGTTTGAATCTTCTTCTTTTTGTGGTGTCTTTCCAACTTGTGAAAGTTGGCGATCAGCCTGGAGCTATCTGTTTCTTGCTCGTGGGACCAGCTCAACTGCGTTAGCTATCCTGATCCAGTCTCTGATATTCTTCAGTCACTACTTCGAAAAAGTTCTCCCAACTTTTATCTTTCCAGCGAGTTTGCTTGTCATTAAAAGCTGTAGCAGGTCGTACCGTTCATGTTTAAAAACATGACTAAGGACCCAGGTAAAACATAAACATGTCAGTTAAATTTTAGTATAAATAAATATTATGTTGCAAGCGCTGCAAATTATAGTGGCGAAGCTTTTCATAGATACGAGAGAAAAAAAAATACCCAGGTTAGAAACTTTAAGTCTTTTTACCGCCAGCATGTGTTTTGGTCAATCACTTGCAGGACTTTGTCTTTGACTTTGCAGGAACTTTCGTATATATTTCAAAATATTCAAATAGTTTCTATTAAATAGGATAAAATTTCAGTTATTCACAATAATATTAAAATGTTATTTTTCTAAGCAAGAATGCCTTTTCTACGAAATAAGCTTGGTGTTACAGTTATTAACACCAAGCTTTTATCTGTTAAATACTCATTACACGAATAATAATTGAAGGCGTGAGTGTATGAAGGTGATATGTTGCATTTTTTGGGTTTTTTCGGTTTTTTTTTTGCGTTGATGAAGTTAATATATCCATATAAATGATTACAGACCTTAAGATCGTCGATTAAAGACAAATTTTGGAAAATAGAAAGTTGAAAAAGGTGTTATGTACAGTTAATTGTAAAAAACAAAAAGTGCAGAAAAGTTTTTAATACAAAAATCAGTTTCGTGGCGACTTATTTCAAAAATTAAAAGTTCGATTTACTCAAAATTGGAATTAAGCGACTTATCACCTTCATCCACTCACGTGTTCAATTACTATAATGATAATAACGTAATTTAAAATAATTGCCTTTTACATAATTTTTGTTTTACCGTTATATTTGCAATCGGTGATATTATTTGTACTAATCTTTACAAATATTCCACTTCCTCCCCACTTCCGGTGGTGACAAAGTCATATCCGATATGTAGATGTTCATATTATCGTAAACATTCAATTCCAATTTACTATCATCCTTACCATCTCAGAAATTAAGACTTTCTCTGATGTATACAGGAATTTTGGACAAGAAAATGTCTCGGAGTTTCCCAGACACTGCCCATTCCGCGAATTCATTATTGAAAAGTGCAAATGTGTATTCCTAACACGTATGTTATTAAATCACCTAATTGGTTTTCGTCACCTCAGAACAAATCCACTAAGTACAGTAAGTAAATCACGCTTGTTTGTGATTCGTATATGAATTTTAATTAACCTAGCCTATGTTTCTGAGATTTGAACTCTAATATAAACAGTAATAAGGATAAGTATTAGTTTAATCTTGTTCTGTTACACACATTAACTTTGACATGGAAAATCCATTGTTAACCAAAGAATTTCTTCTCTGAAAACATGTTTGCAAGAGTGATGCGACATATTGCATTTTTTTAAATTTTCGCCTGTTCTCGTTTACTTTGAAATTTTGACAACACCAAGTAACGGGGGTTTGTGTCTGCTTAATTGAGAATTTTTACAACACTTTAATTTGCACAATTATATCGGACCATTTTCGTAAACTTGTTTTTAATTATACCAAATGCTTCAGATATGGACGGACCTTTAAAATTAGTAACTATGGTGTAAAATCATCATTAAATTTTCTTACATATTGAGTCTCAAAATACAGATAATATGATACCGGTAGTGAAAAATAAGATGTCTAATATGCTAAAGTGGATACTAAATGTAAACAAAATATGTATTAAGTACATGCTTTTGAAAATAAATAATATATTTCAAAGCCACAATTTTGCTGGAAATACATATGTAGTGATTAAGAGCTTATTATATAAAATCCTGGTGTTTATTGTATGTACTCGGCATAATATATATCTTTTAATGTTAAGACATTAAAACAGATGACACGCGTCTGTTCATCGTAGCGAATATAACGTAACTAATTTATAGCAGTTTTATATTGGAAAAAAGCAAACAGCGTTCGCCAATCATAGACACGGCAGCGGTAACCACAACACAACCCTTGTACAAGTAATTTTGGTGCTTACTTTAGCGCTTTGTCTCTGTGTACCGGTTCCGATTCTCGGCAGAGCCAACTTTGGAAATAAACTTTTCATAGTTGCCTCTGAACTGGATCTGGCAAGTAGGGGCAGGGTATACTGCGTTACGCAGTAATTAGGGCAGCCCGTCTGATGGGGCCTGAGGCAGCCACCCTCTTACAGCCGTGTTAAAAATGTGTGATAGACGTGTTAAAAATGTAATAAATGCACATTTAGTACCAAGAAATTTATGTTAGAACTGCGCTAAATACTTACTTAATATTTTTTTTAACAACTTTCGTTCATTGCTTCATCCGATAAAATATAGATAATAATCCTTATGGTGGTGGCTGTTAAATCTAATCCGACATCGTGCGCAACTTTCCGAAGATATTTTTTTGCTAGTTTTTGCCACTATTGTTGTAATTCTCTCAGTTTCTTATTGCTTATTAGTAATCGCGTGAGGAAGGGTCCTAATCATATTATTAACCGCATCATGTTCTTCGCACATATATAATGGGTAGTTAAATTGATATTTTTATGCTAGAGAAACATTTTCTAATTTATCAACACGGAACAAAGAGTAACGGAAGTAATTTTTTGTCCTTCATACACTTACACTCTGTATTCTCATTGTACAACACAACAGCACCACAACTTCAATGTATTGTACATAAAGTACTTAGGTAGATAGAAATTCTTTAAATCAGTTTATTTAAGTTAAGGTTATCAGACAGGCTAACTTATGACAGGTGGCTACCGTCGCCCATAACCCAAACAACGCTACAGTTGCTGCAAGTGGGCTTCCGACCAATGTAGGATAGGGAAATGAGCTCTGGCATCGCTTACCTATTCACCAAGACATAACTGCACACATGTTGTTCCACGGATTTCTGTAAGGGGGTGGTCACTGCCGCCAGACGTCTGCCCAAATTACTGAAAAGCGCAATGTGCCCTGCCACTACTTAGAGTGTCTATGGGATACCACATCCCCCCCCCCCCCCCGGTCTTTTTTAACGTTGGGAAATCCTCTTGGATATCCGGCAGTGCAGGGGACACTGCGGGGTTATGCCGGATTCCTACCGGCTAAAACCCAACTACTTTCTAGCGCAGGCGTTGATGGGGACGTTATGACACGACTTCGGTGCCCCGCCAACATCCCGTTCCCCTATCCCACCTTGGCCCTGATTCTCTATGACAATTAATTTCACGCTTTTGTCTACATGAGAGAACAACTTTTTAGCAGATATCGTAGCAATTTGAGGAATTGACGTTATTTCGAAGTAAGAAATCGCTAAGTGTGGCGTTATTGAATTAGAGCCCTTACTTAACTTTTAGTTTAACACTAGACTTTTACCATCAACAAACAAAATTTTTTCTAATCCAAGATGAATGAAACGTTTCTCAACGCTCATAATTGCGTATCAAAATGAAATTAATATGTATAAAGGTGCATCCGTGCATTGATGGTGCAGTAAAAATAGCAGGTGATGGAGTGGGAGCGGTCAGCGAACGCAGAGCAAGCGAAACTTCATTCTCATTTGCCAATCAACTACTTGTATTTTAAGTAACAATTAATTATTCATCGACATTGCACGGATAAGTAGAGAATTGCTGGCAATTTCAATGCTATTCTGATATTATTTTTAAATTTTAAATTAGCAAAAAATCGTGCTCGGTAATTTTAATTCGTGGAATCCAAATTACTCAAGTAGTTATAATAATTCCATTAGTATCTTAATGAGTTCAACGCAATCACTTGACAATAGGTGGCTACCGTCGCCTATAAATTAAGAATCGCCACAGGTACCGCTAATGCGCTGCCGATAAGAAAAGGGGTCCTCCTACAATGAAGATTTTAATTTGCTAATTGACTTGTTACTTTAATAACGAAATGTAATTTAATCAATAGGTAAGTATTTGTCATACGTGATTTTTTCTTGTGAAAATTCTTTTCTTATTTCACCATGAGGCAAACCTATATCTCATTTAATATATCTCTTAATTGACAACATTAAAGCATTCAGACATTACATATCAACAATAAAACGCAAATGACAAAAAAAATTGAAAGAGCAATAAAAAATTAATGAAGCCGGTTTTTAATCCCAATAAAACTTTTCAGCACAAGAATTATTAAGCGCCCGCAAAAAGAGACTACGATCTAAAGGATAACTCATAAGCGGCAAGCCTTGTATGCACTATTTTCTTATAATACATTCCGACTGTGTTATTCTAAATCATAGTGCATCTAGAATTCCGATGCATATTCCTAGATAGGTAAAAAAGTTACGGAACGAAAATCGTAGATAAATTATGCGAATGAACATTGTAGGAACGTTCCGAGGCGCGCCTAATTAAGACCGACATAGTTATGCCGGTACTATCGAACTAACCTTTAAACATTTTAGCGTTTTTAATTACTCTTTTCCTTTGCAGAATTAAACCTTATTTTTTTCTGTCTACTCAATTAATAAAGGTAAAATAATTGTCGGTAATGACTCTACCCTACGCGATGTTTGCAAGGTTTGCGGCTTAATAAAAAGGCCGGCCACAGATGATGATGTTTAAGCAAATTGCGCAAATAAACTTGTTCCTATGCCCTTTGTACTATAATACTTTTATAGTTTATGCAAGCTGTAGATACACTAACTGCATTAAGTAAGCAATTTGTATAAAATTTTCTAGGCAAACCTGGGCCCCTAGCCAAGATGCAAACACTTCGTTCGTACTTCGGAAACGAAGAGAGAAAGCTTGTTGTACCGTCAAAATGAAATTTTGACCAATTACAGTTTTCTCTTAGCGTAGCGTAGCGTTTACGACTGTACAAAGCACACATGGCTACGGGCTCTGATACTCGTATCAGGCAGACAACATCGAACGCAATCTCGCTACAATAGTCCCAAAATACAAAAGACGCAGTGATTCCTTTTCACGTCGGTCTATTAGGAGGGTCTTTTTTTAATGAGTTTACGCAAGGTTAATACAGCAAGAAGGAATTATCTATAATTCAACTGTTTCTGCAAAATATATAGTTATAAAATAAAGTGGCAGTCCGCTTATTTTTTTTCTTTCTCCGCTAATTTCTTCTAAGCCACCAAACGGATTTGGATACGGTTTTTACTAATGAAAAGATCTATAAACGATAAAGGCTTGTGTGTATAATTTGCATCAAATATTGCATCCATGCGGTTTAGAAAGAGCATCGGTCGCTAGTTATGCCTAAAAACTATAGAATAACTAATAAATATTAGCTGAAAATCTTGTTATTACAATGTACTTTAAAAAACATAATCAATTCAAAATGGTTTTATAATTATTTTTTTTTCGTAGATCAAATGTTCCTTTTAAACGATTCTCTAACAGAGCAAATCTAATCTAGAGTGCATTTGAGAGCTAGAGAACAACAAATGTAAACTTGAAACGCACTTAAAATACAGCGAACACCCAAGAGTACTTCCTAAATGTATCCATGGAACATTTCCCGGAACATGTTCCACAACAAAGTTGCAACATGTTTGGCAACTATTATAGACGGTAAATCGTGGCTAATGTCCCGACAGATATTTTAAAATACTGGAAGAGACATTGCGAGAAACAAGCGGGAAAGGTAGGTTAGATTATCCATTAGTCTGTTTCACTAATTACTGGTTAATTACTAATTAGTTACTTTCGCTTTTTAATTGGTTTGCGTGGGCTATTTTGCATTTAGAACAACCAATAGAGAACACTGTTAGTAGTACAAGGCACACAGCGTTCCGCAGTCATGAACAATCCGTCGGACGGCAGTAACTACCCCCGGTTGTCTTTTTATTTTATTTTTTACAGAAGATAATCGTGATATAACATAATGTGTGTTGATTAGTTTCGATGAATGAATAAGGGACGCCAAGGCCCTTATAATTCTTTATGTTCACCTTGTCGAGTCCGGCAGCATATTTGTATCCCCGCCTTGGTGCTGCAGACCTCAGTTGAAAGTTTCTAAACTAACTTCTTCTAAACCACCCAACGGATTTTGATATGATTTTCACTAATGGAAAGAACGATAAACGAGGAAGATCTGTGTTTGTGTATGCAGAAAAAAAGGGTTTAATATCTAGGTATATTAGACCCTGAAGCCTTTCTAAGATCTTTTATAAGATCATTCTTTATATATTTTTTTTGTTTAAAAGAAGATTATTTATAAATAAAATCGATGTGTGTCGCCCAACTAAACACATTGAAATTTTGCATACAGGGTTTCAGAAAACGACATAGGTATTTTACATTCTGTACGGGCGAACTCGCGGGCAAAATATAATATATTATTATATATATTAAAAACATTTCTGTTATATATTTATGTAAAATTGTGTAATCGAAGTTTTCAAAAAGTTAAATAATTTGACTGAATGCCCGCTCAAGCTAACCATAAAGGTCAGTGGTGATGTATTCACGCACAACTGAAAACTTGATTCAGTTTGTTGCGAAAATTTATTTCAATATTAGTACAATGACGATTGTCAATATGAAGACAAACATAGCGGTCGTGCCCAAAGAATAAACGCAGTGAGACGACAGACAATAGTCAATATTGTTTCTATCTGGTACATTTACGCGTTAAGGGGGATTGCATACGCCAATCGCTTCAAGAATATTGCCTTGTATTAAATTTAAGTCAAATATGGGTTTTTATTAGCTATTAGAGAGGGTCATCGATGGTGAGGGTAAATAGACATTTTGGATTTTTTGGTAAAATCATTTTCATTACGACCCGTTTGGTCTAATGGCCAGACAGTTGATATACTACATAAATTATTATTTTTTTGTAAATACATACATATTATAGATACAAACATCCATGACTCAGGTACAAAGGTAAAATGTTAAACACATAAACATTTGCCCCTAGCGGGATTCGAACCCGCGACCGTTTGATTAACAGCTAATTACTAACCACTAGACTAAACGTGTCGTCAATAATATAATATAATTTAATATAATTTAATTAATCTCTAATAATGTTGTGCTTTCCTATAATTTAAATTCATACTTGTAATGTACCTTTCTGTAAGTGATATTGTGAAAACAAAATTGTGCGAAACCTCTACTAAACCGTGATTGGGTATAATGTCTTTAGTTGTTAAGCCTTTTGAAATAAATAAATAAATTTTAATTATAACATCAGTTTTATTCTCAAACCAACTTCAGATTATTAATTTGCATTCATTTCATATTTTGTCTTGTATATCTTTTAACTTAATAGTGAAGAAATATAACAGCAACATAACTATGCAAAGAATACAATGATTGTAGTTAACAGAGTTTTGCAAATTATCTAAAACAAGCCAGACATAACATTCTGTTAACTAGTTTCTAACCATGTGACTGTATTATTTATTTTGTCGCGCCTCGTGTTAAGGGGATTGTAGGAGTTAAACAGTTTTACCACATTTTTTATGAAATAACCTTGTGATAAAAGTCCTTTAAAAAATTAAAAAAGCATAAAGTGTTAATCTAACCATGTTCCGCGGGCTTTGAACGATTGCAAATTTTTTTCCAAAAATTATATACACATACCTTCGCCGTTTATCGCTCTTTCTATTAGTAAAAACTATATCAAAATTCGCGGCGTGGTTTAGAAGAAATTAGGGAAGAAAAGGTAAAGCGACTTTCATTTGTAATATGTATAGATAGATTATCGTCAAACTTTAATATAATTATCGTAATAAAACATACCTATACGACAATATTTATGATAATATAGCTTTAAATTTAAAGTTATTATTTGTTATTTTAAATAATTATTTTCTATTTCTTATATTTAATCTAAATAGCTAATTTCGCTAAATTAGACCGAGAGGAGAAATGCTAAACGCTCACCATTATTGACTCATAGAAGCCATTTAAATAAATTTTGTATGAGGAAGTTTTAAACGTTAAGTTATGGTAAACACTTTACTTTGGGTTCAAACACTTATAATTATGACGGGCCGCTTCTCTTAGAACAGTAATTACAGTTATTAGAATATAAAAAACGGATATTAACATGTCTAAATGTAAAATAGTCCATTTTTAAGGGTAAAAAATGATACGAGTAAGAAAAATAAAACTCATTGGAAAGTATGCGAGATACTCCCTTGCTAATATTATCTTTCTATTAGAGATAATCCTATTGAAAGTGTACTACATTCAATAGGATTATAATGTTACGGCCCTCACCCAATTGACACCTCGTAGGTTTAAACTTCTTTTTTAACAAGTAAAGATAAATAAAAGACTGGCATACGAACTGTCACTATACAATCTATATATATTAGTATATCTGATATTATTTTTTCAACATTCAGGACTCAAGACTCAAGAGGCACTGAGAGAGATAGATAGATAGAGGGAGATATATATATATATATATATTACATACATACAACTACAACTAAGGCTTGACTAAGGCCTCAAAATATTTTGGCCTTGGCCATTGGCTTCATTTTCCTAAATAAGGAAGCTTCATTAGAAACGATATTCTCTTATATTATTCATTGAAAAAGTACATTCAATATAATAAGACATTATCTACATTCCTTGCAATTTCTACCAATGAAAAGATAAAATACTGTTAAAAATTAATGAGTTAAATAAATTTTATTTTATTAATTTATGTTCAACATTGATCCGTGTCTCTTAATTCCCAAGCATTTTACGAGGCAGTGAAACTAAGCTTTATTGTGCACCGTTAGTTTGAGACCTAGTGTTATTGCTAACAAACCAATATGTCTCCATTAAACCGTTTGCTATAGTCATGCCTGCTTTCATCTTGGAAATTATGTGTGTATTTTCATGTTTAATTCTAATTGTTTTTTAATGTAGGTATTCGAATATGAAGTAAATGAAGTCAAATTAAATTATCTTTATTACTTTAGTTTCTTAGTAAACTTTGTGAAAGTTTATTGTGATGTACTGTAACTTACTGCACAGTACGTTCAATAGACAAGGCTGATAAAAATTCCTTCTGTAAATAAAGAGTAATTGGCTTTGTGGCGTCATGTAAGAATTTCTATAAAGATATATATTTTAAACTATCTGACCTGTCAAACGTTGTTTTGCCAAAAAATAAAAAATAAAATAGTTTACGACCTATTCTCAGACCTACCGAATATACACAAAAAATTTCATAAAAATCGGTCAAGCCGTTTCGAGTAAATTCTTTGACACTATGGCTAGCGAAGGTTCACAGAATATATATTTTCGATTGAAATTTTTGTGGTATTTCCATTAGTAGATATCTCACTAATAGGAATACCTATGGAAAATAATTATGATGACAGACAAAGTTGAAGGCAGTAAACTGAGGAGACATAACCTGAGATGTTAATCAGATTAGATATATTCTGAACTACTCTTGATACAATGAAGTAAAACATTTCACCAAGCCACTAAAAGCAGCCGATTGTCAGCAGCTTCTGGGCCAGATTCTCAACAGTCAGAAACCGACTTAGAATAGACAGATAGACAGATTTAGAAGCTTATACTAGTATGCCAGTGATGACATTTATTATGAATGCTCCCATTCAATAAAATTGCACTAGATTTTTTAATGCTAAAATTAAATAGATATATTAAAGTTGATCTCAAATACGATAATATAATCTGAACGTCTTATCACGATGTTTGCATGTTGCTACTTCAAGTGTTCTCAACTGTTTCTGGGAAAATGCGTGTTCACCGTTAATTTTTTATTATACCTTTTTGCTCTTCATTCCATATAACAATTAATGAACTGATATGGTGCAAACTGTGCTTTCTCCGTCGTATACTTTAAAAATATGTGAATGATAAAGTACTTATACAATTTCTTTTTTTTTTATGTCACAAGTGGAAAATTGTATAAAGAATTTCTTGTGTTCATGCATTGTTGAACAACGCGACAAAACATGATTATGAATACACGAAATATATTAATAATTATTTACTGCAATCATAATATATTATGCAGTTAGAAATGAATTCAGCAGTAAGCAAAGATTGAAGATAAATTTGGAAATATTTATATCCATGATTTCGTAGCTGGTTATAAAATGGTTATGAATGTTGCAAAGAGAAAATTAATTATTGAATTCAAGGTATCAAATTCGAGGTAACAAAAAATTTTACGAACCCCTGAAAGTTTCTTTATTTATCTCGTCTTATTGCTTCAACATCATAATGTCAACAAGTATTAAGTTGGAAGGTAAACTTCACTAGACAAACTGGATTGTTTTAAACCTATTATTTTGTACAGTCGTATTCACACGAATATATAATTTAACATACTAGAATACGCTGTTTAGTGTGAAAATGTTTTTGGTTAATTGTAGGTGTATCATAGTACAAATTAAACAGTGAACAAATATGGATATCTTTATTTTAAAATAAAGTCGCAGTGTGCCTCTGCTCTATCTGTTTCTTCGCTAACTCCTTCTGAACCACCCAACGAATATTTTAAGGCTAAGATATTATAAGAACTAATAAATTTGATGTTGAAAATTATCAGTTAAACATAAATAGTCTAACGCCGAATTGTGTATATTATTTTTACATATGTAAACATTAAATATGTATAAATAAAGGGCAGACTCACAGTAATGTACAAACGGCGTACCCAAATACAACTAGATTTCACAGAACATAGATAGTTGGAACAAATATTTTAGAACAAAGATAGTTATAGTTCATTGTGATGGTATTGCGACCTAATTTTTATGTAACTTCTTTAGGTAATATTCAATGCCTAGGATAATATATATGAAATTCACCTTGCATATCTAAGTACTTTCTTATTTCTTAGATCTGATAAATTAGTTGTAGAACGCGCTAATTCGTTGCGCTAATTAAAAGTCAGATTTAAAAATTCGTTTTGTATTTCATAATAAAATTAATAGTGAAGGTTATTGGCTACTAGCTGCATCCCGCCGTTTAAGGACAGTGGCAAGGACATTTCGGTTCTTCTCGGTAATGCTCTTCGGACAACTACCATAGACTCAAGGCCCAACGCATAGCATTTCATGATCTCGCACGCTTCGTTTTCGCTTAGAATCATTGCTCACTTTCTAAGGTTATCATGGTGATATATAACCTTAATCAATAGTTGGGCTATCAAATGCAAAAATATTTTATAATTCTTCACTTTTATTATATTATAAATATAATAAAATAATATAAATATATATAATTATTTAAATAAATAAATATATATAAATAAATTTATAAATAATATAATATAATTATAAATATAATATATTGATTTATCCAAAGGTCCAATTTGCAATAAATAATTCGGTTAACGAAGCTACTGGATTCATGCCATCTTTTCTAGTTTTTGGTAGGAAATTGGTTCCATGTGGTTCCCATTATACAGACGTAATATCACATTTAATATCACGCTATGAAGAAAAAGTTGAAAAGAAAAATTAGCAATGACAGACGAAAACCAAGCATTACCGAGACATAAAATTAAACGACATGTTAAGCCGCTGGGCACAGATAGTTTCTTACATAGAATGATTGTTATTACCGTACGGATGTTAAAGTATATTGTGTAATTCCCAATCTAGCTGTTTCTCCGACAACTGTCCGGCTGCGCAGGCGCACAGTTAGACATTTAAACAGTAGACTCACGCGCTCGCGTTACGGATATTTAATTTTCAGTTCACACGCCCGCACTGTGGTCTCATATTCAGAACACTCATCAATATTAATGGCGAGCCACTCGCACACATACACACGCATTATTGACAACGACGCAAACTTAATAAACGCGATCAAAGAGCTGAGGTAGTCAAGTCACTTCCTCTCTTTGAATTGTGTGTTTGAAACTGAGTTGAAGTAATTTAGCAAACATCTATTTATATGTACCTGCTAAATTATGTGAAAATTTTAAATGTGCAATTTCATATTATAGAAGGAATTCTTTGACAAATATACTAACAAAACATTTTGTAAAAATTGCACAATATTGCGATATATTTAAAAAAAAACAACTCATATTAAACGTAATAATAATTCCCAACTTACCCAACCCATGAGCTATGATTAAAATTATAGTAAATGGGCTGATGATTTTCAAACCCCTGAATAGATCTCATAAACTATAGTTAAGAACCATTTCGATTATGTCAACATTCAAACAAACAAAATAAAACGGATCAAAGTCGGTCCATTCGTTTGGGAGCTACTATTCCATAGAGAGATACACAGACACACAGTACACACGTCAAACTTATAAGACCCCGTTGTAGCGTCAGGCGTCGGGGGTTAAAAACAGATACCGCGTTGGCTGTAGATGTATAACAAATTAAATGATCGTGTGAAACGTTATGTGTTAGAATGTGACTAATGTAATAGCAACATATCATGAACGCTTCATAATTTGATTATCGGGTGAAATTTGTAGTGCATTACCATACCGCAAACTTTCAATGGTTCAAAATCAATGTATAATTATATTAATTACTTGTAATGTCGACTTACCAGTGTCGTCGACCGGCTTGTCGGCGCCAGCAGACTATTATGTCTAGATTATAAAGAATGCGGTCCACTTATGCAGCAAAGCTATATAGAACGAATGTTTTTACTATACAAATACACTGACAATCTACAAGCAATAATAATTGATTTTTTATTCATTTAAGTAATTGAATTTTTAAATGAATCTGTTTTACTTTTTATACATACTACCTATTAAGCTTTTACAGTCTTTGAAGGTGTTGTTATCTTAACACAACTCTACATAACTGTAGACTTGTGTTAAGATAGCAACATATTCTTCAAAAAATACCATAATAATAATACAGTTGTGTTTATGTGACATAAAACAACGAATCAGACATATACACATATATATAAACATAATTTATACATTTAAATAATTTCTCGCCATAAAAAAAAATAGGTTTGTTCCACCCAGACAACCAAGTTTGAAAAGTAAAAGTGTATTAAGTATTGTATTTGTTAATTTTTTTTTTAGTGTGTGTGTGTCTTTTACCGTTATTACTTGTATAATAAATAATTTTCATTAAATATATATTTAAATTTCTTATTTTTAAAATTTTAAAGAGAATAAATATAGCATTGTGAAAGTTGTTAAATGGCATTCAGTGTACACTTAACCTAAAATAGCCTACAATTAATTGCTAATAACGGACATGCATTTACATGCATCAATTGTTTTGCAATACCTACTTCGCGCGCTAAATTTAAAATGTGACTAATTATCTTTTTTTTTCAGGAAACTAACACTAACTTTAGCAAGTTGACGACAGTAATTAGATATCATACTTAACTGTTTTATTATATTAATAGAACAGAATAATCCTAAAGTTGCATGTGAGCTGAATGCCACGCGTATAATAAGATGATAAGACCTTATACGCTGTGCTTATCTTACTGTCTTCGCTTTGAATAGACATACATTAGTATCCTTTCAGTCTTTTCAGAAAAAAAATGTACCTATATAATTTTCACACGTTAGCCAAAAATAGTGTTACAATTATATCGGTATATATCGCTATTATTTTATTCTAATAGCGAAGAACAGTAAGTCTAAGAATAACGTATTTCATTAAACTGTTGCATAACTTTTATATATGATAACCGATTATCTACTATACACCTAGTCTCTAGAGCTAAACTGTGATCATTCTATTAGTTTAATTTAAAAAGAAAACGCAACATATAAATAAATGAGAATTCTACATATAAACCAACAAGAAGTTCTAAACAAATAAGTTTTATATGCGTAATAAGTGACGCGAGCGCTTTGGGCCTAAACCGCGACCTAGCCAATCTATTTCTTTAGAAAACCGCACCATAATGGATCACACAAAAGAACTAGGTGAGAGCTCGTGTCCACAGCGAGATCATGTAGTTTTTGCAAACGCAAATAATGTTGGTACTTAATTAAACTAATTTCTAATTCGCGATGCAAATTCGGGCCCCTTTCACTGCCATTACCTTTTGTGGAGTGGCTAATGACGATGCATGCCTAGTTAATAACCCGTGAGGTAAACTTTCTGCTAGATAACAATAGAATTAAAATTAATGGTAAACAAGCAGAAGCAGTTAACTAACGACCCATAAATGGAACACTGATTTTTGACGTAGAAGTGAGTAGGTATTTTGTAAAATAGAACTTAAACTAACCATTTATAATTAAACAACATATTAATTATGTTCTTATGCAAATTATAAAGCTATTGTTAATTCTTAACGTATTTGAATTGAGTATATAAAAATGTATGAAATATTATGAGAATTTTAAATATTTTACAATCAGTACAATAACAACAATTAGATTTTAATATGGATTAAATTATAAGGAACCATAGTTTGATTTGCCTTGAAAATTTTAAAATGCATTTTTGTAATAAATTTACCAATTATTTTAGCTTATATCATCCTTTCATACCTGCTTTTATTATAAGGAAAATATTTCTCAGTGGAAAATTTCTAAACATAAGTGCAAAGGAAATTCAGAAATTTCTTCCTTTTCTCTGTAGTTGCAATGATATCAAAGCGAAGTCTCGTCCAATTTATTTAAAATGAATGAAAAATGAAATTTAATGGGTCACCGTAATTTATTTGAATAAAAGATCAGTTGTGTAAAAGAAAAAAGCAATCATCATTACTATCACGTTACTCAAACTATAAGAAAGTACAATTTAAACATTAAATATTCCTTAATGCGTTAAATATTTACCGATTTATCAATAAGCCACAGTGCGAATGTGCCCGTCATTACCGCAAGCAACCAGGTCAGAAGTCGCGGTCAAAAGTCGTACGCTAACTGAAATACACTAAACGCAGACTATTAAAATCGCATATAGCGAAAGTGCTCACGTTAACACTTAGACAATCATAATTATACGTGTTCGAGTTCAAATTAATCACGCGGGCATCACGTGATTTGCAGATCTCAATTTATATTAGTAGTATAGTATTGTATAGTATGTGAAGTGCACTTTTGAAATTCGAAAGAAAGTTTGATCCATAAAGCTCCGACTACCAGTCAGTCTGAAAACATCGATGGTCTGAAAGCGTTGGTGAAATATTTGAATTTTGCAATTTATAAAATTCACGAGAAAATATTGCTAAAAAATGTTGTTCAAATAGAATAGTTAAAATAATTCCTTTAAAAATTTATTATGTAAAGTACTAACTGTGCATTTATGTACTACTTTTCTTTCTTATTAATAGTGGCAGGGTACAAGGTGTTTCGCAATCATAAATTGAACGACGTGCTGGCGGCAGTAACCATCCCCTTACCTTGAAATAGTAGCATGTCTTCTGTTTTATTGTTTTTATAGTTTTATTAAACTATTTGTATCCCATAACGTCCACAATTGTCGTACGATGTATAAAAATCTGAACCACAAACATAGTGTCAAAAATTGACTAATTACAACACTAAACTTCTCATTCATAAATGATAGGCTGTCTATAATGTAGGTTTTGGCTATTCAGCTGAATTTTATTTTAAAAAACTCTCATGAACTCGAGATCAATTTTATTAAAAAAAAAAAAAATACTCTTTAATAATTATACCAGATTCTTAATGATAATTCTGTAGAAGATTTTGGAAAAATAGCTGAATTTTATAAGGAATCTCAAAGCTAAGTTCATTATCGTTAATGCCAATAAAGTATGTTTTGGCAAACGAGCTGAATATTATTAAAAAAGAAACTCTTATAAATGACAAAGTAATCTCGTTTCAGCAAATATAAATATATTATTGTTATTAACAATAGACCTTTTTTCTGTATTAAACACCAAGACTCTCTCTTCTAACCATCATTCAAACCTTGATACAAACATATACCTACCTACAATTTCAGACAATTCTACAAAGAGTAATAGAGTTAATTAAGACAGCAAAAAAGAGTAATTTGTGTGCGTATGTCCGTAAAAGTGCGAACACGATTTCGGTGAATCATTACAGAGAGTCAAGCAGACTGTTCACCAGACGTTAGGGCAATTACGCACCCACTTTCATCCGATCAATTTAATCTGAGCTCGTGTGAATTATGCTGTGCACACGCCTTTATATTACTCTTGGTCATGGTCGTTTCGTCTGATTTCTAACCTATTATTTTTATACACAATTTAATCTTCACATAAGCGATCGCAGTTGCGTAAATAATACGTGTTTCATGAGCGTTTATTTCATTGAATTGCTCAGGTTGGTGTTTTCTACCGAATTACTCTGTCTTATTTTATTACTAACTAGCGACCAGCCCTCGGCTTCGCATGGAATTTTTGCAATTTTTTTTGCAAATTATAATATATATAAGACAAAATTTCTCGTTTATTGCTATTTCCATTAGTGAAAACCGTTGGATGGTTTAAGAGAAATGAGTGGAGTAACAGACAGAGACTGAGTTCTGATTCTTTATTTAAATATTTCTATATACTTACAAATAAGAGCCTATCGTTTGCGTTAAGTTTGCTAAGAATAAGGGATTATGAAACTATAAGAAACACAAACACTATGTTATATCAGGGTGGTTTTTGTAAGGGTGTGGTTATTGAAGCCAATCGCACTGTCTAACTAATTCATGCAAAATGCTGTGTGTCCCGATACTACAAAATTACATAGGATAAATAAGGTTTTAGATCAACAAAAGAAGCATTTAAGGAATAAAAAGGAATAAAAGGAATTTAAGAAATAAAAGGAATAATATTTAAGAAAGATAAAGGATATAAAAAGGTTAATAGAGGCGGGACTCAAACATTCTGGAAATGGAAAATCCGAAAATAGCAGATTTTTAGGATGATGATATTGCGTAAGATGGTAAAAAAATGGTTATCTATAAAAAAATTATCTATAAAAAATTATCTATAAATATGTATTTATAAAAAATCTATTATCTATTATCTATCTTATAGAGGTAGGCATTCATTTTAAATTTTAATCATAATAAACTTTAAGATTTCTATAGGGAATTTGTATTTTACTATATTCTCGTAAAACACATGAATAGTTATTACAAAAGCTTTACATCCTCACACCATTTGAGAACATTAAGTTAAACTCTTCCGCACTAAAAAAAAGGGTCATTAGTGTCAAATCGTGGAATCATTTGCTACAAAAAAAAAACAGCTAAACCAAACCTTTTTTATTTGACACTTTTTTCAACGCACCTCAGTGACTCGTCAAATTTATTATTAGTAACAATTAACAGCTTTTCATTAAATTTTCGAGTTCAGAACTCGCCGCGCTCTTTCTTTTGATATCTGTCACGTAGCAAGGCGCCTAGCAACAACTTTCCACCTTAGATTTGTTCTAAATCCAAATCTTTTTAACAATAAATCTTAAGTCAGCGACATTAAGGTTAAAATGAATTGTAAATTCAAGATCTAGGTCTGTTCCGCACTATATCTCACCCAGTCTTCTCGTTCGAAAGCCTTTGAAACATTTAAACTTGGCAAAACCTTTTATTGCAATATAAACGGACTTTTCCCAGACTATATGGTAAATCTCCACGTGAATGCAAAAATGTGTTCAAATTAGGAATAAAAAAAATAATGAAAAATAAAGAATCCAAAATATCTTATGCAGTTAAAATGTTAAGCAGGTTACTCTTTTTTTTTTCTTTATCTAAATTAAAAAATACTATTTTTTTCTTGTATACAAGAATAATGGCCAAAGGACAGTCATCTCAGATATAACACACCTTCCTTTAATTTATATTTAAAGTAAACAAATATTTTTAACTGTGCATTTTTATTAAATTTTGGATTCATAATTTTTTCTATCATATCATCAACCATCAAACTGTGATATTTTAAAGTTCAAACATTTCAACATTCCAAGGTGTTGAACCGCTGACTATAGTAAAGTTATATCACCAAGCTGTGAACTGCACAATTCATTTTTAATTCTAAACGCAACTCCAAAACTATTGTCTGGCAATTTCTTTGAAGACGTGACTATATATATGTTTTAGCGGTAGATTTTGTATGTAACCTGTTTTTTTTTATTGTAAATATGATAGCAATGTTGAAAGTAATAACTGTATCCACTCTTGGTCTTCAGGTTTTTCTCTTAGGCTTGTGTTCTTAGGCCTATTCACCTACCATACACCTTTTTGTGTGATGAGCAGTTCAACTGACTGACACATTAACAAAAAATGAAGAATACTAACAATTCTTCGTTGCACAAAATAAAATATTGTCACATAAAATTTCTACGACAGTAAAACATATTATAATACTCGAAAGCCATCTATCTCTAGCTAGATCTCGCTTTATCAAGAGAACACATTTATTGGCGATATTTCCAAACAACCATTTTCCATTGTTGAAATTGCAGATGTTATGAATTTCTTTATAGACGAAGCTGATTCATTGAAATTCAACGATCGATTCATGTGTTATGGCGTATTGAAATGCTAGTATAAAACGAAATTGCGTCTGAATACGTAAAGTCCTTTACTGCACAAATTATATGTATGGTGACTTACAAATATTAAACATCTATTTATTTCTTTACTAACTAGGTGGAATGTTAAACACATCCTTTTCATTTCAGCTGTTTTTATGCTTTTTGGCATAATAACTGAGTTATTGTTGTTAAAATACAATAAAACAATTGTAATTAGTGACATGATGTGCTATAAAAAGGTCAATTATAAATTTAATTTTATTAATTAAATTGTATAAGTATTATGAAATATAATTGTAAATGTTTTCATTCAATTAGTTTCGTTGTCGTGTTTCAACGCGTAAGTAATTGATACCAGAACCAATGTCCAGGTCTAGTTATTTTTTATGGGTTTCCATTTTATTCCCTTTTAGTCCCAATTTCCCATTTTACTATTTTTACTTTTTTTGGCTGTAATTCAAATATTTCATAAAATTTGACGGGTACTATAAATTATCTGTTTTGTAAGGGGAAATCCAAAGAAACTCCGGTCAAAATTTATTTAGCTGTTTCGGAGATTAGCCGGAACAATCAGACAGAGAAATTTTTTAAAAATTGGTTGTAACAAAATATTTTCTTATTACGTACGAAGTTACGTGGAGCGACGAATCAATTATTTCACTTTTATGATTCGCTATGGTTTTACAAATGCATAGTACAATTCCATCTGTAACATATTTTACTTAATTATAAGCGTCACAAACTAATTATGTGAGATTCTTTATAAAAATATATGTAATATATACATTAATTTTTACATTATAATATATAGTTCGTATTAGTTATTTTGCTTCTTTACATTTTAACGCCCGATTCAAAAGAGGGGTGTTATAAGTATTATAAAGAGTAATATAATTTATACTAATATTATAAGGAGAGAAGATTTGTATGTATGTTACTCTTTCACGTAAAAACTACTGGGCTGATTTAAAAAATTATTTCACCAATATAAAGCTACATTATCACCGAGTAACATTGGCTATATTTATAAACGCGGGCGAAGTCGCTTGAAACAGCTAGTAGTTTATAATTTTTAAGTATGAGTATTGAGCAAATAAGTCTCAAGTCTTACTAACTACGCGAGAATATCTCGCACGCGCATTCTAAACCACTCTAGATTGTTTTTGTCGTACACATTAAGCATTCGTAACAAACTGCAAAATTATACTTTATTTAATCGCAAAACAATTTGATGCCGTATAGTCCAAATAACCACTTTCTATGTTCGCACCTACACTTTCACGCTAACGTGCGTAAAACGATTTCTTAAACGATTATAACTATATCTTCAAAACGGTAACGTCCACATTTCAATCGAAGTCATTATGTACGTTCTTGCTAGACAATCGATAAAATCGATTCTTTCTTTAGTCGACTCGATTATTCGATTTGTCTTAGCATGTTACTGATCAATTATTAAAATTATTAAGTGTTGATTAATTACTTATCTAGGTATATTTTTATTAAAGCCTCTGTGACTGATTGTTTAAAATTTAAGTTTTTTAAAATTTAATCCCCAGTAGGGGTGGCGAGCGAGTCGTAATCCACGCCACCCCCACAGGCCGTATATTATCGTAATTTACATTAATGTTTTCAATAACTAATACAGTTTTAACTTGATGTTAAATATCAAAAGAAAGGCAAACCATTTGGGGGTTGGGGGATTGTAGTCATAATCCACCGACATAATCGGAGACTTGGTTTATCTTAGACAATTAAACCTGTTTGAAACTAGTCCAATACTAATTAGGACATCCCAGGACCACCTCAAACCTTCGCATTTGCTCTTGACGCCACCTCGACATTTTTGTGACAGTATTTAATAAAAGTATTTATATTATCTTTATCTACTATTAATTCTTGTACTAAGTACATGTCTTTCCACTGTATGACTATGATTGCAATGTGTTCTGCTTATGCCACTATTAAAACGTTTTTTTATCAAGTAACAATATAATTGAACAAATACAAATCAAATACCTAATTAACAAAAGAGTAGGTACTAATATATAATAAATAATATATATTAGTACCTACTCTTTTGTTAATAATTTCTGAAAATGAATTGGTTCTGATCATGTTGTGGATGTTGATACTCGTATTTTTTTTAATGGAAGATTTATGTGAAAGTAAAAAGAGCTTTTCGAGTAGGTGGTTTACTAATTTATTTTAATTATGCATGTGTAATGATTTATAAATGTAAAAATTTATATAATAGATGAATAAATAAATAGAAAAAATTATTTATACCATTGCATCTTTTTTTTAAACGTAACGCATATTTGCGTAACATCGAAGTCATAATATTTGACAAAATTAAATGTTTAAGGTGTTTGCCTTAGCGCTCTGTCTCAAGGATTCAGAGTACGATTCCCGGAAAAGGCCGTATAAATTTATTTTTCAAAGTTAGCTCTGGTTTAGATCAGGCAAGTAATTGGAGGGTACAATGCGCTTTTACAGTCACTTGGGCAGCCTGTCTGGAGGCATTAACCAAACCGTTACAAACGAACACTGTGAAATAACAGCATGTGTGCTGTTGTATTTTGGTAAGTGAGTACAAGATATCAGAGCTCATTTCCTTATCCCTTCCTAATGCCTTACTACTAAGGTGCTACAACAAATGTACAGTGGAGCCTATTGTTTTGCTGTCTTACTATAGAATGTTGTTTTTATTGAATAAATAATATTACTTTATACAAATTCTGCAAATAATAGTTAATATAACATTTATAAACTATATAGTTCAGTAAAGAATAAAGCAATTAATATATAATGTGTGATAATGTGATTCAAGTGTGGACTCACGCTGAGATCAACAGATACTAATACACCCGTGGGGTTGTATGAGATCATAATTACCAACAAGTTGTTTTAAAGCGAAAGTTTAACTGTTTGATTTATAATAAAAACACCACTTTATAAAACTTCTTTTACAAGATATTGTGAATATAAATATTTTTTGAGTCCTTTAAAACAATAATTATAAAAATAATATTAATATTATTTATAATAAGTTTATTATTTAAATAAAAAACTGAATGCTAAAAAACAATAAAATTAATATACTTATATAATTCAATAATATTCCGGTTTTAAAATTAAGCAAAGCAACTAAATATAAAAGACTTTTCGTTAGAAATGAAAACAAGATGAAAAAGTTCGTTGTACCCTGTATCTATACAATTTCATATTGAATTTCTTATGAATATTAGATAACTAGTAACTACCTGTGCCCGTGACTTCGCGATTAACAACACTAAATGTTACTAGCTTGCCACAATACATCAGTGAAAACCGTATTCAAATCGATTAAGCCGTTTCTGAGATTATCTGAGACAAGAAGACAAAAATTCTAAAATCTATTTTTTTTTTTCACCACGGTATCATAAGTACAATGTGTAAAAAAGGTATTTTTTTTTTGTAAATACACTAAAATAAAATATAAATAAACAATATAATTACTATGACTTTTAGAAAACCTAATACCAAACATTATTTTCTACTCTTACGTTACGTATTTTGTCATAAGACACAGCTAGCAATTTTTAATCGGCGTTAAAAATATTGCACTACCAATAATTGTATAGTATCGATCTGTACAGACACAGAATGTTACAGTAATATCACTTTACTTTAAGCACGTTAAGTTTAAGTTACTTTGTCGCCATTGAACATGTAATTAAAGTATAATCCAAAGCGAAAAAAGTATACTGAACGTGTTAGTTTGTATTATTATCCGTAATCATGAACACTTTGGTTTGCACTTTTTATTGCGATTTACGAGTTGCATAAAATAACACAGTTTATTGAATTATAATAACTAACGCAAAGTATGGTCACTATAACCGTACATTGAAACATATTTGTCAATTAAATATTTTATAAATTATAAGAGATTCACATAATTTATTTTTCCGCAGCTGCAAAAGTAGATCTGTTCTAAAAATTTTAATATTTAAAAAGAATAAAGGAGAACAATAAAGAGATCAGGCCAAGGTAAAATGAAATTATAGATTTTCCTAGGAAAATATCGTGTAATAAGGAAATGGGGTTTCATAGATATTTATGTTAGAAAGTATAAATAGTGTTTTTAATTATCCAATGTTATCCCCATTTACAAAATCTGAAATATTCAGAGGAAATTACTGAAATTAAGAAACTTTTATTAACAAATTCTCCAAAGTGTAAGTTAAAAAATATGGTTTTTGAACGATGTCTTAAAATTTTAACAACACTATTAATAATTGCTTTTGCTGATTAAGTATCAATATTTCCGTGTATCAATATAAGTTTTCCATAATATACGTTTCTAAAATAGACTTAAAAAAAAAAATTGGTATTTTGTAATATAGGTATACTTCAAATAATTGTAACAGAAAATGGGATATACAATTATACTTTATCAAACATAATATGCCAAATCGTCTAGAAAATAGTTATTTGAATGAGAAAATCAAAAGTTATGTGCTCGAGATAAAAAAAACTGCGAACATAAAATTCGCTCAGAGAAATGTGGTAGGAATTTCGTTCAGTTCCAGCTAGTTAATAGCTGTAAAAAATTTATATGGCACATTCAGTTCTAATAGCGTAAAATCATGTTAAATTAAAATTTTCTAGATGATATCGATATGTGGGAAATATGTTAAAAAATTCCAGCGTATGTACGTTTAATTTGCTATTTTTATTCCGAATAATTATAGACCTTTTTTAAAGTGTTTAGTTTAATAAAAAATTAAATATTTATTTTAAAAAATGTTTGTAATTGTTTGTAATATTAAAAAAAAACATTCCGGTAACTTCGAGCGAGTCGATTAAAAATCACACAGTAAGTAGAAGGTATTGTCAAAATCACAATTTCGGAAAAATGGTAAAAAATTCCAGTGTGTATACGTTTAAATTTGTTATTTTAATTCCAAATAAGTAAAGATTTTTTTTCTTGTATTTAGTAAAAAAAAAATACTTAAAAATTATTGTTTATTTAAAAAAAACACTTACCTTCTAGGGAGTCTGTTAAAAATCACACAGTGAAAATGTATTGTCAAAATCACAATTTCGAAATATCGAATCACTATGTAAGTCGAAATCACTCGGCAAGAGACTGCGGACGGTATGCGCGCGCGCGTCTATCGCGGTTGCACGCGAGTGCCAGGCCTCTAGATTCGCATCGGTTTATACCTTGACCGAAGCACTGTGCGATGGGGTGCTTGTACTTTCGCTTCACTGCTCTGTCAGCATTTAAGGGTTGATGTCAAGCTCGCGATCTATTACATAGTTGCCGGTCGCCACCAATTGATTTAAATAACTATAGTTATATAGTATTAAAGATATGTACTGTAAGATATCTTGTTTTTCTTTTTATCACTTGAATTTATACCTTATTAAATGCATGTAATTTTTTTGTTAAATCTATGTATTTACTAATATTATAAAGCTGAAGAGTTTGTTTGTTTGCTTGGTTGAACGCATTAATCTCAGGTTCGAATTTAAAAATTCTTTTTGTGTTGGATAGTCCATTTATCGAGAAAGGCTATATAACATTTTGAACGAGGACGAAGTCGCGGGCACCAGCTAGTATTAAATAAATATAATTTTATCCTGGAATTTTCTTTTTTGAAAAAACGAACTACAGCGCATGCGAAGTTGCGAGCACCCACCAGTGTGAGAAATATAAATATTTTTTAGAAGAAACTACACTATTCACAAAGAAATCATAAATAGATGAAAAACTCGACTTGGTTGTAAAAGGTTACATAAAGAACATATTTTATGAAAAGGCTATTTTGAAATTCAATGGACAATAAAATGTGCAATTTTAGTCTTTTTCGCTTCTTTCTTATAGTTTTTGTACGAACATCCAAGTTAAGGCGTTGCCCCTATTTTAGCAAAATCATATAGATTCCATGATAATAGCCCACTTTAGTACTATGCAATTAGAAAGGTAGAGAAATACATAAAAACGGAGGGAAATCTAAGTGGACTGTTTCCACACCCCTTATGCCCCTTTGCTCGCGACTTCGTCCGCTAGTCGTCCGCACCCCTTTTTCTTAAGCGTTGAAAAATAAAATCAACGCCTGACAAAAATATATGAGCAATAGTTTATTCAATATCTACTGCACATAGTGTCATATATAAGGCATTCAAGTTATTACATAATATCTTGTATGTAAATAAAAATGTAAGTACTTAATTACCTACACATTTACTTAATAATATAACATTATCGAAAGCTCTTCAAAACAGGTAGGATTTCCTTTATATAATTTGGATTAATGTGTCATTATAACTTAGGACCTGTTTTAACTTTGGATGGACTTTTATATGCTGCTTGAACCTATCTTTCATAGCAAAAGAAAAAGGAGCATCTAATGAAATATACCTGTTTAAAATAATCATATAAAACTTTATAACATCTTTTTTTTAAGAAAAATATTCGATCTATTAGATTCTTGGAGGTATAGCCTGTTTGAGGCCATATCTCCAAAAAGATTAAATCAACTTTATGTTTCCAAATGTAAGCTATATTTTGTAATTGTTCTAAATAAGTTCAAAACTTACTCGATACAAGTAAACAATATATCGATAACATTGTCTAACTAAACAATCAATTTTGCAATGTGTGTAACGTGGGAAAATACATCAAGTATCTAGTTAGCATCCGGGCGTATACATTAGCCAGAAGGAAGTATCTCGGGATAGGCGACGTAAAACGATTAAACAGCTATAAACGTTGATATTCCCTGGAGAACCTTATTTTTAATCAATTTATTAGACTTTTAGGGCTTGATCACACTGTCTCTAGGTTCAGTGAAAAGAGTCAACATAGATACTCAATGGCACACCTAGTGCATTTAGGCTCCAGGAAGTTGTAGATAAACATTAGTTTCATAAATCTAGATAGAGTCCAGAAGTTCTTTATACTGCAAAAAAAATTATATTCTCTTTGCGTTTCCATGATAAAAAATTAAATAATATCTCTAATTATCAATAAGGTCATGGAGAATACTGAGAATTGTGTTGATTTTTATTTTCAATCAATAATTATTTCAATACAATTTTAGTTAAACTAAAAAAAATCCCTAGGCACCCCAAAATTTCTAATTCTAATGTTTATAATAATATGAAGCTAAAAATTGTCATACATATGAGTATGATGCCAATTCATAGGATCCTATTAATGTTTAAATCGTGTTGAATTCATGTGTTTCATTTATTTTAATATAATTAATATCAATTGCTTTCATTTACAAACGATTTCAAAAAAGGAGTTGCTCTATTCGACTGTATGTTTGGTAGGATTAGGAAAAGATCAAAAACCATAATTTTGTAAGTATATTTGTTACGCAATTATTACTCCAATTACTCCAACTAAAAATTGAAAAAGAAAATATTTTTATAAAAAAAAAACAAAAACCGACTTCTAGACAAGAAAACATGTACAAACTTAAACTAAAAAGTTGAAAATAATACTTTAATTACTTCAAATCAAAGAGCATTAAAGGACAATCAACGAAATTATTGATACTTATTATTTACAATTTATAATCAGTTAATTTTGGACTTGGTGCCAGCCAAAATAATTTTATTTCTAAATCCCATCGTCAAACATTTACCTTATCTTTTATACTAGATTGGATCGCTATAACTAAATATGTAGTTCGTTATAAACATAATGCAAAACACATAATTATGTCATAACAATTATATTTTTAGGAAAGCACGAGTAGTTGTGGAATTTTTATTGTTTTATTTTAAAATTCCATCCACGTTTTTTATAATGAGTTAAAGTCTCTGTGCTCTTAATACATAATTTAGGATACGTATTAAATTAATTACAGATGTAAACTGGTTTTTATACAGCCTAAGAGTGCGAGTATGTAATTGTAAAATAAAATTAAACCCAAGAATTATGTCAAAACCTGCTATTTTCATTTGCT
Source organism: Synanthedon myopaeformis (assembly GCA_944738685.1). Classification (NCBI taxonomy): domain Eukaryota; kingdom Metazoa; phylum Arthropoda; class Insecta; order Lepidoptera; family Sesiidae; genus Synanthedon; species Synanthedon myopaeformis. The sequence goes on along the minus strand of OX122924.1, from coordinate 7,624,582 downwards.
AACTATTTTTAACCTCCACGTCCACATATGTAATATTATCTACTTCATATTTCACAATTGTTCAGAAACTTCATCTGAATTCCTATTCCTATTCATATTAAAAGGATAAGGATAGGATAATACAAATAATGTATGGATTAAATTTACTAAACATTACTAACTTAATGTTTTTAACCAAATGTCTTGAGCAAACGGACAGTTTAAGATTTTCATTAAAATTTATACTTTTATTGGCTGTGTCGCGTCGTTTCACCCGTCGTTTATTTTAGCCTATAACCTTCCTCGAGCACTGGGCTATCAATCAGGCTTATTATATTAGTGTAGACTAGTATTGACATCACACGAACTTGTTGACCAACCCATTAAGTTATCACTATTAGGATAGAAAGGAGATAAATAGAATAAACCACAAGTAACACGGTTCTGTAAAATTCTGTAAGAAGGTTACATCCGGAATGTAGTGTTTCCCTGTCTGGTCTATTGTTTATACACATATGTATTTGTGTATAAACAATAGACCAAATCAAAATTCAACCAATGAAATCAAAATTAAATTATCTAAATTAGTAATTATTTTTCTTTTAAATTGATAAATCTGCTTGTAATTTATCACTAAAACACAACCACTTAAAGACATTTTAAAAATATACTAGTCACTTATACAGCGTTGTTCGATTCATCAATACAACAAACTAATAATTACTTTACACACTTAACTGCTTATTAACGATAGTTAAAAGTTTGAAGAAGCGGTCGGATAATTACTTTAATTTTTATAATGTTTTGCTATAGAAAAATTTTACTAAGTTATTTGGTAATTACTTCAATGTATAACTATATATAACTCATAATTTCAGTTGTCTTTCGTTCAGTATTATTTTGTTTTCCAATTAATTAGCTAAACCATTTTATTACTTCGAATATAAGACACATCTATACTATAAAATAAAGTCGCTGTCCACTTCTGTCTGTTTCTAAGCAAACTTCTTCTAAACCATCCAACTCAACCGAACCATCGGTAGAGTTTGTTGGAGTGAACTGTCCATTATGAATATCACTTTAAAGACGGGTTTATACAGAGCCAGTGCGTTGGCGCCAGTCCTAGAGACTCTGGCCTGGCTCTTGTTGTTTAGACGAAACCAAGTGATTCTTGGATTTTTTTGTGGTGTGCACACGTTCATTAACAAAAATGAATTCAGGACTGGCGCGATGCGTCTAAACGAGTATTTAATAAATAAATCAATAAATAATACACATTAGTGTCACAAAATTATTACAGTATTACGAAGGCCACGAAGGCCTCGTCAAAATGAAATATAAGTATAATAAAACAGACAGTTTTGTTTTTCAATTTAACTAATAAAGAACAAAAAAAAAGAACAATTTGTTTGTATTTTTTTTTTTTTTTTTTTATTACAATATGGATAGCCAACGCAACAATGTACATACAAATTACAAAAAAAAAAAAATCGCATAATATAGTTCAGCTTGCACAAGTCACACTTACAGGCTACCACAGCATGCATATTCATTGCTTCTTAGGCACATATTCAATTTAAATAATCACTCGCACATATTCAAAATCCAACTCAGTCAAACATCACACGTCAATATTTAATCCAAATATAAATACACAAATCATTGGGTCATTAGTTAAGTATGCAAAAAAAAAAAAAAAAAGGAAACATTATCATGAAATAAGAATAAAAAGAAAAACGAACAAAAATTGAAAAAAGTTGGGACGGCTTCCAAAAATAGTTAACATTCAATAAAATTTCAATACACTTAATTAAATCAAAGCAGTAAGAAAGTATCACCTTATATGTATTTAGAGAGATAAAAAGTTTTAATTTTGTTTTTGAATTTCTGCAAACTATCATTAAAGACATCAAGTGCCATGTCTTTGGCTACATCGTTATATAATCTTGTAATTCTATTGATCGGTGCAGAAACACCCAAATTGGAGTGTATCATGTTTGGCTTAAAAGGCACATAGTTTTTTGGCCTAAAGTTATGTCTAGGAATCGCGAAATTAATCTTGCTAACGAGGTCCTTTGAATCTATTTCGTTATTTATAATTTTATATAGGAAGCACAAGTCCAACATATTTCTACGATCAGAAAGTGTGAGGGTTTTGTATCTTTTAAGCTGTTGAGAGTAGGACTTGTGCTCCTTTAGCGTGTTTTCTCGGAAGCTTACGTTACGAAGAAACCTTTTTTGCACTCTCTCAATGCGATCCGAGTGAACTCTATAGTGAGGATTCCATGCTGTGACACCATATTCAAGAATACTTCTAGTGAGTGAGTAGTATAGGGTCAACAAACTTTTGTGTTTCCTAAATTCTATTGTAATATCTATTACTCATCATCTCAGCCATAGGACGTCCACTGTTGGACATAGGCCTCCCCCATAAACTGTTACAAGTATTTAATTTCTCCTATCGACTCAATAATTGTAAAGCATTTAGTTATATTGTGTGGTCCACAGTCCACAACATTGTATTATGTATTAGACTACAATGGTGGCAGTTGTAAGGAGACCCATCGCTTCTCTGTAGCACAACCAAACACGCTTTTTAACGCTCTTAAGTGGTCGCATAGATCAGTCTGAGATTTAGATAAAACACAAATAGTATTAGTCAAGCGCGAGTCTGCAATAAACATTAAGATTCCGTAGAGATTGACCACCTTAAAATGAGGTATATTTTTTAAATATTGACAGGATGATATTCAATTGTGGATTGAAGGTCACAAAAGTTTGTCATAATTGTAGTCTTACTTCAAATATGGACTAGCAAATAATGGTAAGTATTAGATATATTGACATGACATTTTAAATCACTGTTAAGGTCGTCAGACAGGCTGACAGTCAACTTGATGGAAGGTGGCTACTGTCGCCCATAATACAAACAGCGCTTGCAGCACCTGTATACCGTAGCGATCAGGAAATGATAGGGAAATGAGATTTGACATTCCTTAATCACTCAGAACAGCACACATGTTGTTATTTCAAGGTTTTCTGTAAGGGGGGCGTTACTGCCGTCGGACGGGGTGCCCAAATGTTTGCAAAACGCAGTGTGCCCTGCCATCATTTTCCCGATCCAGACTAGAGAAAAATATGACTATGACTAATTTAATCCAAACTTGGTCCTGCCGGGAATCAAACCCGAGACCCCTGAGACAGTGTTAAGCAGGCTAACCACTCGACCATGAAGTTCATCGTATTTCTTGCATTTTGGTAAAAGCTTTTTGTATGTTTTTATTTATGTATTCAGGGTTACGAGTACATAAGGTACGAGTAAAATATATTTGCCAACAAAAAATAATTCTTCAATGTTACTGGTTCAAGCGGTGCGATGCGTACTGTTGCTTTTTTATATTATTATGTTCACAATGTTCACAACTGTTTTTTTATTCCAATTTTTTTTAATATTATAATTTGTGGCAGACAGGCTGACGATCCACTTGATTGTAGGTGGTTACCGTCGTCTAAGGACAAAGGCAACACCAGGTGGAAATTAAAAAAAATTAAATTAGAAATTTATTACTAATAGCGATCAATTAATTTGAATTTAAATTTGTCCTTTGCAGTATCCGTGAAAACATGAATACAAAATTTCATGATTATCGTTTGAAAAAGTAACAGATATATTAATTAATATGAATTATTGAAGTAGTAATAATAATTTGTAGGATTTTAAGCGAAAATTTATTAGTTGACTACAGTTGTCGTTTAGCTACGAGTATTAAAGATAATGCATCCGTGTAATTTATATGACCATTCTATTCGGCCTTTACGTTCCAAGTCGTTTTTGGAAACAAAACCGCATTGTTCTCTTTGTGGGAGCAAATTTTATCTTCTTTTTACTGTGTCACAATGCACCTGCAATTAATTAATCTCTTCTCGCCAGCAATATGTCGTTGTATCAATTAAGTAGCATTTAAAACATAGCCACTCGTCGAAGGTAAATAAAATTTAATGGTACACGTATTTATTGTTTTATAGGATATATTTTAAATTGCAAGCGTTAAAATTAATTTTTATAAAGAACAATATTATACTCGTACTTACTGAGTGACAGTAATATTCGTAGTGTTTTTTGAGGTGATTACGACTTTTTTTTCTTCCGTATAAAAACTGTTATATACAAAATTAAGGCAATTCAGAAAATTGATAACAAAATTGGGGGATAAAGTTTGATGCTGTAGCCACATACCTATCTATCAACTACATCAAAAATTTAATTACACCACTCAATAGCTAAAGGATTAAAGATTTTTTTGGTATATATTGTATATTCGAATTCGTTGGACATATACATATAATATAGTCTTAAAGGAAATATTAGGTACTCGTAACGTACACGTATTTACGTAAAACACACAACCCACGGATTTACTCGCGTTATAATAAATTTGAATTATTGTCGGGTATGTAACGCAACTCTAGTTTTATATAAGTACAAGAAACAGTCACTTGAAAAATTTAATTAAAGAGAGAACAGTACCTCTACAGTTTTCCAAATTTTTTGTGTACTATTTTCATTTGTCTTCCTCATTTTATTTTATTTTTACTTATCTATTAAACGCATTTACTTCCAGTTTTTATGTGAATTTTTGCCCTTATTACAATACCACCATAATTTTTTAACAGCGCCGACTTTAAACTGGTCATACTTATTATTATTTTTACGATGATAATAAATTTAAATAGTTTGAATTCTGTATAGTAAGGTTATTGACAGCACACGCAGGATAACATCTTGACTTTTATGACAATAAAATAAACGCAAACCCCGCTCAAGGTTATTTCTTTGTTACTTTTATTCTCCATTCGCTAAATTACCGTATTCAAGTGTTGAAAGTATTAAAACCAATGCGAATGTGCTAAGATATTATTGGAGGTACTTGAACAGAATGTTTTTTTGCCCTTACATTTACTTAGTGCATGCATGGTTTTATTAACCAATACCTATAATCCTGCTAAAGTAGACAGCGCACTTGAAGCATCTTTAGCGTTGCTCGTGTTACGAGTATAGGTGACGGTAGTCAAGTCACCTACCATCAAGTGGACCGTCAGCCTGTCTGTCGACCGCAACATAAAAAAAAATTTGTTTCATTAAAAAAAAAATGCTCTCTTAACACTTTACTACCAATCCCTTACTTGAAACTTAATAACTAATTAAATAATTAATTAACTCGTTGTTAAGGCAATTAATACAACATTGTATCATTTGTACTATCAGTTGTACTTCTTAAGTAGTTCTAGTTCTACTGATACAGACACATTCATTTCCAGCAAATTTGACGTCTTTCACGCGCTCTCCCATCTGGAGCTAATAAATGTAATCTCTGATCATTTCATTGCTCTGTAACTGTTCTCGCATGTCTACTAATACTGACACAGTCTAGTTCTCAGGCAATGAATCAACGCGATCCCAGACGAAGATCTCTTTAACTATATAAGTAATTAAAGTAAAAATTTTGTGACCATTTTCGAATTATCAGATTCATCATAATATCTGCCCTATTAGCATAAACTTAATTACCAAAATTTATTATTAACAAATTGTAACAGTTTCTTTTAGTTTTACACTAAGTATGAATTTTATCTTTGAATTAATGATGACCTGCACCACTGGGCATGACGGTTTGTTTGCACGCTGATAACGTTCATAAAAAAAATATCTTATGGTATAATAGCTGGGTGATTATTTTATTACAGCTGCTTTTATGGAGCAGCGTGTACGGACAGTTTCCCGCCATATGTTAACGCAGACTCCGGTATATATGTACTTACTTACATTTGTTTAAGTATCATGTATGCACAAAAAATACATTTGTTTATGTATCATGTATGCATAAAATGGTACTGTCTCACTCTTCACCTGGGAACTATTGGGTACCTGGACATGGGAGCCAATTGGAGGGAGGCATTTAAAGGCGAAATAAAATATTAAAAATAAAAAAAATAATTCCACACAAACAACAAAATAACAAAAGCGTACTAAATTACTACGCACTTTTATTCAAAATGATCATTTAAGTACCTACTTAAGGCGTGAAAGAGTAACAAACAAACAAATAAACTCATTTTCGCGTTTATAATTATATTATTGTAAGTATATTATTATACTATAATATTATATATGTTAGGATTTATGATAGCTCAGAACTTAATTATTAATACATCCTTACTCGGCAGATAATAAACAGAATATAAACTTGAATTCAAAGTCTTCATCTACTTTTTCACACGATTGTTTACTCACACATTGTTCAAATAAGCCCACTTTGAAAATGTAAAAAACAAACATTGTCGTTTTTATAAAATACCCTACGCTTAAGTTAGACTACTTATTAACGTCGAAGTTAACTAAGAGAGCACTCTCAATTGTTTTGTATGCTTAGGGGAACAGACAAATAAAGATAAAAAAAACAATGGGAGTTGTTTCAAGTTCTTCTACAGTTCAAATAAAAATGCAAAATTAAAGAAACATCTCTACGTGCATAGATTTTGTCGCAACGATTTCAAACGACAATATGAGCTCCAGGGGTCCAGACAGAGTGCCTTTCGTTAGTAATTTTTTGCCAATGGCTATATGAAGAAAAAATGAAAAAAAAAAACGATTTAAAACAAATCATAAAAGTAAACATAAGAACCATGAATCCATGAACAACCCTTACAGATTTATTATTAGTATTGATAGGTAGTATTCCTAATTAACTCTATCTGCCTGTTTGTTAAAAATAACTGTTAGTTACAAAAATAAAGAAAAATCTTCTCAAGTCCACATATTTATTTGGTATTTTATATTATAAAATCTAATTACACAGAGAAAACTTAATAACCTTTAAACTTGTACAAAAATACCGAACCTCAATTTGGTTGAATTAATTAAAGCGTATGCGAAATAATAGCAAATTCCCAATGTGAGGATGCTAAATACAATTCTTAAGAACCATATACAACCTAAATCGCAACATACGGGTCGTGTGTCCACGGGGAGGTACGCGCGTTGCTTTTCAGTTTCTCTAATGTACTCTATAGTTCTGTCCAGGGTACTGTAATCAAGAAGACGCATATATATATATTTTGAAATGTTGAATAAACATGTGCTGATGGTTATGGACACTAGCCCTTTAGAGAAAATCATAGCTGTCCCTGACTGGCTTCGTGGTCCAGCGAGCCAGCGATCTCCGAGACTAGTAGTCTCTAACGCCCATCCGTTGCACGACGGATATATTTCTCCCATTTCAACTTCAGCTGACTGTGCATTAGGCTTTGACGACCACCTTGACACTCTGACGGATATTTTAGATCATTTCCCTCAGAGAAATACCAAGCATTGCAGTCTCTGTAGCTCTGTTCTCTCTAACACGTCTTATTTCGATGTTTTAACGTCACTGGTCAACGTCATTAGTAAAAAAAAGTAGCCATGTTATTTGCCCATTATTTGAATGGATGTACATAACTTTGAGTCATCCACTAAACTTTAAAAATCTGTATTCATATTAGAATTTGTTATTATAGTGCACAAAGAATATTTACAATAAGTAATTTAGAGCGACATAAGTAAATAAATAATCAGAATTTGATTTGAAGTTACTACAATGAATTCAAACTCATTTGATTATGACAACAAAAATTTTGGTTAAATAAATTTAAATGAAGGTTTAAGTTAAATAAATAAATTAAATAATAATAATAATAAATATCTTCACACATTCCACACAGCACCATCTAGTTCCACACTAAGCAACAGACAGTTGATATAGATTACATTTTTTTTTTTTTGTAAATACATACATTTTATATATACAAAACCCTTTCGGTAGGCTTTGAGGCATTTCTTCGAAATGATTTAATAGCGGCGAGTACTGTCACCTACTATATAATTACTAATTTTAATTTAACTGTACGTTCTGGCGATTCTTTGGGATGCACCACAAAAGTATATGTGTTCAATACCCATGCTACAAATAATTTTGTATGGCATTCGTCGTCAAAGCAGTTATAGCAATTTGTACTTACTTATTTATTCTTTACGCTTGCAAGAACCAGGTACCATCAGCTAAGTATCTAAAATAAATGTATTAGTTATATAAATATTTATTAAACGGAAAAAACAAATAACAAAATTCGTTTACTATAATAATCTGGGTGGCTTTTTAAATTTTTGGTTTAGACGCAATCCGACTATGGTGTTATGTACAAATTTTAATGCGCTACGAGTAGGCCATACTTTAGATTATGACGTTAGTCGGTTCTTATATAATAAATAATTGATATAATTGATAAAATAAATAACTTCTATTTGTAATTAAATGGAATAGCTTTCTCATAAATAGACAATCATTTTAGGTACTTGGGGATGGTGGCTTAGAAGTTAGCGGAAAAACAGGCAGAGGCGGACAGCGACTTAATTTTATAATATAATTGTGTATGAACCATTAATACTATTGGTGATACTACTTGGTATCGCCAGTACTCACGTATTATATTATTATTATTTTCGTCACAAAATATTTTTTTGTTATGGGTTAAGTATATTCTGTTACAATATTTGTATCCTGAGGTGTATACTTACTTTCTTCTTAGATCATATCTTGTGTAATAGGAGTCATGTCTGTTTGCCAAATACAAAATGAACATAAAGAACAATATCAATGCGACTGCATAGACGAAAAATTCCAAGTACCAGAGCGCATTAGTGAAAACACCGTGCATAGTATTTTTATTATTTCAAAATATGTCTTTCTACTTTAGATTTGTTAAAAAAATGACAATGAGTATGTCAAATGACATGACCATTGCTTGAATTTCGGTTTTTTTTTATTTATTACCTACGTTATAATAATAATTAACGAGTCTTTCGTATTTATATTATTTGAATTTATGGACTAGTATGGATTAAATGCATATAATCACAACATCCGTGTGATTCGAGTGGGCAAAATGTTTGAAAGTAATTTTAGAGATGGTGAGAGTTGTACCCACTGCATAATATCCTACATAATTTGTAATTAACTTACTTCCTATCTGTTTAGCGTGCGTCTTCGATTGCACGACGGATGTATAGCACGAATCAATTTATCGAAAGGCAAAAATATCAATTGTCCAACTATTGAACAGTAAAGATTATTTCCATTTCAATTACCAACTTTTTTTTTGTTGGGTCGTCCGCGATGAGAGTAATCACTTCTGAATTACTGTTGATAGTGAAAGCAAACGTGCGCTTTTTGTGTTTTTATTAAACATTTTTGTCTGCTCAATTTGATAAACTACTTACGTTTTGTAATTGATTTTTTCTTATGTAAGGACCAGCAGACAGGCTTATGGTCCATTCGGTGGTAGGTTAATGCAAGTTATGCTATAAGGGTTTGACAACTCATTAAAACTCATTGATATAATAAAGACAAGGGGATGAAGGGATGGATTCTGGCATCCCTTGTACCCACATGTTGTTATTTCACGGAGGTATTCTGTAAGGGGCTGGAAAGCTGCCCATTTTATCACTGCGGAATTCTGCGCAATGCGCCCTGTCATTATATAATTTAATTGACTTTTTAAAGTTAAGGTCGGGAGACAGGCTGACAGTCCACTTGGTAGTAAGATACCGTCGCCTATAACTGCCGTCGCCTGAAAAGTTCATTTCCAAAGTTCATCTCGGCGATAGTGTCCCTGCAGTCTGCAGTTCATATAATTCCGAATACCGAACACAATTTTATTGTAGTGACAACCAGATTATTGCTACCGCCGCACCGTTCAGCTTGCAGTCGTTTTCAAATATTGTGTGAGACAATACAGTGAATATGTTAGGAGATACTGATTTGTTTTATGGCCAGCCTACTGACCATATTTAACTGTCTCCAGAAAGAAAAATCTAACCAGTTTATATTATCATAAAAATAAGTTGTTATATTCTATCATCCAGTTATACCTACAACATTTATGGTTCGTTTTTCATAGATGTCAATGTCATTGCATGTCATTATGATTTATGCAGACGTGTTGTGTTGACAGCTGATAGATGACAGATAATATGACGGTTAACAGATTAGGCGACTGGCGATGAGCCAATCATTATTTATGTATAAAATGTTATTAATTTTATAAGATTATTAATTCCAAAATGAACAATACTAAGCAGTTAGAGTTTATTACATTTATTAACGAAAAGTGCACCAACCGTTTAAAAGTGTCAGAAGATAATTTTCACATTTTGTGTCATGTTTAAAATCATCGCTAAAATTGGTTAAACATTATGTTTGGTATGAATGTGAACACGTTTCATTACATTAATTTTTTGGAATGTTAGAAAAGTTAACATACTAGTCACTTATTGTATTCGCAACTTGAATTATAATTATGAAAAGAAATCGAGAATGAAATAATTATTTTTACGTTATGTATGAATATAACTTTGATTTAGAAGATAATAAAATGAAAGGGACCCTTCGTGACTGGCGCAAGGCGCTTCGTACCCCAGCTACTTATAGAGTTGGAAACACCGTACGAATACAGCCTCAATTCGTCTTATTAATTTCACTTATTGGTGCTTTTTTACTAATTTTGTTTTACTATAACTGGTGGATCGGTAATGAAACACAGGACAGACTACATAGATGGACTCACATACTAAGACCTTATAATGCAACATATCCATTAACCAAACCACAGATATCTGGAGATTTAGTTACATTTAGGATAGGCATTGTAGCCGATTTGGATACTAATTCTAAGAGTAATATACAGACTAACACATATAATAGCTATTTGAAGAAAGGGTTTCTGAGCTATCACCATAGTAAGAAACATGTCACCATATCATGGGATAAAATTCCGCCTGTATTGCTGTCTTCAACATACTCTCATAAGGGGAGAGGAATGGAGCTGTCGGAACTAATTGTCTATGATGGAAGATTGCTTACGTTTGACGATAGAAGTGGTATGGTGAGTATATATTGTTAAGACATTGTATTTGCTTATAAAAGGTTACAAAGTAGCTCATATAACAGTTGGAAAATTTAACAGTATCAAAATTGAAATTTGTGCTACCTCTCAAAATGTTCACCATGCTTATCTGGTTATCCTTAGAACCATCCTTTAATGTATCGAAAATATTTAGTTATAAATATTACTGGTGATCATAAAGTATCAAACTTTTACAAATATTTCAATAAAACTTGACCATTGAAAGTAGTGAATATATATAAATTGGTATTATTGGTATTATTAATAGGTATAATTATAATTAGGTATAGTGATTTTTTATAAGTATTGTAATAAATAGGTAGACCTCGGAAACCCTCCTGCAGTCCTCTATCCTAAAACATCCAGATAAAACTATATACCTGGTCGCTTCTCCTCGTATGGAGGTGCCAGGTTCCTCCACCTGGTACAACCTCCTAGTGAGTGTAGACAGTGACATTGTTTGCAAGGGATGAGCACTCTCTTGATAAATCCCGGTGATGCTTTTAAGATCTAAGGACTAAAAGCAAAAACAAAAAAGAAGGGTTTTAGACTTGATATAGGTTAATGTAAGATAAAATGCATTCATTGGATTTTGAGAAATACATAATTGAGCACAAATTGAGCCAATAAAACACCTACTAAAAAGTTGAGTTAACAAAATGGCCAAAAAAATAGAATTGTTTTATTATATTTATCTTTATAGTCTTGTAATCTATCTATATAAGATATAAATGAAATTTTCATAACATAAATCTTCAAAAATAAAATACAACTTACGTTTTTATTGTCTTAATATTTGTTCTTATCTTCAATAGCTAAAGTAAACCATTGAATTCAGCAAGTCAACAATATTTTTTATTTGGTTGACTAGAACATATTGGTCTGAGAAGCAAGTATTGATTCTTCCATATGTTTAGCATAACTATAATACACAACACAATCCATTTATAAAAAAAAAATCTTATTTGAATAAAAAAATTAACCTAACTAAGATGTTTCCATCATTTTTCAAGCTGCTTTCAACAAATTACAATGAAAAATAAAAGGATTATGATAAAGGTGTTAACAATTCATAAAAAAAAATTATATTGTCATTTTTATCTAATTCTATGGTCAATAAAATGTTAATTTTATGATTTTCAGGTCTTTGAGATAGTCAATAATAGAATGGTGCCATGGGTGATCTTGCCAGATGGCAATGGCAATGTGGAAAAAGGTTTCAAGTCTGAATGGGCAACAGTCAAAGATGAGATCTTATATGTTGGTTCTATGGGCAAGGAATGGACAACAGCTAGTGGTGAATTTCAGAGCTATGACCCTATGTGGGTAAAAGCAATTAGTATGCATGGAGAGGTATTTTATTTATTTATTTAATAGATTCTCAATTTTAAGTGTGTCTCTAATCTCTAATAGACATAATCTTCTCACATAAAACTTGCCTGAAATTTTGCCTTACAAAGCGAAACACAGCTTTCTGATTAATTATAAAGTTGTAGAGCACTAACCAACAAATTCTTTTCTTGTATGTAAAGTATGTCACTTGATGGTAGGTGGGGTACCATCGCCTGTAACAAGCAACATCTCAAGTGCTGCAAGTGCGCTACCTACCATAGTAAGATTAAGGATAGGGATTAGGAAGGGCTATCTCTTGTGGCCATCTCATACTCTCTCACCAACACAACAGCACGCATGCTGTTATTTCACTGTGGACTTATGTAAGGGTGTGGTTACTGCCTCCAGACAGGCTACCCCAGTGACTGCGAAACCCATTGTGCCTTGCTACTACTTGTCAGATCCAGACGAGAGCAGGACTATTAATTATTTCAATATTCGAGTAAGATGTATGCATGCTGAACAACTACCTATTCACATATTGTTATGTAGGTACTAGCAACGAGTACTTGATAATAGTCCAATAAACTAGAAAATTCTCTATATCTAAATAAGAAAATTGTAAAGTAGTACAGTTGTTCGTAATATTTGTAAGTTATGTGATACAAAGAAACCTGGTTTTTCTTGTTGGGAGTTTAGTAAAATATTGGCGTAACTAAATAGCTACTAGATGTCCATACATAAATAAATAAAAACATCTTGAGATAGAAATTCTTTTGGCATAATGTTTAACAAAGTATGTGCAAGTATTAAGACTTGCCCGAAAAAAAAAATCTACTCTTGAATCCAGAGGATTTTTTAATATGTACTGGCCGGGGATTGCTCTCGGATGCAATTTAAGACATGTTAGCTCTATATTCATTTGATAGCTATATGAGTGCTTGAGCACCAGGAAGTTTGTCTGGTAGATAAGAAAAAAAAAACACATTTAATTTTACAGGTACAACATTTAAGTTGGGTAAACAACTTCAAGTTAGTGCGAAGTTCAATAGGCATCCATTGGCCTGGATATATGATTCACGAGTCTGGAGTATGGTCACCAATCACTGAAAAGTGGCATTTTCTTCCTCGAAGATGCAGCCACGAGCCATACAATGAAACTAAAGATGAAGTAATGGGATGCAATTACTTAATTACTGCAGACAATAACTTTAGCCAAGTGCAAGCTTTCGAGGTACTTATTTTATAATCAATTAACTACTTATTTTATAAGGGACTTCATTTTATATTTTATTTTATATGAACTAATTTTATAATGTAAAAATGACACACAATATACTATAAAATATCAACTCTATTTGTTCAATAATTACATTCATTATTTAATATCCAATAAGTATTTTATTGGCAAGTTTCCTCACTGTTGTTCAGTCTTATCTAAGTTTATGCTGTTAATATTTGTTTTAGAATATATTTAAATATTATCGTTGCTGTTGGTCCAAGTCGATAAACTATAACCTTTTCTTCTTAGTAAGATAAATGTTTTGCAGTATCCGTTTTAAGATACATAAGTACTAGTTGAGTTTCGTTGACAATTGGTAAAATAGTAAAGAAAATTAATTTCAATAAATAGTTTTTCTTTTTTAATTGTAGGCTCCTATTTTAGATTTCTTAGAATGATATATTAAAAATAAAAGTTACCTATTTATAGGGTTTTCTAGTCATATTGCCAACATTAAAACTGTTATCAGAGCTATTAATTTATAGATATATATTTATTCCAGAGTAAAATAATCAAAACTAATCTATTACTACATGATTTGTGATATCATTTGATTTATATTATAACTTCAATACTTTTTTATTTCTCTTTCTCATATTGTTGCATAGTATTGCATATTGCTGTTTCAATTTGGAATAAAAGAATTTTACAGCGTTACAGGTCCATATAGAGAGATGTATGAATTTTGTATTACAGATCGTAATAATTGTATTTTCAGATTACAAAACTAGAACCGAAACACGGTTTCTCTTCGTTCAAATTCATACCTGGATCGAAAGACGAAGCAATAGTCGCTTTAAAAACAACAGAATTTGAAGGAAAAACAGCGACGTACATATCTGCCTTTAGAACAGACGGCACTGTTTTGCTGCATGATACACTCATCGAGAACGTCAAGTATGAGGGACTCGAGTTTATATGAGTGAGATAAAGTGATATAGAATAATAGGAATATTGTATATGTAAGTATGCCAATAAAATGATTAATTTGTTGAGAATATTATATTTTTATCGTAAAATTAAATATATACCTACCTATTATTTTGATAAAAAATACTTTTCACATAGAATAATCATTGAATACTTGGCAGACACGTTTGAAAATTGGAAATCAAATAGAACAAAGTAGCTGTTTTAGGAGGATTTGTAAAATAAAATCTAGTCAGGGGAGTAGCTACAGTATATTCAGTTTATGTCGATTTCTGAGCTTGGTCTAAGCTTTAATTCGCTTTGTGTCGAGCCTTTATTTTTGTCTCGCTTTAGTTCCCTTTACGTCGAATGTTAGTAAATGAATCTTGAAGTAATTTGGATTACAATTATTTTGCTTGCTAGATATGAGTCGTATCAAATTAACGTACATTTTGATAGACCGGGCTCTGAAGTATGTATGCGCAAATTCGTAAAATGTTATCCAAAATCTCACTTAAATTTTTAGGCCTTCCGCTAAACTCTAAAGTTTAGAGTTTATTGTATGACCTACGTGTTTAGACTTTAGAGTCTAAATGAAATATGTCTAAAAACATGGGAGATTTTTTGTTTCTATTGTAAGAAAAACCATTAACCACAGTCAAGTAGAAGAGCCCCTCGACAGAATTTGATACAGGCTTGGGGAGTGTAGTGTTCAACAAGTTACTTATTATAATTACACTTTAATGTCCAAGTAATTCTAATAGAAAGAAAAAATATATTTTTATTTTAAATTTATTAGGCACATAAAAATATCACAACTTTGACAAAAAAAATAAACATCTTTGTAACTTAATTAGGATTATAATTTGTATGACAATAACACCATTAAAAGCTATAAAATAATCATGGTTATACCTGTTATGAGCAAATATCACTTAAAGTATTTATTTATCTCATTTTATTAAAACAATCTGTAGACCTGGATTTTTTTTAAATTATATTTTTAATATTCAACCTCAGCATGATGTCTATGTTTAACATGGAATCAAGAAAGTAATTGTATAATGTAGTTAAGAAATGTTCAATGTGATGTGCAAATTTATTACTTCAACAATTAATAATAATATTTAAACATAAAAATTACACAAGAAAAACCAAAACATAAAATGGAATAAGTATTAAAAATACAACCATAATGAGTTCTAATAAATCTTTTAAAATGCTATCTATTAAAATCACATATTTGGTCAAAAGATTACAACAACGCTAAACTACTAAAGAGAAAATAATAAAACGAACGAAACATAACTCTATCATAGACAAGGAACTTTGCACCCACGACAGAGATAACCTATTTGCGTTCAACCTCTTTGGATATCATCCATTTTTTTAAAATTTTAATCATTTTAAACCAATAGATCGGGTTATTTCTTCAAATACGGTCCACGCCATGGCTGCCATTAATGTTCTACGGAGCATTCTTGGCACCGCACCTTTGAAATATCCCTTGAATCCGTATGTCTATAAAAAAGAAAAAATAATATAAATCTAGAGAAACAATAGCAGTGGCAGGGCACTTTGCTTTTCGCGGTCATTTGGGCAGCTATTTTGGCGGCAGTATCCACCCCTTTATGAGAACACAATTAAATGTGTGCTTTTGTTTCCGTGAGTCAATTTCCCTATCCCTTCCTAATCACTAGTAAGTACTTCCAAAAGTACAAAAAAAAAAAAAAACTAGTAAAAAGGCACTAAATGTGAGTTAAATCAAGTATGAGTGTACTTTATTTCAAAATCAACTAGTAATGAAATATCACTTTTGGAATAAAAACTTTTTTCAAAGATAATTGTCCTATCACAGCAGAACCAAGTCCGAATTCCGGTTGGGCCTGCACTTCTGAATCTTTTTGATTATATGTGTGGTTTGTAAATTATGATATCTTGCTCTGACAACGACAGAAATCTTGTGTGTGATAGAAAATTAAAATCTTCAAAAATTTTGTGAAGTCCTACTAATCCGTAATGAGGCTGAACATAGCAACCACACCGAAAATTATGATTGAACCGAAATAAAATCAATAATAAATAACAGTAAAGATCAGATCATGCTTCCACACTTTTTGCTTTGTCATTAAAAATATATTATTCAACTGTCTGATAACCAAACAACTGAAAACATGGCCCGAGTTATCGGTTCATCATCACACAGCACTCAGTTGATAAGTGTAAATTTATTGCGCATTTTCGTCAATATCTTCTGCCCCCCAACTAGAGATAATGCTGGGACATATTTGATTACCGCTGACACTAAATAATCTTATTTTCGACCAGACAAAAATTCTTAACAGGTCATTGAAAGCCACGTTTAGATTTCTGTAATGTTTTACCTACTTAATTTAATTGGCAATTAATGCCAATTAGTCGTACGTAATCAATCTTACGAGTCACGAATCCAGAAGCGAAAAATCGATAAAATTAAATTATATTTTGAAAGACAAACTTAATAAATTATAATTATTAATTATAATAAAATTTTAAGAGTGCTCTCATCATCGTTGGTTTTCTGAAGAAATATAGAAGCAATTTATTTTCATTTATAAAGTTTTCTGCAAAATTTATACACAGACCTTCCTCGTTTATCATTTTTTTCATCAGTGAAGATCTTATCAAAATCCGTTAGCGGAGTAACAGACTAGAAGCTGACAGCTATTTTATTTTATTTAATTATATTTGAAAGTAGATGGTGGCAACATTTGTATTGTGATGTCATTCACACAGCTACGACAGTCACACGCAATGCAAAGTAGTCATTATTTCTTTTTTTTTATGTTAAGGTTTTTACGACAGACAGGTTGACGGTCCACTTGATGGTAGGTGGCTACCGTCGCCTATAACACAAGCAACGCCATAAGTGCTACAAGTGCGCTGTCTACCATAGAAGGATTAAGTATAAGGGATATGGGAAATGGGCTCTGGAATCCCTTACTCACTCACCGAAACACAACAGCACGTATATGCTGTTATTTCACGGTGGTATTCTGTAAAGTGGTCGTTACTGCCGCCAGACGGGCTGCCCAAAAGGCTACCACTACTTTTCAAATCTAGACCAGAGTCGAATTTTGAAAATTACATTAAAATAATTTGAGTGGTAACATTGTTTGAACGTACCTGTTGAACGTAGACGGCCGCACTGAACGCGTTAGGGAACTTGTCGGGATAGAGTTGCATGTTGGTCTTCAAAACGTCCGCCGGATTGGTGACGAGCGACGCCGCAACACCGGCCACCACTCCGCTTCCAAAGTGGAGGATACTGGCTACGCTCGACGATTGAAGCCATTCTGTGTGTACCGATATTAAAACAATGTAATATATTTTATACAAAAAACTGTATACACTGTCGCCTCTTTCTAGGAATGTAGTCAAATACATTTTCCTAGGAAAATGTGTTACGATTTTTTTTTTTTTTTATTAGATAAAAAGTCCTTTGGAATGTGGATTTTTAATACTAACATTTAATACTAATGACCACTTTAATTTCATGGGATATTTCATAAGCTGGAAAGTCCCTCCTCCCTCGTACTAGAAGACAATGGCGCGAAATAATAGCACGTGTGCTGTTTATTCATCATCAGTTATTCATCACACGTCCTTAGGAACGTCTCTCAGGTCCTATGCTGGCTGTTATCATCGTCACTTAAATATTTGTCCCATAAGGAGTTAATTTAAATATGTTTTTAAACTGCTTATTAAATAGTTTACTTTCGTTAGTTTAAACTTGTATGTATTTTGTTTGCCGACCGTAGCGCGCGGTATTGCATTCTTTCCAAGTGCCAAGAAATTTCCGACGAGTTATATACCCACGGTAAAGGGTTTAGTTTAGTGCATTTATTTAATTATAAATTGTATGTATAACAGAAAGTAACTCACCTTTGGGAATGCATTGTTTCGTTTGTGTATAAAACATTAAGTATAGGCCGGAGAAAGGAGCATCTCTGGCCAAAGTGGGTCCAAGACCACAAGAAAGCCCCCTAAGACCTTCCCCTTTGTATATCGCTTTCAAAGCGCCACTCAGACTACTGTATTTGTACACCCCAGATTCATAACTGCAACATACAAAAAAAGATAATTAATTAAATTTTCAAGTTTACTCATATAATTAAAACAAATTATTGTCTTTTACTTTAATGAAAGTAACTTTTACATACAATAAGAGTGGGTAAAAGGCCAAGGGGTTCTCGCAATGAACAACAGCATATGAGTTCTGTTACAACTCATATTAAAAGGCATTACTGAAATGTACATATTTTAAATACCAAAGAAAAGACATGTGTCTTTTCTTACTTATTATTACTTTTTAATAAGTAAGAAAAGACCTTTTTGATTCCTGCATAATGCTATCCCTCTAGTGTTGCACATGTCTTAAGTGAAAATGCACAGAAGAAATCCTTAATGAGACATGTTTAAAAAACCTTGGAAGCATAAAAAAAATAAATCTCACCGAGTCTTAATGACCGTAATCGGAATAAGCGCTATGCCACTCATAGAACGCGCTACAACACCCAAAGCAACCGCCTCCATTGCTCCCAAGTCTTGGTTCCTGGTCTTTCCAAGCTTAGCTTTCAGCCACTGCAAGGACGAGAAGTAAAGACCGACTCCTGGTACACAGCGAGCTATGGACGGTACCATTCCACGCCACAATCCAATCAATTGTTCCTGACGAACTATGTTTGCGAATATTGTTATCATCCCGGGTTGAATATGACCGCTGTAACAACGAAATAAGTTAGATATAAAAACATTGCATGTTTTTTACTATAAGGGGCGGCGGACAGGCTCACGATCCATTTGAAGGTAGCTACCGCGCCTTAAAACTTGAGATATGCAAAAGTGCTACCCTCGTATGGTTAGCATGTTGCAAAACATTGCCCCACTAATCGGACATTTTGGATGTTTTCTTCCAGAAATTTCATATTTTTTGTTATTTTGATAATGAATTTATATTATAATGGCAATCCGCCCTGGCTTTAAATTTTCAAAAATCCTTAGCGGATGATTACATTATAAAATAAACTTCCATATTTCAAATTTCTAGACTTTGTAGTTTTGGCTGTGCGTTATTAGTCGTCACCGTCAGGATTTTACAATAATAATATTTTAGGTATAACCTAATAATATTTTACTTGTAAAATCGATCCAATGCTTTGTCATACTCTACAACACCAATAGGTATTATACTATTTAAAATTATTATCACATATGCCTAAGATATCACTAACGTACATAGGGGAAGGTGTTAACATATCTAACAAAATGTATTCTAATATAATGATAAGATATTGTTGCAAACCTAATTACACTAATTACTTTAGATAATAACATTAATTAAAATTTCAAGTAATCTTATGCATAAAAACTTGACGACAATTACTTGGTCACTTATAGAATAAGCATGAAAAACAATTGTTTTTTCTAGGTTCATTAGATTAAGACCATTCCATGGATCTTTGCATTTATTATCACAGAAAACTATTTTTGAGACTAACTTTTTAGTAGTAGGACACAGTGCGTTTCGCAGACATTTGGGCAGCCCGTCTGGCGGCAGTAACCACTTCCTTACAGAAGACCACCATGAAATATGTGCTGCTGCTGCGACGGTAGCCACCTACCATCAAGTGGGCCGTTAGTCTATTTGTGGACCTTAACATTAATAAAAATATACATTATACTTACTTGACTGTGGCTGCGGTGACATGTTGGCCTGGATTCTGGAGCCTGGTCTTCACCAAGTCCAAGGGCTGGAAGAGTATTGTGCTAAATGTACCAGAGAAAGACCCGGCCAAAAAAGCCTTGAGGACTGGGTGGTACTGTGAACAAATTTCAACATTATTAGTTAATTCATGATAACACTTTAACCTCTTATCTTTATAGAGAAACATTTGGTTGATATGGCAAGAAACAAAGAAACTTACATTGGCCACAATTGTATCCATTCTGATGAAGTTTTATAAGGCAAATATATTTTACAAAACCTCAAGTTATGTCTTGGGAATAAATACCAAACTTGTAGTATTCGAAATTGTAGAGCCAATGGCATAAAGTACAGTTGAACAACTTGAGGTAAAAACCTAAATCGTATCCGAGTAGTCTGAGTAGTAGATGGGGTTTATGCGATACATTAAAGAAATAGTCATTTTTTGCATCAGCTCGCTCGAATTGAAATGCATGTATGCTCTTGCCAGGTTTAATTTTAATGAAATTATTATCCTGTGAATTACGAAGATCACAGGCGTACGATTTTTAAGAACTGCGTTGCAGCGAAGTTAGAGTCTTTTGCGATAGTCACAAAATTAAGAAAGAAAAATTAGTTGGGAGACAGAAAATCACTATTAACAAATTTAGCCATTAGGAAAATTAACAAGAAATAATTGTTTGAAGAATATTAACAGGAAAACAATTAACAATCAAACAAAGGAATAACCAAACGGGTGCACAAAATGAAACACAATTCTATACTGAGATTGATGAAGCGATTATTTTACTTTATAGCATGTGTTATCAGAGGCAGACGACACTGGGTGAAAGGCGTAAGGTCACTGATAATAAGTATCCACACACAGTCTAACTAGGGGGTAATAAGTCCTCAAATAATTGATACTGGTAGGATGATAATTTTAAAAATTCTGGGTTAACATAGATAGCATATTTCTTTATTATTATTTGAATTTAACATGAAGATTTACAGAAGAATTTAGGTTTATACTGGAAATATTTAAATATTGTTCAATTTCAATTTATAATTTAATTGTAACTTATTGATCCATGAAATCACTCTCTCTGTTCTATGAAATTAATTTGGTAATTATTATTTAACAGAAAAATAATTAATTATGTAGCCAATGCATTTTGTAAACTTTTCTAAAAAATTTCTTAGTAAATGGTATTAGATGGGTAAACATAACTACGAATCTCATAAAAACTTTAATGACCAAAATGCTTTACACTAACTAACAGTTGAAAGTGTCAACTAAATAATTATCTTCAATTATACACAGGTATTATCAAATGTACCAAGCAATAGATGAAACTAAACAAATATATTGTTGTTTCAAAAAAAAAAATAATCTGAAAACATGCACACATGAAAAGTAAGAATTGGCAATAAATAGAATGGTTCTGGGGAAAAACCCTGCATACGCAAACAAGAGCCAACTTTAAAAAAGATCATTTACAAAATTGTCCCTGCTGGGAATCAAACTGCTAGCCCTGTGTCGGAGTGCTAAAGTACAGTCGGGGTAAGAAAAGGTTCATCACCTTAAAGTCAACATTTGCTTGCACCAGGACAATTGTCATTCATGCCAAAATTTCATTTGAAACGTCTGTCAGTTGGCTGCTTATTAGTGCTTTATTT
Source organism: Synanthedon myopaeformis (assembly GCA_944738685.1). Taxonomy (NCBI): domain Eukaryota; kingdom Metazoa; phylum Arthropoda; class Insecta; order Lepidoptera; family Sesiidae; genus Synanthedon; species Synanthedon myopaeformis. The sequence goes on along the minus strand of OX122924.1, from coordinate 7,602,677 downwards.
TCAAAAGGTACTAGGAGTCTACAATTTTGATAAAAAAATAATTTGAAAATTGATGAAGGTTTTCATACCCCAACTTTACCTTAACCACTCAACCAATGGGCTAAATAATTAATTAATAAATTAAAACTTTGTATAATTAATAAGACTGAATTATACACAGGATTATGTTGTGAATGTTATCAATAACAAAATATTGGTTATGGTTATTGGTTAATACAAAAACAATATATACCTAATTATTTGAAATAATATATGCCTACCTGGAAAAGATAGTAAGAGTAACAATTTTTGTTTCATTAAGTAAATATAAGAATCAAAATGTAAACTTGTTCATGTTAATTTAAAAAAATATTCATCATAGTAAGTAGCAGGTATGTCATAATTTTATCTTTTTTTTTTTTTCTATTAAGCCTATTTCAACTCATTTAATAGGTGCTTTTACATGCATTATAAAGGTACTTTGCCTAGTTGGTAATGTCCAATTGCTATACTATAACCCAATTGGGAAAATGAATATTTTTCCTTATAGGTACTGGCAGATAATATCTGCCAGGAAAAATATTACATTTGTTACCCTTATATTTATTGTTTTAACAGCAAAATATTCATTTTTCAAATTGAGTTGTCACTAAGATATTTAAAGGTATCTACTTACATCTGTTAAATTATTTAAAAATAATATAGGTACAATGAAATAGCTATGCTTAACAGTTTACAATATTCACATTACTGCTCACCTGTAAGTATGATTCCATTTTTAAAATATCAGAAAAATAAAATATTATAGGTACTTAATACTTGTTAAATACTGGCAGCATTAAAGACTCATTACTTACTGTTCATCCTCAATACAGTTTGTAGGATTTATTATAAACTGACGCCACTTTTACCAGAGTTGAAAGAGGCTGTACGCAGATAATGGAAATAATACATAATGATAAATAGTTGTCGAGGCAAACAGTTCTAAGGTCAAAGGGGGCAACATTATCAAAAGCAAACAAGTCCGCTGGGGGGCCACTTACTTCGTTATCACTCTGGCTTAAGTCAACAGGCGCTGCTGTATCGATTGGCCATCCATCAGAGGGCGATCCAAACATTTCCGTCATTATTTCATTAGAAAATATTCCTCATAAGTGCGTAATGATTTGCGCATATTGATTATAAATAATTAACATATTTATAAATAGGTAACTACTATTATCTTAAAAACACGTCATATATTTAAACATATACAAGTTTTCAAAATTAAAATATTAGTATTGATTCATAATATTATGAATAAGAAACCGAAAACAGCAGTCTAAAAAGTATTAATTCATGCCACTTTTAATTTTTTTATACATATTTTCTAGAAAAAAAATTTCTATACTCCTCATTGGTTAATTTCTATTTTACCTATTTTGATTGACCAATCAAAATCTAATTTTATCGTATTTACAATTTAATTCACTAATCATCGGGTGTCATCGGCTATATCATATCAGTCATATCAGAATCTGTCAAATTCAGACATTGACATTTCCAAAAGTGCGTTCAGAAAATTTAAATGTTACAATACTATGACTTGGTTTCTTTTTTTTTACTTAGTCATCGTAGATATCTGACCGTAATATCTTAGGTATTATTTATTTATAATAAACTAGAAATTTAGCCATTTCAGTGTTTGACTGAATAAATGCAAGTTACACCTGAAAATCGAAATTGTATGGGTATAAAGTACCTATTTAAAAAAACCAGTTTTCTATGTTATCATAGAATACAGAGCAAACTAGACCATTAGTTAATAGTTATTTGTTCAACTAGAGACCAAAATCGTTTTTTCTCGTGTTAAACATACAACTTTTCACCTCAACAGCAAGAAAAGCGTTACTAAGTCATTTTTAAGTAAGAAAATCAATTAAGACAATTTTAAATATTACGTTTATTATTATACCTAGCTAACATTTACATAGCCAAAGTCATATAAATTATAACTAAATTAACAAAAATATTAAAAGTTGAAATTAAAATTACTGCAATTTGTAAGAAGGTAAGTAACAATTTTGTTCGGAACTGTGTTGGTTGTATTATTTACTTTCGTGTTAGGTAAGGGTCCTGTTATTTTTTATATTAGTCTTAAAATTGTTAAAATTATAATTTTTTTATTTATAAGTAACGGATTATAATTTAAACGGATTTTTAGTTTAAAAAAGTTTTTTTAAACTAAATATCCGTTTAAAGTAAAGTAAGTTTAAAATTAAAAAAAAACTAAAAATCCGGAAAATCTGAAATATTTTCACATTCGATTTTCTTGGATTTCCGAATCCGATCCATTTGGTTAATTTTTAACCCATATTATATGACTGAAGTTAAATTACTACAATTTAATTGCAGTATCGGCACCCGAAAGGAATGCGAACAAATTCTGCGTCACCTGTATAATATTATTTTTTTCTCATTTCTATAAGACAAAAAAATTGTTTTGCCCAAATTTGCCGCCCGCTAAAATCTGCTGCCTTAGGCTCCAGCCCACTCAGCCTATTGGTAAATCCGCCACTGCAGTGTGCCCTTTTTTTTACAAGGGTACCCACGGGCCTGGGGCGGCCGGTGGGTTATGTCGGACTCTAACCGACTAAAACCACCATGGGGTTCCTACGCGCTGCTTATGATGGTGGACTGGAGAAACGAGCCAACGTCCGTCCGAGACCCACCATCGCATGTTGTCCGAGGCCGGACCTAACGCGGAGAGCTTCCGCTCTCCTGATTAGGCACAGCGTGTGACCACTGCGCCGTGAAGAGACGTGCCGGAAACCCAAAGCACGTCTCCCTTAGTTGTCCGGTGTTGTGTCAGCCTGTCTAACGAACGTAATATATTTTTAAATTTTTACTAATTTGCCTCCCACTATGTAAGCTAATACGAGTATCAAGGCGTATTCACGTCAAAAGTATTTATCTCAGTGGTGTTTTCTTTTAATCGAAATTAGCCAAGTAGTATAGGAATAGTGAGTTACATTGCATTCGCCATACCTACTTATGTAGTTACTTCGTGCTACTTGACTCGGTCCCAAAAACCGACATTGAATGGAAGTCGTCCGAGGTTCGATCAACTTTGCGAGTTGTGTTGTGGGTACAATTTTGTTAAGCATTAACCTTAACACTTAGCAGTAAGAATTCAAAATTCTTATTTTAATGTGAACGTGTTAAGGTATGTGGTAGGTAGGTACCGTGACGCGTAAGAATGCGTGACGGACAGGCCAACCGCATCTTAAATCTCTGCAACACCAGGTCATTCTCAGTGGCGCAGTTCATTTTTTTTAGAAATGATTAAATATTATACATAAATAATTAACGTTTCGAAAAACAACAGCACACGAGGTTTTATTATTTAGTACATTGGTGGCAGTTATATATACCCACTAACTAACCTTTTACAAAATACATAGTTTTTATTGGGAATTAAGTAGTGACAAGGCACACTTAACAGTTATTTGAGAAGCCCACCTGAAGGCAGTAATCATTCCCTTACAAGAGACCACCATGAAATCCGTACTAATATTATAAATGCGAAAGTATGTTTGTAACTCTTTCACACAAAAACTACTTTTGCATACACGTTGTCTGGGACACCAGAAAGAACATAGGGTACCTTTCATCGTTCAACGCGGACGAAGTCGCGGGCACCAGCTAGTAACATTATAACAGCATGTGTGCTGTTGTGATTCCGTAAGTAAGTGAGGTATGCAAGAGCCCATTTCCGTATCCCTTGTCCTAAATTCATAATATCGTCGGCAACGCACTTGCAGCACTTGTGGCCTTGCTTGTGTTAAAGGTGACGGTAGCCAGCTACCATCAAGTGGACCGTCAACATATCACACAACCTTAACATGAAAAAAAAAATAAAAAAGTTAGGTACCCTCAATAAATCCACTTCAGAATATTATTATTCCTTTGATGACAAATTTTTATGAGACATTAAGGTCGGATGTAAATGGGATTTCAAAGCCCATTCATCAATCCCTCATTATTCATTAAACTTTATTCTATTAAGGTCAACTGTGCACTTGGTAATGCTATAAGGGTATAAGTTATAAGTGGCAATAGTCACCTACCATCACGTGGACCATTAGCCTGCCTGTCGGAAGATACACGTATCCTTCTCAGAAAGATACGTGTATCTTTTACGCTGAATACAAAAAAAGGTATGATAATTTTTAAGACCATAAAATTAAACCCCATTATTAAATTAGGTACTTATTTTATTCTACGCATTTCTACAAAGCTATACAAAATAGCTTTGCGTCATTTACAAACTTACGTTAAACAAATAGGTACACTCCATCAGATACATAATATAGCTATACGAAAATATTAATAGAATGTAGATAGATTTTATTTTCAATTATCAAGTATTTAATCACAGTATGAATGTACTAACATATTCAAAATATGATCTCTAAGTTCGGAATGTTTCAAATGTCAACATTATAATAAATAAAAAACAATGAATGAATAAAAAAAGAACTTCTATCTACGTGACATAATAATATACTTACACATTTCATGAATATTTTATCAGCTCTTTCCGAGCTCCAAGGCACGTTTTAAATGCACGTTTTACATGCCAAAAAATTGCATGTCGTTAAGCAGTTGATAATACAGTGAAAATCGGTTATAACGACCTTCAAGGAACCACAAAATTTGCCGGAATAAAGGGATAGTCGTTATAAGTGAATAATAATTCGTTATAGGGATTCGGCGGAGATCTTGCTATTTAGATCTTGTAACCGATATGTCGTTATAACCGAAGTCGTTATATCCGGTTTCTACTGTAATAAGATTGGCACAATTCAATTAATTTAGGATACATGAATACAAAACTCGACAAATAGAAATAATTTAGCGTTTCTACTCAACATATACTTATACATCTGTTTAAACTTACAAAGAATGTCAACTAGGTGCGTTTATTTCTTTAATTAATTTAGGTACTTAATTATTGAAAATTTGCAATGTAGTGGCATATTTCGAAAAAAAAATAAAATAAAAATAAAAAGTTATTTCTTGAGATGTACTTAGATAAATAATTATGTGAATCCATATCAGTGTGTGAGTAACTATTGAGCATTGTCGAGTTAATTGTCATAAGCCAATACAAATGGATATTTATAAACAAACAAGCTTTACCTATACACATTATAAAAAAAAAACAACATTAAAATTATTAAAAAAATAAAGATTTCAAAAATTGGAACGACCACAGGAATGTTTTTTTTATCAAGTTATTTGCATACGAATATATTTTGAGATTATTTAGTATAAAGCATTTGTTAAGAAAAATGCTTGGAAGATTTCAGTGAATGAAATTTTAATGGTCCATTAACTCTGTAATTTTAAGTCTTTATTAAATTCAAATTCAAGATTTCTTAATAAGTAAATAAGTAAGTACTAAGTACGTCTATGTTTAATTTCATTGAGGGATAATTGATATTATGAATTAAAATTTAACAAACAAAATCTAGGCTAGATTACTCGAGAATTGGGCAATTGTAGCAAGATACTTAATTATTATTACTGTAATAATGTTTGAACATAAAATAAAGAAATTTTAAAAATAACTAGGTATTATAAGTTATATTTTTTAGCTACACCCCACGTACGTACAAATACACCCCACACCCATATAAGTCCCTTTTTTAGAATAATATATTTTTTGAACTAAACTCGTTACAAAAATCAAAATATAAAAACACTAAAACTATTTTATTTTCGTATTTTCGTATTTTCGTGACACACTCAGTAGGTATAGACAGTTTATTTAGCTGTATATTTTAGCTGCGGATGACGTCAAGTGGATGTTAATGTGACAAGGTTCCTGCGCATAGAAATTTGTGGGAATTAATATATAAATACAAAATTTAAATATAGACAAATTGTTAATGAAGGCGTTCGTAATAAAAAGAACACGTCATTGTAAAATTATTGACAATTTCAAGTTAGAATAAATTTTTTTTGAGGACCGAGTTAGAAAACATAGTAGGTAGGTAGAAACTGTATGACTCGCTACAATTGCAACCTGTAAATAAAATGTCTAGACAAACCTAATAATAGTTTCCAGACATTGTTATCATCTTATGTGTAAATACGTGTTAGATAATAAATAAATAAATAAGTTCAAATAAGTCAGGTAGGTATTGTATCTAATCGAAGTGTATTTAGTAACTTGTCTTCATTTTATAAATTACTTTTGAAACTACAAAGGCTTTACCGTTGGTAAAGTACATACTGGCTTTTATAGTCAATCATATCAAAAATAAAAGTATAAATTGTTTTGAGACGATGTTACAATTATAATTTGATAATGACAGAATATAAAATGGAGTGAACTTCGAAAATAAACGGTAATATATATTCCAAAAAAATATATAAATTAATTAATATATATTCCAAAATAATATATAAATTAATTGTTAGATCAACACAAGTTTCAAAATTAATTTGATAGAAGAGTTCAAAGCAAGTGTCATTAAATTATGTCTGTTTAATATGAGTTATGGTTAGATATTGGCATGGCAGTAGAGTTTAAAATTGAAGTAAATCTATTTTTAAAAGAGGTAATCTAAGCTGATTTTGATCACAAATTAATGTGGTGTAGTTACATCAATCATCCCTAATCTCGAATTGTGTAGTTTTTTTTCGTCTACATGTGTCTTGTGTTGCCAAAGTTGATGCCGCTCTGGTTCGCCCCTTTGTTGGAGCCGTACTGGAGAGAGATGACGCCTTGGCCCGCCCGAAGTTGTTCCTCCGAGAAGTTTCTGACGTTCTTCTCAGCCTCCTTGGGTCCTATTGACGGTTTTCCGAAGTTGCCGGCCTGGAGAATTTAAACAATGGTATCAATACATGTAGTATTTAATTATAGCTTGTTTATACTTAAATAGCATCGTCAAACCTATTATGGTTGTTTCTGTATTCGACAGATTCGTTATTGAACAGATTCATAATTCGTCAGAATCTTAATTAGACAACTTCTGAATTCTACAAAGTTCTTATGTACTTAGTTAGTACATAAGTACTTAAGTACTTGGACGACGACTAAGTTAATAATAAAAAAACTAATTCAACATAATATATTATTCTCTCTTTCCAATTTAAATTCATAATGTAAGATGTGGCTTTGTAATCATGTAATGAACCTATTAATATTGTTGTATCTAAAATTACTTTTCATTTTTCATAAAACGCATTTAATCTGTAGGTAGGAGGCAGCATAAATACCTTTTATTATAGTATGATACACTTCTTATGTTATAATGTCATGGTGACGTCACTGTGAAAAGTATTTCAGACGATGTGACATTTTATTATTGAAGCCTCGAGGGTAAAGTTTCTTTTGAGACTGTTACAACTTAAACACTCTGATGCCTGTGTTTCTATGTTTTTTTATGTTGGAATGTAGTCGTAATTTTGTATTTATATACATAAACATCACGTTACTAAACTTAAGCGGTAGAATTATAATTATTTTGTCCTATATCATTATATCATTTTATATTTTCCCTCTATAGCATTTCCCTAATAACCCCTACAAGCGTAATAATATGTATATCTAGGTCTTAATTGCAAACGAATATATAAATATGAAGAAGTATGTTGTTTACGTGACGCCAAGAAGCCATACAATCCAGTTAATGAACTTGCTCACCTTTCTGCCCAAGGACTGTAAACATATGACTACAGAGTTTAAGTTCTGTCTCTCCCACAGGTCGACAGTTTGGAAGGTCTCTTGAGCCGGAACACCCAATTGCCTCGCGGCTTCCAGGAAAGCGTTTATGTTTTCCATACATTTGAAAGCCATTTTAGATACGTTCACCTTTTTCACCAAGCCTGGTTGGATGTTATTGACCAGCCTGGAATCGGATTAAGTGTTTATTTAATAAATGCAACCGTATCAGTTGAGTAATCCAGATGTATAGAACGGATTAATGGATTTGTGTCATCGTTTATGTTAATAAAATGTTGTGCTTAGTGGAGTGAAATGAAGTATCTAGGTGAAGATAATTAGGGTCAATAAAATAAAAAGGAAAACGTCCCTTTTTAGACCAGTCAGGTTAGACATAAATTTTGACTACAGAACAGAAACGAAAATAAGTACATACCTACATAAGGTTTTTTTTATGTATAACTAGCTTTTGTCAACGACTTCGACCGCGCTCCTTTTTCTAAGGTTTAAAACATTTATTCATTCTTTATTGTTCATATATTTTTATCAGGTGTTGAATTTTTTTAATTTTATTCTTTGATAATTCCTTGGGAACAGTACTTTTTTGTGGATCAAAGGTACCCAATGTCCTTTTCTGTGACCCTGACAACGTGTATGCAAAATTTAATGATGATCGGTGGAGTAAATTGGGCGTGAAATTAGCAAAAAAATAAACAAACTTAGTTCAATTAACTATTCAAGCAGTTACTACTTCAGTTACTACTAATCTAACTTTTTCAGTTACACTAATCTAACAGTTACTTTATCCTTGTAACTTAGAATGCATGAGGTAACTGTATTTTAATCACTGAAATAGGCCCTGTATAGGTACTGTAAATTAACACTCAAGTTACGATAAGCGAGGTTGTTAGGACCTTTTGTTTAGTAGACAGATTTTTAAATTAAAATAATTACTACATAGTTGCTATGGTAACTAAAGTTATCACTGAAACCGATTATTATCCGGTTTCTCTCATATACAAACTTTTGTTAATGCCCGGAGCCATTACAATATAAGATTAAAATATCCTTTTTTTGTATAGATTGCAGAAAAGAATTTCGCGCAGCGATTATAAATACGAACAAATGATGTACATGAACGCTAACAAATGCGTTTTAACTTTTTGTATTAAAGTTTCAGGTCTTATAAAGGAATTACAGATACAAGAAAGAGCCATTAAATAAACTGATAAAGGAACTATTAAGAACAATCTATTTTGTCTGGAGTAGAGGATCAGGAAAAAAAGATGAAACAGTAGGAAGCAGGACAGGTCATTTGCTCTGTTTCTTTAAATTCTTCAAGGAGTATATTTTAGTTAATAAAAATAGACTGATGTGGTGTACTGTAAGAACCAACCATTAAGACTGACAGGGAATTTCATTCGTTACTCTAACCATTAAGGCGACAGCGGAAAAAATATTTAAAAAAAAACTTACTTGCAGAGTAAAGTGCCGTCCTTTAAAACTTCATAGAAATTGTCCATGTCGCCAGATACGTTCTCTGGCTCGCCGGTAATCTGTCTAATCCATTCAAGGCTCTCCTGCGCCAGTTCTTCGCTGTATTTGCTGTTTATCTGAAATATTAAAATAATTTTGTATTATAATATACCAATTATAGGAATGTAAATATAGCTGTATTCTGCAGTTATATAAAACTGGACGAAATTAATCACATACTATCAAGAAATTTATAGTTTTTTTTTTTCTGTTTGAAACTTCAGTTTATTTATGTAGTATTTGATTTAATCCCATTGGGTTTGTGTTCCATTGCAGTATCTTCTAACCCTCTTTCTTGTCTTAAAATTAAAAATTAAATCTAAATTCAATCTAATTAGGCATCTGTTTATCTGTTTGTGTATTCACACAAAAACATACAATAATATAAATACAGGGCAAACTTTCATAAAAATAATTTTGTATTGAATTTTGTAAAAGTTTGAATAGTAACAAATAATTCAGAGTAAGTAAAAGAGGTTGTGACATTCATACAAATTCCTTTATTTTTTCCTCGCAGACTTATTGTAAACTATGTATAAACTAAACTAGTACCTATAATAGGAAGGCACAATAATTGTTACGGTACATAAATTCATAAACGTAGATAATATTATTCACATAACAATGTACGTGTATAGTAACATTGATTTAAATTTATAGAGGAAATTATAGAACCGTTAGTTTAAATGTAATATTTAGTAATTATTAACGGCAGTCGACGCCGTGGAAGTTGAAGGACGCGCCGATAACGCACGCAAATATTATGATTCTAGATTGTCAACGTTCTCTCTACGGGTTGGATTCAATTCAATAAAAAAACAACACGTGCACATGGAAATATAATATTCAACATCGGTGCTTTTGATATGCATTCAAATCTTTATGTGATTTGGCGTAAATTGTTTCATCTAGGTAAGCATAAAAAAAGTTACTTTCAATGACAATACTCACGTGACTTTTGATTATTTATTTAACTTTTTTTTCTTTATGTTAGTCGACAGACAGACATACAATTAACTTTATAATTATTTAACTAAGTATATATACAAAAGTTAATTTATGATTTATAAAACTTTGGAGTTAAAAACAATGAAATTTAAATACATTACATGTTAAATTATTAATTAAGTGTATATAATAGCAAAATTTCAATACGAATTAAAATAATGTTAAAAGAAAACTAAAAAACTTTGAAAACACACGATCATCTATTTACTTTAAAAGCTGACTTCTGAAACTAAGTATTATAAAAACTCAAAGGTTTTCAATATTTATGTCTTCCATCAATATACATACTTAATCTATACTAATATTTATAAAGATAGGAGATTTATATTTTTGTTTGTAATGAATAAATAAAAAACTACTGGACCTACTTTAAAAAATATTTCACGTATAGAAAGCTACATTATCACTGAGTATAACATAGGCTATATTATATAGAGTTACGCGGACGAAGTCGCGTGCAACAGCTAATACTAGATAATATTATTCAGAGAAATTATATTTGTGTATACGTATAATTTTTTGTATTTTAGTATAATTACAAAAATACAAAGTAGTTTATAAATAAACAAAAGTTTATAAGTATAGAATAGTTAAACTTTTACTAAAAATAATGCATGATGTAATGACGCTATTTTGGAGCGCCATCATAAAACATAATGGGCTTTAATTCCTAGAGGCGTGGCCTTTAATTCAACAGGGAGAGTCCAAGCATGACAATGTTTGGAGTTGACTACAGGACGGAAATGTGTCAAGGAACCAAAAGCGTGCCGTTTGCTTTTATTTACTTCGTACGTTCCGTGATGGCAAATGGTCATGACATGCATGCTTGAAATTTGTGTATTTAATTTATGCATTATGTGTTGCCTCCAACAATAATATTGTATTACTGTTATTGTATACAGTTCATTGTGTTAAGCGTTGATTGAAAATGTTTCATAGTTATTTGAAGGTACAGTCTGTGTACGAAAACCTTCGTCAGTTTTCAAATACATTCCTTTATCAAGTCTTGGTACCCATTGAAACTAAAGTACTAACTAACAGACGTTTGAAATGAAGTTTTGGCATGATTGATAATTGCCTTGGTGCAAGCAAATGTCGACTTTAAGGTGACGAACCTTTTCTTACCGAGACTGTACCTCTACATGTTGATTTATTACTATTCTAAAAATCTATTAAAGCTTATAGAACTGACTTGAATTACGAAGCCAATAAAAAGGCCTCTTCCAAACTACACCTTGGAGGATTCAACCTCTTTTTAAAATATGATTTAAATTAGTTTACGTCACTAGTGTAATCTATAACTATATCTATTGTTATACATATAAAATAAAGAATCATAAGTAAAGGATCTATACATATTATAAATATTAAAAAAATATATATTATAAACCACCTGTGGAAAGTTTGTGCATATAATTTGCAAAATAATCGCATTTGCGCGAAGCCGGGGGAGGATCGTATTACAATAAATAACACAAGCTATACCTACCGATTCTTGAAACTGTGATACCGCCAAATACATCGACTCACGCGCATAATGACGCAATCAACGAAGGATTCCAAATGAGTCAGAATTTGCGTTAGACATAAACGGCTGTCTGAGAGACGTTTAAAGCAAAAAATGTACAAGTGCTCCGTATGTAATTCGTTTCGGAATCAATGTGATTCATTAAGACAATACTTATGAGAGACAAACTTTTTTTTGGGTTCGTAAATAAAGATATTTTAACTTTATTCCTGGTTTCCTGAACTACAGGAAAACTTTCGTTATGCAAAACTATGATTTTTTAATTTTAATACTACTTTTTCATTCTTTGGTATATTAATTTTTCGTATTTCTTAAATGTCTTAGATCTCCTTTCTCATATCAAAATTCTCTTACCTCATACTTCATAGCTTCAATCTTATTGAATCTATAAATCTATAGTTATTTTAAAGTTCAAGACATAATTTAATGAAAGTTCACAGAAAAACCATATTTTTTCAGTTAATTAATTAAATCTATTATCATCGCGCTGGAGGGTTTAATAATAATATTAAGGGCTTAAATATTAACTATGTTGACAAGTACATATATCTGGGGAGGCAGGTATCCTTCACGAAAAACAGTAACGAGGAAGAGATCGAGAGACGAATAAACATAACTTGGAAAAAATTCTGGTCCCAAAAAGAAATATTAAAGGGATGTTATTCCACAAAACTCAAAAAAATAGTGATGGATACATGTCTTTTACCTAGTCTTCTCTATGGATGTCAAACATGGTCCCTCACCAACAAAATAAAACAAAAGATAGAAACCACCCAAAGAGCCATGGAAAGAAGCATACTTAGGATAAAGAAAAAAGATAAAATAAAGAATAAACTAATAAGACAGGAAACTGGTGTGCAGGACGCGTTAATTCATGCACTTAAACTCAAATGGCAATGGGCAGGACACATAGCCCGCTGCAGAGACCAAAGATGGACTTTACTAGCAACTAGCTGGAAAGGACCTACAGGGGCAAGGAAGGTCGGCCGGCCGTACAAAAGGTGGGTTGATGACCTTATAGACACAGCAGGAAGTGATTGGATTAACGTGGCCAAAGACAAAGATAGATGGAAGAAGCTGGAGGAGGCCTACACCCAAAGAGGGGTCCAAACAAAGAAATAGCAACTACAAACTATTTAATAAGAAAAAAAAATGTAACTATAAGAAAAGTTTTGGAATTAATAAAAGGCTTTATTATTATTATTATTATTATCATCGCGCTGATCAGTTAAAAACACGTTCTCCATGTTTTCCATGTAATCCATGTTCCTCAATCTATCAACTGCTGCAAACAATTTGAAGATGATAATTTACTATAATAGTATACGTAGTCTAACTCGATTGCCTACTGCGCTTATTCATAACACATGCATACTGCGGTTTGCAGTCGTAAATTCAGCTCGTCTTTTTTTTAATGTCAAGGTCGACAGACAGGTTGACTTTTCACTTGATGGAAGAGGTGCGCTGCCAACCATAGTAAGATTAAGCATAAGGAATAGGAAAATTGGCTCTGGCATTCCTTACTCACTCACCGTAACACAACAGCAAACATATCGTTATTTCACGATAGTTTACTGTAAGGGAGTGGTTACAGCCGCCACACATGCTGCCTGCAAAACGCAATGTGCCCTGCCATTACGGCTCTCTTGAGACAATGATCACTTCTTGCAGAAGGCTACAGTGGAATAACAGCTGTTGTGAAAGAATTCATCGTTGTGCTTCAGCGAGTGTATAAGGGCCGACAGAGCCTATTCTCATATTCACTCCATACTCCCTATTCTTTACATCCTATAACCTATCAAGTCTTATCTCTTCACCTTATCAACTATTGCGTTCCTAGTGCTAGTATCAATAGGTCACGGTAGTCCCTACCATCAACTTGACCGTGAGCCTGCCTAACAACTTAAAAAAAAAAGAACTCAGATATTGCTAAGATAGCTAGTATTCTTGTGATGTTGTTCTTAACCATTAAGTATATCAAGTACCTACCTACTAACAAGGAGGTGGTGTTTTTTACTGATCAGTGTTATATTTTTTTTAACCAATCTATTACTTATACATCTATAGGTACTGATATTAAAAGAGGTAAAATTGTATAAAATTTCAAGAACGACATAGGCTAAATATCTATTACACGCGGGCGAATCAGCGGACACCAATTATCTAAATATAAAGATCTAAAACTTGGCAAAAGTATAATATGTCAATTGTAATCGTCGATGTCAAGCGGTCATTATTGCTTTACATATTTTGTCAGGCATTACTTAGGTATATCTTTTATTTTTCAATGCAAATAAAGTCGCGGGCACCAGCTAATCTTTTATAAGAGTAAAAAAGTTACATTGAAGCTACTAACTACAATGACGTAGAAGTACGATAGTTCGTTTGCTCGATTTTCTAACCGATATAAATACAAAGTTACCCACAAGTCGTGCCTTTCATTAATATTCAAAGGCGTTATCTAATTTGTGTTCGAATACAAAGGAAGTGGATTCTTGTAAGCAATGTCCTGTTTGAACCTTTTTTGAAGAGAGAAGCGTACTTGCTTTTAAAGGTGTGAAGTTCGGTAGAAGCGGAACCTGTTTTTGACCAACTTCCACGTCCCATCGAGACCATGTATCCCCAAATGGAATTCGCAGGTTAAAATTATAAATGTTCTTTTTTAAAAAAAAATATATCGCTTATCAAACCTCATTATTCACCAAAACCAGTTCCTATCGGAGAAGGTCATTGGGGGAATTTACGATCCCGATAGCAATTCTCGTATATTATATGTACCTACAAAGTTAGAAATTTTTAACAAAACTGGGTTTTAATTGGCACGTGTAAAAGCATTGAATTTGTGTTAAAAATAACATTAAAAAAGTATATTTTTATAAAAAACAAATCACTTAATATTTTCGGTGTGGTAAATTTTGCATATAAACGTAATTCAGGTTTTCTTGATATTACGAGTATTACTGGCGACCTAAATTCGAATGCAACGAATGCAAACCAATGTTCATATGATTAAAATACAGTTTAGCCAATATAAATTATGCATGCCAATTAAATTTCGTATTTTCTTTCCACATCATCACAAAACATAATATAAAATACTTTTTTAAAATTTGATTATCTATACATATTATAAAAATATAGTCACTTTTCGCTACTGTCTGTTACTTCATTAACTTTTTCTAAACCATCCAATAGATGTTGATACGGTTTTTACAAATGGAAAGAACGATACGAAAAAGAGAAAGGTTTGTGTATATAATTTGCAGAAAAAATTGCATGCGTGCGAAGCCGGGGCGAAATTATTTACACCTAAGTACCTTAAAACCTTCCGGAAAATTTTCTGTAAATTACAATAAAAACGTAAATTTAAAAAGCCAATATAAATACAGACGCGTATATCGTTGTTTTACCATTTAGAGAAGACAGAATACCTAGTATTCCTAATAAGATAACAAGATAGATGGAATTAGGTATCAACAGCGCGGGAATCATATTGAAGGCGCTCATTCATTGCTAATCTCCGCGGATTCGACCATACATGGCACAGCAACAAAAACGCTTCGCCATAAATAACTATGATTCAATGTCAACGGACAAATAGTCGTTATAAGCGTTACGTCAGGCTATCAGGAGTTGAGGAAATGCCTTCCGTAACAATATATTTTCATACAAAGCGTGCGTCACTGCGTTTGCGTCCCCAGTTCATATTTTAGAAGCATTCAGAACAAGTTATTAGCATAATACGCTAAGTACACAAATTTAATACAATAAGCGATCGTGTATTTTGTAGAATATTCGATTTTTACAATCATAAAAGAGCATTGGTTTAGACAGACTTTGAAACATATTGTTTTGCTAAAATGTGACTATGATTTAAAAATATAGATAAGTATACAAGGGTATTAAACAGTAACTTAATGATAATTACCCAAATACAGACTTCTATATAAATTAAAATTATATAAATCACAACTTCTATAGAAGTGAAAATGACGTATTTGGACCCACTTTTCACTATTATTTCAGAATTATTATTCTATTTAAATTCATAAATACTTATTAGAAAAGAATGATATTCGGTGTTATATATAAACAATTGCTAAAAAAAACTATTATTAGGTATTATGCTTTTAAATCTTTTTCGGTATTAACAAAACACAGATCACAATTTCTCCTGGCACAACGGTCACATTTTTTTAAATATTAATTTTAAGGTCGACAGACAAGCTGACGGCCCACTTGATGGTAGGTGGTTACCGTCGCCTATAACACAAGCAATGCCACTGAGTAGTGCAAGTACTGCAAGTGCACTGACGATTACAGTAGGGTTAAGGATAAGAGATTAGGAAGGAATAACATAACGGGATATTTTTTAAATTAAATATTATACAATTAAAAAAACCAAATGATTGTAATTAATTTTAGATCTCTCATAAAAAGTTAAATGAAATTTAATTTCTGTTAAATGAACGTTTTAATATTTCTTTTGCTGGTAGCAAAAACCCACGACCTTTTAGAACAGCCCAATTACAGTGCTTAGATTGTGTCTTGCTGTGCAATTGTGTTTACAGAGAAGTAATAAATTAGTAGGTACTGCAAGTAGGTGTAAATAAATATCGTGTGCGAAAAGAATGCGTATACGCTGTTAAACATGAGTTCAAACATTTTTATTAAGGTAAACTGGCGAGTGTATTAAGCAGGCAGCCTTGCAGGCCACCATCGACAATGAAGCGACATCGACTGGTAAGGCAACAGGAATGGGGTCAGCGCGGGCGAGGCCGCCAGTCTGGTGCGAAGCGCGATCAATGAATTGCAAAACGGATCGGGGAAAAGGGGAAAGTCGAGGAATAAGTACTTGTTTCGAAGAACCTAATCATAATGCATTAAATTCTACAAAAAGAAAATGATGATGTCGCCTAAACTGAATGATGCAGTTAACTGCTTAGGAGGATAGTTATGTCCGGCTCGAAGGACCATGAAGATTCCAGATCTTCAGCAACTAGATTTGAAATTGATTTATTAGCTTACATTGATAGAAATTCTCAATAAAAAATAAAAGATAAGATGAACTTTTTTATTTTTTGTAATTTAAATATTCTCTGAGCAATAAGGTTTGGCTGGCTATGTGCAATAATCGGATGGCTATGTGCAACACATTATATTTTTAACTATATTAAAAAAAAAAAACTAAATACAACATATTACCTATCTATGTAGTTGCTTTTTAATGCTAATGTAGATACAAGTTAGAAACCTGGTAGTATGCATTATATTAATGAGTTTCTAGTATTATTCGAAATTTGAATGTTTTTAAATTAATGAGTAGGTACTTTAATGCGCTACAATGCTTGTCAACCAGCCGCTAGGAGAGATTATAACAATTCAAAGGGTTTGTATGAATGGAGTGGATAGCGCACAGTCTTTGACGTCAACCCTTTGAGCATGTTCGGAGCATCCCTCTCCACACCTTAATTTGAAATCTTGAATATGCACTAAACGAAGAACTCTCTCTCTTTTAACAAACGTGTTTGTTAAAAATCGAAAAAGTATGCCTATAAAAGATTATGGTTTATCGAGTTTTGGTTGAGTTTGTTTTAAATGTTTAAATAAATCTACAAAAAAAAAGAACATATCACAAAGTCGTGTCTTTAGTATAATGAACTAGCTGGTGCCCGCGACTTCGTCCGCGTTGAACGATGAAAGGTACCCTATGTCCTTTGTGGTGTCCCAGACAACGTGTATGCAAAATTTCATGGTGATCGGTTCAGTAGTTTTTGCGTGAAAGAGTTACAAACATCCATACATCCAAACATACCTTCGCATTTATAATATTAGTACGGATATATCAAAAAATTGTCATAAATAGCAAAAAATCATAATATATTAATATAATAAGTAGAGTCAGAGCACATTGAGTTTCGCAGTTATAAATTGGGTAATTCGTCTGGCGACATTAACCACGCAATTATAAAGATGAAGAACACTATGAAAAAATGTGCTGCTGTGTTTCGGTGAATGAGTATGAGATCCTTTACCTACTAAGTATAACGACAGCGCATTTACAGCAAAATATTTAGCCACCTATCATCAAGTCGGGGTGATTGCCAAGCTTTACATTAAAAAAAATGTGTGAAAAATATTTAAATCGATTCGCACTAATGCAGCTCCAAAATGTTGGGTAAAAAATAATTTTATTAAAATAAAAAACAGTGGCACTCCGAGAGTGCCGACAGAAGTGAAAATTTAAACAATTACGTGTGTATTTTTTAAATTTACAATATATGTACATACTTATATACAGAGGTATCGGTTACGGTTACGGTAACAGTGTCGCGAGTTCAATGGTTTTTTTTTCCATCTCAAAATTGTTCTTTTTTAAAATTTATATCAGCCTCTGTTCGCATTGATGTATTATTTCAATTCAATTAGTTTCGCAAGGATGTATTATTACGTAACATATTCTAGTTTCAGTGATATTGTGTAGCGATGTCGGTTACAAGGTTACGGTAGTAGGTCGCAAATTCAATGGTTTTTTTTTCCATCTCAAAAATGCCCAACGCGCTAAATAAGTTTTCACTTCAAAAACAAAAGCCTCGATGTACGAGTAATTTGTCGATCCTATGAATCATAAGTGACGAAAAGAAAATGAGAAAAATGAAAAATATTTAAATAATTAACCGATTACAGATAAATCAAGTCTTGAATACACATGCTAGGCATAAAAACCTTTACCACACGCTAAAGGTTTGACTTTGCAATATTAAGATGATAAATTTGCACTGGATTCTTACGGACTGGATTGCTAGTTTCATTATATTATGATATCTCAATAATAACAAATTATTTTAAAATACATTATTTATACGAAATTGAAACCTCATGATTGATTTTATAAAATACTACAAGATGAGCACATAGTTATAACTTGATATGTAAAAGAACTACCTAACGAAACTAAATACGAGTATGTCGACGAATTCATAAGAAATAATTTTATAACAAAAGGGTTTGCCTCACAAAAGTCCCGAGTATGTGTACGTAAGCAATAAAATGAGTTCAAGTATCGAATATCACATTAGACCACACGAATAGAACGTGATCGAGTTCTTTTTTTTTTTAAGATTATTTTGCGTTCACATTTTCGGTTAGTTAGACGGTAAACAGTATTGTATATTTAAAAAAAGAACGGTACAACGTGAAATTTGGTCAACTGTCAATCTTGAACATATGGCGGAGTTTTGAAAGTGGCCTGTATTTAAGCCATATAAATAAGTCCTGAGTAAAGGCCAACACCTTATAAGGCGTAGTTTGGTGTTTCGTAATGTAACTATACCGTTTTCTTATTATGAGTCATCGCCGTGAATTAGTACGTAAAGAATTCTTTAGCTCACAAATTGAACATCTGTTTCATTTATTTGTATGCATGAGCCAAACAATTAATTAAGTAAACAGATATAAATGTGTAGTTTTACTTGAGTTTTACTATGAACATAGTTTACTAAAATAAGCATAGTCCGATTTAAAAAAAAAATCTTAGTTGAGGAGACTCAGGATTAGAGAGAGAGACCGAATGATTTTTTTTAGATTTAAAAAAAAACTGTGCAGTTTAATACAACTTCTCGTTTATACTTTTATATGTTTTTTTCTTTTTTTTTCGTTACTCATATAAACTATTAAGTTATTTAATATCTTCAGTTAAAAAAATTCATGTTTACTTTCGCAAAAGATAAATTATTAAACTCAGAACATAACTGTCATTAATTATGTTAAATTTATTATAAAAGTGAAAAGGCATTATAAAAAAACGTTTATTATTGAAACACTTCTTGTCTAAAAGTATTTTATGTCTTTAAAATAGTTCGCCTCTCTACCCCCTTATCATTATTATGTGTATATATTTCGTAATGGTATATTATTAACTCATTAGTGAGTACAGCTAACAAAATTGTCATTGTAACTAATGTAAACATTGCTTGACCTGCATAGTAGTTTTGCTGATAAGACACATTACCTCACGTATAAATTTGTATGTGACTGGATCGTTATAAATCAGTACATAAGTAGGTACGCATTTTTTATATAATATTATTTTTCAGTCTGAATCACCGCTCGATTTGTTTGTTAAATAAAATTTAATGCCTATGTCAAAGAAACAGTTTCATGTTTGAATAAAATGAGCTCATAAAAGAATATTATAAATAATAATTTAAATAATGCAGCAAAAATTTTGAAATTTATGATAAAGTGTGCCACGTGGTTTGACAGCTCACTTAATTGGTAAGTGGTTACCGTCTGCAGGAAAGCAAGTAAATACCAGATTAGACGCAAGTGTGCTGCCAAAGCTGACGAGGTAAAGATTGGAGGTAAGATTATAATAAAAAAATACCTAATGTATCTAATAAAGACCAAAACACGATTTGCTTCTTAGTTAGGTTAGCGTCATATGTATGATGCAGTAGTCGCATTTTTAATTTTAGATACTGAGCTCAATAACCCATAAAAAGTTCAATTTTTAAATTAATTGTAACCGGCCTGGTCAGTACACATACTGTGTAGGAAATATTCTTTAGTTATTACAAAATATGAAATCATAGCTGGCATCAGTGCAGCGAGCTCACAAAAATCCATTACAACGAAAACCGGTTGTAAAAGCTGAACAACCGATCCTCCTTGACTCACATCGCGATGTCTGTGACTTCTAGGAAGAAAGGTGTCCCGATGTGTTCATTTCATTATAATCGTTAATTTATAACGGAAATATTTACTTTCGTAACACCAAATTAGCACAACTAAGCATATTAAGTTTTAATATAATAATATTAAAAAGCTTGGTCGGCGAAGCGTAAGCAAATGTTAGGGCAACGACCGTGTACCTACTGCAAAATGTATGCCACATATTATTGAGGTAAAATTTTAGCAAAATACGATGTACATTTTGTACAGGTAGGCAAAGTACGATGTACATACATACAATTTTTTTTATGAATGTATAGTATTAAATGATCATTTAATATAGAACATAATTGAGTTAAAAAATTGCGGTAATTTCGAAGGTTGCTTTTATTTTCGTGTACACCCTTTTGTAATCGCCAGAAGGCACTGTATATTATACTCATACTGTAATGTAAGCCTATACTTATCTAATACTAGCTTGTGCCCCGACTTCGTCCGCGTTGAAAAAGAATATAATATTGAGTGCCCTAATATGACGCCTGACATTTAATTTTATTAATAAGCAGAATTGAATAATTACTGTATGTTTCTATGTAAGTTACGAAGAGAGCTGCAAAATTAAAAAAACACTAACACTTCGAATGGAACACAAGCTGATTAGTAATAAAATGCTGTCTGTAATTGACATACGAGTAGATATGTATAAGTCATATAAGGCTTCAATTAATTAAGTAAAAGGTTTAACCCATTAATCGTCTTGGTTGCCTTTATTGACATGTGTAATCTGCGAGTGTCTTTTCATATTTTGTTGCATTTTGTTGCAATTTCATTAGAAATTCAAAAGAATCTTAACAACCTTGCCGTCAAGGCTTTCTTGGCTCCGTATTTATTGACGATACGCGACTTGAATTGAAACGTGAACATGTCATTTGCTAAACTTGTACTAGGTATGTCATCATGTCGATAATTAGCATCGATGTTTATGGATCCTTTTCAAACAAAAAAATCACTCCCTCAAAATCAATCTGATTTTGCGAACTGATTGGATTAGGATGAAATTTGGCACACAGATAATTTATTGCCTCGATTAATATATAGGATACTTTTTATCCTGGAAAAATCTTAGGTTCCCGAGGGATTGGGAAAAAAAAATGGCGCCACGAACACCGAGCGTACGAAGTTGCCGGCATAGCTAGTAGGTAATACGCTGATACAAACATATAAAGTTGTACATATAAGGTAATATTATTACATATCATCTAAAAAGATATCTATCGAGAATTTACTATGATTATTTATCTATCTATCTTTTATCTATGAGACTACTAGAAATTTGTCAGAGTATTGAGATTTTCAATTTACCTACAATTAACATTAGCAACATAAGGAAAACTTTGTCGTTCTTTTTAAGTATCAACGAACATTGTTACTTAGAACTAATACCATTCAAATATTAGTCACAATTCCATACATATTTGTGCACTTGTCGGGATGGCTAATAGGAAACAGGGTAGGTACTGTCTGTAAACCGAGGTCATTTAATTTTTTATCGCCATATCCTATATATTATACATATATTAGTAGACATTATACCAATGACGGTCACAGAGTAAACAAGTATTGGCTTACTACTTACAGGGTGGGTCATAGTGTAATAGGGCTGAACTCAGTAGGTAGGATACACTTAACCAAGGCCATCTTAAAAAAATTTGCTTTCATAGACTGATCGTCCCCTTAACAGAAGGGCTAACTTAAAAACGGACGGAGTTGCGGGCAAAAAATAGTACATCCTTCTTTACCACGCAACGGATTTTGATGCGGTTTTCACCAACAGATAATATTTCAGGGAAGGTTAATGTATATACCTAATAAAACTTGGTTTTATATGTAAGTAAAAATGTTAAGTTGGTATTTGTGGTTAAGCTCCTAAAATACGAGTAAGTATGTGTGACACTTAGCTCATTGGATTCCGAATAATGTGATTTGTGTAGGCACGCTTCAAAAACTCGAGAATGGTTAGTTAGACAGATTTTAATTCGGTTTTCAAATATGACAAGAGGGATATATAGGAGCGGGTCGCTAGTATGTTTATATACGACCACGAAGTCGAACGCAAAAGCTAGTGATTGATAAATATACCTATATGAGATATTTCCTATTGTCTACAAAGACGAACAGTAGGCTAATAAAATTTGTTTTTGCTACAAAATGAAAGGTACTTAAGTAGGTATTTGCTATTGTTTGCGATTAAACAGTTGCTGACTCTATTTTGATATGTACCTACTTAAAGGTATTAATAAAAACACACAACATACTAAATTTTCTCATTATACTTAACTCTCATCGCGAAACTTATAGAAATGTGTAGGTAATACCTACTCAATCAATACCTACACAAAACACATCATACCTACTAAGTAATTATAAATGCGAAAGTTGGTGTGGATGGATGTTTGACAATCTTTCAGGCAAAAACGGCTTAACGGATTTGGATGAAATTTGACGCACATATAGTTTATTACCTGGAGTAACATTTAGGATACTTTTAATCTGAAAAAATGTTAAGTGCCCAAGGTATCGTCTAAAAATATAAAAAAATTGGGCGCCACTGTTGTCAACAGTAGTGGCGCCACCGTCGTCACGCTGAAAATTCAAGCGTTATTATCGGATATTTTTCATTTTTTAACGCGGTCCGCGGGCGAAGTTGCGGGCTCCAGCTAGTTTTAAATAATTTGTGATTGTACCCTAAAACCTACACATATTTAACAGATATATTATATCCGTTTTGTATTCGCAATAATCTTCAGCATAAAAATGCTGAAGATTTTTTAAAATATTTATTCATATTGTGTTAAAAAATATTTGATTTTAGATTAAAATTTTCCTCAAATCGTTCAATGATCTAAAAATATTAACACTGAATAGGAATTAACTCGAATTTAAATTTAGGAAACTCATTATTGTAATTTTCTCAAAGTATTACAATATATTAGTATGTTAGGTACTAAGTCTGTCTATATACCTAGCTATGACTCGTCTTTGTAAAGGAAGCACACTATATTATAGGTATTATGTTATGTAGAGGTACCACCAACATTTTCGTGGGTGTATCGCATTTTTTGTTAGAGAACCTGTTTAAGCGATCGTTTAGGATACCTGACATACGTACTTATAGTGTAGGCATAAGTAATATAATACCGACTCAAATTGATGGTGTAATCATGGATAGGTAGTTCGGTATAAATTGGTAAAAAAAAATTATTGTTTTATATTAATAAAAATAGGTGGGTACTATACTTAAACATAAATTTACAAAGAAAACATTAGTACTTCCGTTAATTGGGCAAAGCTGAGTGATTACAACACATGTGGCCCATTTATAAAACAGTTAATACAACGGCCTTTTAGATACCTAAGTACATTGATAAAACACATGTTTTCTAAATGTAGGTCAGGGCTAAACCCCTGTAACACAGTTCTGGACCTCAGCATCCCGAATCGATATTTTATACATTTCCATAACTCGACCAAAATAAGAGAACAACTTACGTTAAGCGTTCTATACTTCTCGGACAGAACTATTTAAATCGTCCGGTTTATAACCCGGCAAGTTATTTTTTAAATAAAAACGGACTCACCTTTCTCTGCGCTTCCGCGGCAAATCCAGATTTGGCTGCTCTGTTGTTAGCCATGTTGTATAATAACTAAGTAAAATAAATAATATTAAACTATTAAATAAAATCACAGACGCGAGTTGCGGTCGTGAAGTCACTGCGTGCAGAATGTAAACAGCGGCACGGGTCGGACCAACGCGACTATGATGTGCGAGTGTGTGTAGATGAATGACATCATGGGCTCATGGCTCATGCAACCAAAGCAAGGGGCAGTCGGGGCACCGCGCGTAGCAGCCTGTCCGCTCACAGTAGTGCTTGAGTTATACATCTATC
The DNA here is from genome assembly GCA_944738685.1 of Synanthedon myopaeformis. Classification (NCBI taxonomy): domain Eukaryota; kingdom Metazoa; phylum Arthropoda; class Insecta; order Lepidoptera; family Sesiidae; genus Synanthedon; species Synanthedon myopaeformis. Next base: position 7,578,289 of record OX122924.1, on the reverse strand, counting down.
GATACTTCATGTACGATAACTATATTTATTTTATTTTGATTTTTTATTGAAGGATGTTCAGAAAGGTTACGCGAGAACAAAAAATATCTATCGATAGGGTAAAACAGCCGGTTCGCCGATCACTGCCCGCTCCCGATCACTTTATGGAAAACTTCAATAAACAATCATATCAACGCCTTATAAGCTATGATTTTACTTGAATATGCATGTTCTATCTATTACTGTCATTCGTATCACCAATTTCAACGAAAAATTGCGTTTGTTTTTGATCAGTGAGCAGGTGAATATGAACCGGTGCGTTTGCGCGGTTTTTGAAACAAAATTTTACCAAAAAATTAGTGAGAAGCAATCTTTCAATCGTCAGTAAAAATTACTTTTGTTGCAAATTCTGCATTGTTATTGTGTTTGTAATGTTGAACTATGGTTATTATTACTTCTAATACAACATTTTACTAAAAAAATATATTTATTTACTATAATTTAAGGTGTTCGCGATGGGATGGTAAAAAACTATCTTTTTTCCTTTTACGATCACCTGATCGTCAACGGGTGGTTTCGGTCAAATCCTTGTGAAGCTTTTTTGAAATTTTATTTGAATTTTACGGGAATTCTATGAACTGTATAGAATCAATATACAATGATTGAATTATACGTCAGATGGCGATCGGCTTAAATAAACGAAAACTTGACGTAATGTACACGAAATTTCTGCCAATAACCAGGTGGTCGGGAAAAGACCTGTTGTCGACTTTTAACTTTTTCCATAGAAATTCCACAGTTTTATGTGATCGTATACTGACTATTTAGCGATTATGTTGTTTCTTTTTGTTCATTGACAATATTCTGGTGATCGGGAATTGAGTACTATACGACCAAATGTGATGTGGCAAGAACAATCACGATTGAAAACAGACTCAATTGCGTACATTAATAAATAATAATACTTCGACGTAGAATATTAACTAGCATTTTCACTATTTTTATTCTTGGTTAATTTTAGTAGGAGACTACTTCTTCAGCGTTTCTCCCAATTGTATCCGAAGTCAGCACTTTATGCCTAGTTGCCTAGATATTTTGTTAATGGATTAGTCTAGATAAATGAAGACTCATTGTAGAAGCGACTACCGTCTGACCTCCCAACCCCAACCCCGAGAGCCTCATCCGTAGTTTAGCAGGTGCAGCTATAAAGATTATATCCATGCTTAAATTCGATTTGGACAAAATCTTTAAAATCGGAGCTCAAAATCCAAAACACTTCGAAATTCTGCAGCATCAAATAAAAGTGCATCTATTTTGACTGACGATATTTTACTGGATATTACTCCAGAAAATTTACATGTACCTGATGTTGATTTCAGGTTCATCAAAGTTAAATTTTCTGGAGTTACTTCAGCTTTTACGATTTCTTCTTCAATGATCTTTGAATCCTTATTCCGTTTAGCCAAATCAAATTTAAGCATGGATATAATCTTTATAGATGCACCTGCTAAACTACGGATGAGGCTCTCGGGGTTGGGGTTGGGAGATCAGACGGTAGTCGCTTCTACAATGCCATTAAGCCAAAACATTAATATAACTACGTTAGCCACTTCGAAAGTTATTAGCGACACTTTATTAGTTACTGATGAAAACATTGCTGAAAATATCACTTTTCCTGAACCAGGTTCATACATTTCACGGAACGATATCTCAGTAATGGATCTCAATGAGATTGAAATATCACACAGCCAATCAGTCAATTGACATCTGATGACCAATGTTACTCTAATACAGTATCAGCTGAAGTTCATGGTAAAGAGAATTCAACCCAAGAAAATGACTTAACTAATTCACAGGTGGATCTCAATGAGATTGAAATATCACACAGCCAATCAGTCAATTGACATCTGATGACCAATGTTAATCTAATACAGTATCAGCTGAAGTTCACGGTAAAGAGAATTCAACCCAAGAAAATGACTTAACTAATTCACAGATGGATCTCAATGAGATTGAAATATCACACAGCCAATCAGTCAATTCACATCTGATGACCAATGTTACTCTAATACAGTATCAGCTGAAGTTCATGGTAAAGAGAATTCAACCCAAGAAAATGACTTAACTAATTCACAGGTGGATCTCAATGAGATTGAAATATCACACAGCCAATCAGTGAATTGACATCTGATGACCAATGTTAATCTAATACAGTATCAGCTGAAGTTCACGGTAAAGAGAATTCAACCCAAGAAAATGACTTAACTAATTCACAGATGGATCTCAATGAGATTGAAATATCACACAGCCAATCAGTTAATTGACATCTGATGACCAATGTTACGCTATTACAGTATCAGCAGATGTTCATGGTAAAGAGAATTTAACCCAAGAAAATGACTTAACTAATTCACAGATCAAATCATAATCAAATGTCATTTAACGACGTTTTTGAGAAGCATTTGCTTTATCCCGAGTCACTATCACTAAAAACTTAACAACATGTCGAGCCTAAATTGCCAAGCGCTATATCATCACAGGCTTGGCAAGAACATTATGGAAAGAGAGAAGAAGTTAAGGAAAATCTGGAAATAGAAAAAAACCAAGGCAGCAATTGAGAGCAAAAGAAAAAGAAATTAAAGGAAAAAGAGAAAAGAATACTTAAATAAGAAGAAAACTTTAGCAAGAAGTACTAAAAAAAGTAGTTTTGCAATGTAGTCAATGTTCCGAAGACCTAATTAGCGACGTTGAAAATGAATTAGATAAAAATATAGGACGCGATTATTGTACCCATTGGTTTCATCTGAAATGCACAGTGATGCACAAGAAGCAGAAGATGCTGAAGCAGCACTCTCTGCTTATACGTGTGAATTTTGCCAAAAGGAGTAGTAATAACCTGATCTGTTCTCCACTTTCTTTTATTTTTATGAATAAAATAGTCTACCTTTAATTTGGACCTTAATTTAATAGCAAGTAAGCTCAATTTTTAGCGTTTTTCAGTGATCGTAAACTGGCAAAAACTTGTGGCCGGAAACTGACAGAATCTGATCGGGAACCGAAAAAAGTACTTATTTTCGTAATACATGATTTATATGGTTCAAACACGTAAACACGCACAAATCTGCACATTTATTAAACAGTTTAAAGTTTTGTGTATCGATTATCATATTTTATTTAATCCTTCGTTGATATTTTTAAGAGTTATGTTACTTTCAAGACATGATGGTCACTAATTGATCGTGAACCGGCCGATTTACCCTACATATGTACGAGTATTATTTTTATATTTATTTAATAAATTTAAAGTCTATATTAATAAATAGCTTGGTTATAATCGAATTTGAACAGGAACTAAAAAAATAACTGTCTATTAACGTATAAAATAAATATATTATGTATGTGCCATATTGAATAATAAAATGCTTAAGGTCTATTTTTTCAGGTACCTGTAGTTTAGCCCCAACGACATATTGTTACTAAAATGTACCTACATTAGAATTTCTCCACAAAGTTACTTATCGAAGTTTCTCTCGTTATTTTATTATTTATATTTATATGAGTATTTAATCTTATGTTATTAGTAATAATAAATTATAAGTAACTATCTAGTAGGAAAAATAATTTTATTGTTGCTTTATCTACTACGCTATTTAAGTTCAATTTAAGTAGGTACTTAGCTCTGTCTTAGGTAGGTGTACAGATATGAAATTAAAAATAAATATTATTAATATAGGTAACTTTTTGGACAAATTGTTTGGTATGATGAAATGATAAGAGGATGGATATAAGAGCTCTGGGATCTCCTATTCTTATATGTAAGTAAGTATAAGTATCTTAGCATCGATATAAAATTATCGATATTAGATCCAACACTCGAAGTTCGAAATGTAAAATGAAAACCAAGTATGGAATACAATGAGAATGAAAGAGATAGAAGTATCTATTTTCCTTTTTCAACGTCTCGACTGAGTCGCCGTCTTGGCGTTGGCGCCTTGTGTTTGAGCAATGGATTTGATCAAATGTGATCAAATGGATATTGTCTTTAGTAGGTTCTAACATATGCACTATTATAAAGATAAAGTAACTTCAAGGTTTTCACTTATTAAAAAGTTTTACATAAGTACTTACATACTTACACATGCTTAAGGTTTACTTATACCTAACAATATGTAACTTCAACTTTGAAATTTAAAGTAAAAGTAAATAAAAGATAATCAGTGTGAATAGAACTGTAGTTATACTATAGTATGACTGTTAAACAAGTAAGTACATAAAGACAAACTAAATGATAACGAAAACTAAAGATTAATCCATTGGTCTCCATAATTATTTAATTACCTACTTACATATACTTTGTTGGTCTTTGCTGGCGATCCAACGCAGCGGAGACCATTCATTAATCTGTGGACTAATCTAATTGGTTTGGTAATTAATTGCAATATTCATCCAGCAATTATAAACAAAACAGATAATAACTCTTTGGATTGGTTTTTAAGATACCTATTCGCTTTACAAACGAATCTATACTATAATACACTATAAAGTTAGGTGCATAAAGCTGAAGTTTGTTTGTTTGTTTGTTTAGTTGTACGCGCTAATCTCAAGTGAGTGATTTAAAAGCACGAGACATAAAAAAATTTGCTCTCGTGTTAAATATTCAACTTTTCACCTCAACAGCGAGAAAAGCGTTACTAGGTCATCTTTAGTCAACCAACCAACCAACCAACCAACCAGTTTCTGAACGGCTGTGAAACTATCTTCACAGCTGGGCCAACTCTATTCGGCTATGGCCGGCCGAATCTAGTCGGCTATGGCCTGCCGACTCTAGTAGGTTATGGCTGGACATACTAATAAAATAAAAATGTTATTCCTGTGAGTTAAATAGCGTGCTTAATAGCGTGTTCGAATTTCGAATCACGCTCGCATCAGAAATCGATTTTTCTGTGAGTTTTTAGGCACCAAACGCATCCTTTTCGTGCTGGAGAGGTGAAAGCAATATTTAATACGTTGTGAAAAATATTTTAAATTTTGCCAATAGATAATGAGATCAGAAATAGAAAATAAATAATAAAATTGTAAAATGTGCCATCTATCATCTATACCATGACTTGAAAGTTCAACAGATTAGATAGCGCTATCTATCGAACTTATATAAAACTTTACTTGCGACTAAGAGCAAAATATATTGTGTACCAATACGGCGAGATAATTTTCTATCAAACCACTAGATGGCACTAAAAACATGATAATTGAAAATGGGTAGTATTTAAACGCATATCAAAAAAGTCATTTTTGTATACAAAAATAATCCGAATTCATATCAAAATTACTGATTGCACAGCAAAATACTCAACTCAAAATATTACTAAATAAACTAAAATTTATATTCGACGCATACCGCTATTTATCTTAAAGTACAGTTTTTTTTTATTAATACACAGCTAATAATGACTAACACACATTATACCTATTAACTCTTTTTTTTTAAATTATAGATTCTATTTTTATATAACATACCTACAGCAGTTTACCTAAATAAAACAGGATTTCATTAGACATATCATCTTATTATTTATTAAGTACAATATAATGAGATCAGCAATAAAATATAAAATCAGATACAAATACTAACTTTAAAATTTTTATTGAATTATTAAGGCAGGTTTTGCTTTCATTATATTATATGCATTTTTTTTAATTCGAAGGAGTAATTTGACATTTCCTGGGTTGCAGGTTTTGACCATACAAAAATAGAGATGTCACCTAACTATTAAAATAAAAAAGTTACCGCTTTATAAAACCGAAATCAATTCTTTATAGAACATTAATTAGTTTAGAATTAATATTAATTATTATTTAATTGTTTAAATTATATTTTTTGCAAAGCATGTGCAAAGTTTTTGGTAAGAATTTAAATTATGGACCGTCAATTTAAGGTTTTTTTAGGTGGGTGGGGTGGAATAGGGAATCTCCCCGGTACAACCCCTCATTTTATTAATGGTTAAAGTTTGAGGTTATGTCTGTACCAAAAATAAGACTCTTCCATCGTTAGTGCGTAACCTCACCATCGGCTCTAACGGAAGATCAGCGCAGGTTTTTACAACTTGCATTATGCTGAGTTGGAGCCGATTTGTGGCGTGGGACGTTTGTGTTTGTCTTTATATATGTTACTTATGTACGCTCTTAAATGTCTTTTACCCCAAATAAAACATTATTCTATTCTATTTATTCTACACCCACTCCGAGGTATTTAATAAACCATGTCCAAATAATAATATACACGTTTTGCCTAAAATTGTTACCCGGGTGCGCTCGCTTCGCTCGCATCTTAGAATATAAAACAAAACATAGAACAGAATATAGAAATAAAAAAATAAGTTTTTTCTATATTCTAAGGCTCGCATTTTCACATACATTCCTAGAACATAACCTAACTGTTTTTTGTAATAAAAATAAGTCTTTTCTGGTATAAAAGTAATATTACTTGTTATACTCTAACCTTCTCCCAAAAAATCGCGGCCAGCCAACTCGATGTTCCAAAATCTAAATTTTAGCCTTCTTTTCGATTATTATAATTTTTATGATGAGAATATTTTCATAGGTGACATAAAATTATCACAAAATAATAGCTATGTAATGCATTGTACTATTTTTTATTTATTTGACTTCAGATATAAATTGTGACTTGATTTTTTATTCATTCCACACCGACTTGGTCATTAGTAATCCTGCTTTAAACGAAATTCAATCGTTAAAATAACAATTAATACGAATATTAAATCAATAAAACAATATCAAAAATATTTTTTCCGAAAAATATAACTATTTAAGTAAAACCGATATAGTAACATTATTTTAAAATTTGACACTAGGTTAATTTGTTCTACTTTTAGACATAATGCACAATGAAATTGTTGCTATAATAATTATTAAATTTGCTGAGCATGTGTTCTTAAAAATTAAGACAAATATGATGAGCAAGTTTTGAGGTGCTTATTAGGATCATAGTACTTAACCGACTGTACCTTAGGAATTTATTTGTCTCGCATTAGAGGAAAAAAAGTAATGTAGTGTTGATGTACATATATTTTCGAATTATCTGCAGTAAGTACTAATTTTGTTAAACATTTAGTTTATTTGTAGTGAAATAATTATATACCTAAATGATGAAAATAAATTGATAGGTGATTATATTATTTTATGTGCAATTAATAATATCCTGCTGGCATAATAAAAAAATAAAAAAAAATCAATCAATTTGTTCCTGACAGAGTGACATTTAAATTACCACGAATTCACGCTTATTAAATGAAAATGTAAACGTATCAAAAGCTTCAAAAAAGTATAAAAGCAAAACTAAAAGAAATGTAGTGGAACTGATAACAGAACTGTATTATGTGGCTAAATACTACGTTATAGGACTCAAAAGAAACAGCTAATAAAAATTTTGTGCATATAATATGGACGGCAGCAGAAGGAGAGGGCGTAAAAGGAGATGCTATTCCCAAAGAACAACAGAAGTTCAACATTGTTTCGACCCACCACAAAGCCGAATTTGGACAATTCTTTACAATTTGTACAACTTCTTCATTATCATAAGTCTAATGGCGGTTCTATTTTTATATTTTGAACACCATTGTGCCAATTGTAGCGCTAGATATAATATTAACAACGTTTCTGGAAGCATCAGTGAAATTGCGGTAATTTTTTTTTTAACACTATTGGCTTCGATTAAATACTAGGTAACAACCAAACCAGTAACAAGTAATTAATTTTAAATAATAAAAATAAATTCAAGTAGGTAAGTTTCCTAGAAATGAAAATCTAGAAATACTTGCCTTTATTTTATTTGGCTCGCTTGTCTTTATATCGATAAAAAGGTAATATGCATCAATCAAAAGAAACTTCATATAAATTTTTAATGTTCTTTTTTTTTTCAGAATAATTTAACACAAATCAGAGATAAATATGATCAACTAGAACTTAAAGTAACCAAATTCTCCCAAGAGCTGCCTAAACTGGAAGGTCAACTCGAAATCTTGGAATCCATAGCAGAAAATTTGAATAATGAAAAATTTAGATGGGACACCAAACCAATGCCACACATCGAATTTGCCAATCGTATGACGAGGAAACATGAAATTCAATGACTCCTCTCAGGGGCATTATAGCCCGCATAAATAGCGGATTTTGGTTGCAAATAATTAATTTGTACTATGCAATAACTCCTGTATTTTTATGGTATTAAGAAATAAGAAATAAAACAACGTCTAAACAGTTTTTTTTTCTTTTATTCCGTGTATAGATATGAATAGAAACAAGCATTTCACATTGATTTTTTTAGACTTTCTTTAAAATTTCCAGTTAGGACCGCATGTATTACAATTTCTCTTAGCCATAATATTATATCCGACACGTCTATAACCATCTTTGTCTATACAATATTCATTACAATATTCGTTAGCCTTATTTTTTTCTGAATTTACTCCAATGGAATATGTTACGGGTTTTGCTGTGACAGCCGCATTTTTCGATATAACGGATTTGTCATTTTTATCATTCATAGGCTTTTCATTGCCTCGTGGCTGAAAATTTCTTCTATAAAAATTATTACTTTGAAGCCAATTTATATTTTTTTCATTATTTTTAGGAGCATTGATTTTCCATTTATTAACACTATTATCCAAAAAGTCCAAATTGTTACCGGTTAATAGTGATAAATCTTTGACTTCCACATTTAAATTGTCATATGCGTTGCCAATACCGTTTACAGTTTCCTAGAAACATAATAGAACATATATTTCAGTTTCACACTTAGGTATGTAAGCTAGCAGAAGAAGTAAGAAACAAGAAAATAAGGAAGTAACAAAAATCTTTATTGTAAAACCGATCTAGGAGATATAGACCATGTAGAGATGTTAATTCGTGACTTTTAATAGGTCTATCGTTAAAAAATATACTATACTGCTTCTCTCTCTCTCCGTGTGCCTCTTCAGTGCTGAAGGTTAGCCGTTAACTTCCTGAACCGGTCCCTGTCAAGAGCCAACTGGAATAGCTGCTCGACCGAGGCAATCCCAGTCCACTTTCGAATATTTCTGAGCCACGACTTACTTACTTGCTTACTATTATTTGCTATTATTATATTAATCTAGTAATAATAGTGCCTACTGCATTTCGCAGATATAAACGAGCCCAACCATGCTAACGGCAGTAACGTTCTGCTGATCTTTGTACTTCCAATGATTTTGCTTATTTATAAGCGATGACTAAGCCATCTGCCGTCAAGTGGAGCGTCAGAAAACCTGTCGCATTTTTTTATTGAACTATTCTTTAATTACTATATTCTCTTTTATTGTGAGTATTCAGTAGGTATAGTCTAGTCTAGTCTGACTACCCATTTCTTTATAATCCAAATTTAGTCTTAATATATTATAGTTAAAAACATTAAAACCATCACAGAAAACCACCGTGTAACAGCATGTTTGCTGTTGTGTTTCGGTGAGGCAATTAAAATAGTCAGTAGCGCACTTGCAGCACCTGTAGCGTTGCTTGTTATAGACGACAGTATCCATGTACCATCAAGTGGATCGTCAGCCTGTCTGTCGAACTTAACATAAAAAAATATCAAACTAATCATCTCGTACCTTTAATATGTTTAAGCTTGATTTTATGTGATTAAGGTCACGCTGTATTACGTATCTATCCCAAAGACTCATACCAATATGTCCAACAACAGTTACTAGGCCAATGAACACAAGAGTTTCCAAACAAATAGTTTTCAGAGATTTTCGATGTATAACTTGTTTACAAGGCATTCTAGCCAAGTTACAATTACAGTTTACTCCTAAACATTACATATTTATATTTCGAAGAAATGGAAACTGTAAACTTTATTTTAATTTATTTAGTTCTGGACATTAATATTTGACTGACAATAAATGCTAAGAAAGCTCTATGAACGAACTTATGTCAACCAAAACACAGACGAAACCCTCTTTGGTAATATACCTTTTTCAATTCGAAGAGGGTTACAATCACTAAGATATAAAAGTAAGTAAGTGAGTATATTATAATAATATATACATAGTTAGTGTGCTTACTTAATTGTGCCAGTGATTTCTAGAGAAGCTAAGTATAGTCTGTTTATTTTTGGATACCTAGTTCTGATACTAGTCGTAGTGAATAATTATTTAAATTTTGTCCAAGAATTCGAGCGGTGGCGGCAAAAAGTCTTAAACATAAGGGCAGAAGTTTAGTGTGTAATAACGGCATGTGTGGTGTTGTTTTTCAAAGAGCAATCAAGGAATGCCAGGACCTATTCCACTCTCTTATCCTTCATCCTATCAATTGCGGCAGCATATCTGTAACCCCCTATGGCGTTGCTTATGTCAATAAGAAACAGTGAAAAACATTTAGTTTCGAGAAGAAGCCATTTTTATTTTATTGAAGTGAAAGTAGCCTATGTGGCCAAGTGGACCTTCAGCCTGTCTGTCGAGATTAACCTTAAATAAAATCTTATTGTATGATTAATAAGGCTCAGACACTAAGTAAAAAACTATATCAACGAACTTTCGTTTATTAAAAATTTTACAATACAATTCGAACAATTTTTAGAATGATTAAAAAAAACTGCACACCTTCCAAATACGTGCAGAATCCAGAATGTTATATGGTTTGAATTTAATTTTTTTTAGCATCAAACGAATTTGTATAGATGTATGTCCTGAGTGTAATTTCCTGAAACAATAAACTAAAATTATTTTTTTTAACAAAATTATATATGTCTATCGGCCCGCCCCCGGCTTCCTATAAATGTGATTTTTACTACAAATTATATAATTACACAAACCGCAAATTATATACCTAATTTAGTGGCAACCGCATTAAAATCCTGCTGCGTAGTTGAAAAGATCTGAGCGTACAGAGGGACAGACGACGGGAAGCAACTTTATTTTATACTAGCTGTTGGACCCGGCTTCGCCCGCGTGACTATAAAATATAGCCTATTTTATTCGCTGATAATATAGTGAAAGAATTTTTCAAATCGCTCCAATAGTTCGAAGTAGTTCGCTCCAGTAGACATTATTCGGAATCCAATGAGCTATCGCACATATTTTTAAGAGCTTAACCAAGAATTAACACCAATTTGAACTATTACTACTTATTAGGCTGTAATAATAGTCCCGTAAAATTTTTACGAAGAAGACAAATATGTATCTAAATATATCGTACCTGTAGTTTGTATAAGCTTGACTTCAATTCATCAAAATCATGCTGAATCTTGTATCTCTCCCAAAGACTCATACCAATATGCCCGACAATAGTTACTAGACCAATTAAAACTAGTGTTTCCAAGCATATAGAAAATAGAGAATTCAAAGACTTGCGGTGCTGTGTACGTCGTGGCATTCTGAGAATTTATTTCGATGTAGTAATTTATATGTGGGTTACATAATTATTTCATGTAAAGATGCTGAAAGATACTTTATTTATATTATATTTTATGCAGTTTATTTCGTTCTAAAGATGTAATTTACCTACCTACATGGCAAACCCACGCTATGAACAAGAATGTCAATTAATGTCAATTAAGTCATAGACAAAACCCGGTTTGACGATGGCATTGATTCATTGATAAAATAATTTAAAGAGGGTTGGAATCTACAGCCTACCTATATTAATTTTAAGACAGTTCAGATATTCTTGCAAAAATATTAAACCATTAAACTTGAACGCAAGGAAATAAAATTGGGTTTCGCTCGAAAACACGATACGGTACATACCAAGTCGTAACGATGTTGTTTGACGGTTATTAATTTTATATTGGTGTCGTTAATAGTTAATATCGCTATGTCTGCATATTATGTGTCATAGCCTTATGTAATATAGAAATAAAAAGAATCCAAATCTAAGGATAATAAATGTCTCGGGTTACAAAAATGGAAATAATTAAATCTACATAAGTGGAATAATAATTCCTCTCTCACAACTAGTTACCAAACAGGGAAAAAAAATATCCCTTACAACTGGTTAGGTAATTTCAGTTACGAATATGGATGAAGGGGATATAACTACTCTCTAGAATAGAACAAATAAGCAACGATTCAAAGGTGTTTCAAAGAAAACTCCATATACAATTGACACTTGATAGTACAATAATTGACAAACTCTTTAATAAATAAACACCCAGTATATATTTTTCGTGATGATTTTTCATCTTTTTTTGACTGGTAACACCAATAAATGTCAAACTTAATTAAAAATTCTACTATAAGGTCATAAAAGGTCGACGAAAAAAGCCACTTTTATTATTCAATATATTAATAATCTTTACATAGTATAAAATAAAGTCGCTTCCCGCCGTCTGTCCCTTTGTTACACATTGCCAAAAGCAATGTATAGTGCCACTGCAAATAATTATTTATTTTATGTCATAGTCCGGGAAACCAGCAGTTACTTCACTATTAGCTTGTGATAGGTTAACGAAAACTATCAAAATAGCAATTTTGTAACAAATAAAACATTCTAAGTGCACTAAACTGTGGCAATTTCAATTAAAACTTTAACAATCGAGTCCAATGACTAGACAAGATAGGCATTGTTCAATGTACTCTCACAATCTAAGTTTACGATTTACACGAATAAAAGGCTTAAAAACTAAATTAGATGTTCGATATAGATGTAATATAATGAATCTTAAAAATACGTAGTTATGTGTAAAGTAGCTACAGTACATAACAAGAACAATTATCATCTTAATCTTCAAAGCCACTAAGTCGCAAATACGCTGGATCCATTTTAAGTTGCTGCTGGGCACATGCCATCTCCTTAATGTGAAGAGGTATATCTTTATTACACCATGCATTCCCGAGCCTAACGGCTGGAGGAAGTGATAATTACGAATTATTACCATTTTGACAGATGATAGCTAATCCACACATGACATTTAAAAGCACCCAGAGACGTAGATTAGGGATACGAACCTACACTAACCGTATTGGCATCTAAGAGTACGATGGATTGGGTTACTGCTTAGCCAGTCTAGGATTATGACTAGAAGTACAACTTCAAATTCTAGTAATATGTTTGTCTCTGGTTTCATTCATTAAGAACGTCGACTACCCTAGCGATCTAGACTATTATGAATACGACGTCTTGTTACAGTGTTTAGAAATTATTATTACTTATTACTAACACTTACAGTACCACTATCATGCATGGAGCAATGTAGACAACGAACGTCATCGGCTGCAGCTAAACAAGCGACTTCAGCACGGGTTACCTCTTTCTGAAATAAACAAACTACATATATAAGAAATACAGTCTGACTGTCCACATGGTTTGTGGTTACCATTGCTGACAAATATTCTAGGTTTGCAATAAACTTCTATGTAGAGACTTCCACATAGAGTTGGGATGGTCATTAAATATAACCACCCGTAGATGAATGTAGTAATGGCGTGGTATACCTACAAAAGTATATGGTGTTACTTCCATGATAGTAAAAAATGGTATTAATCCTAAATTAACAATAATACAGTGACGTACCTACTAGCATTTCTGATTTTAAAAGCGGCAAGTTTTATGACACTGGAAGATGAATTTTGTGCTCTTTTTTAATATTTATGGGAAAGAAATCACGAAAATCAAAATGTCGCAACATAACTCGGACTTTCTTCAGTGATGACGTAGATGTCCATTATCTATATAGACTAAAAATATGTCAGTTATATTATTATAATTATTAATACTTTTTTGAACAGTCAGCGTGATAACAGTAGGGTATTCTTCAGCAAAAAAAAGTCTATCTTAATACATTTCTTACCGACATCACATTAATGACTTTCTTCATCTCTTTTACTTTCTTAGTTTCGTGTACTTTCCTCGATATGTTAGGAAGGAGAAAACTCGACACAACCACGGCTAAGACGGTAGCCAGTAAGACATACGAGTAACATTCGGTCCTGAAAGACTTGTATATCGTCCAGAGGCATATTGTGCATAAATAAAAATGTCTTTTTAACTCCTTTGTCAGTGTTATGAAGGAGACACTGTCGTCAGCACGAACTCCTGAACTAAATTTTGTTTTCGCATGTTTTCTACATTTACCTGTAAAAAATATTTGTCAGTATTAGGAAATGATGTAGCAATAAAGCAATATCAATAAATCAGTTTTTTATAATTTTAAGCTTTATGAAAATTGATGCTCACACAATTGATTTAAAATTTTAAGAACTCAAAGATGTTGGGATACACGAAGTTCAGTGAGGAACAATTTCAATTAAAGATTCTCTAAGGATTACCTGCGTGATTTTCTCTCCTAGCCATGATTGTTTTTATTATTACATGAAGTGTGAATCATCAGCATATTTCTCAGTTATTTAAAACGCGTTAAAAAATTATTTTACATCTTGTTTTACTTTAAACATAACATCTTTTTGAGATTATAGTCTTACTTATTAGACACCATAGATGTAAACATGTGATCTGACAAATTGCCTGTCAAGAATTATTTCTTAAGCAAAAAGTTTTAGCTCTTCTCGTGCAAGGATTGCTCTTTATCACGATATTATAAAACATTTATGTATGTGCTTATTTAATTATCACATTGTATGTTTCGATATTGAAATTTAAAAAAAAAAACTACATTATACAAATGTCTCGACTTTAATCATCACAAAGTATGTACCAGCGAGAGGCACACCCGAAGGACCGTGTATCTTTTCATCCAAATCGTATGCAGTGGATTCTTATCCAAGTGATGGGATGAAGGGTGAACGCGCTAACTGTGGTAAATGCTGAAGTGTCGCTAGTTAGTAGAATCCTACTTGTTCTGTAATGAAATATTTGAAAATAAATAAAAGTAAGCGTTTGCTACTTCGTTACCTTTTTTTTATAATAAACTAAGTTTTGCCCGCGACTTTGTCAGCTCCCCTTTTTCTTAGGTGTTAAACATTTATTCAATCGTTAATGCTCAAGCTTATTTTTTTTTTAAATTTTTTGTTCCTGACTACGTACTTGCAAAAATGGTCGAGTAGTGGAGATGTGAAAGCCTAACAAACAAATTTTCGCATTTATTATATTAGTTAAGATAGAACTTTATGTTGTGAATTTATCGTTCTTAAATCCACGGCACACTGCGTTTCGCAGTCATAAAATGGCCTATCCATCTGGCGGTATCTTGTGTAATACCAGCAAGTGTTTTGTGGTGTACCTATGAACTGAATGGCGGTGAGTGAGTAAATGTTGCCAGAACCAATTTTCCAATCCCTTATCCTTTACTCTACTGAGGTCAATAGTGGACTTGCAGCACCATTGATACCGTTGCTTTTTTTAGTAAGCAACTGTACCCACCCTACCATCAAGTGGTAAAAACATAAAAAGTTAACATTACTATAAACAAAATACTTACCAATAGAACAAGTTATGGTCAAACATAATGCTCATATAGACATAAAATATAACTATATTCGACCGTATTAAAATGGGATTTGTGATAAGAATCCTATTGGCATTGATCTAACATACTGTACGAAATCACGATGTAGACTTGACCCTTTATTCAACTGCCATTGAAACTATTTTGTTTGCAAAGTATGTGTAGGATGGGTTATTCAATTGAAACAGTTCGAAACCGTAAATCGTTTGTGGGGGATCGGAAAAATATTTACGTTTGGCCACAGAACCGCGGCCGCTCGTTCATCTAAATAACCAAGCCTTGTATCGCGTACGTAATAACGTGGAAAAACCGCATCTGAACACACACGGTTACAAAATGGTCAAAACAATTCGGCCTTTTATAGTTCGTAGTTGGAAACACTTTACATTGTGAAAATTGATAAAGTAAGTACCTACATCGGATTGAATAACTAGTAGTGGAACAGTGAAAAGTTTGTTCCTATATATTTTGTAACCTTTTCTGAAATCGCATTATTGCTTTTCAAGGTTAACTAAACCGACTTTTCATATCATCCTTAGTAGTATACTACTAGTAGTGACACCGATAGTTCTACGGCTAAGTATATTACCAAAACAAAACTACATTTATGGTTGATGAAATTTATAATCATTATTAATATCCGGCAGAGATGTCCACAGCTGGATATGGGCGCTCAAAAACCGCCAAAGTGTACGACTATTGCCGAAATCCAGATCCACTGTTTTCCTAGAAATTTCTGTATATTCTCTCAGTATTCATAGATCGTCAAACATATAAAATTAAAAAATATATACCACCGGTTCGGAAAGCGTTTCAACGGAGAACTTGCATAGTTGCTCTTTTCGAATATATCTTCAACTAACATTTATGTAAACATCCAAAAGCTACGCGGTCGTCACGTGGCAACGCGTCGTCACGTGACATGACGCGTTGCTTTATGGTCAATCATTCATAGTCAAGACAACAAAAATCATTCTCAGTTCGTAGGTACGTTTAAGTAATTTTACATAAAAAGAACATTTAAATTTTAGATTTAAATTTTCTTTAAGTATTTTTAGTATGATGTACAATTTAACAAGTAATTCACAATATATAGTTTAATAACAAAAACAATAACAATTATAAAATAAATATTAAATAACAAATGAGCACGTTCAATTTTACTATTTTTTTTTTACAATCGCATCAACTAATAATTAATTACTTTAACATTACTTGTAGATTTAATATTTAAAAGTAAGTAAATTAATGCTAAATTGTGTAAGTATGTGTACGAAATTTATTTATCCGTCTTGCCCTTACAGCACAAGGAACAGCACGATGGATTTTTAACTTCATTCAAACCCTTTTTGCACTTCTTTTGATTTTCTGACAAAATTAAAAATAATTATATATAACTGAAAATAACTACTAAGTAATGGATGGAGTATATTAATAGTTTGTGAAGTAGGATTACTTGTTGACATCACCGATATTCTCTTGGAATAAGCGCCCCTAGTATATCACTGGGTGAAGTTTATCATGTAATTATGTAAGAAATTCTTCATTGCCATGAGGTTAAGCTAAGTAAGTAATACAGTAAGTATTACCAATATATATATTAGGCAGAATAACAACATACAAGCCTAAAGGCTTGTTCCCTCTTCATGTCTATTATATAACTTTTATCTTTATGCGGTGTTGCGCTGTTTAATAATTGTAATATATTAATAAAAATATTTGCAGTGGAAGTTAAAATAGTGCGAAATAAAATAAATATATAAAATAAAAAACTTACTGCGTGGGCATGGGACTTGATGCTTTGAATTACTAGGAGTGGCAGCGATCGGCCTGCGAAGGTGTATAGTTATAAGAATCTTATATGTCGATCCCTTAGGGGATCCTGATGAACTCTTTGGTTCATCAAGATCCCCTAAGGGATTCAGTCAGGGGATCCTAGTGAACTCATCCTTATTTTCACTATTGAATGTAAACGTAAAGACGTATTGAATGTAAACCCTTTATACTACACTAGCTGGTGCCCGCTAGTTTATACTAAAACCTTCCTCGAGAACCATGGCGAAAACAGCATGAAAATCAGTGCCATCGTATTTGAGTTTATAGCGAACAGACAGACAGACAGACAGACGCGGCGGAGGACTTTGTTTTATAATATGTAAGGATTAGTTAGTATTGTATTGAAATTAAAAAAAAGCGTATAAGAAATCTAAGCTTTCTTAACTAACTATCCTATAAAATGGGTCTGTTCCCAGTAGTTACATTAATGTATGTAACTATTGGGAACATTCTGTGTAATGTGACTAGTGGGATATTTTTGTCCCAGTTATAAATTAGACTAATTTGGTTTACTCAGCTTTTGAGAGAAAGAGCTCCACGGATTTATTGTTTGGTAAACGATAATAAAATCGTTAATTAAATCTTTGCTACAACTACTTATTAAATGAACTTAATAATTTAGGAATGATTGGATAGCTGTGCTCTTTTATAATCCTTATACCATAATTGTGACGTGCAGTTATGATTTTTTTTAAATAACTACTTCAGAGTTTATTAGATAATGGCGTTATTACTTTTAACATAAATATTAAACATATAGCTATACTTAACCTGCATGATGTTGTTACAGTGTCATTTAAATTTGATCCTTTGTCGGTCCCAGGTTTTGACTGCAAATTAAAGATTTATTTTAGTATTTTCTTTACAACAACACTGGAGGCCGCCTTATTAATTACTGCGGTACATAGTGTGCCTGCTACTAATAGTAATTAATCTGATTTCTATATAGGCAATGGCAGCCAAACACAATCAATCGAATTTCGAATTGAGGACTACGCGTTCTAAAATGATCATAAGAATGAAAGCCAAAAAACTTTGGATTTACGTGATTTTTTAAATTCAAAATTCTTTTAAACCATTGAATTAAAATAGTTCTATTGAAAAAAAGTTATTGAATGAGCGATACCTTAGAATGCGGACAAATACAGATATCAGGTGTTTTCTCTTTTGATTTTGATTCTGTTTGCTTCGCATCCTTATCTGATGTGTTAATGTCGGTGTCTACACATTCTTCGTTCGACGTCATATTATTATTGTTATTAAATATTTCGTCTTGTAATTCTTGAACACGAGAGTGTGATCCTTTTGCAGTGACATTTCGAGAAGTACAATCAATAGGACATCGTTGCTCTTCAGGCCTAGATGTGTTTCCTAGTCCCCCCCTAAATCCTAAAACACGATAAGAAATCAGAGTAGTTATTATATAACTATTATTACAGAGTAAGTGGCAAAATACGAGTAATTACTTTACCTATACAGGGTATTGCTTCTAAACGATCGTTTATTAGTTTCAAAGCATAAATTATCATCACCAGACCAGTTCCAACCGCTACAAAGAGCATTACCAATGCTTTTCCAACGAACTCCTCAAAGCAATCGACTAGGTCGTCCACATAACATTCGATGCGATCCATTATGGAACACATATTTTGTGGAACTTAGTGATTAGATGGCGTAATATATATACCTGGAACGACAATTTTATATCAGTATAAATAATTCAGACTTACTGCTAAAAGCTACAGCTTTTTACTTACAAGATTTCTTGGCATTAGTCTCTTAACAAGAATCTAATGCGGTTATGGGACGAAATAGGAAAAATTTGGTATGTGGGGACAAAATATCGAGACAAATGAGACATGAATCAATATTACACTTTCAATTCCAAAAAAATTCTAAGGCAAATGGTTAATTGTTTAGAATTGACGGTTAAGAAGGAAGGTCACAGTCCTTATTAAGAATATTCTATATTAAAATTTGTATGTCAAGAGTTAGCGGAGCTTCATTTATTGATTTATATTTATTAGACGGACGGACGGTACATTATGGTAATGATGTAAGAACACTTTGGGGGAATTACCAACACACAGAAAAACAGCTACCAATTTCTCTAAGTTAATAGTGTACATAATAGTTACTGCATTTTAAAATTTTATATTTTGTACTTCGCAATACTTCTCTAACTAGCCGATAATTATAACTATGGTTAACCTTTATCACTTAGGAATAACTAAAATGAATCTAAATTCACATTTAAATAGCGGCTTACCAAACAATCCTTTTCACATTTTTAAAATATTGCGGATATTTCTTATATACAAAAATGGGGCGCATAATATGCCTATTAATATATGTTTTTGTACTTTTCTGACAAAACACGGGCGATAAAATTGTAAGTCATTGGCCATTTGACATGACATTTTCACAAATCAAGAGAGTAGGGGAACCAAGAAGTATTCGGAGAAACTACACGTACCTTCCTACACGATATATTACATTCTATGTGCTGTACCAAAAATGAGAACTAAGAAATCGATTTATTCCTTTTCTTAGAATTCAGTTTATTCTAGTTAAACTCGTTAATTTTTTAAATTTTATCAAATATAAGTAGATGGTGTGAAATACTGTATTTATCTACATAATAGTGACACATAATACTGACATAGCTATTTATAAAAAAATATACTTTTATATTCATAGTACTGGCTGTACTATGAACGAAAAAATACATTCAAATTGATCAATGAGAGACGGACAATCGGAAACTACAGTAGATCTACTGTAGTAGAATAGAAGGAACAAATTTCTGTATAGATAATATTATAAATGCGCAAGTTTGTGAAGATGGATGGGTATGGATGTATGTTTATTACTCTTTCACGTAAAAACTACTGAACGGATTTTGATGAAGTTTGGCACACAGATTGTTTATTATTAACATGTAGCTTAGATTTTACACTGAAAAAAAAAAAAAAAAAAAAAAGCCGGCACTAGTGTTAAATAATGTAATTATTATTTATTCGGTAATTAATTATATTCATATTTCAATTTTTCATAGTAAAATAATTAATTCTCAACAAATTACTGTAATAAAACAAATTATGGTTTTACATTCCTGTCTGCTTATGTATATTATTTTTTCATAAAATATTTTCAGATAATATTAATAATATAAAGTTACAGCAATATTAACAAAAATAATTTTACAGTATTTACAAACTAATATCTAGTGTATAAAGAAGAAGGTATAAAGTTTATCTATGTACAGTATAAATTGGGTAAAAAATAAATATATTAGTAGTTGTTTGATATGGAGGCTCCATTGTCAAACCCAAGCAGTTTGGCTGCAGTCTTAAATCGGTGTCGTGTTCCTCGAATACACATACTAGTGGCTCGAATTATTGCAGTACTTATTTTAGTTCTAAGCCAACCTAGTACGGTACTTAAGGATTTATTCCAGCGGTCTGCGAGGGCTTCTCCAATATGTTTGACGAAGTAAACCATTTGTTGCGAGAATACGCCATCTACGGATGTCACGAGAGGGGTGAAAGTTGCATGTTTTATTTCACAGGCGGCTGAGTATTTTCTTTGTTTCTCGTCTTGTTTCTGCTTATGTATATACGTGGTTAACATATATACTTTAAAAAAGGGCTTCTTAAATAAAAAATATTATTATTTCCTAAAACTAAAATTCATGTATTTTACAATACAGGAAAGATCTCTCATCAAATCGATATTGTATAGATAAAAAAAAAATATTGAAAATAATTCATATTTAACTATAACTATATATTACTAACATAAAGATCTATATTAGTGCGTATAAAGAAATTAATTCATGATATTAAATCGCCACCGAACAAACGCTCACATTTTTCTTCACCGGCAATCTTTGAACTTGACTGGATAGATTGACAGACAGGAAGTGTATTTTTTGTTGAAATATTAAAATTAAAATAGCTTCACTATAATTATATATGTAACACTTGACACTGGCAAAGTTTTTTCATTGATAGAATAAAAGAAAGTTCGTTAAACGGTAATATATTTTGTTTTTATATTAGCGTTAAATATAAACTAAGAACGATCCCTGCTTCGCACGGATACATTTTTTGCTGCTAATTAATATATAAGCACAAATCATTCTAGTTTTTAGCTCTTTCCGTTAGTGCTAAGTGTGCTAACGGTATCAAAATCCGTAAGGCGGTTTAGAAAAGATTCCAGGAGCGTTCGCGACTGCTCAAGCGGTATGGTATCATTATGTTCCAATGAATAAAGATTCAATAGTTCACTATGCAGTCGTAGCTTGAAGCAGTTAACTGCCGTGTATGCGCGGCCTTAAATCGACAGCTCTCATTAATTTAGTAATGTCAGGGGAGGGACCCATTTATGATAGATCGTCGAAAGGATTCATATTCATCTATTTGCTTTAAATTGAATGGGATTGCCCTTTGGGAGTCGATTGAATAAACTTGCTTAGATCTCTTAAAGTTCCTTAATTTTAAATTTTAAATACTTGAAGGAAGCTTTAATTTTTTGTAGTAATGTGGAATTAATTTTTAATTTGACTATTTTTAAAACTTTTTCTTTAGGTTAAGTTTGACACACAGGCTAATGGTAGCAAACTACTATGGTTGCTACCGTCGCCAACATAACAAGTATCACTACGGGTGCTGCAAATGCGCAAAGTAGAAAAATAGATTACTAGGTTACTATTAGGACGGGGGAAAGGGGAAAAAGACTGTGGCATCCCTTACCCACTCGCCAAAACAACAGCACACATGCTGTTATTTCACATTGGTCTTCTATAAGGGAATGGTTTCTGCCTGGTGGCAACCTCTGCCTATTATTGTAAATATTTATAATTATATATTTTAGAACTTTTTCATTACAATGAACGACAGAGAGGTCGTCGGCCTATTTGATAGTGTGACCTGTCTCTTGTCGGATCTGTCTATTCATGTCGAAGGCTATGGTTGATATTCTTAAAAGATGTATTTTCTCGCAATGACAACCATTTCGTGGGTGACATATTGTCCCTCTTATTATTTATACGGTGGGACTGGCCAACCGACAGCGATCCATGTGATTGATGATCGTACCTTGTGGAAGCGATTTTGTTAAAGACAGAGAGATGGATGTGTGTCGGTTTGTTTTTACCCATCGCTTTTCGGAAGCTTATTCAGTGTACCGTCCTAATGGTGTATAGTGACTTGGAGTATACTAATGTGACGATGAAATGAGTGCGCTCATGTGTCTACATCCATACTATTATTATAAATGTGAAAGTAACTCTGTCTGTTCATATGTCTGTTACCTTTTCACGCCTTAACTACTCAACCAATAATCATGCATACACGTTGTCAGGGATACAGGAAAGGACATAGAGTACCTTTCATCTAGAAAAAAGTACTAAGTAATCTAATTAAATTCCTAAAATTATGAATTATAAGTCTGAATAAATTAAAAAATGAAAATGTCCATTTAAAATACTTCTTCATAGTGTTTTATCGTATTCCATTATCTAATCTAGTCTTTGTATCTACAAAAGTTACAAACTCTAAACGCGACAAGTAACGCGATAAGCATTTGTCACGTTACAATTAACGAGTAAATTTTAAAGTGTTTATACATACTAACTGATAGCTAGATTACCGTATCTGCGTTAACACATTCTAATGAGCGAAAGAAGAATGGGTAGAGAAATTACTTTTCAGGTTTTATGACAGGCTGACGTTCCACTTCATAGGAAACTGATCACGTATGTGGGATTTCTACCCACTAAAAACCCATGGTGTTCCTCGTTCGCAATGGTACGGAGAATGGAATCAATTTTTTTTTTTTCATTTATTCATCTCAGCCGCAGGACGTCCACTGCTGGACATGGTCTCCTTCATAATTTTCCAATCTGACCGGTCAGAAGCAGCCTGGATTCATCGTCAACCCACGGCCCTTATCAAGTCGTCTGAGTTGCAAAATTAGTACGATAGAGTAGTGTAAGTATGTACTTTGAATGCATGCATACCTAATAGCTTGAGCCGTGGGTAAAACGGCTTACTTAACGTACATCTTGCTGCTAAATTACTAAATTTGTAAAAATCTAATAAACAAAAAAAATTGCTAAGACTTATATGTTAAAGAGATCGATCATTGGTAATATTTATTTAGTTATTCGCTATAAGTACTTAACGAACTCTGTAGGTATAAATAAACATCTATAAATCAGAAGTATGTTAACTGCTAAAAAACGCATTGAAAAATTAAATAAAAATCATGAAAAAAGTTATTTATTGTTCGGAAAATAAGAGCGCAAAAAACTAATAGTAGGTATCCATTGCCTTGTCCGCAAACTTATTTCTTATAGGACACAGATTATGCAACTTATTTCTTTTACCGCCCCCTTTGAAAATCAATTATTTTTCAGCGCCCCCAATTTTTTATACCCTCATAAAATTTAAAAACCACAATTTCATTACTTTAATTAATTTAGTTATAGTATGCTATATTAGTCGGTTCTGGTGTTTAAACTTACATTCTAAACTAGACATTTTTACCAGTGAGAGCAATTAAAAAGAAACAATACAGATAGGTAATCAATTTTAGTTTTGGATGAATTTAATGGTTTTTAACAAGTTTGTTGGTAACAGGTTCGATTTTACTCAAAAACAGTCGTAAGTCGCCGCGTTCGGTAACATGCAAACGATTTCTCTTTTTAGTAAGCAGCGTTGTCACAGCGCTAAATCCACTTTCACACAAATATGACGATGGGAATGCTATTAAAAATCGTTGAACGATCGACCACAATCCAGGGTACAATTGCGGGATTGACTTTTGTAGCCAAAATTTTTGAATTTGATTTTTATTTCCTCGTTCGTTGTCAGTTCTATAAATTCTTTTTCCAGTTGGGGTAATGCTACTATGTTGACATTTGAAAAAGGATCTAACACCCAGTCTGGTATTTCCAATTTCAAAATGTCCTGGAATCTTTCAATGAAATCATTGTGGAGATTTTCCAAATGTGGCGGACATATTCCATTTAACATTTAAAGAATTGAATAAAAGTTACAATCTCATACTTACTTAACATTGAGAAACACACAGTTTATCTTGAAGTAAGGAAAAGTCAGTTCAGCTTCATACGAGTGGCGACATGTGCGTTTGATTTGGACTTTTTTAAACGATACCCATTTTTGTGTGGCCACAAAATAAAATTATTATTTAAGGAGCGATTTGCTTTTATAAGTTATATGTAATAATGATAATTCTAACTAATATTACAATTGAGAAAGTGTGTTTGTTTCTTTGTTTAGTATGCTTCTACAACTTTACTACTCAACCGAAGATCATGAAATTTTGAGCAATAAAGATTGAGTAAATGTTTTAACACCTAAGAAAAAGGGGCGCGGACGATGTCGCGGGCAAAATTTCTATTAATACTTTCCTATTTCTTTATTTTATCTTTCTACTTATAAAGTTTTGTTATAGGAGCAGAGATTGAAATTAGAGATAATTTATTCATAACTTCTTTCTCACAAAAATCTTATTTGTATGTTAATAACTTGGGGATTAATTCATATGCAAATGTTCATTAAAGATCTTTTTTTACAAGTTAAAACGGTATTGTCGAATACATTTGAATTTATTATACTATTTTTATCTGTATCTGTACCTATATATTTTCTATATTATAAATAACAGACAGAAGCAGACATAATGTTGATTTATTTTATATGCTTAGTCTGTTTCTCCGCAAACTTCTTCTTAACAACCCAACCGATTTTGATACGATTTTTACTAATGGAAAGAGCTATAAACGAGAAAGGTTTTATGTATAATTTACAGAAAAAAATGCATTCATTTATCAACATGCGATACGTCGGAGTATTAACTCATTTGACATGATATTCGTATATTACCTATACCATAAAAGTGTCACATATTTAATTTTCTTAATTGCCTTAATGTAATGACAAAATAACCAAATATTTAAAGTTCTAGGTATATGTAAAAGTACGTTCAAAGCATACCTAACAACATTCAGGCTGAATTCCCTATTAGTGAAAAATAAAGCAAAATGTGTTAAGAATATAATCACATAATATACTAATGAAAAAATAAACACTTTTGAATGACTCGTTCTAGCATTATTATTTGTTTTCATGGCCACAAAGTCGTGAAACATTATTTTTTTGGGGTCTACGTTATGATTGATGTGCTACACTGTTCAGATTTGTGACCGGACAATTTTTTCTAGATTTACGAGCCACCTTTTTACCAACGATACCACAATGTAAATGTATCTGTAAGATGTAAAAAAGTTGTATATAGATATTGTTTGCGATAACTTTTTAGTGATTGTTAATGAGAAGCACCTAATCGCCTTAAAACTGTAGTGTGAAAATTTTTAAACCGAAGCAAGCAGTTTTTAAAATAGAGGAATAATGTAATTTACTGTTTATGTGTCAATAAAGACGATCGATATTAAAAAATGTTTCCTTTTATAATGGCGTTTCAATATTCGTTACAGAATATGGAATTGCTACCAATGCAGTTTGTAAACGTGAAGGCATTTATAACATAGTTTGTAATTGATGTAGCTACGAAAGCAATCACTTTGTACGCCACAAAGTCAAACGAGCCTGTTATCCTTAACCAAGTTTACCAATCGGTGAAAATCTGTTCGTAACATTGAGTGGAAATTGGAATGATATTTAGAATTCATGCAA
Source organism: Synanthedon myopaeformis (assembly GCA_944738685.1). Classification (NCBI taxonomy): domain Eukaryota; kingdom Metazoa; phylum Arthropoda; class Insecta; order Lepidoptera; family Sesiidae; genus Synanthedon; species Synanthedon myopaeformis. Next base: position 7,552,309 of record OX122924.1, on the reverse strand, counting down.
ATATTTACCTCATAAATAATTTGTATTTATAGTAATACTCTAAGGACTATGTTAGGGGGCATTATGCAATGGTTACTATAGTTTAAGAAATACAGATATTGATCGTAATAAATTTTCGTCTCGTCTTTTTATATTTTGATAAATAAAGCATCGAATTGAAAGGTAAAGACTTTTGGCATATATTTACGAATTTATTTGGAGAACGTAGGCCGTCGTCACATGTGGTTTGGAGGCCTAATCTTGCGTGGATTTGTTTGGATACGACAAGAAAATCGCGTTATTTACCTACTTCGTGATTTCGCTGCCAACTGGAGCCTCTGTATGGAATTTATTTTCACATTTAGAAATTCACATTACGATTTAAGACTCGTGACACATTTTTCTATAAGAATTTATTTCAAGCCGGCCCTTTTAATTCCTAATCCTTGACCACACATTACTTAACCGTGTTTTCTTTCAAAATGCGACCCTTTGAGAGCTTCTGTCCTATTTAATCCGCTTGTCAACTCCCAACCTTTTAGACCATTTACGACCTTTCCATATCAGGCGATCAGTCGATTGTGGTCCCTCAAACCAAGATACATCGACCAATGTAGTGAAAACTCTCCCAATACAAATAATTTCTGTAGAATTTGTTCAAGAAATGGAGATATTATGTTTACGGTTATTAATAAAAGTTAATGTAGAAGAAAAAGCTGCTTTTTGATTTTTTTTTTTGCTTTTTTTAATGTGCTTTTTGAAGTGAAACTTATTTGCGCGCGATGAGAGTCAAATTTCTAGGTTGGATTTTGTGTGACGTTTTACTGTAACGACCGCGTAACACTTCTTGCAACGTTTCTGCATGACATTTACCGCTTATTATATATTGGATCGCCAGAGAAGTGTCAACATATGACACGCGTAGTATTTTCATGTGCATTTTTTTTATCAATATTTTTGCAGTCATTTATACAACCAAAGTGTTTAAATATCAAAGAATGCTTTTAGATCAGTTTTCAATTATATTTTTTAGTAAATATTCCAATTATATTTTTTGAATTCTACTAATTCTGTATGAAAAACAGGACAAATGTTTGTCAAATTTTCCTTTACAAATTAATATATGCTATTGTAACCATAATGCTATAAACCTTTTCAAATGAAACTTTAACTTTTGTGTTGAAACATACAAACTGTTGAACAATAATTCCAATTCGTAAGTGGATATGTGTAATATCATTGTTACAACTCTTTAGATATAACATTATGTTATAAATAAATTTTATACCTTTTTGTTTTGTATAATAAGTTTCAATATACTTATACAATGGAATATGAATATAATCTTATACTCGACAAAAGGCATGCCTTTGACGTTTGCTAACAATGCATTTTTTCGTCGAATTTACAAAGAATAATTGAATACGGAGTTTTTTATTCTTTACACTTATAACATTATAGGTAGTTTTTTTGTAATTATCAGCGAAAATTATTATATTTGTGGTAATAAACCCCTAAACCCCTATTATACTCGTATTTGTGGGCCCAGTAAAAATATTTTTATGGTAATTTGTTAAGTCACGCATTCGCTAAGCTATAAATGGATACAAAATTTATAATGATATAGCATTTGTTTTAAATATATAATGTTTATGACGGCAAATGCTTAAAGGTATATATATATATATATTATGCTCAGTTATAAATACAAGAATTTAACTTCTAAATTCTTCTTGACTTACAAAATTCTAATAAAATATTTTCTTGACATCCTATATCTATTCCCAGTTGAGCTTGTACTTCTGATTATTTTTCAATCAGATACGAGTTGTTATAATAGTGACACAAAACATTGTTAGATAACTAGAAATCTTATTTATTTTTTAAGTATTTTAATGTATTATTATAATCTTGAAATAATGTGAGGCTTTATATAAATGTAAAAACATCGTACTTTATGCTTATTTTTGATATCAGTGTTTAATTTTATCGATTAGATATTCAATCGGTTTTTATTTATAAAATGTTGCCTTATCTATTGGAATGAGGGGCGATACGATAAAGTCCCCCATGTCAAATAAAATTGTAGATATTTTTGTATTAGCCTCCAGTGTGCGTGTTCTATGTGTATCTGTTAGATAATTTTAAGGGTAAAAAATGTATCGCTTTTTACAAATAGGTTAGTCAGTGATAACATGTCTTGTGTTCATGGGACTCTGTAGTCTCATTTAAAATGAGGAAGTATAAATTTACAAAAACGTTATATCTATGTGCCGCACCAATAGTATTATTGTTAATTTATGTGTCTGTGTTAACGCGAAAATATGAATTAATAAATGTGTACAAAACAAAAGTCGTGCAAAAAGTGACTATCGATTTAGAATTCATTGAGAAAAATCCAAGTATCAAATACTATATTCTTCAATGGTCTTCACCGAAGAATATACCTTTCGTGTACATGGGAATTGGAAATCAAGGATTCGTCAGTAGAAATTGTACATATACCAATTGCTTTGTTACATCCAATAGAAGTTACCTCGGTGATTATACGAATTTTGACGTGATAGCTTTCCACGGTCCGGAAATCGTTCAATGGGACTTAACAAAACTATTTTATAGCAACTTACCCAACAAAAGATCTCCACATCAAAAATATGTGTTTGCATCAATAGAATCTTCTGATTACTACCCTATGTGTTCGAATGGATTTGATAATTTCTTCAATTGGACGTGGACTTATAAATTAAATTCTGACGCCATATGGGGTTACATGGTCATTAGAGATTCCAAGGGAACTGTCATAGGTCCAAAAGAAGAAATGCATTGGATAAAACAAGAAGATATGGATCCTGTTAGCGAAGATTTCAAAAAGGGTTTGAAGAGTAAAAACATTGCTGCCGCTTGGTTTGCTTCTAATTGTCACGCACGTAGTCGTCGTGAAAATTTCGTGAAGGATCTCATTTTTGAACTCAATAAATATAATTTAGTTATTGATATTTACGGACGCTGTGGGTCTTTAAAGTGTGATGGTGACGAGGAATGCGATTATGCACTCGAACGAGACTATTATTTCTATTTGTCTTTTGAAAATTCTTTGAGTGAAGATTATGTGACCGAAAAATTAGTACGAGCGCTGAAAAATAACGTAGTTCCAATTGTTTATGGTGGGGCTAACTATACTAGGTGTGTAAATTTTCTTGTATTTGTGTGCATTTAAACTCAAGGTATATACGAATGTTATTTGTTCCAAATTTAAATTTGCAATCGAATAAACAGAAGGAGTTGTTTACTTCAAATTTTAAAAAGGATGTGTGCAAATTATCAGTTACGCTTTTCATCTACGAATATGCAAGGACGAAATAGGATAAAAAGCAAAAGATAGATCTATAAAATAGGAATTTGTGCTGTGGATGCGAAGAAAATCAAAACGCAACAGCACACAATCGTGATGTTTTTTCACTGTGGCCAGTACTGCAAGACACTGTACAATAAAATTAATTTAGTGGAAATTGCCATTTACCATAATTATTGTACTGTATTGTTTTGAGAGAGACATCCCAGCTTAACACTGTAGTTTTCCTGTTATATTTATCTTAGTTCTAATGAGGTGTCATTAAAAATTTTAAACACTGTTTTAGGTTTGTACCAGATGAGGCATATTTAAATGCCAGGGAGTTAGGCGTTGAGAAATTGGCGAAAAAAATGAATGAATTGATCAATGATCCAGAGCAATACGCAGAATATTTCAGATGGAAGAACCATTATTCTTACCATGAAAGACACGAGAGTGTTGAAACAGATGACTACTGCCGATTTTGTTCTATGTTAAACGATGAGAAACTATTAAGAAATGTGACAGTGTATCAAAACTTCAGAGAGTGGTGGGATCCTCTTGATAGATGTTAACTAAGTCAACGTATGTACTACATACTTGATAAGGCGCGTCGTGAATCTTCGTTCATTTCAAAATAACCTAAGTTAACTTCAGAATATATAAAATAGTTACAGTTTATTTTAAAAGAAATATATTAATTTTTTTATTCTGTTTTTTAATAAATATAATAATTTTTGGGCTGATTGGATAGGGGCTATAATTATAACTTTACATGAGCACGATTACGAGCTTGTTCTACAACAGGGCGCATCTGTTTTTCTTTGTTATTTTTCACTTTGAAAATCTCATTAAAGATACTTAACCTTAAAAGGGTTTTCTTTATTTTAATTTTTTCCTATTTAGAAAATAATAATTATTCTTATGCAAGTAAAGTAATTATCTTGAACTAAGTGGCACACTAACGAACCACAAATCTAATAAAAGTGGATCGAATGACAATGGCATTCGACATTGAAGCCAGGTTAGGGTTAGGGAAGCCCGTTGGATGAGTGGTTATACGAGTAGGATGCTTGCCTTAACGCTCTGTCTCAGGGGTTCCGGGTTCGATTCCCGGCGGGATCAAATTTGGAAGTGTACTTTTCAAAGTTGGCTTTGGTCTGGATTTTGAAAGTAGTGACAGGGCACGCTGCATTTCACAGTAATTTTGGCAGCCCGTCTGGCAACCACCCCCTTAAAGAAGACCACCGTGAATATAATACCATGTGTGCGGTTGTGTTTCGGTGAGTTAGTAAGGGATGCTCTGCCCATTTTCTTATCCTGTCCTAATCCTTAATATTATGGTCAGCAGCGCATTTGCAGCCCCTGACCAGTGGCGTTGCTTGTGTTAATAGACGATGGTACCTACTCACCTGTCATGAAGTGAACTGTCAGCCTGCCTGACGATCTTTACACAAAAACCTCCAAAATCCGATACCTTTGAAACGATAAATTATTATCTATTTTGATATATTTATATATAAATAAACAGACAAATTTTTATTAGTAAGTACCTATTTCTTTAAACTGTGGAATCCTAATCTGTGTTCCATAAAGATATTAATTTTACCACTTTCATAGTTCCATTGTTGAATTAAGAAAAGATACCAGACAATAGGTAAGTAACACAAGGACACGAAGATTATTCAAATTTTGTAAACTGAAACGTGAACAAATTGATGTCAATGTTCGTATGGTTCTCTTTTGTTTAATTATTAAATTCCAATAAACATTTGAAGTGAGAATATATAAATCAAGGAAAAAACAACATGTCGCGCCTCTTTATCAATACACTTCGGTTCTGTTTCAATTGCTTTGTTTAAATACTTAATGTGAATATTTCGTTAAAAACAAAAACGTTTTGGTATTGTTAAAATAGTCATGTGTGGATAATCTCGTGCGGTAAGAATTAATTGCCAAGCTATTATGTAAATCCATATTTATATAATAGGTACGAACAATATATTAATTTGTTTTAGTTATTTAGTTAAATTAATAATTCATTTGAATAACATTGTTTAACTTTAGCGAAAAAATAGATTTTTTTGTAATATCTATTATGGGTCTAATCTACTTCTAACCGGTCTTTTTGGAAAATTACGAGGGAGGTCTATGTACAGCAGTGGATATCCTACAGCTGAGATAATGAATAAGTATCTGTTATTACGACTAACATTAGCTAGGTTACGATAAAAATTTAAATAATAAATTATTCAATTAATTTTTATTAAATTTCAATTTAATATCGATCAGCAAATTGCAAAACAACGAGGTAATGCCAGTGTGCTTGGAATCCTGCCTTAAAAGACCAAATCTTAATAATTTATCAATATGATACAGTATTTGTAAATAATTAATATTATTAATTATATACTTTTGCATAAAATTTATAAATATGCATAAATCATATTGTACATATTTAAAACGTATAGTAATAATAACAATATAATTGCTATAATCATGTTTATAATTGTCCATGTAGGTAATTAAGTGTAAATCATGTAAGTGTTTATAACGTCATTTAATTAAGGCGTCCCCGATATAAGGCGATAATCGATAGAACAGTATAATTTAACTTGTGTTGCTTCAGGTGTTCGTGTCCGAATGTATTGACAGTTTTTCCGTGGACAAGATAGTGTTATTTCACTGATTAGATACGTTAGTCAGTGACGACATGTCTCGCCGCGTGTAGCACGCACGCATGGCTCCCTAGTTCACGAAAATTTGTATAAAATGAGAGCGAATTATTTGCAAAAAGCTTTCGTCTTTTGTGCCATATCAACTTTGTTGCTGTTACTTTATATGTCCTTGAGAGATGTATCAAATAAAAATAACGAGTTAATGAGTGTGCATGAAGTAAACATTGCGAAACTAGTGTCAAGTGATATGACATCCAATGATGTATTAAAAAAGTCACCAGCAAGTGTCCAAGAAGCAAAGACTACGACTAGTATAAGACCTAACAATAGAATGAGGAATCCAGGCATCGACTTTTATATTCTTCAGTGGACATCGCCAAAAAATGTCCCTTTTGTCTACATGGGAGTTGGAAACCAGGGATTTATTGAAAGAAATTGTACATATACAAATTGTTTTGTCACATCGGATAAAAATTACTTAGGTGATTACACGAATTTTGATGTGATCGCGTTCTGTGGTACAGAAGTCGTGCGTTGGGATAGAGGGATGTTACCAAAAAAGAGATCACCCCATCAAAAATTCGCATTCGCAAGCATTGAGTCTGCGGACAACTATCCTGTCTGTTCAAATAAATTTGACAATTTCTTCAATTGGACGTGGACTTATAAAACAGATTCGGATGCCAGATGGGGATATATGGTCGTAAGAGATTCTAACGGGACTGTAATTGGCCCAAATAGAGAGATGCATTGGATGAAACAAGAAGACATGGATCCTGTTAGCGAAGATTTCAAAAATAGTTTAAGAAGCAAAAAAATTGCCGCAGCTTGGTTTGTTTCTAATTGCTACACAAAAAGTGGTAGAGAAAAATTCGTTAAGAATCTCAGAGAAGAACTTAACAAATATAATTTAACTATAGACATTTACGGACGTTGTGGTTCTTTGAAATGCACACGTGATAATGACGAAGAATGTGATAATGCACTTAAAAGTAATTATTATTTCTATTTGTCCTTTGAAAATTCTTTTAGTGAAGATTATGCAACTGAAAAACTAGTACGTGCCTTGAAAAATAATGTAATACCAATTGTATACGGCGGAGCTAATTATACGAGGTATGATAATTTGCAAGTGTTTGAATACGTAGTAAATTTATTGATATGAGAAAATTCTGTTATTGAAATCAAGATACATTTCAATGTGAAAATCAACACACATAAATATTCTAATATGCAAAATAGTTCAAAACATAAAAAAATCTGTAATTGGTTTGCTATCCAACCAGATAAACGCTATGCCATAGAATATTTCCGAGTCTTTTTTGTTATGATTCTACTTGACATTTATTTTTCTGGCTGTGTTAGTATTCGATACGTTGATATATGTATTTCTTTATCTAAATAAACTTTTAGAAGTATTTATAGATCTTCAAACACAATTAAATAAAATTATTTTATGAGCGGTTTCTTCTGATAAGAAACTACCATAGTTGCTCTTTTCAAATACATAATGTAAATCTTTATTTAACAAAAATATGAAATAATATTCGTACATAAATATATACATTCAATGTCATGACACTGACATTGTGAACAAAACAAATTCTTTTTCTACGCTATAGTAGGTTTTTGTAATTACACAATTTCTTTATTATTTAAATTTTGTTATAGATAGATGTTGTGCATTGTTTAATAATTTATTGTAAGTAATTTATTGTAATTTATTGTAATATAGAATAATAATTGTAATATTCTTATGAACATACGTAATTGTGTAACAATGCCCCATGACTATTCAAATATTAATAGAAAAAAAATGTTGTAACTGAAATTTCGTTAAATAGTTGAATATTTTAATCATTAAAAGTAGCTTTTAATTCGAACCTATGAATTCAATCCAAAATTAATGTTGCATATAATAATACCTATGTGTTTATTCATTGAGGTTTTTCCTCTATCCAATATTAATGCAGGCAAAAAGAAGTGGCACACCTACTATCTTATTTACAATCAGTGTTTATTACTCATGCAACCATATGTTCCATTAGTTTCACGATAATTTATATTGACATCAAACAAACAGATGCAAATAAGTAATGAATATAAAAATATTTCAGATTTATGCCGGATGGGATTTATTTAAACGCCAGAGAAATGGGCGTTGAGAAGTTAGCGAAAAGAATGAACGAACTCATCAACAATCCGGAGCAATACGCTGAATATTTCAGATGGAAGAACCATTACTCTTACTACAGAAGACTAGAGAGTATCGAGACAGACGACTACTGCAGATTTTGTTCTATGTTAAACGAGGAGGAATTAGTTAGAAAAGTGACAGTGTACGAAAACTTTAGAAAGTGGTGGGACCCACCTGGTAGATGTTGACCAGGAGTCGAATGCTCATTAATGACACACGAGGAATTTCGTTATAAATATTTTTATTAAACTGATAAATAAATCAAAAACAAAACGAGTATTATTTAAATAACTGATGTCTGTTGAAAAACAAAAATATGAGTAAGTAACGCCTGATATTTTTATCACTGTGACGACGGCCACATTGGCGCCATTTTTTCATATTTCTAGCTAGACGATCCCTCGAAAACTTAACATTTTTCCGGAACAAAAGTATCGTATAATATGAATCTCATATGTTAATCCAGGTAAAAACTATCTGTGTGCCAAATTTCATCCAAATACGTTCAGTAGTTTTTATCCATCCATACTCACAAACTTTCGCATTTATAATATTAGTAGGATTTACTTTATTTGAAACAATTGTTATTTTTTTAAATATGAATATGATTTTATTATTTACTAAAATATTTCTGCTTTAAAATGTGTAAAAGTTGACACATGTTAACTGGCTGGCGTTCACTTGATGGTAGGTGGCTACCGTCAACTTTTAACAGAAGCAAAATAGGTACAGTTCCAAATGGTGACATAATTTAAGAACAAGGGATAAGGAGCATGGATAGGGGAAAGAGCTCTGACAGTAAGCTCTACTCACAGAACGTCACATGTTTTGTTATTTCACGGGTTGGTTACTGCTGCCAGACGGCTTATATTTGCAGAAAGCTTGCAACTACAATGCTGCTGATTTGTATTAGAATTCAATTCTTAATACATACATTAATAATATATTACCTTGTAAATGTAAATGTACCATATAAATGTTGAAATTATTTTTATTTCAAAGAATCTAATCAATTTCCGATGAAAAACATTCGATTGGTACTTATGGTTTTGAGTACAATACATTAAATTCTTATCTATAGACACCAATAGACTGCGATAGCCTACGGGTCTGCGGTATAATTTAAACCAATACAAGCTATAATTAAAATGATAAACTAACCACCAACTTTCTAATGAGCCCAAACACGCTATGTCTGCTATAAGTTACTGAGTAGTTGGGTTACTACATGATGCTGCAGCGTCAGATCTAGGTTATGCTGTCATGGAAATACCACCGAAGTAACAATCGAACCTATGGACCTTCGTCAACTAGGAGATGATCTTCAATATCCTGAACAGATTTTTTAAAATTACAGCTAAGAACGATCCCAATCACGTCAGTTTTCAAACAAAAAAAAAACATCTAAATCGGTCCATCCGTTTGGGAGCTATGCTACAAATACACACACAGACACATACATGTCGAACTTATAACAATGACTTATAAACATATCACAATAGAAGAATAAAAAAATAAAATAGCTTTGCTGACGAAACAGTAGGCTTACTCGTACATTAAAGTTATTTTCTCTCTTTTTAATTACGGTAGTAGGGACGGTGTGAAGCTCAAGGTATTTGAATATTTTTCAAATTTTTTGTATGAAGACGTACCGGTAAAATTAACGATAGCTTTAAACAAGGTTTATGCTCAGGTTTGAGTATAGATATTATATTTAGAGCAAACAAAGTGAAAACCTCTATGACGTTGCATGTACATGATAAATGGTTGAATTAGAAGCCACACGAAAATATTTCCAGGTTATTAACCTTTTACAACAATAAAGGTGATGGGTAACAGCAACTGCTATGTGATACCGAGTCAAAGCGGAAACACATTTCTGTATTCTTTTGTGATTGAATTAGAATAGAATAGAAAACCTAAATAGGTATTATTCTCGACGCCTGTCGCAAAAGTGGGGTGTTAACAGTTTGGCCTGTGTCTGTGTATTGGTGTAAATAGCTGTCTGTGGCATTAATGCAGTATCATGAGCCTGAACTTGCCTATGTCGCTGGGAGGTCTAGCGTTCTGAGTTGTAAGTTCGGCGTTCTGAGTTTAAACTTAATTATGTATATGCAAATAGCAAGTGACTAAAATATAAGTTCTACTATCTTATATACGAAACGTCACCAGACTGCCTTTTGGACGTTCTTTAGTCATTTGCACTCAAACTATAAAGAAATCGTTTTTTTGTCATTATTGTGTATACATGTATGTATGTATGTAGATTCCGATTCCGTTCCAGTGGACCCAAACTCTGACCCCAGAACGCTAGTCCACCGCGCCTGTAGTGTTAACTTTACAATAAAGTTAAACAAATACCGCGACATAACTGGAGAAATTTTTTGGGCTCACAATTTCAATTAGAATTATTAGGGCGAAGTAAGAGTTAAAATCGCTTGCAATTTGTGTATCGACATGCTAACGGTCATTACATATTTAGAAATTGTCTTTTTTTTTAAGAAAAATAAAATAAAATACTTTCTTAGAGGTATTGTAGAAAAATAAAGTCGCTGTCGGTCTCTGTCTGTTTCTATGTCGACTTCATTTATTATAAGCTACCGAAAGAATTTTAGTACGGTTTCATTAATGGAAAGAGCGATAAAAAAGGAAAGTGTAAATATATAATTTACTGAAATAAAAATGCATATCCATTTAGATGTGCGAAGCCGGGGGCGGGCCGCTAGTGTGTGCAAAAGCATGGAGCCTTTGAAACATGTTTTTATACATTGCTTTACAAAATATGTGCTCTGATTTTTATGTTATTTAAGTATATCTTCATAATTGCTCTAACGATTTTAAAAGAACTTTGTATCAGATCAAAACATTTTCACCAGCTAGTATATTTTGTATTTATTTTTTTATTAGAAACTTTTTCTAACGTTGTATTAGGATTTCTAAATAAGCATAACCTAAATGCTGAATTTCATGAAAAATAACTCTTAATAACTTTAAGAGATTATTTTATGAACTCGACCGTGAAATAGGTAGTAGTGCATGAAATAGTTCAAATCCTTGTTATTACAATAATAATAACGTGTGGTGTTAAATAAAATACATTACGTCATGATTCACAATTGTTATGATAAATAGAATTGTTAAATGCATTTTCGTTACCAAGCAGAAGTACTCTATTGAATCAGAATATTATGACAAATTAAATTGAACTTCTGGGTAATTTTCTTTTTGTATTTTTTTGGGCTTAGTTCATAATAGCCAACTGCAAGGGGCGAGGGGCGCCTAATCGAGGGCTCCACCTCGATTAGGCGCGGAGTGTGACCTCCGCCCCGTGAAGACGTCTCCCCTCGTTGCCCGGTGTTGTGATGACGACGGACGACCCCAAATCCGCTGCCCCGGGCGAAGCGGCACAGGCCGCCTATTCTCTACTTCTCGCAGCGGGCATTTAGCGAGGAGCTTCACTCATGAAGCACCCCATAACCTCTTCTCTGCGGCACAACCTACCGTAGTCGAAGGCCGCTTCCACTTGACACTCTAGGATAACCCCTGCTCGTGTGGCCGCTCATTGCCGTGGAAATGACATTTCCAAAAAGGGCGTTTCCGCCTGACATTTCCACATCACCTTCTTCTTATTATTCTTCTTCTTACCTTATTATTTTTATCCTTCTTATCCCTTAAGTTTTAATCCGATTCTCGAGTGGAGGCCACGGACCGGCAAGCGCATAAAGTGGACAAACTACCTGATGAGGGTCGCGCGTAGTTGTAATACTAGTATGTGGCAACCTTTCTGCAGCATAATTTAATGTTTTAAGTTTTAAGTTTACGGGTACAATCTAATACTTTTTGAACAATTTTTGATCTTAAATAACTTTGATCCAACCGCATGAATAGTTTTCACACACCTGCTGTTAAAATCGTTCACTGTGCATGTGTTTACTTGTTATATTATAACTCGTTAGTCTGTTATAATTTCAAATATAAAACGAAATTACTTAACAATGCTAACATTGACTAATCATCAATGATAATAGTAGTCGGTGTGCTAAAGAAAGAGACAGATGAGGCAACATGCCACGTGCTAGACAGAGATGGGGCTATGAAAATGCATGATACAGGCTAGAACATTATTTGAAATGAAAATTGCTAGTACTCAAATACGATGGGGTTATCGCCGACACCAGGTACAGTTTAATTAAAATTAACTATTTTGCTGTTATACGTATATACATACATAGTATAAATTAAATGAAGTCCCTTTCCGAATGTTTGTCTGTATATCCGCTAACTCCTTCTAAACTACGCCGTTCGGTAATATCTAATCAGTTGATTTAGATGTGATTTTCAGCATCAGTTAAGACAATTTTCCATCGAACTTAATAATAACTAGTTAAGTTTTTATGTAAGTATTATAGAAAAAAAAGACCATATTTTGAAACGAATTCTGTTTCTTCTCTAACAACTTCTAAACCACCCAAGGAGTTTTAATACGATTTTCACTAATGCTAAGAAGGATAAATTAAGAAGCTTTCAAAAAAAATGCATCTCAAGCAAAGCCGGGTGGCGGTCACTAGTGTTGTATAATTGAGACAGGTGAATCGCAGTGGGAAATAATAAAATATCGAATAAAGATACATACATTTCTTTATAAATTAATATAATGCGAAAAAGAGTTTGTTTTTTTTGTTACGCTTTCACGCCTTAACAACTAGATGCATTATGAATTTTTTCATGCACATTGACCGTGGTGCAGAAAAAGACCACCACATTACAGAAATAAGACATATTATGGTACTTTTCATCCAGAAAAAATTTACTGTTTCCGAAGGAAACAAAATTCAGAATAAATAAGCAATAAACATTAAAAACATTGAATTTTTTGTTAATTAATCTAATCTATGACGCAGACTAAGTTGCGAGCACCATTTAGTTCTACATAAACGAATAATATACATGATTATGTCATTTTAGTATTTTCCAAAATATATTTTTGTGAACACGCAGATTATTTCTGGTCTTGAAATACAAAACAAAGTAGATGAAAATGTTGCACAACACAAAACATTTTAAAGTTATTTATAATTTCAGATTCATAATGCGAATTTGAGTCGGCCAACTAATTTTATCATTCGATAAGATAGTTCGATAGGCACCTACTTAATCCAGTACACTTATGAAATACATATGCATAGAAAATAAGTAATAATGTCGTTTTTAGTTTAAAAATTGTTTACTAACAAAAAAAAAATGCATCACCGACTATTTTGTGTGTTATTTATATTACAAGAGGACAAAGTAATATTTTGTTCATCGCTGTCCTCTAGAGCCAATTGTAGTTTTTCGTATAGATGCAATGAAAATAGTATTTATTCAATGAAAGCGTAATAAACAAACAAATTCACTTTTGCATTTATAATATACTAGCTGTTGCATGCGACTTCGCCCACGTAACTTTATATAAAATATAGCCTATGTTACTCGCTGATAATATAGCTTCCCAAAAGTGAAAGAATTTTTCAAAACGGTCCAGTAGTTTCGGAGCCTATTCAATGCAAACAAACAAACAAACAAACAAACAAACAAACAAATCTTTCCTCTTTATAATATTAGTATAGATTCTCACGGACAAGCATTGACAGGTGGCAACCGTCCGCTGTAAACTCAAAACCCAACAGCACAAGTTTTTTTTTTTTAATATTTCGGTTTGCGTTTGTCTTCGGAAAGGGTGGTTACTGAAACCACAGACAAGCTGTCTAGTTTATAACTACGTAATGCGGTGTGCCGTGCATTAAACTGTTGCAGTAATAAAACTACTGAAAAGCGCCTGGTCTAATCTTAATAAATTTATTAGTAAGACTTTCTACAAAAGCGAAAGAGACCCATTCTTGTTAAGTATTGATCTTAAGGGTCTTCGGGACACTCGTAATTCGACACAAACTTAAAACGAATAGTTTCCACAAGGGACTCTTTTGGTTAATATATATTTTTCAGGTAAGTTGGTAAACACAGAGAAGTCAACCATAAAAAAATAATAGAATAAATAATGTTTAAACTCTATCCCGCCATGGGTACACAGAATGTTTTACTAGGTAAGTATATTAACAAAGAATTTTACAGTTTTATAAGCAAACAGCAAACCTTTTATGTAAAAAAGGGATCCAAAATAAAAGGGAAAGGTGCTAAAAGTAGATCAAACGGCAGTACGTGCTTATCGACTCTACGCCCATCTGATATAGGCGCCTTGTGACCGCAAAATGTTTTATGAAAAAATCCCACCAATACGTGAACACGCAATTCTTATATTGTAAATAAAAGAAATTAATATTTTGCATATTAAGTAAGTACTAAGTAAATTTATAAAGCCATTAGGTATTATCCATGGTACTTACTTACAACACACTAGACACTAGAAATGTCTCCGTACTCGTATTTTAACTTTTCTTTGTAGTAAGTAATGTTTTTTTAGATAAATTTATAGATTTAATATATTTAAATAATTATATTGATAGAATTTTAAAGAAAAAAAGTATTTTTTATAACATTTTAATTCTTATATTATATTAATTTCTTATAATTTATTATATTCAGTATTCTTAAATACTGTACTTATAACAAATAATTTCTTATATTTTAGTCCTTTTTGTTTTTAGTTCTTTTTGTTTTAATTTTTAGAAATTACAAAGTTTACTAAGTAAATACTTTATTGAAATTGTTCTTGCAACATAAAACTTATCAACTTAACGTTTAAGGACCTTAAAAGAAGTGCAAGTTCGAATCTTATCATCATTAGAGAACAAAAATCTGCGCGTCAGCTATCAACCGCCCTTGTTACCTTTTACAGACAATTGGTTTATCAGGGAAGATTATCGAAGAGATTTTTTTTTTATTAATGACGTAGCAATTTCAGTTTACACTAGTGGTGCCATGTGGCTTTGCCTGCCTTAAACACACTATTTCCTTATCAATTTCTAATCCCTTATCCTTAATCACATTAAGGTCGGTGCTTGTGTTAATAGGTGACTGTAGCAACCTACCAATCCTTAAGGATATTTAAGGATTATTAAGGATGCTCCTTATTAAGGAGCATGTACTAAAGCTGGTCGAGTCGTTTGAACATTTGGTTCCAAACTTATGTGTGCAGAAAAAAAGAAAGAAAGAAAAGGTTGACCTTTGTTAAAAAAAAAGAAAAGAAAAAAAGGGTGTATTTATCATTTTTTTTTTTTTCAGGAAAAAAAGAAGTACTCGGTGCCATTGTACAGCAGTACTAAAGCTCTATAGAGCAAGTGAACTTAGTTCGTTTACTCTACTAGCTACATAAGGTCTCTGACCCATGTCCCTAACCTACCATCAAGTGAACCTTTATTAAAAGATTTGGTGATGCTCACTAAGTACCTGTTGTAAAAGAAATAGCAACGCATTATTACTCGTACAGAAGGCCACAGTGAAATAACAACATGTGTGCTCCTGTGTTTCGGTGAGTTACTAAGGGATGGCAGTGCCCATTTCCCTATCCCTTCCCAATCCCTTATCCTCAAATCTTACTATTGTCGGAAGCCCATTTGCAGCACCTGTGGCGTTGCTTGTGTTGTAGTTGTCAGTAGCCACCTATTATCAACCTTGTAGGTTTCTACAATAAACTCTTATGATCGTCATTATAAATTTAAATTTACCAGGGTTTCGGAAAAAAAAGTTAAGATGACGATCCTGAGAAGAAACCCCGAAAGAAACTCAGGATATATATAATTCTTTTGTCATCTTTAAAATACAAAATAACAACAATTACACTTAAATTAAAAAAAAAAAATATCAAAGTACTAAGCATAGTATGAGCTCAAGAAACGCTTAAATGCAGGCTTCATGGTCGCTAAAATAGTGATGAAGAACTATAGACCATACCTCCTCAGAACAAAAACGGACCGCATTGTCTAAGAGGATTTTTACTTTACCAATATCGAAACTAATACTGCCATAAAAGAGTTCGTTTAACCTTTTATAAAGGTGTAAGTAAGTATATTCAAATATTCTCCACTTCTCGCCCGCCTGTTGCGGTGCTCAGAGCGCTCCGGCTTTTGTGCCGACGAAAAATCGATGGAAGATATTTCACGGGGGGCAGGAACCGACTAAGATCGAGTGGCGATTGATCTCTCCGGTCTAATATTGGACTTAAAAACACATTTCAAAGATTATCAGAGAATAAATTTTGTTTGTCTTCTTTTATTATCGCGATGTTGGCATGGTGATTCATTTTGTTCGCTTCACTTGCCCGGATTTCGAAATTTAATTAAATTCCCATGCGACTTAGATTAAACGAAATTCAGGACACTATAATATTACAATCCGGATGGATGTTAACTTTAACAGATTTACACTGTAATTAAAGTAATGCAGTCATATAAATACCCAATATATAATAAGTAAATGTAAGTAAAATCAGATGGATGGAAAAAGGATCAACAGTGAAAGGTTGCATATTTAAGTCGTTTGCGACCATCATGATGAGAAAAGTACAAAGAAAGAGGAGGTCAGGGAAAAGAAAAATGCCAAAGAATGGACCGGTATCAAAACTTTTGAACAACTCTTCTCACTGGCAATAGACAAAGAAACCTTCAGTAATGGAGAGGCACTGTAGGAAATATAATTAATATAATTATAAAAAGGATGCAAGGGATGCAAGAATAGGTTTGAGATCTTATCCTTTATCCTTTTAATTAAAGTAAGCAGTGCAACTTTTACGGCTGTACAAATAAAATATTGTTCTTCGTTGCAAATTTGGTATCAACTACATATGCCAGGCTCACCCGTACTCCCGTAAAATTCATTAGAATGTATACAGTCTGCGCTAATATTTTCTATGTTTTCTTTCTTTTCATCTTTTTCTAATATTTTTCAATTAATGAGAATCGAAAAAAGCAGATATTTGCTAGCTATCCCCTGCTAGTTAGCAAAGAAACTTTGTCAGGTTTCATTAATATTACTACTTAAAAAATAATTTAAAGTGTCAACTAAAGCATCTGTTTAAAGCTGCTTCTAAACCCTAAGAATTTTCATACAATTTTGTCAACATGAAGTTGTACACAGTGAAGTTTTTCGTGAATTCGTACCTACAAAGAAATAAGAGTGTACGTGAATACGAATATTTTAATGTCAACGAATTCGCATTTGAAAATTGTCACATTCACGCAGAATTATAAAACGAGTTTTTCTGTCGTGAAAGTGTAGAAGGGATGCAACACGGAGCTCCGCCCTTGACCTAGTCCGGGACGAGCAACAGGCCACGAGACTGGGGCTTATATCGATCTCAATTTACATAATGTAATGGGTAACTCTTTACACGTAGAGCTACTTCCTGTTCATTTAGTTTATTGTGCAGACTATTAGCTAAATTGCTCCATAGAAACACTTACTTTATTGCAACTAATAGTACAAATTAGGACTTGAATTAAAATTGACACTGAAGAAAGTTATAAGCAACGTTATTTTTTTAAGTAGGTATTAATACTTTTTACCGTTCATATAAACATCGTGAAAATTATTTATTTTTATTCTCTACTAGCGACCTGTTGCCGGATTCGCACGGATGCAATTTATCTGATTTTTTTTTTATTTCTCTTCATAAGAAGAACCTTCCTCGGATATCAACGAATTTTTGAATACTATTTTTTCCAAATCAATCGTTTTCGAGTTTTGCAACAACTTAATTTTCGTTTGTAAAATTATATAATCACATTTTATAAAGAAGTCCAACCGAATTAAATCGCAGTCATCGGCTAATGTATTCCTAGTTATTGTACGAGTATGAAGGTTCCTGAATATAATTTGACAAATACATTATACTTATTAATATAGGTGTAAAGTAAGTCGTTAGTTCAAGGAACTCACGTCCTATTGGTCCCTTGTGTTAGCTTGACGAAGGAAAGACGTTTGCCGTAAGCATTTCCGACTCGTGTGCGTCAGTGCCCTTTATAATAAGACTTCCGTACAATTAATTCTCTGGTAAAATATTGCTTTATTTATTTATCAGGCGTTTATTTCTTTCCAAATTAAATTAGTAGCTAAACCCGTGTGTGACGTTAAATGATCGCTATAATGTGCATTAGAATGTATTTTATTTCATAATAACAAATCTTAGAAACACGAAACTTAAATACTAATTTAATAGAACGATTTCAATTAAGTCAAGGACCTTTGACCTTTGATTGAATTTACGTTAACAACACCTTCAGAAATATGTAGGCGCAAAGTGGGATCTGCGATTTGTGGACGTGGATATCCAAAATATTAACATATCAAAACTATATAGGTATTGTTAGTAGGCATTGTAAAAATTATAATCAGAACGGACAAGTAGTATGTTTTTGTATTATCTAAAGAACAGTGTTTTTTTTGTGTCGCCTGTGATGTCCTAAAGGACTGCATGTGAGCTGCCGACCTTGATAAGGTACATGGGGATATGCTTCTTTACTCACTCACCGAAGCTCTTTGTTATTTCCGTATCCTCTTATAACGCTTGTAACTGCGGATAGTTTTATCAATTTGTTAGGCATGAATTCAAAGGGCAGAAACAATGTCGTTCTCATATTCGCATTAAGTATATATTAATATTGCGATAGTTAAATAAGGGAAATGAATAAGTACTTATATCATTTTACTGCTTTTTCTGGGAAAGCCATAGAACTTAAGAAGTATATATTCCAAGGAATTATCGAATTACTTATTCTAAGACTAATGACGATGTAATGTAGTGCGATCAGACTGTCATGAAGCTATGGAACTTCACCTATTAAAAGAAATAATTTCGCTTCATAAGCTTTATGTAATTCATGGAATACCTATAGTTAAAATATTAAAACCCGATTAGAATATCCAAGTGAAGGATTACAAATTAATTAAATTGTAACAAATTAAATTGAAAATACCAAATTGTAGCAAAGCATTAAAATTTTCAAAGTACATTAAAAAGAATTCGCCCAGTTCACTGGGCGGAAGATTTTTTTGTTATAACTTTAATAAGTTCTCCGGAACTTTTCGTTTCAACTCAACTTAACTTTGTATAGACTTTCAAATAAACTTTTATCTTCATTTCACAGGCGGAGACCTATACATTCTCAAATGTGATCAAAATCTAACTTTTCTCACATCAGAATATGACTCGACTGCGTTTTGCAGTCATTAATGAAACCCGTCTGGGAGTAACCACCCCGTTACAGAAGACCACATTGAAACAACGCCATAATGTGATGCCAGAGCCTATTTCCCTATCTCTTCCTAATCACTTACTTATTTTTATTTCTACTATAGCATGCAGCACATTTCCAGCAATTGTGGCTTTTGTTGTGGTATAGGTGACCGTAGCCACATACAATTAAGTGGACTGTCAGCCTGTCTAACGAAATTTAATTAAAAAAATCTATCAAGTGGTCACCATGTTTCTTATTATTCAATGTATCTAGATACATTTTCAATTTACAACTGTATTGTACTGGACAATCCAATTAATCGTCCCTACTGATTTGTCGATAGTGCGTTTGCTAATTTGGACGGACTCGGGGCGATCTGGCAAGGGCATTCAATTTGCTCATAGATCAGTGAAATGAAACTATAATTGACAATCTAGTCCATTCGTTCGGGAACGGATATCGGTTAATCAGCAAACGATTGCTTCGATTGGTCATTTTGAAGAAATTGTTTCATTTTAAAACTGAAAGGTGCAAGAAATTTATTTATTAAATACTAGTGACCCGCTTCCGGCTTCGGCTACAATTTTTATATATACAAACCTTGCCTGGTTATCCTTCAAACTCAAGACGGGTTTATTGATCGAAATAGAAATCTTTGAAACAATGCAAACAGTGAAAAAGTCCGTATCCATAATTCATTACTCGACGAAAGATCAATTCATCTACCTACATTGTAATTAGGAATTCAAACCACATTAAAGTCGGTACGGAAGCCCTTTCACTTAATTAGGTATTACGAGAAAACATATTCAAAGCGAGGCCTTTGAAGGCGTCAACAAGCAAAAGGGTACGAATTTAAATTTTGCTAAATTTTACTAAATTTAATTTAAACACAAACTTTGGAAATGGCTTTTTACCTATACCGTTATTTATAGTTTAAACCTATTTATGATCTCTTCGGATTTCTAATACTATGAACCATTACTTCTTCTGATTGCCAAAAACTTTTTGCAAGAACCATCACAGATTCTCGTTTTATGTAAGTACTTTTAGGTGTGTGTTATTTTGATCACCGTGCAATATTATAAAAACTTACATAGTTTTCATGTAATAGGACATCAAAGTTGGATGAAAAAACACTGAAGTCGCGTCGTCGCGCTCTGTGATCGACATCCTCAGTGACATTTAATTGTATGAAATTAGCGTCATCTACCCGAATTAGTACGTATTTCTTAGTTCATATTTTTACAATGCAGCTGGTAATCTGCCGGTTTAATTGATTGTAGTCTATACCAATATTATAAAGAGATAAGATTTGTATTTTTGTATTTTTGTTTATATATAATGAATAAACTCAAAAACTACTGGACTAATTTTAGAATTCTTTCACCTATAGAAAGCTACATTATCAGCGAGTAAAAAGGCTATATTTTAGTCTATATTTTAACAATACAATAAGTTGATTGCAATTACAAACGTTTTAGGACGCAAGTAATAATAGCAGGATGCAAATACGGTGTCAATTTTTATAGGGTAAGGATAAGGGATAAAGTGTGAATAGATAAAGCGATATTTCACTTAACAATGTAGATTCACTGCACGTCACTTTATCAATTGCTCTCAAAGAGACTGACAGTCAATAAAGTAGATGGTTCAAGTTGGTTTTAATAAAACTACTTCGAATATTTCTATCTCGCAGAAATCCGAGGGAGACCTTTTATTGTATTTTTGTATAGCGTTCAAAGTGGCATTTCTAATATCGCTTCGAATAGTTTGTCAACTTTCTGTTGTATCGCGTTCCGCTCAATATAATCGTAATACGCCTCGGGGACCTGTCTCCACAAATGGAGTTTGTGTGTAAGCACCACCGTTTTAGTACGAAACTGTACACTATATTATTATATCTATAACATACCATTGGATCAACACGAGGTACGGTTTAACGTGTCACCATTGTTCGTGTAGTTTTGTTATGATGTATATTGAATGATGATAATGATATTATTGTTGGATTTTTATTATTTTTAAAAAACCTGGCCCATATTGTTCATAATTAATCGATAAAAATATTTTTGGTTTACATTTGCAAAAGAAATTACGAAAATAAATAGGTACTTATAATTGGTCTTATAATTATAATTATACTTATAATTGGTACTTATAATTATAAACCGTCAGCTTGACAATCTTAATATTGAAAAAAAAAACATTAAAAAATTTATATAAATGGCGGCAGGTAGGCTGATGGATCCACTTGATGATAAGGGATAAAGATGGGAACAGGAGGTGTTCGTGTTATACTCGTAGCCCCGACTGGCGGACTGCGCTGCGGAACAAGTTTATTAGATTTACGCATATTAACTGGGTTTTGCTTGCAACTTCGACCGCGTCGAATTTGATTCTAATTTTCTCTATAGTAGCTAGTAAAAATAGATTAACTATAAACATTTATTCAGTGTTAATTAAGACTTATTCAGTTTTCTAAGGCGCTATATTTAATATCTAGTGGGTATTTTTTTCAGAATTAAAGACACAATATGTCACTTTCTTTACTTTTGACAACGTATGTCAAAATTTCACGATGATCGATTGAGTAAGATTTTTTATATTGTTAGAATATGTATTTTCATACATTATGGGGATATTAATTATCTGTTTTTTTAGTCGCTGCTTTTTTGCAAACATTGTATTTATAAATAACAAAACATTTCATCGGAATAGATACGGCTTAATTAAGTTGGTCAGGTGCGCTTTGGAATTTAATCTATTTCCGTTAATCCCAATTCAATTATAGTAACGAGACAATCGTTTGATTTTTTTTGTTTTTGCGAATTTTCCCACGCTGCTATCTTTTATCATTTTCTCGTTAACGGCAAATGGTAGTTAACTATTGCTTAAATCGGGACTTCAAGGCAAGACTTTCTGCAAAGGCATTTAATATTTATTAATCTTCGAGAAGAATATATACTTAAAAAATTTTTTTTTTGTTAATTTTAATAAATAATTAATATCTATACGCCGTTACACATGCCGGAATGAGTAGGTATAAGACATTTATTTCATTAGGAACTTTTGTGCTCACATTTTAGGCAAATATTTCTTTGTTTCTTACCCTAGTATGAACATTACTTTTTTCTACATGAAAGGTATCATGTTTCCTTTTCTGTATCTCTGACAACGTCTATGTATAATTTCTTGATAATCAGTTGAGTAGTTAAGGCGTGAGAGCGTAACAACAAACAAACAAATTCACTTTCACATTTATATTAGTTAGAGTGTACATAAGTTTAAGTATATGTTAAGCTGTTTAATGTAGGACTTACGATAAATTTCGTACCCTTTACATAATATGATTAAAGACAAATATTTTAAGCCGATTGTAATACTGTGTTAAGTATTACTTAAATGAATTACGATTGTAAGGGCCTCTTTCACCAACTACAAGTAAAGTGTTGATTAGTTACTTTTAGAAATTATTTTATGTTTTATTATATTATGCACTTAGTTTACTGCATCCTTTGATAGGCGAATTTTTTATTATTTTCTTTTTAATGTCCCAAACTTCTACCATACAAACAAAGGTATATCAGCTCCATCAGTCCCGGTGACCGGTGACTTTAAATGGCAGTTAGCCTACTTGACACTTTACTCAGAGATGGTGAGAGAGGCCCTAATTATTATTCATTTAAGTAAATATTGTTAAGCAGTGTGAGCAGTGTTGTTATCCGTCGACTTAACGCCGAGAGATTGGCTGATATCTCTATGAAAATTCACATAATAAAAAACACAATATCTCTTATATGACCTATTCTACTTCATCGTTACTTCGGACAATTACAAATTATATATATGGACTCAATAGAAAAGTTATAATACATTAACCAATTCTAATTAGTTGTTCAAAATCCTATCATTTTTCATTTGGAAGATATAAATTAAGAAAATATATTTATTTTTAACATACACCACATAAACAGATAATAGATATACAATAGGCGGGCAAAACCTTAAGACAGTTAGTAAAATCATGGCCCATTAGGATGACACCTTTGAATCTTTGAAACAATTTCTTGCTCTAAGGGAAAATTTGTATTAATATTGATTGCTTTGCTAATCCGTATTAGCCATCAAGTGCTATCTAGATAACCGATGGCTGGGGAAGATTATCAGTTTTACCATGTCATATTTCTTTAACTGTCGTATTAAAAAAAAAATCTATTTTATAGATGCCAGTATGTTTTTTTGAAGAAGAACTATTATCTTTATTTTTACTAATTTTATGCAGTATACAGGTATTAGTGCTTGGTTATCATAGAAGAAACCTAAAACCTAAGACTAAGGAGACTTAACGTTTGGTATTCTTCTTTTGAGCCGGAGGCGTTCGCAATTTGGTCTTGCAACTTTAGTGCGTGCCAATCGCCCAGTACTTAGAAGATTATTAAGACGTCTCAATGTTTTTAAAGGTTGTTTATCTTCGCGTACAGGCATATCTCCTTACAATGTCTGCTTTCTTTAATTTATAAAATATGCTGGAATGAAATGGAATGTTCTTCATACGCTATACACTATAGAACCTTCGTATGGCCTAAAGAGAGTATATCGTGCATTCCTCTGAGGTATCACAGCTTTAAATTATTGGAGTGTTTGTCTGCAGAATTAATACACATGTAAATGTGTATTTTGAAAGCGATAAGTGAGAGGGCGTCCGTTTCGCGGCTAAGTACGAAATACTTGGCTCATTTACATAAAAGGATTTAGCTGAAGCCGGCAACTCGTTGAGAAATTACAGAATTTACAATGTGACACAGCACACATTTTACCAGATAAATTATGAATACATAATTTTTGAGAAGCCGTTTTGTTATGGGTTGAATGAACAATTAATGAATAAAATTATAATCTTGTTATTTTATTATATACTTACTAGCTGTGCCCGCGTAGGTACGTGCTGTAATTCGTTTTTATTTTAAATCTCACAGGAACCTAACATTCTTCCAGTATCCTATATGTTACTTTTAGAAATAATTTTATGTTTTATTAAATTATGCACTTAGTTTACCTACTGCATAGGCGAATTTTTTATTATTTTCTTTTTAATATTTGGGACTTTTACTGTACAAACAAAGGTATATCAGCTCCATCATTCCCGGTTACCGGTGACTTTAAATGGCGGTTAGCCTACTTGACACTTTACTCAGAGATGGTGAAAGAGGCACTTAGTGTTTAGCCGAATTGTCACTTTTATACAAAATTCTAAAAAAATCTTGATTCTTTTTCTCATTTAACTTACTTAATTTGAGAGATTTAAGTTCCAACCTATTCACGACTTCCATTTCAGTCCATTCCATTCCATTCCATTCAAGCCTCTGAAGTCTCACTCTGTTTACTGGATTTCAATAGGTTACTCGAAAACCTTAGAAGCTATTGCCCCCTGCTTTGACCCCGTTCTGTGTTATTGCCAACTTGATAGATAGAGGTAGTGTGGTACGAAATGTTTTCACAACAACCCTGCGAACGCGAGATTGCTCTAAATCATGAATATTACGCTAAGAAGTAAGATGCGACGAAAATGTTGTTTGCTTTTATAGAATATATTATTTGTTTGTAATGTAAATCCTTTGGGAAAAATTTTATATAAATCTATACTATATTATATAAAGTAAATTATATACTGTATTCGATTTATTTATTTATTTTATATCCTAACTAATATAATAAATGCGAAAGTGAGTAAAGTTCAATAAGTTATCACAGCTATAGAAAAGGACACAAAAAGTTACCCAGAAAAAAATCCTGGTCTCGAGGGATCAACTAAAAATAAAAATTTAAATTAAATTTATTTATAAAATGTAATGTAAGAGCAATAAAGATTGAATAAATATCTATTAAAAACACCTAAGAAAAATCACACACATAATATTTTACTGTATTTCATCAAAGGTTCATATTAATGTCATATACATTTTAACATATGAAACGAAGTAAAAATGATTACTTAAAATATTTACAAGTGAACATGATGTGAACTGATGTGAACGCTCTAATGAGTTTATGTTTCATTAATGTAAATAAGCATAAATCGTGTCATGAAGGTATCATTAATATAAGATTTTATTTTAATTAAAAAAGCAATAAATTTATTTACGTTTAAAAGTTTTTATAGACACAACTCTCAATGTTTTATGTTATGATGACTCTGTATAAATACAGCATGCATGAAGGAAGTTGTAAAGAGAATAAAAAGGTTTAGATCATTATAAAAAGAGCACATTTTCTGAATACTGCTCTAATGCCGGTTTAACCTTGGAGAATAAGAAATGGAAGGGACGCAAGTACATATTTTGTGAATATGTTAATAAAAGAGAAATAAAGAATGAAATGGAAATAGGATGTATACAAAAATTAATAACATATGTATATCTATTATAATAATATGGAGTTGGTTGTTCCTCCTATATATACCTTCTAATAAATAAAATTTGTAATGTCAAAATAATTGCTTTTTAACATCCAATGCAAAAACAAAAACGTATGTGTTTGTGTATCTGTGTATCTGTCAGTGGCATCGTAGCTGCCAAACAGACCGATTTAGATGTTTTTTTTTTTTTTGTTTAAAATCTGACGTGATCGGAATTGTTCTTGGCTAAGATTTAAGATGACAAGCCCATTTCCTAGTGAACGAAAGGATTTCACTGAATTCCATATGTTCGATTGATGTGAAATTTGGTATAATGTTACTTCAGTGGTATTGAGTTGTCTGCAGCATCGAGTTGTCTGCGAGTCATCCAACTCCTCAGCAACTTACAGCAGATATATAGTGTTTGGGCTCAACAGAAAGTCGGGGGTTAGTTTATTAGTAATTATGTTACAAAGTATATACAGTACTTATAACAAAAACCTATTTTTATAACAAAAAACCAATTTTTGAAAATTTTGTCTTTAAAATTATGAGGTTTTTTCGTCTAATATGATTTTTTTCTAGCGAACTGTAAACAAATTCCTATAGGGTCAACAGCGCACGTCCATTCCCTCTGGTCTATGTAGCCACCTACCACTAAGTGAACATTCGGCCTGTCTACCACCCTTAATAATATAAAAAATGTCAATAAATTTGTAATATTGTTACAGTATTTGTAAAGGTCAAATTAAAGGCGTATAATCTAAGCGCAGTGTTACATAAACACTAAAAAAGTGTCATGGATAAAGTCTGAAGAGCGCTCGTTAGTCAACGCGGTGTAACATGCCGTGGATATCACTTGACTATGTCTATTCTAGGCTATTCACTGCAGCCTTGCATCGGATTCTCGACTGAATATAAATAGCTCGTACCATGTAAATGCCTGTTGAGATCTATATCTATGTATGGCAGATTTTGCCAAGTATATTTTTAAAAGTTAGTTGTACATCATACTGAGGAGAAATATCTCTTGAGGCAAGACACGTCTTGTCTGATGGTAATCAAATTGAAAAGTTATAAATAAATTTTAAAATTTTCAATTTTTATTTCACATTACTTCAGTAAATTTGAAGAGTTTAAGTAATTTTAATAAAAACAACATTAAAAAAAATTGTAACATTAAATGGAGATGAATTTTTTTATCGCCAAGTTATCACGCTATGATCTTATACAGGCTCTATTATCACGCTAATATGATCCTGAAGCCGAGGCGGGTGAAATCGCGTTACATTGCTATAGTAATTGATAAAAAAAAATCGAAAATACGATATTCAAAAGAAATTATCCAAAGTATTGAGTTTCAAAGGTGTTAGTGAAAATATACGAAATTACACTTTGAACAAGCCTTTGTAAATTTCAATGCAGC
The DNA here is from genome assembly GCA_944738685.1 of Synanthedon myopaeformis. Classification (NCBI taxonomy): domain Eukaryota; kingdom Metazoa; phylum Arthropoda; class Insecta; order Lepidoptera; family Sesiidae; genus Synanthedon; species Synanthedon myopaeformis. Next base: position 7,525,130 of record OX122924.1, on the reverse strand, counting down.
TGAATGGTAACAGAATGGATTTCCCTTAGGGCCGGTTATTCGGCAATTCACGGGAATTTCAAGTCGAAAAAACACATTCGTTTCTTTTATCCATATACGCTTGTGGAACATCGAACATTTTTGAGTCTATAGAATTTTTTATGTACGTACACATACAATTCAAAACCATTTTCTACCAGCTTTCATTAAGTAAGTTACTGTCAGGAGGATTAATTCTAATGGTTTTTTTTAGATGTGTGATTTTTTGGCAGTGTTACAAGCGCGCAGTCGACCATAGTAGGATTAGGAAGGTCAATGAGTCTTTTCCACCTCCATTCCAAAATAAATATGATCAAATTTCGACGAATAGTAAGTAATAAAACACCTTTATTTGTTACATTTAAAAAAAAAACTATATCTTTAATATTTTCCTAATGAAGGCTTCTTAAGATCAAGCTTAAGCTTTCCTCAGACGTTTCTCCTGTAGAACGTGAAACAGACTAAAAATGGTCTTTCTTTTTTTTTAAAAAAAAAAAATGTAATAATAAAATTGATACTTAAAAGAAATGAGCCCTTATGCCATTCTATTATGAAAGGTTTATGTAAAATTCAAGCATATTCCAGTCTCTTATTTATACACTTATAAAACAGTATCTCAGTCCTCTGCCTTGCATAATGTAAACGATTCTTTACGGAAGAGTGGAGTTTAGAAGGTTTTTATTATACAGAACAGTGCGTCAATAGGATTATTCCATGAATTATGATTTTTACTGCTTTTTATATGCATGTATATGCAAGAGTGCTTAATGATACTCATGGTAAAAATAAAACTTAAAAATATATTTATAATTTCATTATTTTAATTTTTTCCCCTTATGTTTCATATGAATAAAAATCCTAACTAATGTTATAAATGTGAAAGTGAGTTTGTTTGTCAAGATTTTGATGAAAATTTACAGTTATATCAGAATAATCTGGTCAAAGCTAAGTAGTTATTATCTATATTTAAGTGAATAAGTTACGCCGTGTATTGAGATTTTTTGTTCCAAGCTTATAAACTCGTTTTTTGTTTATGTTTAGTGAAAATATTGGTTTCTTTGTTTACTTAGGTACTTGTGAAATGTGATATTTTTGGTTTTACATCCTTTCACTACGCGATTCGGCATTTTCACTAGTAAATATTTTAATAAGGCGAAGCGTAGTTTGATTGCATTTGTGTGCATGTAACCGAGTATGTACACGGCGAAGGCGTAGTTTTATTATCTTCACTCTGTCGTTCATCTTTAGTTCGTATTTTAACAGAGTTTAAAACAAACTGTGTTGGATGTAACGATGTGACTATCCAATTATGTCGGGTACTGTACCTCTACAGCTGAAGTACCACTCTGTCACGCGTTCGTACCTACATAGAGACCTCTGAGCCTAAAACTGTTTAGAAGAATTCGGAAGAAAGTCAATAAATTTTCGAATGTAATGTGAGAACTATTTTATGGTATCGGTTAAAACCATCTCTCTCGAGTATACCTCGTTAGAAGCAAAGTTCTTGAAGACTGACTAATGGTCTTGCATTATCTCACACTAGCTGGTGCCCTAATATTTTTTTATTTTTTTTTAATTGACTTAAAATTACGGTAATAAAAGTGTGTTAGGATAAGTACACTTAATTTTATCATTCCCTCCTTAAATATAAATAAGAAAAAAAAGTTTTCATAAAGTACAGATTTAAAATTTAAAATAGGAAAAATCGGAACCATAGACAAGAAAATGAACTGTCATAACTTTTTATTTCCGAGATACGAGTATGTGTGTTCGGCATATGAAATGTGTTCGCCGAGGATTTTTTAAATGAATGCAGAAAAGTTTGCTTATTTACATATATTATTTATTATTGTACATCTCGCTGTCGAGTTGCGTTCAAAAGGTTGAACAATATAATTATGGTTTAAAGTGTAGCAAAAGAAAAATAAATTTCATTAGTGTTCATTAGTAGATATGTATATTATTTATTGGTTGATATGGCTTAAGATAACAATGAATGAAAATGACTATTATTTGTATTTGGATAATCTATATATACTAGCTAGTGCTCGCGACTTCGTCCGCGTAGAAAAATAAAAAAAAGCAATAAAACGCTTGACCTCGTGTTGCTATAACACTTTGGCCAGGCGTTAGTTTTTTATTTTTTATTTATCCCTCGGGAATAATCCTTTTTTCTGGATGACAGGTACCTTATGTCCTTTCTGGTGTCTCAGACAACGTGTATGCAAAATTTTATGGTGAACGGTTCAGTAGTTATTGCGTGAAAGAGTTACTTTGGAGAGGATTAAATATTCTAAAATTTTCCAAATAACGTATCGCCTTAAATGAAAACAGAAAATGTAAATCGGAGATAACAATCGCCTTTAACAGTGACCTTAGCTGTACAAACCACAATAGCGTTAACCACAGATAACTTAGTGTACATATAAATTGCTGGCTCGAATCCAATTGCTGTATCGCCAATGTTCGGCCAGCTTCGATTTAACTATCAATTCGTCGTTCACACGTGTACCTCTCGAATGACCATACTGCATTCTGAACGACCACTTAACTCACTTAACTGAACAATATGGAATAAATTAATTTCATCGTATAGTTTGCCTGAAATCTGAAGACAAAGTTGTATAATCAGTGCATTCTGCCAGTGATGCCGAAATTTAGCTCGATCAGAGCCCGCTCGGAGCACACGCGTGTGTGCTGCCTTCTTACTCGTAGTTCCCCAGTAAAAATCCGATCAGCCAAGCAAAGGCCGGTAAAATATTCTGTATAGTAGTATACTGTTCGCTGCATATACAGAAATGACGTATTATACAAACACGCGCAAGTTAATTGTATTGCAAAAGAAAGTTTGCTGTCACTGCGGGGACTGAGAAGAAGATTGATACCGACTAATGTGGCTAATGTCTCTCATGTCTTTGTCATAATGATCTATGTTCCTTTGTCAATGTACACTTTTTGCTGTTGGCAAACTGTCAGTGGAAGGAGGTTTATTTTTTAGTGATTTCAATAAAATATTAGTGACTGTGTAGATTTTGTCCGCGACTTCGTCCGCGCCCATTTTTCCTGGGCCTTAAAACATTTATGTAATCTATATACCTCATATTATATTTGACAGGTGTTAAAATATTTATAGCCTTATGTTAGGCAAAATTACAATTACATATTCTCGTATATATGACATATTTATGTATATAACAATATATAAAAGTAAGTTATCTATGGTTATATATATCTACTGGTTAAATAGTATTTTATTTATGATATAACATAGGTATTTCTATCATATTTATGTAATTATAATAAAGTAAAGTCCGTTCCATGAAACATAATGAATAAATTTTGATGGACGTAAAGACGAAATTTTCGTGAACAAACAGAAATAATTTATTGGGCGGGTAAATCAATTGGAAGTTTTGATTGAAACGGAACCGGTTTTGTAAATGGATACCCTTTCATTATTGAATGAGTATCAGTGCATATTTCTACTAATATGATAGATGCGAAAGTTTGTGAGGATAGATGGAGTATGGATGTATATTTGTTACTCTTTCAAGTATAAACTAGAGAATGCAATTTGGCATAATTATATGATACTTTTTTTCTGGAAAATATTAGCTTCCTGAGGTATCTTCTAAAAATGTAAAAAAATTGGGCGCCAGTGACGCAGTGGCGGCGATGTCAGATATTTTCTCAGGCGTTCTGGGTTCTCGGGTTCGACTTCCGGTAGACTCAACTTTGGAAAAATATATAAAAAACGGAGGTGCTTATTACTCTGGACTGTTTATGACAAGTAGCGCAGTATGCTCTGCCTTTTACTAACAATTGGTACACATTGATAACAAAGGAAATCACTCAGGTTCACGAATGCCTGCAATTCATACACTCGATTTCCCACGTGCCCCATAAACATTCAACGTGATTTACCTTCTTAGACTCGTCTACTTTATTATGAAGTCAATTCACGTATTAGAAAAAACAAGGTAGAAAGATGGAGTGAAAATAAGTTACAGCTGAAACTAGGAATGATTTTGCGAAAAGTATACAAAGGATTATTTTCCTAACCCTTTTTCGTTGACCCTATTAGCGAATTTAGAACTACAATTTTATTTATCCTGTCATTTATTTATACTAATATAATAAACACATAATTTACAAATTAGTGTCAAGCACAAGTCTAACCTATATCAAAACTAATGTAACAGCCTTAATATTATTATTTTTTATATTAAGGTAGTCAAACAGGGTTATACCTTGGCGGGACTACTGAAACACAGCATTAAATCAAGTACTGTAACCAAGAGGCTCATCAACGTATTTTCATCTGCTGTATATCATTAGCTATCATATCATAAGCATATCATTAGCTATGCTATAGTAGTTATATGGCTATTATTTCCTCAGTATATATATACTCAGAAAACTATATTATTTAAATAGAAATAACTCTACCCTGATTTATGTTCCCATCCCTGGACAGAGAGAGTAACTTTTTTACATAATATCGAAAGGTTCTTTAAGAAATGACAGAGCGGTTTGTCATGCCTTTAAAATTATGGATGTAATAAATTTGGCCGGGCCGAAATAGGGCAATTCTTTACGACAGACCACAAGAGCTTACTATGAAAGTGTTGACGTTTTTATGCATAAATGACAGTCTATAGGTATAAGAATACCAATAATATGATATTGTTTTTCTAAGTATAACACAACTTATTTATTTTTACATATTATATTTTCTATCGTAGTTATGTTATGGCCAGATCATATCGTTGCTGGAAAATATTCTACTTATTTTATTTAGGTGTTACGTTCCTACATAGTACATATATTATATTATTATAAAACAAGCTATAATAAACTAATCCCCGAGTTTTTATTGAACCCAAAGACGCTATATCTGCTGTAAGTTGCTAAGGAGTTGGATATCCCGCAGACTAATTGATGCTGCAACATCAGGTCAAGGAAATACCATGTCATGGAAATAGCACCGAAGTAGTAGTATACCGAATTTTACATCAATCGAATATGTGGAAGTATGAAATCCCTTCAAGAACTAGGAAATGGGCTGATGGTCTTCAAACACCTGAAAAAATCTCATAAATCACGTTAGCTTTCCGAACAATTCCCATCACGATAGCTTTCAAACAAAAAAACCGGATCGAAATTGGAAGCTACGATGTCACAGACAGATACACAGATGCACGTCAAACTTTTATAACACTCCGTTTTTGCTTTGGACGATTATTAAAAAATAGAGTAAAATCTTCAAAACACAAATTAAAAAGTTTTGTGCATTATTTCTTCTAAATATTTTTTTAATAAAACGCAAGAGTGAACCTAGCGGGTTAACTCCAATACTTCATAATTTTATTGAGCGATCATCTCCAGGGTTCATAATAAAATGTTATTTATGTAGCAACTTGAATGAACCACATGCTGCTGACTGAACTTCGTTAAAAAACTTTTGTTTCGCAGAAAGAACGGTGGCCGTTACTGTTCATAGAACAATTTTTAAGTTATAAATTCAACATTGCCCACACTGAAGCAGAAAAAATAAAGCTTCAATTTATTTCAATAGCTTCGGCTACTGGGAGAATATTTTCGGACTTTCTTCAAATTATTTTCAGATTTTCTTTTATAACAAATAACTACTGCAAGCCATTCTTTGTGAGCCCTCTAATTTAAAACATTATTAAGTACTAAGTGATGGGTTTTTATACACATCACTTAGTTTTTTGAAATTTGTGTAGAATATTGTGTTTTACTAAGGTATTTTGAATAACGTAACGAAATATATATCTTTGTGTATATTATATTTTGTTATACCATCGATATAACATAATTGGTAAATAAAAAAAACCTTTTTCATTCCTTTCATTAATTAAGCAATTTAGTGCATAGGGCGTACATTAAAAATCTGTCTAAGGGGGCGTTCTAATTGGCCACGATCATACGATCCCATCGTGCGATGGTGATTTCGTTTTACGCATGCAATGACTACTCAACACAAAATAGCTACGGACCGCGAGGAGCAAGCCGAGTGACTGCGTATTTTTTAGAACTTGTCGACAATGTAAATTGTAAAAAAACACGAAAAACGGAACGAAAGCCCATCGCACGATCGTGGCCAATTAGGACAGCGCCTAATATTTTAAAGTCGAAAAATATTAATATGAATATTATTGAACGATAGCAAGGTAAAGAAGCAAATGTATTACAGAAGGCCACCGCGAAATAACAGCATGTTTAATATTGTGTTTCCGCGAACAATGGCATAACCCCCTTCATAATCCCTTATCCTTAATACTACTAAGGTCGGCAGCGCACTTTCAGCGCTTATAGCGTTGCTTGTGTAATAGGCGACGGGAGCCAGCTACCATCAGCCTGCCCGACCACCTTTATATAAAAAGTAATGTTTTGTTGTTTAATATTCGAGAAAAAGAAAAAGTAATAGGTACTACTTCAAATATTCCTAATCAATCTGTCGGAACCTTTATTTTTTTACAAGAGGAATCCATCACCCCACCGCTCTGGGGACAGACCGGTTGGTTATGTCGGACTCTTGCCCCGAGATGGTAGTGGGGTAGACCTACCGACTAAAGCTCTTGGCGTCCTCCACGTCCGCTATAGGCGAAGTTGCGAGATCGAACGAACACTCTTCCGCAACTCCGTCGCGGGGTCCGCAACCGGACACAGCTAATCTGACAGAACCTACATTATTTCAAAGAAGACTTTGTGTACACAAAACTTTAAGTACTCAATTGTATTTTCCTTTGTAAAAGCGAGTGAAATTGCTTTTGATTAAGAGAAGTCAAAAATGACTTATTTTCAAGACAACAAAGCGAACCCAATGACGTCTCCAAACTATTAACCACGCGTTGTTTAAGTCAAAGGAACCTGTCAAACACATAAATAAGACATTGAGTTGGGTCCTTGGAGGGATAAATGCGTTTGAGACTAAAGAATAGATGAGAAACTAAAATGATAGTCAGAGTGTTCGAAATGAAGATTAGGACGAAAAAATTGTAGTTAATTTTTTTTTTAAATAAAATAAGTGAATGATGGAACTTGCAACTTCAGAGAAAACTCTTTTAAAATAGCAACTTATGATTCAGTTTTTTCGGTTCTTTATTGTTATGTACATTATAAGGTTTCAGTTCTTATCTTTTACCTGTAGACTTTTCTATTGTGTGTCTGTTCGTTAGATGTTTTCACGAATAATGCAGAAACTTTAAATTTGTCATAAATATTTTTTAATAAATAGGTTAGCAGATACGCTGACCGTCTACTGGTAAGTAGGTGGTTATTAAAAGTAACAAAACAAGTTCGTAAATAAAACTAACAATATTAAAAGCCTCCAAATCAAAAGCAATATATTTTTAATACAAAGAGCATCTAATAAAAAAGAAATAAAATCTAATATCACAAAAGAAGTTAGAGCGGCGTATTTTATGAAATAAACCAATAAAGGCTTCTAAATCTTGATTTACTGCGAAACAATTAGTCGGTTATTATCTTTGATATATTATAATCGTAAACTTTCTTATTTATGTAAGTTTTGTTAATAAATAGGTTCAAACAACAAAAACAAAGCACAAGAAAAGATGTAAAAATACACAAAGATGTACGTTAGGAAAATGTCTGCTAAATAGGTTTTTTGTTCAAAGCCTAATTTTCTATTTCTTCTATACTAGTTGTGCTCTTTAAGGACAGCTCTCTTCATGACTTGAATAATAAAAAATACCGTTCAAGATACAAATTGGCTTCAGAAACTCTTTGAGGGATCCTAACAAATCTAAATAAGTAAACATTATATTTAGCTCAGACGAATCTATTTGGTTATACATAATATTAAATTATGTACAGTAACCTTAAATTTCAGTTGATAAAGTTAGTGTTCTAACGATGAGAAATGCCGGCCAAAACCCAACGACTTTCTAGGGCGGCCGTAGATGGGCGGGGTCGCGGGGACGTTATGACAAGATATCGGTGCCTCGCCACGGCTATCCAGCGCGGGGAGGGGTACGCTCCCTGTCAGAACCTTGGCGTACCCGAAGGTGGAGGTACGCCGGCCATCTCTGGGGACTTTACGACCACCGCCCGGGTCCAGTGTGCCTCAGTCTCTAAAGGCGAATTCCTATCTTTGACACACAACACACACAATAATACAAAAAATATGCCTGTTCTAAATAAACATACCTTAGTTTCATCTGTAATTATGTTGATTTATCTGTACAAGAACATTTATTCACTCTATTAACAAACATTTCAGAGTATCTTAAGGTCACCTGTGACGTATCTTAAGGTCGTCTGGGTCTTAGTTACAAGATCCACTTGCGTATAAACAGACGTATTTGTTACATTACATAATAAACCGTCACACTAGATATTAACATAGACACTAGTGTGACGTTTGTTACGAGTAAACGATTAAACAAACTCTAAATTTTAAGTTAACACAACAACAACACACATAAAGATTAAAATAGGTATGTACGTAATATGTTTAGTTGAAAACACAACGCAGACAAAAGCTTTGAGATAACTACTTCACTAAAAGGCTTATTAAAAGTTCATGCGGTTTACCATACAAGGTGTGACTTAGTCTGGACATAGAGAAAAAATTTTTTTTCATAGTCGCTCACATATTAAGTCACATATTTATTTTTAATATGATACTAATGATGTTGTTAAATTGAAAAAATTATTCCAGTAACAGTAATCTCTTCACAGACGATTACATTTAACACATTTCATTTTCGTCTTATGTAAACACAAGATCTAACACAAGAAAAGCTATAGGGGTTGAGAGTGCGTTGTCGATCTTGTTAGGATAAAGGATAAGAAATAAGAATAAGGGGAAGGGAAACGAGCTCTGGAATCCGCCATACATTCATCGAAACACTACAGATAATGCTATATTAGTTACTGTGGCGTGGGAAATAAAAGAACTGGGAACTGGGCTGCCCAATTTATGAATGAAGAACGCCTCCCACCACCACTTCGTATTAGTGATATGATAATCTAATAAGGGTATAAAATTTACGGTAAAAATATACCTATATACCATGTATTTGCGGAAATAAAGATTTTTATTTATTTATTTACCTATTTAATAAAAACCCTTTTTATAATAGTTTCATGGAACACACTGAAGTCCAGTAACCACCCCATTACTGAAAACCATTGTGAAATAGCAGGTACTATGTATATGGTTCAGTTTCGATCAATAGGAAATGCTAAAGACTATTTCTTTCTAATTTCTGATTACTTATCCTATCAAGTCAGCAGCGCATTTGTATCTATGTATACAAAATGGTGTAACTTCAGCCTACCAGTCGACTTTTTCATAAAAAAAGTCATAAATTGCTTGTTATCGCCGTTTAAATCCAGGTTAGTGTAACCAGCTTGGTACATATGTTTTTAATGACTACTTACACAAATGGAAGACACTAAAAACTTAGCGATTACTTTTTAGGTCAAGAAATAAAGAGAATGTCCTTACTGTCTAGATTTTTGACACATTATAGAATTTTCTTATGTTAAGGTCGACAGACAGGCTCACGGGTCCACTTGATGATAGGTGGCTACCGTCGCCTATAACACAAGCAACGCCATAGGTCCTGCAAGTGCGCTACCGTCCATAGAAGGTTAAAGATTAAGATTAATTAAGGATTAATGTATCTGGAAATAAAACTTTCAGTGTTAAATTTCATCCCACAACTTAAGTTTTATTCAAAAACATAAAAGAAAAGATGTGACCAAGTGTTGCTAAGCATTTTGTAATGACTGCATTAAAATATGTAAGTGTTTATGTCAATATTTTACCTTAAAATAGAACTTTAAGTTAGTTTAACAGAATTTGATATACTTTTGTCAGACTTTCTAAAGAGTAGCTTAGGCAAGGGTGTTTTGAAAAACAGGCAGCTAATTATAACTAAGCGACAGCTAAATTGCTATAAATACATAGTTCAATTACGTTTATATAAGTACATAGAGGACTGGTAATACTTGAGGAGAGAAATGGCTCTAAATATAACATTGTTAAGTAAATAAAATAAAATATTTATTGTTATATTTACAAAAGGTTAAAAACATTTCATACATACCAACCTATATATCTAATATTATAAAGAGAGAAGATTTCTATGTTTGTAATGAATAAACTCCAAAACTACTGGGCTGATTTAAAAAAATCTTTCACCTACAGAAAGCTATATTATCAGCGAGTAACATAGGCTATATTTTATAAAGTTACGCTGACAAAGTCGCGTGCAACAGCTAGTTTTGTAATAATTCGTGTCCCTAATAAACATTTTTCCTATTTTATTACGGACTGCTGTAAAAAGAGGAAATGATTTCGTCTGTAAAAAGAATATTGCAATAAAGACCTACATAAAGAAGTACGAGTATTGTAAAATGCGAGGAAGGATTACAAAGATTTTTATTTAGTACTTAACAAGGCGTTTTCCTTTAATTATAGCTATAAACGCAGATTGCTGGCAACGTTTTAATGTTTCTTACGAAAGAGATTACTTCACGGCTTGTTCGAAGTTTTAAAGAAGTGTTTTAGTTTTATTGGTATTTGAGAAATTGCGAAAACCATAAGAAGTGTTCAGTTATACTGATATTTGGAAATCGCTATAATTCCAAATGTCTAACAAACCGTTTTCAGTTTGGCGGCGTTGAGATATTTGTCATGTGATGTTGCAATTATTTGAATATATTTATTTAGTGTCTCTAAAAACTAACCACACCATCTCTTATTCTTTGTGCATCTATACCCCAGGATCACGATGAAGTTCCTTTTTCATCACCACAGTAAAAAAAAGCAATTCGAAGAATTTAGTTCGTTTACTATAAAATATTCCGTCTAATTTTCTTTTATGTTAAGGTAGGTCGACAGACAGGCTGACGGTCCACTTTATGGTAGGTGGCTACCGTCGCCTATAACACAAAAACAAAAACAATTATTTCAAAAAAATATATATTTCAATAATATCAACAATGCTAGAGAACATACTACATAAAGAAAGTGTGAGCTGCTATCTTCTTATAAGTATTTGTATCACGCAGAGCAGTCCTCAGCGTTATTGCCTGTAACATGATGCCGCCGCAATTACGATCTCGTGACTTGACTTCTTTAATCTACGATAACGTTTTGTGATAAATCTTTACTTTTGTAACTTTTAACATTATTAATACAAATATTGGTATTATGCTTTAATGGCGTTTCGCCTCGACAATTATCTTGTAATTTCTTTTATCCTAATAACTAATAATATCATAAACTAACGATCCGCTTCCGACTACACCCAGGAAACTAAGATTTCTTAAGATTTTAAAAGAACTACAATTTACAGCTACGGCGTAGCTCTTCACGCTACGAAGAAAATGTACAGCTTAAAATAAACCTATCTGTATGTATATATTTGATGAGTTTGATCAATTTTTTTTTATATTTAGAGAATCAAATTAATTCACAAGTTTTGAAATGCCACATTAAAAATATATTAAATTGTTTATTCAGAAATGGAATGTACTCCTAGGTGACTACCGTCGCCTATACAATAAGCAATGCCATAGGTGCTGTAAGTGCGCTGCCGACTACAGTAGGATTAAGGTTAAGGGATAAGGGAAAGGCAAATGAGCTTTTGCATCCCTTACTCACTCAATGAAATACAGCACACGTGCTGTTATTTCACAGTGGACGTCACTACTAGGCACACTAAATGTCACTTTTCCGGTTCATTGAATAGCCACTTATTATGTTTACACTAATATTAAAGATGACTATCTTAACGATCAAGGACTGAACTATGTTGCTACTTCGTTTAGTATACAAGTACAGATAGATGAATACATGCCCGAGATACTTAGTATTCACCTCGACTCCAGCCGCGTTACTTACGCACAGTCGAGCACAACGGAGCACGGATTTATATACCCAAGTGATATTTAGTTTTTTTTTTTTTTTTTATAAAAATAATAACAAGATTTTTTTATGAGCACTTCAGTGTTCGATTATAATCATAATATTTGCATTGTCTCGTTGGCCTTGCTTTATGCATAAGTATAGGTATAGACATGTAGATATAGATCTGATATAAGTACATGTCTGAGAATCTCTTATTTATTTGTGAAATAAAAACTGTATTTGCTGTTAAATCAAAAAAAGTTTGTGTTAATTTAGAAAAAAAATGTGTGTGTGTCAGCTCCGACGTACGACTGGAGTTTACTTCTTACGAACGATTATAAAATATATAGATTAGTAAATGGGGGTAAATGAATGCATTTTATATTAATTTAAATTATTAATAAATTTAATAAATAATTTAATAAATATAATTATGTATTGAAGCATATTGTAGTTGTAGCCTGTAACGCGTAACGTGTGACATTTGATTTGATTGTGACATATTGTTGACATTCCTGTAGACCACGGTAAATAATACTCCACGTAGTAGGAACACTTATTTATTTGTTCTTGCTAATGACTACATTAACATATATTTTGAATGATTATCTATTTGTTACAAAAATACCGACTAGGTAAATCGAACGTCTTCACGCTATGACGACCCAGCGCAGAATGGCGGTCGCCCGTTGGTGCTACCAATTCTTTTTTCGAATATGTATTTCTTGAATGCTTTGCTCATTTAAATTTTTAACAATATATTATATATGAAAATCGGTTCCAAAAAGCGCAACTTAAAAGTAAAATGTATATTGACTTGGGATTTAGCCGTTTCTTTGAAATATTTTTCAATAAAAGTCATTCTACTTTTTGTCTTTCACCTATTTAAGTAATATAATTATTATAATAAGTAATTTCTTTTTCAAAGCAATTCTATTTCTTGTAAATGCATATTTTTAATATTTAACCTTGGTTTTCACCTTAACACATGTTAGTCTCAATATCAAAATGCTAACGTTATGCTGATGTGTCTTTTATTCAATTTACATACGGATTAGAGTCATTTGAATAATTTGACGTTTGAATGCATCTTAATATGTGAATAGAATACCTTTATATCTGAACTGAAACATATCTGCATGTGTCAATTGACGTATTGAATTTATTACAAGACAAAGCAAAGTTAAAAGAAAGTTAAAAGCAAAATATACTTAATTTCTAAAAATACAAAAAACATTCTTTGAAGTTAATAAAATTTCACCGAACAGCTAAACACTGACTCCTTTTTTTATTGCAATTTTTATTTTAAATAACTCATAAAATACATTAAATAAATTAAAATTATGTGGTGTGTAAGCATTGTATTTATTCACGGTGACCTAAGTTACTCAGTTGCGCGCTCTAAAGTATCTTTAAATACAATACAGCGCGGGCAGTTTGAATTTACAAGTCCCCAGTTTGAATTGCGTTTGTATTACAGAAGTTGTATTATTCTACATTCAAACCTGCTTGCTGAAACTTTCTCTGTGCGGTGAATTCACGACGAAAACGTTGCATGCCTTGAACACAACTACAGCCATCTAGTCTAGGAGCTACAAAGCTTTATTTCTGTTTTATTCTCTTAAAAAAATCCTATTATATTTAATTTTTCATGAACATGTAATTATTACAAAGCAAGCATCTAATATTTATTATTATAATTCTGCAAAAAAAAAAAAAAAAAACACTTTATCGAAGGCATAAATATCCTTTGCGATTGCTTTTACAAGTTTGACAGTAGTTTTTTTAGAAATACAAATGTTTTTTATTTATTGAAATAAACTACGAATAAAAGTGATTGTGTATGTACGTCACGGGAACTTTTTCATTGCTAATAGTCTTACTGCATCACGTACTGTGCAGTTAAAAATTTTACACCAAAATATTGTTAAGAGGTTTTCACATTATTAGCGACGTTGTTCCGTTAAAACTTTTACACAAATAAATCTCTGCTAATAAATGTGAACGTCTGTGAAGATGTTTGTAGGTTAATAAATTAATAACGTATAAACCGTTCAACTGATTTTGACTTTCACATACTCGTAGATCACATTCTGGATAAACACCGAGGACACCTTTTATGCTAATGGTACGTTTATTAGGAAGCAACGATTATTTAAAAAAAAAAATAGCATTCCGAGAAGTTTAAAAACTTTGAGACTTCGAGTAATCGTGAATTCAAAATTAATTATAGATAAAGAATAACTGCTTATAACAAAACGCCGCGCCGCTTTTATTTCTTATCGCCTCTTAATCTTAAACCTCTTAATCTTAAAAAAATTAATTAACTTTATATACTAATATTATAAGGAGAGAAGATTTGTATGTTTGTAATGAATAAACTCAAAAACTACTCTTTTGAGTTTTAAAAACTCTTTTTAAAAACTCTATAGAAAGCTACTTTATCAGCGAGTAACATAAGCTACATTTTATAAAGTTAAGCGAGCGAATTCGCGTGCAACGGCTAGTATATGAATAAAAATAATTCGCTAAATGACAACAGCCGTTCTCGAAGATTTGAAAATGATTGGACCAATTCGGCATTTTTTTTTTCAAATATTTATTTCAAGTACAGGAAAAATGAGTTATTATGAGGAGAAAAATTGAAAAAAATTACCGGAAAATTGCATCTGTAGATGTTAATCAATAAAATGAACTATTCAAAGTTAGTCTTGATCTACATGCAATTACTTAAGCTTTCTCACCTTATCGTACATAATGGTTACAATAATACGAATCTAAGTTGTATCTCGTTCTTGATTTAAGACCTTAGGTACGATTTGTATTGTCCTCCGTTTATACTTACTAACAAATATAATCTTTACTTATTAATAGTTAATATAAATTCACTAATAAGAAAAGTTCTCGAGTTGTAGCGATTTAGTTCTCGAGTTACACAAATAAAAAAACGAAAATACATCGTATTTCACGCGAATTTTTCATCAAGCTCTCAGTGGTCTAAAGCAAAAGTGGAAAAGCACCGAGAATACGATAAATAAGTTTAATTTAGCCGCAAATTGAATGTGCTTAGTCCTTTACATCGTAACTGCAACGGCTAGTTGAAAATTTAACGTCGTTTCAACGCGTATATACACTGGCAACACAGTATAAAAATGCAAGTAGCAATATACAATCTGAATTAACTATATGTATCTATCTATACATTATGATACAATAAAGTCGGTGTTCGCCTCTGTATGTTTCTTCACTGACTTCTTTTAAAGCACTCAACGGATTCGTTAGTGAAGTATATGACTTTTTACTCGTTTTGATATATCTAACGTTAACGTTGACTTTTTAACGTTATTTCCACGGTGAGTTCCTTTAAGACGGTGGTTACTGTCGCCAGAAGGGCACGACACAGAACTTCACCTTGATTATTCCAGAATCTTATTACTACCATTCAATATTGTCTAATTATCGATTAATTGCCACACGAACCTCATCTACCTGTAGTAAAGTCTGATTACTGGTATTATATATGTATACTGTGCAACTAGTATATGAATGCTATCACGTTTTGCACGCTTTACTGACTCAACAGCAAAGTAAGTGTTTCGTGTTGCTCTTTTCATGCGAATGTGCCTTTACGACAATGTAAACATTGTAAACAGACGTCGCTATTGTGCTACTATCAAAACTGTTACCCACAGTGGATCCTGTTTATGAAAACCTACTTTCGAATAGATACTCGTATTATTAAAATTAAAGGTATTTTTTTTAATCTTAAGGTAAACAAACATATATTGTTATAATATACATAAATTATAAAAAATACTCGATTGGCTATTAAAATTTTGATCTGAGTTATTGCGAAACCAGTAGAAAATATTTCTTTAAGTAGCTTCAAGTGTTTTTTTTGTATTTTTGAACACAAAGTGGATAAAATATTCTTAATTAATAAAAGTTTCGGTAAAAACGAATAATTTTTTTTGTCCTTCGTTATGAATAAAGGTTACCATGGACCGAACCCCTATTTTGTATCCTTACCGCGCAGCTAAATCTCTCAAGTTGTAAAACTGATCGGATATGATAATTCATTTATTATCATGAATTTAGGCATCCTCTAAAATATGCAAATTATTTGGAATTGGTTCCACAGTTTATAGTTTGTAGCGCTTACGAGTCACTGAGGATTGCGTAAATTATTTATGAGAATTAAAGATAAAATAAATTTTTAAAGTGTATATATATAATTTAATATAAAATGTAATGTAAAAATACAGTAAACTGAAAGATAAATTGCCGGGTAGAACGCTCGACTGCCTTTCCGGATTACACTGTTCAAATTCTAAACAGGCTTGAACCTCTGAGTCGTTCCGATTTCTTATCTTATCAATAACTAGCTGAATCGGCCCATGCTTCAAACATATTTAAATAAGATATTCAAGAATTATACACATAACCTATCCTCAGAAATTCCTCTTTTCATCGATATAATCACAAACAAAATTCGTTTACAACTTTTCGAGATTAGTGCATATATACAAATAGACAAACAGACCACTTCTCTAATGATAATTATTATGAAAATAAATTAAACAAATTATTATGATAATAAATTATAAATTATGATAATTAGACAAATGAGTTACTGCGAATTCGCATTAGGTTTGAGACATAAGAAAAGAGTGTATCCATTGCGAGACATAATATAAAATAGTCGTGTAAGATACAGTTTATTATAATACAGTATGTGGCGGTAATCAATAAAATAATTACCGCCTCGTCTTGTCGAACAATCACAAAAATATGTTATCACGTGCAAATGAATCCTCACGAGATCAGACAGTATTTAAAGTGAAAAGAAAAAAAGTTGGTCGAATTCGTGATGCCAAATTGCGTACAATATTTCACCTGGGGTAGCATCTGGCCACAGCAAATGAAACACATTTAGAGTCTCAGGGCGATATTAAAAAGCCGGATTGCCCGTGTGATTCCAACCTGGAGGCGACCGCATTAAAATATAAATATGTGTTGCTAACTCTTTCGAGACCTTTTTGTTTCCAAATTTTCGCTGTAAAGGCGGACACAAATTTTTAAATTATGTGCACACACACCTATTTATGTATACTTATATTCCCTATTAACAGCTCTCTCTAGACGAAGATAAATAAATGAAAATGAAGGACCTTGAGTAGTAGCTGGGCTCAATTCGCATTGAATAAAAACTTTAAAAAAGACAGTCAGAGTTTCTCTAAGCTAAAGCTGATGTACTGCAATAGCTACGCATTTAGGCGTTACGATCACAGCTTAATACTTCAAATCACAGTATAAAGTTATACATGTCTTTTGTTACAAATTTCATTGTTACCTCTGCACAGTTTAAGAACACCTCACCTTTCCTTCAATTTAGTTTTATTCTCTCTAATTTTCTTTCTTGATTCAAAAAATTCTAGTGCCTCAAAGCGTGATTCCAGGAAGGCATTAAATTCTTTTATGGTCTTTTATGGTGGTAATTCGTCAACTCAGTTTATTCTTGTTTACGAAATTTATTATCGAGCTCCATGCTACTTGTAATTAAATATATAATTACTAACAGGAGATGTCTTCTATGGGATACCGTGGTGTAGAGCCGATGAGCTAGACAGAAGCGCATTTCTATAATAGCGCGTACTTCAATTTACTTACAGAATTGTTTTGTTGCAAACGGATTGGAATGAATGTCTGTTTCTCCGCTAACTCCTTCTAAACCCCACAACGGATTTTCACTCTTGGAAAGAGGGATAAACGAGGGAAGTATAGAAAAAAAATTACATCCAGGGCGAAGCCGGGAGCGGGTCGCTAGTATAATAAATGCGAAAGTTTGTATGTTTGGCTGAACGTATTTGAATGAAATTTAGCATACATATTATTATAATTAACATATAGGATACATATTATCTTGGAAAAATGAAGTATTGTCTAAAAATATTAAAAAGAGTGCGCCACTGTCGCCGAGGCGGCGCCATAGTTGTAAAAGCGACCTCGGCTTTGTGTTGCCCATTCCATACCTTAAAAACTGAAACTTTTAAATTAGATTTCAAAACTTTTAATTGCCTTCAGTTACGTTGCCTGTTTGTTAATTTTTTTTTCAAGTCACACATTAATTTATTTCTTTGAATCAATTAAATCATGATGCTAACCTAAATTGGCGCATCTGGCCTACACTCCAATTCAAAGGTGATGGGAGGCTTTATAAGGATAAAACTTTTATAAGATAAAAACTAAGGATAAGGATCCTTATCCTTAGTTCTGATGCAATGTAGTCTACATTGTGTCAGACCCGAAACAGCTAATAGGAAAATAAAGACAGAAATCATTTAGGCAAATAAATACACACATCACGCGCGCATTAGTCGAGGAGCGTGGGGAAATCAATTTTCCGTCCATCAATAGCGAGCTACTTAGTTCTGGATGTATGGAAACTGTACCTGTAACAGGTACATGGGGAGGATAGGGGGGGAGCGGGAGCTTTAGAGAGGAGAGAAACCAGCCAGTGCAAGCTCCGTCGTCGAAAGGGCAGGACGTGTGCGCTAAACTTTACCATTCGCGAATCACGACTTTCAATTATTCAGTGCACTGGTGAACTGTTAAAAAAATCAGTGAAGTTAAGTTTTTGTGTACGAATTTCAAGTGTGGTTTGGGGGATTTCTTTTTCAGAAAATAATATCTAGGTATGTACTTCTTATTTAATTTATTAAATAAACAAATATATTAATTGTGTAACTTGCAGAATTATATTTAAATATTTAAATGTCATTTTCGTATTTGGAAAGTAGCAATTTTGTTGTTGTTTTTTTTTAATTAGTTAAATAGATCAGTCATCAATTAATTTTAAAATTAAATGAAGTACTTATTTGTTAATTTTTTAAATTTCGAAATGAACTAAAATTATGGAAATTTGCGCTGTGACTAACTGAAAAATTGAATATTCTTATTCAAATTTTAGTCACTTGTTGCATTCGTCTACTGTAGGTAAGCGGCGTGAGAAAAACTTAAATTTAAAAAGAAAGAAAAAAAACTCAAAAATATACTATAAAATATACACAAAATATAAAATTAAAATAACATTTAAAAAAAAATCTTGTTGATTTTACAAATAACACTATTAATGATATATATTCATGCCAATACTTAATTGATAAGAATGGAATGAATTAAATACCTATGTAACTTGTATTCGACAATAAATCAACTAAGATGTATAAGATACATATAATAAGATGTACTTCGGAGAGTGTGCTCAAGAGCTGCATGAGCTCATACCGCCTTCCCCTTTCTTTCATCGGACATACAGACTTACGTACGGCTGGTTACCATCCTCATCTTCTCAAAAACCTCTTTTTCGGACTAAACGTTTTAAAAACTCTCTTAATGTGCACTGCCAAGGATTGGAACTCCCTTCCGGCGTCTGAGTTTCCGAGCTCATATAACCCAAATTTTTTTAAAAATTTTAAAGTTCGAGTGAATAGGCATTTTCTGTGTGAGCTCGCTCCATCATCGGCCTCGTTTTTGCTGCACGGCTAGTTGCTGGCCAAGAGCAAACCCATTATTGATTTATAACCCAGTTTAAACCCAGTTATTATTTAAAGCAGTATATAATTCAACTGGGAAGCCCGTTCGGCTGCTATCAAGCCAGATCTATACAGGTTCTAGCCTACACCTCTGAATCTTTTGGATTTCAAGACTGAATAACACACCGCGTGCCGATGCTATTAAAACAGAATAACTGAAAAAGTATTGGTGTGTTTCGGTGATTGAGTAAGGAAGGCCTAATACCATTTCGCTATCCCGTCAAAATCCTCTAACCTTAATACTAATAAGGTCGGCAGCGCACTTTCATCTTCGCTGGTGTTGCTTTTAATAAGCGACGGCTGCTACCTACTATTTATTGAACCGTCAGCCTGCCTATTGGTGTATATGTATACACTAATGGAAAAAATTAAAGGATCAAAAAAATATTTTGGAAGAACACGATTTTTTTTGCAAGAATAGAAGAAGATGATACTTAAAAATCGATGACATATACTTACTTTTCCGGTTTGACTTGTCTTTCATTTTTATCACACACGTTACCCGATTCAGAGTAAAATATTATTAGGTAGTAGAGATAGACAGGTATGTATGTATAATAGTTCGCATAATGGATAAGGAGTACACTCGCCTGTAGGCATAAGCGAAAAACGCCCACACAAGAAAGACTGGGCATTAATGGAAATGTGTTTTAAGGAAAATATGAAAACGAATTGGATGTGATTTAATGAGAGAGGTTAAATCTAGGCGGAGAAATAAGAGCTCTTGTGATGCAATTAATACATCATGTTTTTTTCTGCTAGCTAGACCTTCATAGGCAGAGTAAATGCTGAGTAAGTTAATCATTTAACATTAAGATCTTGAGATGTTAGACCCTATTTTGTTTATCAGGGAAAAGAAATAAATTTACGGTAAAGCTTTATGGACAAATCATATTTATAAATTACTTGATTAATAACTTATTGTTTGTCTCTGAAGAATATGCCCGGAAGAAAAATTCTTGTTCAACAAAACCACCGAATAAGTACTACAAGTCATTTTTTAGTCTGGTCTAACCGACTAACGGTACCGTCAAACCGTCTAACGGTACTTTGACTTCCAGGGGAACATTTACAGATTTTGGGGTTAAATGGACTTTATAGCCAAAGGACTAATTATACTATAGAGATAAAAAAAAAAACATATCAAATATCGCAGAAACGAGTCGTAGGAACAAAAGAATCCCTCAAACCCCTGTCAAATTAACCCCGTTTGACGGTATATATTTTGAACTAAACAACACTTAGATTTTAACACAAAGGTCCAAAATCAAGAGACTTATCAGCGGTAAGTTGATCAAAAACGTTTATTCAAACTAGTTGAGATTAGACAATTTGCCGTTTATCGGACCAAATATTAACTTATTAAAGTCTAACCGGATTACAGCTTACAGCAGTTTACAAAGGGTGTTCCTCAGGAGACAGTGAATCTCGGTTTTGGCTTTATTCCAAAACTATGAAGGTTGGATATATAATAACTGTTATATTGAAAGAGATGCTCGCTACATATTTAGTTTGTACTTAATCCCTTTTTATGGCTTTGTGTACTTTAGTTAAATTAATATCTTTATCCCAACTCTACTTTGATCATAAGTTGTCATATCTTTCTTAAATATTTAATTTTTTTTATAAGTTCGACGACGGTCAGGCTGACGGTACACTTAATGGTAGGTGCAGGCTATTGTCGCCTATAACAGAAGCAACGCCACAGGTGCTCCAAGCGCGCTGCCGATCATAGTAGAATTAAGGATAACAGATTAAGCAGGCATATTAGAGAAATTGGCTCTGGCATCACTTGCTCACTCTGTAAGGGGGTGGTTACTGCCGCCAGACGAACTGCCCAAATGACTGCGTAACCCAGTATAACCTGCCACTACTTTCCAAATCCAGACCAGAGCCAACTATGAAAATTTTATTTTCCAAAGATGACCCTGCCGTGAATCGAATCCTGGACCACTGAGACAAAGCGTTAAGGCAAGCACCCTAACCACCCATCATATAGGCTCGTCGTTTAATTTTGATTAGTTCTAAAATATGTCATCTAACATTTCCTTAAGGGTCTTCACTTTTTGCTGTCAACACCTACTACGTGCATGCATAGGCTACGGCTGTGTTAATTTATTTAATTGATATAGCTCTATAATGAATGAGTTTCCAGCAAACATAAAGCAGACGTTAAAATAAACTGGAACCATTTCAATACACGGCTTCAATACCGAACGGATAATTATAATAGGCTATTTGTAGCTAACACAATTCACCGACTTAATTTTATATTTTCTCTTATTTTCATTGAGTTCCAGTATAAATATGATCCAGTTCAGCCATTAATAATGTAAACATTGGCAGGTTATTTTCCTCTCGCAAAGGGAATGTGTCTGAATTTTTTAAATCGCGAAACAAAAGCGGCAATGGCTAAATACAATATACAAAGGTATTTGCGCGATGTACGGATTGAAACGGCCTTACGAAAGCCAACATAACCGAATTTTTTCGTACAACGGAACTCGAAATGAGAAAATTGAGTAAGCGAATCAGTGCAGTGTTTCTTTTGTCTCTTGTTTATTGGAATACTTGTTTAGGAACAGTTTTATTGTGACAAGATAATTTTATGAAAAGAATTTTGTTCAATTCTTTAACTACATAGTATTGACGACCCGTTGGATGAGTGGTAAGGGTGCTCAGGGGTCCTAGGTTCGATACCCGGTGGGGTCGACTTTGGAAATGAACTTTTAAAAGTTGGCTTTGGTCTGGATTTGGAAAGTAATGACACAGCGTTTTGCAGTCATTTGGGCAGCCCGCCTGGCGGCAGTAACCACCTCCTTATAAAAGGACCTAATACCTAATATTTCTGTATTAGGAATTTTATGTGTATCTGAAATAAGAGAAGAATCTGAATAAGACATAAGACAATAATAACAGTGATAAATAAATGATAAATAAAAATAAATAAATAAATGATAATAATAAAATTTAAAAAAAAAAAGAAATAAATACAAAGTACGAGATAATTGTGAAATAGAAATGTATATGACTCACGGAGGTGGTGTATGTATTGATGATTACCTGGATAAAACTAATATAGAACACTTTTTATCCTGGAAAAATGTTAGGTTTCTGTAGGATTTTCAAAAACTCGTACGAAGTTGCGGACACCAGCTTAGTATTATAATATTTGTCCAATATTCCCAAGGGACTAATTTGACGACAGATACTGCAAGTTTATTATGTTAGTCATTTATTAACAAACGTGTAATTATTTACCATAGAGACAGCGAACCAAAAGCGAACGATAAATACACCAGAATGATTAATGGCTCAGCCAGAATTTTAACGGATACAATGTAAGTAAGTTCTACATATTATTTACGAGGATCGTTTTAATGGTGCATCATAAAGTGTTCAGGCTTTTTTCTCTATTTATATTATTTTGACATATAATTAAAACTTTATAGTAATTTAATAATTAAATGAATAAATAAATAGTTTATTAATTTTTATTGTATATAATTATTTTGCGGTTTTGGAAAAATGAACATTAAATTTTTATATGTAGATTATAAGACATATTTGTCTAAATTGCTTCAATTTAGGTCAAATACTTATTGTCAGAAAGTAAATTAATTTCAAAGAGTACTTACTTGAAATATTTATTTTTCACTATTAGATATCGCAAGAGCGTTTACATAACTGAGTGATATTAATACTTTTCCACACTGAAAAGGAAAGGGTCCCCATTATCGAAACCACATTTCACTTCAAGCGGAAAAAAGTACGCATCAAAAAATTTCAATAACTTGGACAGATATTTGCCAACCCGGGACAATACGGATTTACATATTTCTAAGTTATAAAAATCATGTAGTTATAAATTAGATTTTACCTCATTCTTTAATTTAGAATTTTTATTTTTGAATAAATTATTCGGTTAGAATTTCCAAAAAATATAAAAGATTCATTGAAGAAAAAATATAAAAGTTATAGGTTAAGTAGGTTGCTAATTTAGAAAAAAAAGGTGTATTGTGGGTGTATTTAAAAATATCCTGGCTATTTAAGTTAATACACCAGCTATAGAGATTTAATATAGTATTTAAGTAAGAATAGGTAAGTGTAGCATATGTTACACGAAATTCCGTGTTGCCCTGTAAGCTGTTATGCCCTAAAAATCAATACTAGTGTTAAGATAGGCATGACTGATTACTTATTCAGTGATGTTGGTGAACTAAGTTAACTTTGTGACCTCACTGCTGTAGGCATAGGAATATTACTAAGCTCGGTTATTTGAAAAGCTCCGTGTTGTAGTTATATATGATCTGATGCGGACAGGTAGTGATACTATACCTAATATGTTATAGTGATACTATGTGGTTATATACACACGGATATGTAGGAAAGAACTAGTAATGCCTGGCAAGTGCAGAAATATGATGTTTTGGATTATACACAGAACTATTGCTCGCGACTTCGTCCTTTTATTCCTGTTGTTTATTCCTCCTGTTCAAACATTTATTCAATCTTTATTCTTCATATACTATTGTCAAACACAGAATTTTAAGATGATTCCTGGGGAATAGTGTCGTTTTTCTGGATGAAAAGTAGTACCTTTTCTGTTCCAACGTGTATGCAAAATTCCTTTATAATAAGAAGGCTTGAAAGTGTGACAAACAAAGGATGAGTTCATTTTTATAATATTAGGATAGATTAAGATTATTTATACTTAGTTCCACACCTTATCAAAAGCCAAATTTGTCGTACTTCCCGAAAACTTACAGCGTTTGGCATGTGTTCAGTTATTTCGGAAATATTAAGCTCTTCAATATTGGTATAAATATTTGTAAATGGAATGCCGTTTAACTTAAATTTTAGTGAACAACTAAAATAACTTAGCGAAATTGTGACACGTGAAATAAATTTTAAGACGGGTAGTGCAAATACCAAGCTACATTTTGTATCGGAAACTATAATCGCTTTGGTATGGTATTTCCCATTTATTATCATGAAAACCCATTTCATTATCACCAGCTTAACAAACATCCATTGTAGTGTTGACATTCCTGTAGACCACGGTAAATAATACTCCACGTAGTAGGAACACTTATTTATTTGTTCTCGCTAATGACTACATTAACATACATTTTGAATGATTATCTATTTGTTACAAAAATACCGACTAAATAAATCGAACGTCTTCACGCTATGACGACCCAGCGCAGAATGGCGGTCGCACCCGTTGGTGCTACCAATTCTTTTTTCGAATAAGTATTTCTTGAATGCTTTGCTCATTTAAATTTCTAACAGACGGCCATTCTGTTCTAGGAATGTCCTCATTCCGGAGCCAAGCTCGGTCATCCGGAGTAAGTAAGTAGGTCCTCATACTTAGTTCAGAGTAAGAAGAAAAATACATCAGTTAGAAATACATCACTATGTAACATCGAAATAATGAATAATAACAGCTATGTACATAATTTTCAGATATACGTCAGTTTGAAATACATCACTATGCAACATAATAACAATGAATAATAATAGCTTATGTAGGTACATAATTTTCAGATATACATCAGTTTGAAATATATCACAACTATCCAACATAACAACAATGAATAATAATAGCTTATGTAGGTACATAATTTTCAGATATACATCAGTTTGAAATATATCACAACTATCCAACATAACAGCAATGAATAATAATAGCTTATGTAGGTACATAATTTTCAGATATACATCAGTTTGAAATATATCACAACTATCCAACATAACAACAATGAATAATAATAGCTTATGTAGGTACATAATTTTCAGATATACATCAGTTTGAAATATATCACAACTATCCAACAAAACAACAATGAATAATAATAGCTTATGTAGGTACATAATTTTCAGATATACATCAGTTTGAAATATATCACAACTATCCAACATAACAACAATGAATAATAATAGCTTATGTAGGTACATAATTTTCAGATATACATCAATTTGAAATATATCACAACTATCCAACATAACAACAATGAATAATAATAGCTTATGTAGGTACATAATTTTCAGATATACATCAGTTTGAAATACAGTGAATAATTTAATTTATTTATTTTACTTTATGTTGAACATAACAGCAACAGCAACCCTACAGCAAAACAAAGTGACATTCAATAGACACAGTATTACTACTTACATTGCCAATTACAGGGTTTCATTCTGTAGTATTTTAAAGTCTTTAAAATTATATTACCTAAGTTTATTCCTAATTGATAATTCTAACTAATTCTATACCAATGATGCTGAATATATTTTTGTATAAATAAATGATTAAGATTATTATTGGGTTTGCAATGCACATAAACTTTAATATATTCTGTGTATTTATTAATAGCGATATGATATAGATTCAAGCTAAGTTAAAATTTCCAGATTTTACATAAAACACAAAAACAATTATTATCATAGCAAATTGTTGCTGATACTCGTATTCTGAATGCCGAGATTATCTTAATCAATTATTAAATATAAAATAATCTGTAAATACTACAGTAATTAATTAATTAGTGATCTATTTATTGGAAAATTCTGGTTTTTATTTTAATTACACTAGTCTGTAGTCATTAGTCACATTATATCAAACTATATTTAATTAATTACATACAACGAGGTGGTGCAGTCAGCATGCTTGGGACCCTGCCAAAGGGACCGATGCTTTTTATTATATAATGTGTAAATTATAAGTGAAATTTATTATATAACTATTAGAATTATATTTTATTTTAAATAAGCTTTAGCAGTTTAAAATCTACAGAGTACTACAATACTTAAATCGTACTTAAATACTTTCGAAATCATTAACTTAATTACATAAATGCCTCTCAATATAAATATTTATAATTTTAGGTGCTAAATGTCTTTATTCTATTAAGGAAAAACCTTCTCTGGTTAGGTACATTATAACTACTTAAAGACTGGATTCTATTGCATATTTATAGATTTAACTCGCTTACACTTCACTATTTGACACATTTGGCACTCCACTATCTCAAACAATAATACTAACACAAACATTAAAATAACACACAATGTGTCTACCGTTCTTCACTCACAGGGTACGCTCAGCCCTCTTCTCAATTCGATTATGGCTACTGTTGGGACACGGCCTGCCCATTATCCAGCTATAGCCACTTAACACCATCTTTCCACCCGAGTACGGTGCGCTCAACACTGAGACCGCTCGCTATCGTTGCCCACCCGAGGCTCTCTTTTTAATTCTATTATGGCTACCGTTTGCCGCCCGAGGGACACGGCCTGCCCTTGCTACCGTTTGCCGCCCGAGGGACACGGCCTGCCCTTGCTACCGTTTGCCACCCGGAGGACACGGCCTGCCCATGCTACCGTTTGCCATCCGGAGGACACGGCCTGCCATGCTACCGTTTGTCACCCGGGGGACACGGCCTGCCCATGCTACCGTTTGCCACCCGAGTAACACGGCCTGTCAGGATAAAATTGCATCGTATTCATTACCAATAGTCGTAGCTGCCCGAGAGCGACGTCGTCAGCTCTCCTTCTTAAGCAGCTGATGTCCGTCCCGATCAACACCAGTCTGCTCTTACTTCGTATCTAAGCTGCAAATGTAGGGATATGAAAGTAGATATTAGAATTTAGGACTAACAGTCCAACCCATTCATCATTTCATCATTATTCGTGTCATGTCTTTAACCCAAACGTTCCAGAAATTTCTATCGCTACTACTGGTCTCGTTATCACCTCTCAGTGGTGATGACTGACATGTCACCCACGCCTTGAGTTTATCTGTAGAGTTAACATATTTTCGTATTGCCTACGGGAATGACTTCAATATTAGACACTTGTTATCTGTCTTTATCTAAAATCATAGTTATTTTGTAGGGACCATTTGTGGACCATTTAAAATCATATTTATTAATATTATTATTATTTTTAGGTGCCAGCTTCTTGCTTTTCTCTTTTTAGAATAGAACAGATTTACTTACATGCATATCACATACACGAATACATCTAAACATAACAAGACAAAAGTAAAATACATACAAATCTTTCCCATTTAAATGAGAATACACAACCAAAATTCCATTGAGTGTGTGCCATTGCTCAGTATAAACTGATGCAAAGCACAGCGCCGATCCCACGCCAGTCCCACTTGACAGACTCACGCCGGCGGAACACCCGTCGCAACTGTAGTACTGTTACTTGTAGGAATTTAAAGTCATGGCTCTGTTTAGGCTGCAACTAATATAATAACAGTACACCACCCTTTATCAGGTTGTCTTTAGTTATTGCTCATACCACAAAATTAACCACTTGGCTTAAGATCTGATTCACTTTTCTGTCTCTCAATTAGTAATGAAGTACATTTGTTTTTGAAAGCAGATTTAGACATGAGAACACGAAAAGGTGGGGGGGTAGAAATATAATTCCAACACTTAAAGCCAAGTATCGTAAGCTACTACAAAATGCTGCTGTTGGGCAATAGAGGACATTCAATGCATTTACCGGACGTTTACAAACAAAGGGAGGATCACGCCGATTCAATTTTTGAACAAATACTCAGGTCTTTTAGTACCAACCATTTTCGAAGATTAGCGTTGCATAATAAAGTTATTGCCTGGCATTCATATGCAAAATATTATATTTATTTAAGGAAGGTGTTATGTGCGATCTAGGAGACACCTTAACGCAGAAACGTAAACAGGCATTTTGCACTCGTTGAATTAATTTAGGTTTTCTCAAATAAATGTTACCATTCACAACCAAAAATAATTCATCTTGGATAAAATAATCGTTTCACAAAATTTAAGTTTAAACGCAAATCAACACTTAAGGCATCTATAATTTTGTTCCATACTTTTAAGCGGCAAAAGCAGTTTTGAACTAGTTCAAGCACTTGTTTCTCAAAATGTAAATTACCGTCCATCATAAATCCGAGGTAGCGCGCTTCACTCACTCACCATTTAGTGATTATATCAGGATTAGACACGGCCTAAGCTTTCTATACTTTTTTTTTTACCTAATAACATAAATCAAGATCTACTTGGATTAAGGATTAAACATTTTTTTTTTTTTCACCAAGCAGTTATAGTCACTAAGTCATTTTTGAAGTGAAGACTTCTTTAGGCGCGGTGAGCATTTTTTTGAGATGGGGTAAAAGCATTGAACTCATAATGTAACGTAATAATGTAATGTAAGCGTCATGTAAGCGTCATAGCAGACCACTGCATCTGGTCAGTATGGGTGTGATCAGTAATCAATATGGTTTACACCTCTGACCAATGAAATAGTGTCATATAAACATCAAACCCTTTTAATGGTCTGTCATTATGAATTTATTATTGTCATTGTTTGTCAGTTTACGAATAAATGTCAGTGTCATATATGTATTTTCTCTTGTATTTCTTGCGATCAATAATAGCGACAATTTAATTAAATTCGATAATGCCAAGGAATTTAAATATCATACAATTACTTTTGTGAAGATACGTTTTCACTTCTTATGTGTCCAATGACACATGTATTTATTTATTTATTTTTATTACATCTTGTATTTGTTCACTTTTACAACTCATATATAATTGCAAGTCATCGGCAAATAAATATAAATAAATAAATATCTTCACACATTCTACACAGCAGCATCCAGTTTCACAGTAAACAACCAATGCCTGTATCATGCATCAGACAGCCGATACACTACATAAGATTACTATTTTTCTTTTGTAAATACATACCGATCACAAATAAAAACATCCATGACTCAGACACAGAGCCAAAATGCCAACACACAAACACTTGCCCTAGCGGGATTCGAACCCGCTAAAAATAAAAATAAATATACATATCAAAAGCAGTTCTTACAACTTACTATCGCGAACATTATCATCGAGTACCTTTATAGTGATTTTTGATTTAGAGTTTCGGAAAGCTTTGATTATTATGAACTTACTGAACTCATCAATGATGCCTAGAATATAGGTTACGTTTACTTTTGATGAACGAACCTAAATGGTCCATGTGAAGTGTGTCAAAAACTATTAAAATCCATTCAGACATTAGTACTAAGTATTATTATAATTTTTAATTCTTAATTTCAAATATTTGGCACGTTTATATCGCAAACATTTATCGTAGTGAGTTACCATACCAATAGTACATACATAACTCAAAGGCACTAAATAACTATCTTTATAATCACAAATCTTTGTGAGAAGCTTATTAAAATAATGAAAATTTAAATATTATAGAATAAGATTACTTTTATTATTAGAACCAAAACTTAAATCTTCATAATATTTTAAATTCTAATTATATGATCAGGGAGACAGACCTGCACAACGCAAGTCGAAACATGTCCTGCCCGCCACCGGTATCAACTATTATTATTTTAAGGTCATGCGCACCGAAACCGATTGAGTAAGAAAGTTAAGATCCGTATCCGCGGATATACATTCTTAACAATCCGGCGCATCACTACTAGCTTCTAAATGCCATCATTATTTTCCTTTCGTACGAGTACAATAGGGCTGGCGTATGCGGAATGGGACTCTCTAATTATATTATTATCCAGTACTCGCGTACCATATTCCTGACTACATTTCGTTCACTTTAGACGGTTAAGACGATACGGTTTGAAGATCCGGTGACGCTGAGTCGTATTGACTTTCAAGTTATATTAGTTAATAAAATCTGACTCTTGTAGGCCGAAAGCAAATAATTTCTATGTTTGTTATAAGATTTAGCAATATATCCTGTTATTGTCCTTATTTAATTAACTTAATAATCAATTAAATAAATAACCAATCAATTAATTGTTTAACTTTTTGGCCTATATTTAACATAGCCATCGTGAATCGTTCCTGCCTTACAAAAGAACCAACGGCAACCCGGAATGATTTACAATAATAATTTGTACACTGTAGCGTAGCTTATTTAACATTAACCTTCATACAAACATTTCTAGGTATAAATAACGTACCGCTGTAATTATCCGAAGTGTACGCTTTATATAATTTAAGCCTTCCAAGACGACATCTTCAAACTTGCGCTGCCCGCTCAAGTCCCGATTCGCCGCAGTATAAAACTAACTACAAATGAGTCTTATAAACGGTAACCGATGGTAATTTCCTGAAGGATTGACTCACTTAAACCTCCGTCGCGAAAAGCTCGTCCCTCACCATCAAAGTTTCAATGTCAGCCTGAACAGCGTCAACACCTAAAGTACCAAAACCCGACCCGACCCGACATCAGGTGAAGACTAGACTAGACTAGACTAGACGGGTGATTCTTGAATCTAGACCCTTGTGCATTGAGTCGAATATTATTTTTAAAAATTCTGTTTATTATGCAAACAACCGCATTCGTAGGTTACCTATTCATGTTGCACACGTTTACCAGTCTTTCTTTGTTGTGGTAGAAAGACTTATACAGCTAAGTAGTAGAATGCTAAATATATATAATTTGACATTTGAAAGAAAATATGTATCTTTTCCATAGAAAATACCATAAATAGTTCTGTCATGATCATCACATTTGAAATTACGAGTGAAGGTGTACAACAATAGCTATGTACAACAACAATGTATCAAGCGGGGACAGAAGAGGACAGAGAATTCTACAAAATAGCACAATTCTTATAATTTTACTTCTTTTTCTTTTCTCTCCCTTTCCCTTTCCCTTTTTTTTTTTTTTAATCTACCTTATCTTAGTTTTGAATAAACTTTTTATGAATTCATGTAAGTACTTAAGTCTTTTATTTTGTTGTAAATGAAATGTATAAGTAGGCAATAATCTCATACTACAGAAAACAAAAACTTCTTTTTTTTTTATATATATATTATGTATAACGCTTCACCTATAATCATAGATAAAAGAAACATGCAGGTGTTCCATGCGAAACTCATAGGTAAAATATATGTAACTGAACTCAGGGCTATAATATATCTCAAATGGATATTTATACCGGTCAATTTAATATTAATAAAAACGATACAATGTTATTAACAAGAATAAAAAGTATATTATTACAAGAAGTATAATCATACTCAAATAATAATACCATGTTTTTAAAAAGTATATTCGCTTACAATATTATTTAAAAGAAAGGAAAGTAGCATGCTCTCAGAAACGAACTGGGAAATGTACAAAAGCTACTGTCCGTTCTATAATCTATAATCTTTGAAAGCATTACGTCTTACCGTATTTGTGAGACAATTTGAATGTAAACAAGCTCTTTTCTAAGTAATTTAGCGGGTAGATATAACTTCATCTGAATGTCAGTCGTACATGCATTTATTGTTATTATGCACGTAGATATTATGAACATACGCACATATAGAAACAGAAAAGTTACAGGTACATACCAAGGGCTCGGTTTTTTTACCGCACTTCTGATTGTTGACATTCCTGTAGACCACGGTAAATAATACTCCACGTAGTAGGAACACTTATTTATTTGTTCTCGCTAATGACTACATTAACATACATTTTGAATGATTATCTATTTGTTACAAAAATACCGACTAAATAAATCGAACGTCTTCACGCTATGACGACCCAGCGCAGAATGGCGGTCGCACCCGTTGGTGCTACCAATTCTTTTTTCGAATAAGTATTTCTTGAATGCTTTGCTCATTTAAATTTCTAACAGTAGGTTGTAAGTCTTCTTTAATGAGGGTCACTAGGCTTGGTCTTCTGCCCTAAGTATTAATAAATCCATTATCAGCCTCCCTCTACTTTCCATAGATTCGCTCGGCCCACCAGGAGTTTCAACCTTGGTCTTTCATCCAAAACTTGTCTACTCCAATGCCCATACACTTCACGGCAAATAAGTTTCGCCCAGTGGGAATTTCAGCTTGCTGTTTCTGTGGGCTATGTTAACCACATTGGTTCTTGATTGATGTATCTTGATTGATTCTGGATGTATGGTATTATGAGAACGAAACATTTTGTATGTATCTAATAATGGGGTTGCATTGAAATTTTAAATAAGTAAGCATATTGTTTATTGTTTGTCTTTTGTTTTAATCCGCAACAACTGTGTATTTCAGCTGGTTAAGTACTATTTACTCTATGATTTCAGTCACAACCTCTCCACAACTGTATTAACGACAACAAGCACTGACGAGAGGCGCTTGCCCGCATATAAAACTCTTGTCTATTAAAGTTGGGGCTTGAATCCGTTGTCAACTCAACATCCAAATATCGGCAACAAATTTCAGAAATATTAATTTTTAAATAAGCAAAAGAAACTCTGACTGATTACAAGCAAATGCATTCTGTTTACATTTTCAATTTAAACAATAATATTTATACATGTATTACCATGAAGGCAACAAAATTATATACGACTCCTCATTTAACTTTATCTACTGTTCTCTGAAATTAGTTCTAACTTACAGTGGTTAATTTCAAGGCGGTTGATTCGGAAAAGACAACTCAAAGTTGAGCTCAGTTCCTTGTATTAGATAATGTAGTCAAGGACAGGAGGAAGTTATCCCGGGGCTAAACGAGCCGTGAAACGTCGTATAGTTGCGGGTAGTTTCACAATTCTGCAGATTCGACTTGTGTTTGACCCGACGATGGTTAGCTTTAGAAACTTTTGGTTGTGTAAATTGCGAATCCTTGAGAGATTCATCAGCGTTTGCTATAATTATTAAATTTATTAATATTTTATTAAAAAAAAAAAATGTTAATCCAGGTAATGAACTATCGTGGTGTCCAATCCAAATCCGTTGAGTAAGAAACATCCGAAAATCCTAAATTTTGCATTTATAATATTAGGATATGTAAGTATACAATATATAGACAGATATGTTATATTTATGTAGGTACAGAAGATATAGATGAACATAGATCTAAACCTATATATTACTCTATTAAAACCCGTATACTTAGTTCAGTTAAAATAATACGCTTGAACATTGTTAACTCTAATATCAAATCATGCTCAACATGTCTTATCTCACTCAATTGATTCAACGTCAAATCATTTTGGTTTGAATATGTCTAAGTTCAACGGATCGTATGATAGCTTTTCAAAGGGCGTTTCGTGTGAGGCATCTTCAGTAAATTTTAATGTTATCATGTGACATTGATGTGAATGCGAGTGACATTATTCTACACGAAAACAATTCATTAAATGGAATTAAAAGATAAATTTGGTACAGTAATTATCTATACTTTAATTATGTTGTCTATTAATTCTTGCATATAATTAAAATAATATATTATATAGAGAGCTGAAAATTATTTAAATATACATATGTTACCTACTTTATCAAGGTGATTTTTTTTTAAATTGAGTCAAGGCAGTACTCAAGTACTACATTACTTTAATTTTTTTAGGATTATTAATCTAGCTAAAAACTATTTGTGCTCTAAATTTCATCCAAATATGTTAATCTGATACATCCATCCACAATGCAATTATAATATTAGTAGGATAAAAGAAAGACAACTAATTTGAATAATAAAAAGTAACCGTAATATGAAAATGAATTATTCTGCTTTCAATTTAACATGAATATATTTCCATTAAAATGCTTGTACGCTGCTTAAAAGACAATTAAATCTGAGACTGGATCATCGGCGCACATAAATTTAGATCGACCTGCTTCGATTCGGAATACATTAGTGATCTCAATACCTACCGCATCCTTGTATTGGAATGCACTTAATGCTCGACGAACGATATGCGAATATCTCTTTAAAACTAAAATATATAATAATTTACAATGTTATTTCTAAAACACATTCAGTGCTCATTATATTTTACAAATTATATATTTAAATCTGTTTTAGGTTAAACAGCGTTATAGTATCAAATTCGAATACGATTCATTTCACACTCATAAACTGAAGACAAACGTGAAATAAAAGCATATGTGCTGTAGTGTTTTTTTTTTGTTAAGGTCGACAGAGAAACTGACGACACTTGATGGTAAGTGGCTACCGTCGCCTGTAACACAAGCAACGCCACAGGTGCTGCAAGTGCGCTGTCGCCTATAAGATAAGAGATTAGCAATGGGCTTTGCCATCCCTTACTCACAACAGCATACATGATGTTATTTCACGGTGGTCTTGTATAAGGGGGTGGTTACTTCCACCAGACCGGCAGCCCAAGAGAAATAGTAATACTAAATAATACTATTTAATATTTGTTTAAATATCCTTACATATTACATAAAACAAATTTCTCCGCCGCGTCTGTCTGTCTGTCTGTCTGTTCGCGATATACTCAAAAACTACTGCATCGATTTTCATGCTGTTTTCACCAATGGATAGACTGGTTCTCGAGGAAAGTTTTAGTATATAATTTTTACGCGGGCGAAGTCGCAGGCACCAGCTAGTTAAATATATTTTTTAATTATATAACTTTTGACATAAAAGTCTCATCAGCTTACTAGCTTAATAATTTCTATTTAGTTTTGGAACCATTATGAAATAGTTTCTTAAAGAGAAATCTAACTTTATTTCTGTTAAAAATGTGCCAACATAATAATTATATTATCTAACAAATATTAAGTACAGTATATATAATTCTAAATAACAATGATAAATCACATAAATGATACGCAAACATATATGGTGTATTAAACAAAAACCGAGACTGGAAGCTAATGCACAACTTGATAACTAAAAGCTTTGGTACGTCACGACGTAAGCCATACTAGAAACCACAAGGCCGATTCGTTCGAGGTTTTCCAACAACTAGCTCGTGCTACAAACATTGTAACACAGTGTTCGTTATCTCGTCATAATTATTTCGGTTTTCCAAATGCGTTCGAACTGTATAACACGGTGTGTAAAATTGTGCAATTATTTTCGCGGAGGGCAGTACGTTTTGCGTGGTTTTGCTAATAAATTGATTTATGTGTCCGACTGTGTAGGTATTTATAATACATCTATTTTGTGGTACACATATTGAAAGGAATGTCTATTGCTCTTGGTGCTGAAAATAGGATTTGTTTATTTTGAGTACATATTCCGGGAACGTCGAGAGCCATGTCTGGATTATTCTGATTAATAAGTACATGGAAAATCCTCCATAAATCTATGGAGAATTCTCCATATCTTTGCCCGTGTTGAAAAATTAAAAATATAACACCTCAGTAAACATCTTTATCGCTTCGATGATGGTGGCGCCGCCACGGCGAGAGTGGCGTTCAATTTTTATATTTTTAGACGATCCCTCGGGAACCTAATATTTTTTCAGGATAAATAGTACCTATCCTACATAATAATCCAGGTCCCACTCTGTGTTGTTGGACAGAGCGTTGACAACTTCCTTATTTAACTATAAGATAATATATTTATCTAATTATTTATCAAAAATATATAATATTTTATACATATTATGTAAAAAAAAAATTTTATATACATTTTTGGTGTAAATTTTATTTATTTATTCGAATTAAATCAACACAAAATATGTGTATTTGAATAAATAATTGTACCTTCGATTTTGTGTAAAAAATTATAATTAATTACGCCTGATTTTCCGGCGGCTTCATTAGGGAAATTAGAGATTTCACCAGTCGTTAATTTATTTGCTACCTTCGTGATTAAATGAAATTTTCTTCGAGAAAATTAAACTGTTCTTAATCGTTCGCAATTATCCAAATTGAAGTCGTCTCTAGGTGAAAATATGTTTTCGTTAACAACAGTTCTTATACTATACCTATACATATATTGCACCACAGTAGGTACTCGTATTTATAAAACATCTTTCTGCTTTCTTTATTAATATTTATATATTACTAGCTGTTGCACGCGACTTCGTCCGCATAACAAAATATAGCCCATATTACTCGCTGATAATATAGCTTTCTATAGGTGAAATAAGTTTAGTTTTTGAGTTTATTCATTACAGACATACAAAACCCCCTCCCCTTACAGAAGTCCACCGTGAAATAACAGAATATGTGCTTTGTGTACAAGTACATGCTGGTGAGTAAGTAAGGGATACCAGAGCCCATTTTCCTATCCCTTCATAATCTCTTATCCTCGATCTTACTATTATTATTATGTTAAGGTCGATAGACAGACTGACATTTGCAACACCTGTGGCGTTCTTCACCTACCATCAAGTGGACCGTCATCACCCGTTAGTTAATTTACAACGAGCTTACAAGCTGCTGTCACGCGGCTAAGCTGTCAAATGTGAAAGCGCTCTTATATTTTACGCTCGTCATGAAATTGTAGTATCGAACGGACGTAGACCTCTGCACAAATGAACCGTAGCACATCTACGAGTGCTACGGCGTAGCTAATGACCTCACAGAATTTTGTTTGTAGCGAACGACATGACTCGTTATTATTTTTTTGCCCTACCAACCGTCAACGGTTACAATGAAGAAATCGTTAATCACTACCTACTTATTAAAGTGCATTCTTAAATTTTGACTATATTATTTAATAGTAAGCATATTATTCAATAGATACTAGACCATCAGTTCTTTTTAAACTTTCATTTCTTTTTTAACTTCATATTTATAATATATACTGGTGACCCGCTCCCGGCTGCGTCCGGGATGCTATTTTTAGTAGTTAGCGGAGACAGCGCACTTGCAGCATTTATGGCGTTGCTTGTGTTATAGGCGACGGTAGCCACCTACCATCAAGTGAATCGTCAGACTGTCGACGGTTTATAACCCCATAAAAAAAGGTTTATAACCCCAAGTATTTGTATAAGTATTTAATTTCACTTTAAAAATATATATTTAAAGTCTAAATTATGCAGTGCATTTCTAGTGATACTAAACTGAATTTCCATTGTTTCAGATTCTTCAGTATCGGCGCCGATATTTGCTAAATTTAAATTTAGTCACAAGTGTCAGTGAAGTGTTAAGGATAAGTTAGATAGGTACTTTTCTCTGCAGTTAAACTTTCTATTAGGTAAGTAAATTTTTTTAGAATGTAGGTACTTTAAATGTCTATATATATACTATATTCCTATTATTTAAATTTCTCAATGATTTGACCTTTAAATGGAAAAAGTTAATGAACAGGCTCTGGCTTCTATCATTCACTCCGAAACAACAGCACATATGCTGTATTTCACAATGGTCTTCTCTAAGTGGGTGGTTACTGCCTCCAGAAGGGCTGCCCAAATGACTGCAAAACGCTGTGTCATTACTTTCCAAATCCAGACCAAAGCCAACTTTGAAAAGTTCATTTGTGTGTCCTGCCAGTACTAAATCTTTTCATTTATTCGAATTTATAGTCGTAATATTATAAATTTTCTCAAGTCATTCTATTGACGTGGTAAACAAGGAACGGTCACTAGAAAGGCATAAAGCGCAAACAAAGTGCACTGTCAACATTATAATCGCTACGGAACCACGAGATAAGGCCGGCGATAGCAACTACTGGCCTAGTTTACACCCCTCGCGTTCTGAGGCGTACCCATTCAATTGTATACGTCTTCGTTAGCTGCACATCGCCGTGTAACCTTGTCTTCAATATCTTAACTTACACTGTAACTTAACCTACTTAATTATTCCTTTTAAGAAAAATTGTCTTTCCTTCATAAACAAGAGGGAGTACCGGAATACAATAATTAATTTATTCTAAATTGGATTAAGATTTATAAAAGACTAG
Organism: Synanthedon myopaeformis; assembly: GCA_944738685.1. Taxonomy (NCBI): domain Eukaryota; kingdom Metazoa; phylum Arthropoda; class Insecta; order Lepidoptera; family Sesiidae; genus Synanthedon; species Synanthedon myopaeformis. The sequence continues at coordinate 7,486,976 of OX122924.1, read as the reverse complement.
TGACCCATCCCTGGTTTCGCACGTATGAATATTCTTTTTCTAAAAATAATATACACAATTATTTCCACGGAAGTAAAAAAATATATTGAAATTTGAACTAACTGGCATTTATATGATTTGCTTTGTCGACTCATGGAGATACAGTCGAATCTGTAAATAAGTAAATTATTATATAAAAATATACTTATGTATTTATATTTTGTTAATCTATTTTTTTTTTTTTTCATTTTTATGCTATCAAATTCTAAGCTAAAATCGCAAGGCTAGTATAGTATAATAAAAATAGCTCAGAAGAAAACCTATTCAGTTCGAATAACTTAAAATAAACTTGAATAAACCTAAGAGATCACGTACGTAAACAAAATAATAAAATTGAAGAAGTTAGATATCTACCTACTTTAAAAAGTTTCAACGCTGCCAAATTACTATTCGTAGTTGAAGATGCTTGAGGTTAAAGTAAGTATTTTTCGAACAACTTTAAAACAACTAGCAACTTGCTTGTTCCTTTCAACACGAAAGAGCTCGAGCAGAACGATCGCTAATTTAAAGGAATTGAAACCGAATTGTCTGACAAAATTCATTCAATTTTATTTTTGTGTTTGAATATTCGAACCTGTTATTAAGTTTTATGCACAAAAGAAATAATTACATTATTGTATTATTATGTAGGCTAATTTTCAGCACGGATGAATACCTTTATAATAAATAGGTACATAAGTTTAATTTTAGACTAGATGACTAGATGGTATAGACTAGATGGTAAAGGCATTTAAATTTTAGTAACAAGTTATTGCCATTTTAATGAAATATAATCATTGTATTTGTAAAAATAAATAATCAATTATTTCACAACAAATGAAAAAATCGTTTTGTGGCGCAATTTATTAATCTCGGAATTGGATTGGGACCTTCGTGGCACAGTCTGCCGAATATATAAATGCATTCCTCATATTTAATCTCCATCTATTTTATTTAACTATATAAATAGCCAACAATACGTTTTTATGAAAAACTTTTTAGTATCAGGGTTACGCAATTACTCATAAAAGAACTTCCTTAAATAGCAAAATTTAACATTTATTAAAAATTAAATTTAAAATTTGTATTAAAGGTTAAAGTATAAAATTATATAGATTAATTACTTAATTGCAATTACAACGATGTCATTTTAAAAAAAGTAGTATAATGGAGCATTACAAACGAGAATCTTCAATTAGAATATAATAACGTTAAATTTTTTTTATCTTATCTTTACATAATCTTAAACTGATTTAAAAAAAGTATATAACTGCAATTTAAATAACTAATTAGTAACATTGAAAGGTTTAATCCAACAAATGTTTAAACTATGTCGCTAATAAACTGCAGTGAGCTCTGGCTTGACGTGCGGTTAAGTGGGTACCAACTCCTAGGTATCTCTACACATGAGGTAGTGCGCCTAATGGGGCAACCACAGTCGGCTAGCCGCAGATAGGGGTTGTGTTTTGCAGGTTGAAACATAATCCATTTTATTAATTATAAGCGGAGATTAGATAATTGAATTTGTTTTAGCTGTGGCCCACTGCTTCGCCTGCTTTAAATTTTATATATATACTAATATTATCAGGAGAGAAGATTTGTATGTTTGTATGAATAAACTCAAAAACTACAGGACCGATTTTAAAATTCTTTCATTTATAGAAAGCTACGTTATCGGCGAGTAACATAGGCTATATTTTAAAAAGTTTTACTGGCGAAGTCGCGTGCAACAGATAATTATTAAAAATTACATTTTACAGCATTTGGAAATTCATAGATACTAAACTAAACGCTTAACCCTGTTTTATTTATTAATAGACTATAAATAGACTAAAATTAATAGACTATATAATGCAATACTAAATATTTTGCTCGCGACTTCGTCCAACTATATTACCTTTATAAAATATCATAATAACATATTTTCAAGCTGTAACCAACCCAACCATACGCACGCGTCGCCCACGTAACTTAATAAAAATATAGCCTATGTTACTCGCTGATAATGTAGCTTCTTAAAGTTGAACGAATTTTCAAAATCGGTCCAGTAGTTTTTGAGTTTATTTATTACAAACATATTAATCTTCTCTCTTTATAATATTGGTATAGATATAGACTAACAACGGATTATCATGAGTTAAATTTTTTATCACTTTTTCCATTAGTGTAAACATAATCAAAATCAGTTGTTTAGAAGTTTAATAAAAAGACAGATATAATATAATATAATGGTATTATATATTATAGTAAAATATAGATAGCGCTTCACCTTAAAAAGACATTAAATCAATATAAAACAATTTAAGAGTTATAAACCTACTTAAATTCACAGTGAAAAGGAATTTTATCCAACAATATGCCGTCACCGAAATTCTTGAAAATTCATACCACAAAACACCGTTAAAATTATAAGTAAAAAACAGCGACTTGCCGACCACAAGTAAGTTAAAAGTACACTCCTTCAAAGAGAACATAAAAAGTTAAAATTAAAAATACTCTTTGTTCTGCACTCTGTTCCACTGAAACGTTTAAAAATAAAAATATAAGTGCGCCATAAAAGCATTCGCAATGGCGTTTCATATAAATATTGCATACTGCCTCACGTAAACAGGAAAGTTGAATGTGGATTACTATATAAAAACAGAGATTTCATGTTAAATGTACTCGGATTTGTCAAAGTTTTGTAAGAAATATATATAATCTATTCTATTCTAATGTGTTCTATTCTAATGTAATCTATTCTAATGTAATATATTCTAATGTGGATATTCAAATTTCGTCTACATTTAGAAGAAGTAAGACATTTTTATCTAAGTATGGCCATTTAAACTCAGTATTTAATATATTTTAATTTAAAGTATAAGAACTATGTTATCGTAGGTAGGTATATTTCAAAGTTTTCTAAGAGAGAGGGTTTTTGTTTAGCCTCTTCACAGAATACCGTATTAATAGCCTCTTTTAGAAAAATAAGTTACAGGTAAACTTAACACTTGATATAAATCTGACATTTATATCAAGTGTTAAATTGACTACCACATAATATGTGGCACAAATGTCAGACATTAATAATTTCAGCACTCACTACAATTACACTTCACAGAATTTCTGTGTCTGGTTATCGTCCATAAAGAAATGTGCGGAATTTGGGTTTCAGTTCCAGCTTATTCGAATTAGTGCTCTGTCAAACAGTTTGGATAAGCCGATAAACTCTTATTTCCAAGTGCTATTATAATTTTCATATTTCATTGCCCGCTGTTTTCCTTAATTTTTTTTTTAAATTTCTTTTATTTGTTTTTGATCTAATGATTATTTTTGTAATAATGAAAGTAACATTTTTGTGTGCACGGGGAGGTCCCGTATCCTTCATACATCACACATCACAAATTTGAATTCGTGTAGAAGTTTAAATTACATAGTATATGCTTTGCTTATCATCAGAAAAATAAAACTATAACATGTAAAATTATTTTTGAAGTTCTTGAAGTCTTACTTCAAACTTGAACTAAGCCTTTGTTCAGACACGACGGGAACCACGCGGTTTTAGAATCGCGCGGGAACCGCGCGGGTCTTAGTTATGTGGGTATAAGTAATCGTTCAGACTTATGTAATCGCGCGGTCAGTCGCAAACAACGCGGGAACCGCGCGGTTAATCGCACGGTTCCTGCGTGTCTGGACGAGCCCTAAACCGTGTCTTACAAGCAACTCAATATATACGCTGTATGTAAGAAACCTAAAAGAAAATAAAATTTGCATACACTGAAGTAAAATTTGAATAGATCCGTGTTCAAAGCTTTCGAGCGCTTTTTGTCTCGTGAAAAGCTCAGAGACGTCTGTTTCGCTATTCTATAACCTAGAAAAGAAGTTAAAAAAACATCACACTATTTCAACCTCCAAGAGCTCGTTCACACTATCTTGGAGGCGCGCAACCGACACTTGTCCGCAGGCCTTCGCAAAACAAAAGAATGGCGACGTCAATGACACTCACGACATCCGATGACGAAAGAGTCAACACGCCACTGTGTGTAAGTCTCGGGATTTGTTACGTCGGTATATAGGCTGTTCGTATATACAGGTGCTTATTTCTATCAGCAATAAATGTTGTCATTTGATTTTGGAAAGTAAGTTTAAATAACTTAAGTTGAAAGATTAAATATTATAAAATTCGATAAAGTATATGAAAAGTTAATAAATAATCAAAAGTAAGTTTCTGTTCTAAGTAATAAACTAAAGTACAAAAGTAAAAAAAAAATAGTCCTTATCTAAATAATATATGTCACTTTTACACAAAAAAATATGAACAGTTTCTTTACAAATCATGTGTATACAATATATAAAAAGCTACCGCTTTCCACGGAAGCATTTTTTTTTTTACTTCTTAATTTATTACTTCACATCAAGAATTTCAAAGAATATCGAAGAATTTCAATGAATTTCAAAGAAATTTTTCAAAAAAAAAAGCTAATGAGAAGTGTGAATTAGTTTTTACCATCGATGGTTTTTACAAAATCTTTAGAGATAATTTACGAGTATAAGATTTCTCAGAAATTCTACTTCCGGAATAAGATTCAGAAATTACAACATACTGTATTTCTACTGTTTCTTTCTTGAATGAGTCTTCCATTTCTTATCGCTTCGTATAATGTAACGTCGTTATTATGTACATTTTATTATCACAAATTATAATCATTAAATATGTCTGTAATTTGTACAACGTTGGTCAAGCCCGAACTCTGTAATCTAAATGAATATTTTACCATTGGTTATTTATATAAATAAGTTATTTTGTTTTATATAATATTAATTAGCATTTTATCTTAATGTATTTAGATTATCGAACAGTAAACTTTGCATATTTTTGAATTAATAATTCGTGCACGAGTGCAACCTAGTTTATGTATTACACTGTATGTAACCCTCTTTAACCTTTTTTATATATAGCAATACTGTTGGTTTGTTAAGCTTTCACGCCATAACTACTCAACCGATCATCATGAAATTTGGCATACACATTGTCAGAGGTAAAAAAAAGGTAAAAGTGTTTAATCCAGAAAAAGTATTGTTCCTGAAGGGCGCGGACGAAGTCGCGGAAAAAAGTGATCAATTTTTATCTTTGTTTATCGATGCGTGATATAACATAAAGATATTTTTTAACATTCTTGTGAAAGGAATATCCTTGTAGATATGGGTCTGAGATTATTTATAATGCCACCGCTACTGGAAATATTATTACAGCTTTCGTTTTTTTTTTTTTTAATATCACAAAGAGTTTTTTTAAGTATCACAGGACTTGACATCAAAGGATTTTGATCCATACAGAAGATATACCACGCCCAAGCTTCTAGAAATTGCGTTTGAGTTTAACTGAAATTTTAATGAACATCATCTCAGTCGTAGGACGTCCACTGCTGGACGCAGGCCTTCCCCATAATTTTCGAAAAGGCCGGTCAGAAACAGCCTTTTTTTAACGTTGGGAAATCCTCTTGGATACCTAGCAGTGTAGGGGACACTGCGGGGTTTTACCGGATAGATCCACCGTGACCTGTAGCCCTTATCTCTTTTTTGCCTTCTGACCTCCATTATAAAGAAAATGCGTAACATAAAAGTATGTAAATATTAATTGCGTTACTTGGGCACGTAGAAATCTTTACAATGAATTGAATTGTAAAAATGGAGAAAATAGGTATTTTTCAAATGTGTACAGACGTTCCGGAATAAGTATCCACATATAAAGAAACTTATAAAATCCACTCTCATCACTGTTATCATACACACAAATCATACTTACGTAGTTACAAAATACGAGTATTTTAGAATGTCAATGAACATTGACTATTTCAAGAATAGATTCTTGTTTTAGTAAACTCTTGCAATACTGCCCATATTATTATACAAACTATAAATTATATTATTGTTGGATGTTTGCCATAACACCACTAAATAAATTGGTTAGTCATAACTTAATACAAAGTCAAGCAAATACTAACATTTCATTTAGTTTGCCAATTTTCTATAGAATATGTCTTTGTTCTTTTGGAAAAACTTACAGGAGCTTTCCTTTTATAAGAAAAGTACACAATAAGCTAGTGAATCCAATAGAAAAATGCGATAATAAATATAAAATTGTTTGATACCTTGTAGACATTGAGACCTTGAATCTTGTCAAGCCTCACTAAAGAAGTAAGTATTCAAATCAAAAAATTATGTTACAAGATAATTTTCCACTAGATAATGATTAACAATGACACGATTGATTGGTAAAAATACACAAACATTCATACTGAAGATATATAATAATCTATACTAGTCTATACTAATATTATAAAGAGAAAATATTTGTGTTTTATAATGAATAAACTCAAAAATTACTGGACCGATTTTGAAAATTCTTTCACCTATAGAAAGCTACATTATCAGCGAGGCTATATTTTACAAAGTTACGCCGGCGAAGTCGCCTGCAACAGCTACTAGTAGATACAAAGATTGATAAATTATAATTGTGAATTTAACAAATACGTGCTTTTTCTTCTCTTCATGCCTATTTGTACTTTGTCTTTTCGAGAATCTGTCCTTATGCGAACAAACCCTTTATATTTACTTCTACTTATTCTATTTTGTATAGACATTTTTTTTCTTGTTAAACATTGTACAAAGTATATGTAACTCATGATATGAAAGGTTTACAACGAAACGCTTTTTGTGGCCTTTTTCATTCAATTTCCACGTTCACTCGCGAATTGTCCCCTAATTGCTTTTCTTTGTTTCTCGCGATTACTCTTGAATAAGTTGGACGTCCCTGTAATTAAGGGTACGTAATATGAAAACGTATTCATAAAAGTTGAATATAATTTTGTAATTTATATTCAGTTTAATATGCTTATTATGACCTATTATATTATAATTCCACTTTTAACCACTTTTTAAATTTACAAATAAGAAAATTGATTGCATAAGTAGGTAATTTATCAATTTTGTATTGAATACATTCAAGCGTAAATGTGGGAGAAACGTCCAAACATGTTAAAGAACTTTTATTGGATATTTTATTATAATAATATCATTAAGAAAGGTCATCCCTCGGTCAATTACCGAAATACAACTATTGCATGCTGTTGTTTAGTGGCGGATGGTTACTACCGCCAGACGAACTATTTAGATTACTGAGGAACACAATGACAGTATGCACTACTTTTACTAATCATTTTGAGTAAAAGTAAAAAACGCATTAAGAAGGAAAGTTATAATTATAGTGAACAAATACATAAAGGTTAAACACCACTATGGCAATAAAATAGGACTGTGAGTGACCAGAAATCTATTCTATAGAATAAATCAAATCTTTTATCTGATTCGACGAATCATTGCGACATATTTTATCAGAAATTCTCGAATTAGAGTGTAAATAAAATTAAGACAAGTATCGCACATTCGTTCAGCAAATAAAATTTAATCTATAGAATAAATTTAAAAAAATGTGCAATTTAATAATTTTATCAGTATCTAGAAGAATCATTATATACATATTTTTTTTAGAAATTCTCGAATTAGAGTGTATATAAAATTAAGAGGTGCATTTCACATTACTTCAGCAAATAAAAATGAACACTGCTAATAAAAGTGCATGTTGAGTTGGCTAAAGGAAATGAAATAATAAAAGAAAGAGTCGGGGACACGCTGTCCGGAAGTCAACAGATAAAGCGACCTCTGCTCCTAGCGAAACATTTAAAAATCCCGGATTATTTTACATCTCCCTGCACTCAATGTTTACCTTTTTCCTTTTATTGCATAGTATAGCGCACTTAAATTCAGACGCTAGGTCAAGTGCGGACTGACTATATTTTTCATTACGACAGAATCTGTGTTAACTATAATGTCACTGAAATTCAAATAATGTTTCCAGCCAGCACATTTCGCTTTGATGTAATATATTTCTGTATAAACATTCACTGTGAACGGAATGTGGCTTGCGGAAATAATAAACCGAAGTGGAAAATGCTTACAAATAACTCTTTTCGAAGGAATGTAGCACGTGTGCTGTTTTATATTTATGTGGTTAAGTTAGGAAAGCCACATTCTTAAACTATTGTAAACAAATCTTTACATATTTTTTTTCGAAGGAATGTAGCACGTGTGCTGTTTTATATTTCTGTGGTTAAGTTAGGAAAGCCACATTCTTCAACTATTATAAAACATTTGTTTACGTTTTGTATTATTATTATTATTAATAATAATAGGTTTGCTCTTGGCCAACATCTAGCCGTGCTATACAACAGCAAAAACACGTGTGTTTCAAATACACATTTGTGTAACCTAATTTAACATACAAATTTATAATATTTTATTCAAAATAAATATTCCAAATCAATCTATTTTACTGTAAATGTATCTGAAAATGAAACGTGTAAATGCATACATTTCACGCAGTAAAATGCCAAATGAAAAAATAGTAATATGTCACTCCCTTAATACATGTAATAACTCGACTAAATTGCAAGCCTAATGACTTATATAAAATCCAGCCAATACTCATATTTCGGATGACCAGAAAATAAAACATGAAAATGTTTTATCATGCATCCTACGCCTTTGTTTTAGTGCATGCACTATTTATTTTCTATTTTTTTAATGGTATTGAGAATAACTTTGTGTAAAACAAAAGCATATTCGTACAATGAAAATATCAGCTTGACGAGCGAGTTGGTTGCTTGCTTTAACGCTGCGTTTCAGTCATTTGGGCGGCACGTATGGCGGAGTAACCATCCAGTAAACATCCCCTTACAAAAGACCACTGTGAAATAACAGCACATAAAAAAAATATGAAAATATTACATAGACTTCCTTGTATACTCTCATCATAAAACATCTGAATAAAACATCTGTATAAAAATCCCTATTTGAATTTTGAGATTACAATCTAATATAACCCATTAACCCACAAGTCAGGGTAAGTAAAGTGTAAAATTACACGCTTCAATAATTCGTCCCGGAACACGTTCAAAGTTCATATGCCGTAATAAACAGAAATGTAGGACCGAAGGGTATTTTAAAGGTAAGCCGAGACAATACATAGGTGTGTGTATATAACTCTAAGGATTAATATTATATTATATTGATCTTTATATTTAACTAGTGACCCGGTCCAGGCTTCGCCTGTATGAAATTTGTTTATATACAGGAACATTTCTAGTTTATCCCTCTTTCCATAAGTGAAGATCGTATTAAATTTCGTTTGGAGGAGACTTCAAATTATGCTATGTAAAGAATATGTGAAAATCAAATACCAAGCGATCTTATTGACAACAATAAAGCCAATGCTAATTTGAACTTTATTATTTTTAGAAACAATATTTTTACCAAGTTTTTTACTGTTTCGCTTAAGCACCGATCGTCGCTAATTTATTCGAAGTAGTTTTAAAAGAAAACTCTCCTATTTACACTGCTTTCTATTTAAATTCAAAAAAGTACTTAGAGTAGTCGAGCATTGTGAATAATAAACCTTTCGTCAAAAACTCTGGCAAATGTAAAAGTGCCTTAATGGAAACTTCTAGAAAACTCCTTCGAGTTACATTTCTTAAGACGCTTTCTTTCGTAAGTTAAATATTAAGAAATTGAAGGTAAATTTATTTAGTTTTAATTATACTACTTTGTTCTTAATTAATTTAAAATACACATTTATATGTGTAGATACTAGTTTTTACCCCCGACTTAGTTCGCTCGTATATATAAAATTATTATTCTGATGTATAAACTATATCATTTTAAAGTTTCATTTAAAAATTCATATGTTTTTCATTTTAAATAGCTTATAAGTAGGTTTAGCGTGAATTAGTAGCAATATTCCTCACAATCTCTAGAATTATTTGTAGATTTCCAACTTATGACAATTGATAACTATCGACCCGCCCTCGGCTTGGCACGAATACAACATTCGCAATATGAACTCAAAAGTCTGACTCAGTGTCTAACCCTATCCCACAAAAAATATGTAGTATAACTGTGAAAAGACGAAGTCGCGAGCGATTGCTAGTATTCTAATAGAGAGGACTTTTTGAAAAATACAATCATTTTATATTATTGTACAGAGTTCGTGTTTATAACAGTGTTTGATGTTCAAAAACAATTTGAATTTGAAACCAGCGTTTTTAGGTCACATTCGATTTTGGAATTTAATATTAAATCTTGCCAACTTTTTCGTTGTGTGATACCTACATATTTTTTTCTTTTTTCCACTGCGTTTGACGTCAGTAATGACGCCTCAGATAATAGTGGTGTTGAAACACGTCCGTGCAGAAAAAAATCTCATTCGCAAGGGTTGGATGTGCCTGTGACCTAAATTCTATCCGAAATAATGATGAAATTAACAGGACTACTCTTATTTGTGTCTTATTGCGATTCTTCATTTATATAAGTCTAATATTATTGACTTCAAAGTGCCACGCTAAATCCGTTTTTATGATAATGCGTAACGGACACGCATATATCCTTTTTTTTAACGTTTGGAAATCCTCTTGGATACCTGGCAGCAGATACTGCGGGGTTATGCCGGATTCGTACCGGCTAAAATTGAACAACTTTCTAGCGCAGCCGTTGATGGGCGGGGTCGCAGGGACGTTATGACACGACTTCGGTGCCCCGCCACGGCTACGCTCCCCGTGCTAGATAGCCGCGCTGATCCTCGTGCTGGATCAGAACCTCGGCGTACCCGAAAGTGGAGGTACGCTGTTCATCTCGGGGGCCACCCTCCCAATTGGTGTATTGCCTAAAGATCTCTATAATATGTAGAGTGGTAGCAAGGTAAGGATAACGAAGATTCTTCATGGCTATTGCCTCTTTATTAACTTTCATGGCTCTGTTGTCTATTTTAATGTTCTCTATAAATATTTTTCAGTCAATTTTTTTTTTAAATTTTGCTATCTTAATTTTTTTCAGCACCAAATGTATGACATACAAAAAGAAAATCATGATTTACCAAAAATTTCATTTTTTTTTATTGTGACACTGTCATCGCCAATTTGTGAAACATTTCAAACGTTATGGATGCTTGATAGTAATTAGATATATGTCACTACAATCAAGGGATAATTAGCGTGATATTATGCACTGGGAGTAACAGCTGCTCGGTCTGTGTACTAATTATGAGATTATTACTAAAATAGATTCACGTTTATTACTAAGTACTATAACATATAACATAATGGGACATCTATTTAACCCCCGATGTCAGACGCAAGAACATCTCGTTCTTGCGTCGGGCAAGAGCACCTCGTGTATGTCTTACAAGAACATAAACTTTGTATGTCATGACATAGTGTAATTTCTGTAGGTAATAAAGATTCTCTAAACACTTCCAAGACATTTATATCGATTATATATATTCTGTGACACCATTACTTAGGGATTCCCAAAACTTCTGCTGCTAAGTTAACTGAAAATCTATCAATTTAATGACTCCTTCACTGCGCCCAGGGGTACCATTACTTAAGCACCATTTTGTTCGGTAAATTATAGGCGCAACTTCTTAAAGATATATTAAGCAACTCTATTCTGTTACAAAGAAATCAACCTGCTTTAGGTTCCTTTAAAAAACTTATAACAATAATTTAAGTGATTGTTACTTTTATTTATTTATTTCAACATATACATATATAACTTGGGAGAGACTTATTTCCAAAAATGTAGAGAGACAGGTTTCTCCAATTGTTAATCGCTGTTCATTGCGACCACGATGACCGCGATGTTGTAATCGTTGACCATGATGATGATCAGCGGCCGATGTGAATAACACAAAGTATATGTCATACATAATTGGTAACTGTTAAAACGTTTTTGAAATTTATTAAATGAAACAAGTACTTTGGGTAAACCGTACATATTATAATCATGATTATGTTACATTATTCAGAGACATTATTTCCGCATTTTAGCCACCGAAAATTATTCAAATTACTTGTACAATATCGAGCCTAATTAATTCTGTACTCATTAATCAAACATACACAGTTGAACAAGGGAAGTTACTTAGTACCTTGCGATCGTTACTTATGACTTCGACGCTGGTTGTTTACTTAAAGGTGTACTTACTCGTACATTATGTGTATGTACTCGTAACATTTAGTATATTTGTCAGAGGTCTCGTTTTTCTTAGTGTTAAGGCTGGGAAAGTAACGATACATGAAACTCTCTGATAGCAGTAATAGCCTAGTTAGAAGATACTTAGAATAGTTAAAAGATGTCTCTAAAAGACATTGTAGATGCAAGGTAGCATTACAGTCGGGTCTACACCTGTGAGTTCCAGCGATTTAATATAATTACTCGTATGTTGATTAGGAATAATTAGCATTATAAAACCCTAACCCCAATTACCAGTACCTAAGGATGTGTATAGGACCTAAAATGATAAGCAACATTTGCAAAATCTCTAATCGTATTATGCTTTATAGTATCATAGATTACTTGTGTCTTCGTTATATAAAGTATTTTACTTTTACATCCATCATATTATGTTTCCCTGAGACCGCGTAGTCCGACTGCTTCGTCCGACTGATCGGACGACGCGGTATTTTTTTTCCTGTTGCTCCGATTGATCGGACGACGCGGACTTTTTCAGACAAGAGCGTGCTTAAGTTTTTTTAAAATAAATTGTACTGCAGATATTACATATTAGTTAATTAAACAAATATTAACTGTATTTATTAATATTAACAGTGAAGTTGCAAAAAGAGCGCGGGAGCTCTGTTGATAAACTGTACAAAATTTGGATTCCCGGCCACAAGAAATAATGGGATAGACAGGATAAAAAATATGGAACGGCTTGTAGAAAGAATGACCGTTCTTAATTAGATGGAGGTGAAGTGATAGTCAATTAGTTGATAGTATGAGGCTCTCAATTAGATGGTCTCCAATCTTGATCACTCAGTGCAATATTATATGTATTTATATATAGATAATTTCACATTTAAGTAATGTTTCAATGAAAGGTCTGAACTGCTGATATCAACATAAAATGCAGTAATCTAGTCACGATCTATGTTTATCTGAACCAGCAGCTATTACTATGATTCATTGCGGATTCACGTAACAGCCTCGCCAAGCTTTCGACGAAACAAAAATGCCTGCCCAATAAATCAAACCCACAATCGCCTCTACCGTCCGTCTCGATGTAAATTACTAACAAAAAGAACCGCGTTCGACCTTCGTACAGCACTGTTCGGTTTTCTTTTGAATTCCACCGTCTCGAAACGGTTTAATAATTATTTGAGAAATGCTTCGTCATCGGGTAAAATAGCCTTACTAATTCTCTATTAAAAAAAAAATACCACCTTTAGATCTTCAGGAATATAGTCTAAATTCAACATCTAAACACGAAATTATTGAATAATTATATTTAAACGTTTTTTTTATTAGATTAGAGTTATCAAAGAATAACTTAATCATCATTTTTGAATAGTGACAGAGAATTATTTCACACGCATACACAGCAGACTTAGCTCGTCTTAGCAGACTTTATCATTGAGCAATGTATCTGTCGTCTTAACACTGTAGGTACACGTGATCTTGAAATATTTTAACATAACACATTACCTCATATTAATAGATGACGCAGACACATTCGATCGAACAAATCAAGTCGTTTGTTAAAGCTATCGTGTTTGAGTCTATACAAGTGTTGGCCAATCGTGAACAAATGCCTCTCCTGTGATAACTCTCGCCTGCTAGCTCTCTATTAGTTCAAATGACTGGAACTCGGCAAGCAGCCAAATGTACGAAGTTTGCCGAACTTAATTATCATAAACCGTTTGCTCCGTCAATTCTATACTACGAACAATGTTTTCTATTGTTGAATCGTATATTTGGAATATTTCAATCTTAGCTCTCAAAAAAGAGGCCATTCAGAGAACATTCGTATGGAAAATACAACAAGATTATGACTATACAGTTTTAGATCATTGTGCTTATATATAAAAACTCGACAATGGGATATTATTATTTTTTTAAGTTATGAGAATAAATTAAATAACTTTTCTTATGAATGAAGGTGACCGTCTAAATGATAGCAGGTAGCTGCCGTTTTTCCCTAGTAACAAAAGCAACGCCATATATGCTACAATGCACTGCCGAACTTAGTAGGATAACCTACTCACCGAAAAAAACACCACACATGCTGTTATTTGACGGTGGGTTTCCGTATGGGGTGGTTTCTGCCGCCAGACGACCTGCAAATTTATGATTTCGAAACGCAGTGTGACTTGTACAGACGCAACGCAATAACTTAAAAAATAACTTGAATGTTTATTTACATTTTAAATAATTATTCTACTAAAATATTCGTTTCAATAATAATTATGATTTTAGTGACGCTTTTACCTACTAAAATAATTTTATTGAAAACCATTCATACTTAAATTTTTTTTTTTAATATTGGAAATATACATTTAGTATTATTTTCAAATATTATTTCTATACTAAATAAAATTAAAATTTATTAAAATTTATAATTCATTAAAAAAAATTAAAGTAATATGAGTTACTCAGAAAATATTATAAAAATGTTGTTGAATCAGTGAAAAGTCTATGAATAAATATTTAGTGTTCATACTAACGGGATGAATTATACAAACTGCTTGAATTTGGAACTTAATCTTTGCTTCTCTATGCTATATTTTAGATTTTTATAAATATTATATAAAATATGAAGCACTACTTTTTAGAAAATATTTTTTTTAATATACATCACTGATAGACTATTGCGTCGAATGCTCAATGCTCAGCTGCAGACAGAGCAGACAGAGATTTGTATCCTAGTCGTGCCTGCATCTCAGAGTCTTTTTCTATTTTATATATTATATGAATTACAAACCATCATTTATTTGTGATATCATAGTATATATCAGAGCCCATTTCATCCCGTCCTAATCCTTTATACTTTATCCTACGGTTGGCAACACATTTGGAGCACCTGTGGCAATGCTTGTGCTTATAAGCTACAGCTGAGTGCTATACTATGACATGTGACATACTCGTATGTAGACAATGTATTTGTATGTAGACAAAGTTATGCAATAATTAAATTAATATATATATATATATATGCCAAGAGATGCTTTAAAAAGAAAAAAAATGCCCAGATAGAGTTTTGGGAAGGAATAGGAAAGAGCCCATTTCTCTATGCCTTCCCAATCTCTTATCTTTAAATATTGTCGTCGGCAGCGTACTTGCAGCACCTGTGGGGTTGCTTGTGTTATAGGCGAAAGTTATTATCAGACTTTTTGTCAGCCTGTCTAAAATGAAAAATATAATATGTATTCGTATCTATAACGAACTATTTCCATTATAAAATGTATTGATCCAAGAACACTTATGAGTTAAATGGAAGAGTTTTACACAAACAGTATCTAAGTAAGTGTATACTTATATAAATATGAAATAATTTGTATACACGCATCAGCGATTACATAAATAATTTACAATGTTTCTCTATTCTATGTAGAATAAAAAAATCCATATGAACCCAATAAATAATTCAGTTGTTGACGAGGCCGGGCAAAGGTAAAAGCATTTACTTAACCCTCGCCCATTCAAACAAGGAATAATATAAACAAAAATATGTTTCATCAGAAATAATTTTTTCCATTTTTATAATTAATTAGAAATTAAGGAAGTATTAGGAATTAACAAATATGTGTTTGATAAAAAAAATATCGTGAGTTTATTAATTTTTATATTTACAGTGTCTCTGTTCTATAGAAACTAAGAGATTATTTGAAATTTTTTGGAGTTTTCAAACATATAAATGTTTAATACCCGGATATATCGCATAAAATTCGGACTGAAGGGTACCTTAGATATGAGAACTGTTTGTGGCTTATTAACTTTGTAATAAAATTATAAAATTAATAAAATTGTAATGTGGGCCACCGCTTGACCTATCTAACTTTTCAATAGCTTGTTAAGGATTCACTGACCGAGCAACTGAATTAGTTTTACATTCGATCGAAACTCGAATCTGCGCTTTCAATATCCATACAAACATTTCATTTTTTAACTCTTACTAGGAATTATTTACTCAGAAAACTCAGAATTATTTACATTCCTCAGCTTTATATTAATGAAATTTAGATCTTTTGTATAAAAGTTATAGGTTTTATTTTCTTGTCTGTTTTTATGTTGCTATTATTACCATTACAAAAAGTAACTTTGGCTATCCTTGCATATATTTTTAATAAACAATAACTTCTCTTGTTTATTTAAACAAGGGGTAAATATACTTATGAAAAATAATTAAATATTAAAGTGGCGGAATTAATTCGATTTATAATTGTACATTGATTTACGATTGAAACATGTAGTCCTAGCTAGGCCGACGGGTAATACAATTTGTTGAAATCTTCTCAGATGATCATTAAAACGATACTCTGAATGAAAATCTTTGAAACACGAGCAAACGCTCTTATTTTAATCCACAAATTTGCCCACAGATCCTTCTAGTTATAATTAAAGCTATGAAATATACTATTAAATGGTTATTTAACAATTTTACCTAGCCGCAAGACATGACCGCAGCCATTTTTATAGCACAGTAGGTACTTTATTTCTGAGATTCCACAGTATGGATTCTCTAGACGTAATTTTTATTTATTATTTGAAAAATCTGAATACCTTTTTCAATCGCACATATATAATTAAAAGTAAAGTAAATGTAATATTTTTATTATTAAATATAATTTTGCAACAAAATATGGTAACATTTTGTTATGCTGTATTTTCCGCTAAAATCTCTTTTATATATATATATATATATATATATATATATATATATATATATATATATATATATATATATATAAAAATTACGTATCACGTTATTTGTCGGCGATGAACTCCTAAACTACTAAACGATTTTAATAAAACTTGCATACTGTATGCAGTTTGATCCAACTTAAGAGATAGGATAAATTTTATAAAATTACTTTATACATATTTCATTACTCTAACTAAGTAGTGGTGAGTAGTGCAGGGCACGTTGCATTTCGCAGTCATATGGGCAGCCCGTCTTGTGGCACTAATCACCCCTTTGAATCACCCATAGGAAGACCACTGTGAAATGTGCTGTTGTGTTGTGTTGTGTCCTAATCCCTATCTTACAATAGTCGGCAGCGCACTTGCAGCACCAGTGCCGTTGCTTGTGTTATAGGCAACGGTAGCCATCTACCATCAAGTTGACCGTCAGTGTGTGTGTCGAGTCTGATATAAAAATAATATTTAAAAAAAATTAAGCATTTTATTACTTTTGTAATTTAAATTTAATCTGATAGGAGGCATCGCACGAATGCAGTTTTTTATGCAAACTATATACACAAACCATCCTCATTGATCGCTCTTTCCATTAGTGAAAACGGTATCAATATCCGCTGGGTGGTTTAGAAAAGTTAGCGGAGAAACTAAGGGAGAAACAGACAAACGCGGACAGCGACTTTCATCTATACTTACTAATATTATGAAGAGAAAAGATTTGTATTTTTGTTTGTAATGAATAAAATCATAAACTACTGGATCGATTTTAAAAATTCTTTCACCTATAGAAAGCTACATAATCAGACTACACAATAGTCTGTGTTATTTATTTACAGTAATAGTAGTTATACCATTTAGTGACGATTAAATTTGGAAGTTCAACTACTGCGTAATAGTTGACCGTGTCAAGTCCACTCGCAGCGTGCCCGCGCCCGTAAACACACGTTAACAATGGCCAGATGATGGACAGCGAAAATAGAACGTAATGTAAACAGTGCGGACAAAGCGATCGCCTCTATGCGATGAGATTAACCAATACTGGCGAGCTATAGTTCCGGAGCGGAGCAGTTGCGTCGTATGGTTACAGGATTAACATAATCACTGTCTCGAGCAGCCGAGTGATTCTGTAAGTAGTCCATTGATTACTTCGACTTGATATTGTCTGTGTCTATTATGTTATCTGATTTGTCAATCAGGTGAAGTAATTGAAATTTTAGGTGGATACTTTGTTTCATTAAATTACCATTAATTCATTGAGACCTTACATGTGTAAATATCTTAGTTTTTATGATTAGATTTGAGATAAATGTCGCAGTGTTGTTATAAAAGTTTTATAGTTAATGATAATATAATTTCATTTGTGGTATTATAATTGCACGGAGTTTTGCCAAACAGACTCAATTTCTTACAATATCACAGGACAATCTTAGTTACATTATATTCTCCCTAAGGGCCAACGATATTCTATAAATATAATAGTTATAGAACGCCATTGCTAAGGACAAACAGTATTTTTAATATTTTATTCACCGTACTTAAATAATTAATGTGGTCGAAAGTAACGGCGGTCTTGATTGATCGATTCATTGACAAACATGTCATCCGCCATTTGCAAAACAAAAAACAAAGCACTAGCATTTAAAGAGGACCAAAAAAGAACCGTCACACAATCCGCTGGGTCCAGGAACGGCGTCGTAAAAAAAAGAGCGAAATCTACATGAGATGGCGTAATTTTCTTACTAGTCTAGTTCGTTAAAGGGGTGTATTCTGAGCTTAATGGTGGATTTGAGAGGTCGCCCGAGTGACAGTGGCGCCACTATCGCGAAAAACGCGTTTTATTCAATATCTCGAGAACGGTGCATTCTACTCAAAAAACTATAGAGACCTTTTTTCTCTTATAAATTAAATTTCCTAACTTTTTTATTTGAAACTTTTTTTTCTAGCATCAATATTTTCCGAGTTATTCTGTCCGAAATGCACAAACTTCCGTATTTTCGACCGTTTTTTAATGTTTGCGCCTTTTACCGTACAAACAAAGGTATATCAGTTCCATGATTCCCGGTGACCAATTCTTTAAATGGCGGTTAGCCTAATTGACACTTTATTCATAGATGGTGAAACAGGCCCATAGCCTTCTAATATTACTTGATGTATGTAATCGCACGTACACTGGTTTTCTCGCGATTCTTTTTTGTTTTTGTCTGTTTTTCTGTTTGTCTGTACAACAACTTTCAAGTAACATTTATTGTCAGTTTAGTACAACAGTTTAGTGAAATATTTCGAACGCGTACAAAGTCGCGGACACAGCTAGTAAACAAATAAATGCAAATGCTAGAATTCTATGTCTTGAGGGCGGATATAAGTGACTTTAGCTAGGCTTCTAATAGCCAAGTCAGTTCTCGTTACCTGCTACTTTTCGAAACTTCAGGCAAACTGGAAGTTCAGCGAGATACAGTTCGTGTAGTGAGTTGCAGGAACATTTAATTGCCTTGAAAACTACTCTGCAAACATACCTCTGTTGTGTGTCCCTACAAATTCCCTCATTACTTTGATACTCTCAGCACAGTTGCTGAAATACGCTAGTTAGTATTTTATTCAAATACATTCTTGAATTTTAATAGGTACTTACACGGTATCTAATTTTAAAAATTTGTCGCAACTTATACATTACGATAACCTTGTTTGTAACGTAATTAAGTAAAGCAGTAATTTCCATTCTAACTTCTTTAAGTTTATTCTCAAGAAGTATAAGTAATTTTTATTTATTTATTAGACAATTAAACACGTCATAACACATCCAAACAATAACGCCACCAACAAAGGTTTACAATGTTGAACTAGCGTTAAGATAAATAGCATTAAGCAGGATTCGTAATCAGGGAGGGTATTGTCAACAAACATGATTTCAAAAACTTGTTCAAAATTTAACAGGGAAGATATTTACATATATTACTCTCACATTGGTAGTAAGTACATTTTTTTATGTAAAGCTCGGCAATCAAGCTGAACGTAGGTGGCAGTGGACGCGAGCTATACCGTCGCAAGTAGCTCGTATCGAAAACATGCGCGGACTACTCACGCGAGTTACTTGAGCATGTATACAACAAACATGTGCAAGCGCATTTAAGAAGCAATGAGCAAGTAATTCGTGCATGAAGCTCATGTGACTACCTTGAGACAAAACAAAAAAGTTACTTTGTATGTGGATCGCGCTTACTGCTCTCGTATGTTGCTTGCTCCTCTAATTGCATCAGCTAAGTACTTGCATCATGTAAAAGCACCATAAGCGTACATACGCTTTTAGCTGCCAGGTCGCTTAAGGATCTCTAAAATGAAGCCTCTCCAGCACATTTAATTTACTAAACGTAGACAAACTACTACTTAACTGGTAGAATATTAAGGTAACTTAACAACTACACCAACTCATTCAGAAATGCTCAATTTTATGAGTTAATGGACAAATCGCCTGAATTTATCTCTCCCGAGTCGGGCGAATTGTCATGTTTTATTTTACCTATTATTTTTATAGACACTTTTCTTCTTCCCATATATTAACTAATCCACAACATCTGTCTTCCTTACGCCATTGAGTTAATTTATAAGCGTGAGCGAGATGAAATATGAGCCTACGAGTAGAAGTGCTCGCGATACGATCCGTTATGTACCCGTTCTGAGAGAAATATTGACGTTTCAGTTATGAAAATAAGAAGCTCGGCAACTTTGTTATGTAGATGTAAAACGTTATTACATTGAGCAAAATTATTGTTTACTTTGCTCGTAAAGCCGGAAATTAATACGCTGACTTTGGATTACGTGAATCACATACAGAAATTTCAATACCTACTTTCAGTAATTTTAGTAGTGGCCCCTTACAGAACTCCTCGTACCAATTGTCCAGATTCTTAACTGGATTCACTACAGCAAAAAAGGTATAAATTAGGGTCTATAAGTGAAGGTGTAATGTGCAGTGATAATAACGTTTAAGTTTAGATTATTTTTTTATGTATTTGAAATGTTAGAAAAAACTACTGTCTTATTAACCTCGTATTTCCTTAAAGAAACCGCTATGTACGTTGCTTACAAGATCAAAAAATAGCGAACTGTTTTATTTATCCTCCAGACCGTATAATACAATATGTTTTAAATTTATTTCGTAGTGCTGCTGCTGCACGTGTAATACAATCAATATATTCACTCGCAGTTCAACCACTATAACTAGAACCAAGAATAGGTTAACTCAATTCTGTTTTTAAAAATGAATGTAAAGGTCAAATTTAAAATTAAAAACTTTTCATTTCGTAGGATTAATCCTATATTTAAACACATAACAATGAAGCTTGGAGTTGGAGAGAGTCACCGTTGAAGTATCTAAAAATATACAAAAAAATAAACAAAATACATACTCGTAATACCAGACAAGTAAAGTATTCTAGTAAAAATAATATGAACATCAGGTGTATGCAAACGATGATCTTAAAATGTCTTTACTAACTTTTGCTCACGACTTTGTCCGCGTCCCTAGGGAACAGTACTTTTTCTGCATAAAGACAACCCTATATTATTTTCTGTACTTTCATTAACTCCTCCTGACAACGCTTCGTTTCATGATGACAGCTTGAGCAATTATCTATGTCCTGAAAGCGTAACAAACAAACAAAGTCACTTTAGCATTTATAATATTACTTATTCAATTGTGGAATCCCTCTTGATATTGATACAAAGGTTTGTGTAGATAATTTTCAGAAACAAATGTGCAAAGCCGGAGGCGGGTCACTAGTTATAAATAAAGGGGAAAAAATGTTTCATTCGGTTCCCCGTATTTTTTGGCGTTATACGTCACGGGTATATTTCTCGAATGTCTGGTTGGAGCAGACTGCCGAACAAAAATAACATAAACCTATTGTAACGGTTCGATACTACGTAACGTACACAAATTAGTTTCTTTGATCTGTTTCCACGTGCCATCGGCGATCAGCGAAATGCGTGTAACGCGACCGTGATAAGATTACTTTCTTATAATGTCGGCTCTGCAGTTATGTAGCGGCAGAAACTACCATCTAAAGAAGATATCCCTCTATTCACAACTTGACCCTTATGGTTTTGATTAATGTCAAACGTTGTGTTGTTTCTAACTTTAAGCGACAACCATCTAAGGTAGAGTTTTCTTATAGGAAAGAAATTGACTAGGTTCTGCGTTAGCTTATAATTTTTTTATATTTGATATCCAACTTAAAAAATATCCAACAAATCTGTCCAAATTGCATATTTACATATGAAAAAACATTAACAACATTGTTGAATTTATAACTTACAAGGGATTTTCACAGAATTAAGTTTAAAACATAATTTCATTTAAAAAATATTACTTTTCATATCACTTCCTGCTATTTTTCTTAACAAAATGTATTTAAAAAATCCAGTCTATATATATATTGGATTTATCTATATATATCTTAAAATACCAAATAATTAATTACCAACCAATTAATTTTTCAATTTATTGAAAACAAAATATAGAATTAATGTTACACCACAAAATATCGTAAATTATTGTTTCACATTATCATTCCACATTATCATTTTGGAAACTGTATCGTGTAAACAGTAACACAGCAATCAATTCCGCCGCCCGACCTTTACCAGGAATGTTCTTGACAGTCGATGTTCAGCCGCATTGCTCTAGTGTCGGCCAGCACAAGTGCTTTCGAATTCGCTGCGCCAAGAAATTCCATTTCAACGTGTCATTAATATTGTTCTCTTAGAACTAGTTTGTGGATGATTGGATGCAATAAATTTGGAAATATCTTATTTAAAGACTAGCTATGTCCGCGATTTTGTGCGCGTGGTAACTTTTTTGTTTGTAATCTGATTGTAATGAAACAAACATAAAATATTACGGGAAGCTTTCTACAATAAATCAGTTAAGCCTTTTTTGAGATTAGCCTGCTCAAACGCACAGACAAACAACGTCATTATTATATGTATGATTTAGTAAATCCTGATATAAAGTGGTAGTTCGTTGCGACACAGTTTATATTATTATGATTTTTAAAGGTGTAACTTTTAAAGAAAACTTTCTTTTGAGTGGAATATTTTTCATATTTTCATGTGCGAAGTCAGCAGAGATGTTTGAAACGTACTTTCCTGAGGGTTTAACTCAGTACAAATATAAAAAGTAGTCTTAGTATAAATCATTCAGTTTTTAAGTTGCAAAAATGTAAAAGACAAGCAGGCATAAGTATACCTACCTATTACCAACACCATGCAGCTATTAAAATTTTGCATGCTTCATAACACATTAAATAAAGTGTTATTTTTAAAAATGGCTTGTCGGTATTTTTAGGTGCAGGTCAATAACGCGTACTCTAAGCAACTTTTTGTTGTTTATTTTCTACTAGCTGGTGTCGGCGACTTCGTCCGAATAATAACGCTTGACAATTGCTACTACATTTTTGCCAGGCGTTGGTTTTCTTAATTTTAGATGATCCCTGGAGGACATTTTTTTTTTTCTGGATGAAAGGTACCCTTTATCCTTTCCGGTATCCCTGGCAACGTGTATGCTAGATTTCATGATGATCGGTTGAGTAGTTAAGGCATGAAAAGTTAACAGGCATACTTAGTTACTTTCATATTTATAATATTAGTATGAAAGTATGGACTAGTATGGATTATCATTTGCGTAATAGGTTTAAAAAAGCCTATATGCTCAAGGGTTTAATCTATACTCGTATCAAAGTACGGTTCGGTGGTTGCTGTGGTTACGCAACAGATACAAATACCAGGTATAATTGTTACTTTCGCAATTATATTGGTACCATCGAAATAATATATCTTTGCATGGATTAGTACTGATGTTTTTATAGACAAATAATGAATTCAAAATTAATAGTCAATAATATATGCCCATTATTTTATTTTGTTTATATTGTTCGAAGCTCATCAAAAATCACCAGTTTATATTCGTAAAAGCTACTTACCATTTCCTTTCTCTTGAGTATAGACGTGAACATTATATTGATCAAAATTGCAAAGGGTAAAAATTGATTCATCTGAATTGTTATCGAAATTATAATTATATTTGAGATATCGATATTTGCTCTCAATAAAACAAATTAAATTATAGAAAAAAGTCATTCATACCTCGTTCATAAGTTTTTTAATGAATTGTTATCGGAAGATACACATATCGACCTGAAACTAGAAAAGTTCTAACCAACGAATTATTTCAATAGCAAAATCTATAAACTAAAATATATCCTATTAATTAATTATGCTGTCAGTGAAAAATTATTATACCAAATATAAGGTTTATATTTAAGTAATATGTACGATTATAATGTAAAATAAAAATGTTTCCTTAATAAAAAAAATCTTTATACAATTTCAAGAATTTCAATATTAATTTTTTTTACAATATTACATATACTTACTGTAATGTATAAATACAGTATACATATTAGACTTTGTTTTTGAAATGACTGATGGAGATATTTTTAGATCAATACCGCGTTCTCTATGCAGCTATTTTGAGAGGTTTTGTTCTTTATTTTCTCGCACTGAAGCTTCACCGTATCGGAGTGCCTCGTGGCTGGCACTGACTATAAAAGGTAAAGCTTCAACGAAAACAAAGCCATAATTTCGGAAAATATTTTTATTTTTTCATATTATTTACGAGCTCGTTACTAAATGTTTCAGCATAGTTTGTTCTCGGCTGATTTATTACGTGAAGTAGTTCTGAGTCGTTAGTTTGTCACTGAAGTCATTTATAATGTTTTGCCCTTTTAAATTTGACTAAACATGTTGCAATACATCACTCACTGTTTGTCTGAGTATATTCTAATTATATTAGTTCGCAGTTCGCTACAGGATTTGAATAAACCTTAAACACAAATAGATCATATCCTGATTAATATTTATATACGATCAATTTATTAATGCGGTGGGATTTTTACTGTGTTTTAAGTACTCCAGAACCGCTCAACTGTTTTTAATTCGGTTTCCACATAATTTCAAAATTATGGAGGGAGCAATTTATAAGTATTCCCTTGGGGTAATAAATTACACTTATAAATACAAAAAACCAACAATTCACATAAACTTCATGTGACGGCTCGAGCTGCAATGTTTTTTTTGTTTTTAATCCACAGAATAAATACACACCAACTGACGTGCAAATGAACGCCTAACGCTTCACTGTCTCGTATTTAGTATTGGATGCTCTACGTTTTTAATTTCTATTTTTCTCTTTGTAAATCACGCTTGGAATCAGAGCAATCAGAGAACCGACGAAGACTTGGGAAAGCGTTTGTGAAAAGGGAACAATTTACACTCGCCATTCTGCAAAGTTTTTTTTTTTTCGCCATAAAGTATTCATGGAATCATTTATGATTCATTTTGGGACGCAATCATAAGCGTGACTTTATGGCCATAATTTCGGCGAACGATATTATACCGGCTTCCTTCCATAAACCCACATCGAGACGGAAGTAGCGCAGTAATGTTAATTGCTATACCTTTACGGTGTTTGCCAAAAGCACTTCGTTTAACGAGATAAGTCTACGGAGCACATTTGTATCGGCAAATCAAAGTTTTCTACTGGTAGCTAATTGCGTACCAGACGTGACTTTATTAAAAACATCTTGGATAATATATACCTTCTTATAAATAAATAAATAAAATGAAGAGGACCGTCAGCCTGTCTGTCGAGCTTAACATAAAAAAACCATTTCAAAAGAGGGGTGTTACAAGTTTGACCTGGGTGTCTTTATGTCTGTCTGTGGCATTGTAGCTCACAAACGGATGGACCGATTTTAATCCTTTTAAATTATAACTTTATTTAACTTTACACTTAAATTATCACAAAGATAATTTACATTGAATTCAAACAAAGACTCTAGATTAATCAAAATCACGTTGTCATACTGCTTTAAAAGTCATAAACATATATTGAAATATTATTACATACGAGTAATAAATTAACACACAGTTAAATTGAAACGTAACATATGTGTTTGTTATTTCTTTTTTACTTTGAAATAAGACGTCAACAGATTCGTGTTCACCACACACTCACCCAACCCAACAGGCGTCTGTAACTGAAACGAAACGAGATATATGTATAGTACAATAAGGAGTATATTCTCCGGACAAAGCAGACACAAATAGAATAGTTGTGGCGACAATCGATTTGTTGGACAAATGGCGTGACTATTGCCTTCGTCTGTGCCGTCGCCACGGGCTATTTCATTCCGAACACACGTTTTACGAAGAAATGGGTTTTCTGCTTTGTTGTCTAACATTATTCTAAGGGTTCAACGAGACGTTACGTATTAGATTTATGTCATTCTTATTATAAAGAATATTGACGTAATACAATCAAGTATATTTAAAAGAAAATAAAAGCGATAAAGGCGATAAAAGCCTTAAATATATAGAACACAATTACAGAACCCGAGAGAGTTTAAAAAAATGTTATAACAGTTTTATTTTGACAAATGACAAACAAATAACAACATTATTTTACGTATTTTAATATATCTTAAATGAAGAGACATAAATAAAAACGAAAGAAGATTAAAAAATCTATATATGGTCATGTTTTAACATGACATATATAAAATACTTAGTATCATATTAATTTTAATGTAACACATATGATACTCATGCTCTTTTGATTGTAAGTATACTTGTCCTACATCTCTTCTGAATAAATATTTTATCTACTTTTTGATATCAAATAAATTATATAATAAATATCGCATAAATTATGTAGTCCACTTTATAAATATTTACGAAACACTTAATATACCTTCGTACAGCGCGTGCGAAGGTGCCCGCAAATATAATAACTATAATATCCTATAGTTTAATCGAGGTATTCATCAACACATCAGCAAAAATTCTATAAACTATTTTTTGACCTCGGTAACATGAGAACAATTTGTGTTTTTTTTTTTTAAATCTATACTTATATTATAGAGAGAGAACTTAAGTTCTCTTTAAAACCTTAAGTTTAAAAAGTTTAAGTTTTAAAACCTCAAAAACTACTGAACTGATTTTTAATTTTTTTATCTATAGAAAGGTACGTTGTCAGCAAGTATCATAGGCTATATTTTATAAAGTTACGCGGGCGATGTCGCGTGCAACAGCTAGTTTTGAATATACAGACACGGCTCGTTGACGATTTAATTACATATATAGATTGAAATGCAACTATAAGTACTTGCAACTCTTTGTTTCCCATATGGAAAGGGGCACTAATAAGGCACATAAGTTTCAAGAGTCCTTCAAATCGTAAAACTACGTCCATGATTTACAGTCATTTTTCTTTCCTTTCACTACGTTAGCTACGAGTATGCTTCCCCTTTCTTCCCTAACTTGTTATACGAATATAAATTGTGAAATGGGTATTGTTTTGAAAAATCTCCTCTTCAAATTCAGCTTCTATTATTTGATTAGATTATTCATGCCAGGTTTCCATCTATTCTAATATTTTAAACAGAGAAGAATTGTATGTTTGTAATGAATAAACTCAAAAACTACTGGAACGATTTTGAAAATTGTTTCACCTATAGAAAGACACATTATCAGCGAGTAAAATAGGCTATATTTTATAAAGTTACGAGGGTGAACTCGCAAGCAACAGCTAGTTACATATATAATTATTAATTATGTTATTAATTTAATTGATGCAAATGAATGTGGATCATTTAATACATTCCCAATTTAAAAGGAAAATCGCTCCCTCTTTCAGAATTTTAATATGAATAATAAAATAACAATCAATAATTATAAACAATTACATACAACTTAAATTTTTAATCTTTATTTAAATATTATAACTACCAACAAATTTACATTTAAATAGACCTTGAACTTTTAATTTTTAA
Source organism: Synanthedon myopaeformis (assembly GCA_944738685.1). Taxonomy (NCBI): domain Eukaryota; kingdom Metazoa; phylum Arthropoda; class Insecta; order Lepidoptera; family Sesiidae; genus Synanthedon; species Synanthedon myopaeformis. Next base: position 7,459,281 of record OX122924.1, on the reverse strand, counting down.
TTAAGTATTTAAATTTGACAGACAATCGTAACATATAAAAATATCTTTGTTGGTTTTAAAACCTCTCTTTTAAGAAGTATGAAATGAAAGTTATGAAAGAAATGGCCATCTATCACTTTCAACTAGATGGAAAGTAGATGAAAAGGCCATGGAGTTGTATTAAATATTTCAATGAAAATAAATGATGTTCCCTAAGCGTCCCTTATTTTGCCGACGCGGACCGAGCCGCTCGACAAAGACTCCAAATGGGATTTTTAAATGAGAATGGCGAGAGCTCAACGAGGAATTACAGTCATTTCGAACCTTCAAATTGTCATAGAACTTCATGTTGAATCCCCTAGGATTACGTTAGACTTTTCAAAATGTCGTTTAACATAAATTCCAATTCATTTATGCTTCTGGTTAACGTTTCCACTATCAAAAAAACATTGATTACAGAGGACTCAATGTCAAGTAATCAAAGTCTTTTTAACTGATTAAATTAATTTTAAAGGGGTAGATATTTTCTTTATAACATATAATTATGTTAGAGGTTTGATCTGTTGCTTAATAATTAATAGGTGTGTAATCTTTGGCCTTAGGTCCTTGTCGATAATTTTATATTGGGATAGCAAGAAAGTTCTTTCGGTTTGCGCCCGTAGAGCATGATGTTTGTTTCGTTATTCTTTTGTCAATTTTACATTTCTTTTTCTTTTGGGATTTGGTAGTCTTCGACCTTTAGGTTGCCATAGAAATGAATTCCGTATTCAAATTAAAAAACAATATTACTTTCTCGCCAACCTGAATAGAACTGATGTTTTTTTATAAACCTTTAGGATTTAATTGTTTTAATTTTGTTTGGATTTTTTATGTTAGGTTCCACAAACAGGGTGATGGTCAACTTGATGGTAGGAGCCTATCGTCGCCTGTTAAACAAGTAACGCCACAGATGCTGCAAGTGCTTTGCCGACTATAGAAAAGTTTAGGATAAGGGATTAGAAAAGGATAGGTCAATTATGATAACTATAAATATAATAAATGAACTCTCCCTTTATCTCTCTCTCGTGTGTTGCCTGTCTTACCAGTGAAGGTTAGCAATCAGCTGATCATTGAACAGAAAAACTAAACAGAAATTAGATAAAACAACTTGTTTAGGTATTGTATTATTACGTACCCAATATTGTTTAACTAAATAACAATAGCAAAACGGCGAAGAAGAACTTATGTGGATTCTGATTGCAGAGATAACTCTTTTACGACCATCTAGTTCCGCCAACGGCTACAAAATGCTTGCTTGGGAGTCCCAAAATGTAAGAAACGAGATGAGCATAAAATATAACATGATATAAATATGAGGAACATTCCGGATAGGGTGTGATGGCCGAGTATGTTTTATTGAAGTAAAAAATTGCGAATCTGTATCATTTTCGCATTTGATTTTGTATATTACCGAGTTAAAAAAATACAGTTCTACCGTTCAACGGATCGGTGAATTGCACTCGTAAAAAATGTGGATTCTAAACATGAAATCTCTGATATTACTTAATATTTGATATGCTCTAATAAAATTGTTTATGTTCAAGTTTTAAAAAGCTTTCGATATTTTGCTGATTTGCTTGCTGCTGCTGCTGATAATCTATACTAATATTAAAAAAGAGAAGATTTGTACGTATATAGTGATTTAACTTAAAAACTACGTGACTGATTTTGAAAATTCTTTCACCTATAGAAAGCTACATTATCAGCGAGTTACATAAGAGTAAGATATATTTTATAAAATTATGCGGCAAGAAAAAATTGCGAAAACCGCAAAAAATAATTATGCGTAACCAAAAAACATTATTATTATCTTTCTATATCTTTTTTTAATATATTATTAAAAGGGACTCCTTTTAATAATATATTTTAGTATGATATTTTTTTTAAGGTTTTTAGTTTTAGGTTACAATGTTTGATTATAATAAATTTAACATTTGTAATGTTATATTTATAATTTTTAAAATCCTTATAACATCTTTTTTTAATATATAAAAATGTTAAGTTGGTTCGTGTAAGCTTCGAAAATTCGAGAATGGGGAGACGGTTTTTAATTCGATTTTCGCATAAAATATGGAACGGGAAAGATTTATATATAAATAAATTGCACTAGTTAAGGAACGGGTCGCTAGTTATATATAAAATCAATCGCCGTAAGTTAGTCTCGCAAAAACTCAAGAATGGCTAGATCGATTTTGATACTGTTTTCACTTATGGAAACAGAGATAAACAGGGAAGGTTTGTATATATAAATACAAATTGCAAACAGGGCGAATCCGGGAGCAATCTACAAGTGAGCAACAAAAATTTAATGTAAGTTTCCAGACATAAGAAATTACAGCTAGTCTATTAAATACCTTAATATATTTTCATGTAAGTAACCCTAAATGAAATTGTAGTAAGGCAATAAAAAACCCCAACATCGTTTTAATGAAGACGGAACGGTGAAGTTACCCGTTGTTTCTCCAGTGAGTAGGTATAGAGTATAAAACTAAAGTGCTAGCAATTTGGCTAGATTCGCGTTTGAACACCGAATTAATTGCTCTGTAAATTTTTTGTTTGTTGCCCAATTCCTACGTTTAAATGAGGGCTGCATTCTGTTGCACTGACGGCGTCAGTACAAAGGAGTTCTTTTCATCTCGACCGATCCGCCTTTTTGTTTTTATTTCGCGTCAGTTCTGTTTTCGGCGTTATTCCAAACTCAGCATTTAGATCGTCCGTCGCATTCGTAATGAACTAAGCTCCACTGAACTTATGAAGAACTCTCTCGACGAAACTGGAAATTGAAGCGGCCTACAAATTACTGCTGATATCGCCAACGTTTTTGATTTGCTCTAATAAAATACCAATATTTAATTACATCACAAGCCGTAGGTCAGTTTGTTCCTCGGCGGAGTTGCGGAAGAGTGTTCGTCCGACCTCGCAACTTCACCTTATATCGGACGCGGAGGACGCCAAGATGTTTAGTCGGTAGGTCTATCCCACTACCATCTCGGGGCAAGAGTCCGACATATCTATGATTTTTTTTTATGATGATTCCTATTGTAAAAAAATGGTCAGTTTGTTGCATTTCTATTGAAGAACCAATCATATGGGGTTTGTAGGGTTCTTTAATGGGTTTTTTTAATGATAAAGGGTGGCAGCAAGGCTGCAGCTATGTTGCCTATACACAAGAGCGAAAATTAATAAAGGATAAGAAATCTTTACAAAGAGAATTTGTTTATTACTTACAGAAAACTCCTATATTAAGATTTTATAATTTTTCATATTAATATTCTGAGGGATCTTATTGATCCAGGATCTGACTATAGTCCTGTGGGGAAGGTCGCGTATGGAAATTTTTTGTGAGAATGGTGCCTTCTACATACCCTGCAAACCTGACACCATGTATGACAAATTTTCGGATACTTATTTGCTGTTTTGAACCAACGAACGTTGAATTTTTATAAAGAATAGATATATTAAACTAATGTTATATATTAAAAAATTAGTCGACCTGGCGAACTTCGTACCGATTCAGAATAAAAACTTGTTACACACAAAATGTATGAGAAATGTTTTACTTTTTGTGAATTTTACGTGGTTTTAATAGTTATTTTGCTATTCGGTTCGGAGACAAATTCAACAAATCAAAAAATTTTAAAATTTGTCCAATCATTCTCGAATTATAATTGACTAGCTGGTACCCGCGACTACGTCCGCGTTCAAAATTAAAAAATAAATAAGCAATATAACGCCTGACATCTATAGTTCTATTACCCTTTTGCCAGGCGTTAGTTTTTTTAATTTTAGATGATCCCTCGGGAACAGTACTTTTTTCTGGATGAAAGGTCCCTATGTCCTTTTCTGATCGCTAACAACGTGAATATAAAATTTCATTATAATCGGTTGAGTTAGTTTCATTACGAGGATTGAGTAACAGACAGACAGACTAGTTACTTTTACGTTATTATTAGTATGGAAGTAACTAACACGAGTTTCTTTTATAAATAAAGATATTGTTTGTATATTAAAAAAATATTGTGTGCATTTTTACACAATACATTTAGCATTAAATTGATTAGTATATAAAAATACTTCGCCAACTCCAAATGTGTTTCCACCTCATTCGCTTCACTCCTTTATGGCGTTATCGTAAATGATACTGGCACGCGAGCCGTCCATGACTTTTTTATTGAAGCCATTATTATTACAATTATGAATATTTCTTGAAAATGGTTTGTTTTCAATGGCGAACTCTTACCGAAATAACACAAAATTGTCGCCTCACTCAACCGTGAACGAAACAATTGGTTTATTTTCTAGTAGGCTGGGCACGCAAGGAATTTATTTTGTCTTTAAACCATACAATTTTCTTTCCGCTAGTAAATGTTAACAGTTTAGAAAGGCGTTTATTAATGTTTTGAAATTATTTTATTGAAATTATTTCGATGAAGTACTTATTTTTATTATATAAAGGGCCTCTTTCACCAGCTACAAGTAAAGTGTTGATTAGTGACTTTTAGAAATAATTTTATGTTTTATTAAATTATGCACTCGGTTTTCTGCATCCTTCGATAGGCGAATTTTTATTAATATTTATTTTTAATGTTTAGGACTTTTACCGTACAAACAAAAGTATATCATCTCCTTCATTCCCGGTTACCGGTGACTTTAAATGGCGGTTAGCCTACTTGACACATGGTGAAAGAGGCCCAAGGACTTCTTAATATAAAAATGTTGAAAATATTAATTAATTCAGAAGTCTATTGTGAATTAATTAATATTTTCAACATTTTTATGAATTAATGTCCATATCGTGGTTGAAAACGTATAATTATCCAATTAGAAATAAAATTTTCAAGTTGTTTAATAATTCTTTTATTTTCATTACAGGTAGAAATCGTTTCTGGGAATCATGGAGCTTCATGTGAACCACATGTCGGAGCAATGTAGACCGTGCTCACTAACATCGCAAACAGATACGTATCTATACAGTTGAATAATCTCCAAAAATGGTTAAGTAGCATTTAACTCTAGACTGTTAGTAAAGTGATACTATGAGCTTATAATTTAAATTGTGGAAATGCCTTACTACGGGTATCGGGACGGAGGTCCCGGGTCGGACTCCAGCGGGGGTTGCTCGGAGTCCGACGGTGGAGACTCGGACTCTGAGGGGGGTTTGAGTACGGAGAGTACGGTGGGCCATGGTCTTCCTTATCCAGGGTTCACCCCCGTCGCGTTGCGGTACCTGACACAGGAGACACGACCAAGGAGCTGGTGCTTGAAGTTGATCACCAATCCATATCCTTTTCAATATAACACTAACACAGTATTAATATTTAGCATATAAATACCTAATACTCGTATACAATAATCGTCATATTTCAACAAATTAACACAAAACAATACAAACCTTCCTCTTGAATCAATCTATCTATTGATAAAAACTGCATTAAATTCCATTGCGAAGTTTATAAAGCGTACAGAGGGACAGATAGACAAACTGCGGGGAGCGACTTTGTTTTATACTAATAAATATTTATAATGTCTGTAAAGATTAATAATAATTTACTTAACAAAACTGAACCACATTATCATTTGCGCCTGAATGATAGAATGACAGAGCGCACTGAATTCTGGAGTGTTATATTCTGACACTATTTACATTTACTATACTATTTACACTTGCATAAGTCGTTTTATTATGTACATACGTGCGATCCGCCCCTGGCTTTTCTGTTAATTATATACTTACATAAACCTTCCTAGTTTATCACTCTTTTCAATAGTGAAAATTCAAAATATGTTGGTTTAGAAGTGTGCGGAGAGATATACAGCGACTTTATTTTATAATATGTATAGTGTATAATACGAGTATAATAAACAAATCCATGTCAGATCATACGGTTATAACCTGAGAAGTCCATTTGACGTTTGTAATCACCTCGTCACAAAAATCTAAAACTGTGTGCTCTTCTATTTCAGTGGGTGCATGAGGTAGATATTCTAGAGCTCATTAGTCTATCCTCACTATGCTCTTTATCTTTTAGCCTATCAAGGATAGGAGCACAAAGGGCATTCCGTCGGGTGCTACTGTGTTGCTAGACAACTGTAGCCACATACCATCAAATGGCCGTCAGTCATTAAAAAAAATCCATTCGGTAATTACTTCGAAGCGAACTGATTAACTTTTTTATTATATTTTATAGAAATACCTTTTCGTAAACAAAAGTGATATTTGAATATGATTGAACTTTCATTAGAGAAAAGAAAAAATGAAATTCAATACTCGGTTACAATAAATACCTACAACTGTTGGGAAATTCGTAATCCTTCCAAAAGAGATATTACGTAAACCCCTGACGAGGTCTCATAATCTTTCCGGAATGGTAAAAACCCAAAAAGTATTAGTTTAGGATTCGACGTCTCCTGGGAAATTTGTTATAGTAATAAAAAAAACACAATGTTCTAATCCATCTTACAGTCTTACTATTTTTTCAATTTATATTATTACTTGCTCTTTATACTTTACTATTTATAACTTTTACAGATGTTTATTGTAATCGAATATAATACAATATCAGCTAATACATGCTTTTGTATTTTAACGTGGCCTTAGTGGCCTTCTAAATTCTCAATTGATATGATTTTTGACCCTTTTACCTTTGTAGGTATTCTATGATTATTCTCATAAATCTTCCACAGAAATAATGCAAAATTGTAAGGTAATACATTTTTTGGAAACACTTACATAGCAGGTATTACCTTAAGTGCAAGTTATCTTGTATTCTTTTTTTTTATTAGAGATGGGTTTGCTCTTGGCCAACAACCAGCCGTGTAGCAAGGATGAGACCTATGATGGAGCGAGCTCATCCAGAACTTTTAAAAGATTTGGGTTATAATTGAGCTCGGAAATACAGACGCCGGAAGGGAGTTCCAAACCTTGGCAGTGCGCATTATAAAGGATGTTTTAAAGCTTATATTATACTAGCTGGTGCCTTCGACTTCGCCCACGTTGAAAATTATATACTAAAACCTTCTTCAAGAACCACTCTATCCAATGGTGAAAACGGCATGAAAGTCGGTGCAGTAGTTATTGAGTTTATCGCGAACAGACAAACAGACGCGGCGGAGGACTTTGTTTTATAATATGTAAGGATTATTTTCCAGTACTTTTGGTTGAGCGCTCAGTTATTAGGCGTCTTACTAAAATAAATGTAGTTTCAGTTTTTGTATGCTAGACTTATAAGTTATACTAGCTGGTGCCTGCGACTTCGTCCGCGTTCTCTATAGCCTATAGCCTTCCTCGATAAATGAACTATCCAACACAATAATTTTTCAATTCGAACCAGTAGTTCCTGAGATTAGCGCGTACAACCAATAAACTCTTCAGCTTTATAATTATAAAAAAAAATAAAAAAATAGTATAGATTTATATGCTAGCGCCATTAGTATGAATTTAGTATTACCGAGGCTAATTTAGACGAAACGCTTGTTAGGACAATCGGTTCGAAATCACATTCCTAGTGGTTTTATACTCAAACAAATCTCTAGGAACATTTTGAATTTCTGTTCTATGTTAGAATTATTCAACGTATCTCATGACGTAGTATCTACAGGAACTCTTGCTAACAAGACGCAAACTAGATATCATCCGGTCCGTAACTTCAGAACTACTGATTTAATAAAAGATAGAGTAAGTCAAACAAGAAGTTACATGTAGGGCAGTATTAGATAAGCGATCTCACTGAATTGGATACAATACCTTGCAGAGAATTTTGAAACTAGATTAGATCTAGAACAAATATGGTCATGTTTGCTTCGCTTCTATTTTCGTACTATCCGTTTTGGGTGAATACCAAGTTAAGCTTCTATGTTATTACAATTTGAACTAAACTTATTATACATTAATTGAACATAAAATATTGGGAAATATAGATAACATGAAGTACAAATATCAAGCTACTAATGAAGGTAATCATAATATATGTCATATATTTTGGCAAAGCGAAGATTTTGTAACCTTCCAGTTTTGTACATCTACCAAGTCCAGTAACAGGTACCTACTTTAAGCTGACCTAGAAACATGTAATTTGGCAACAAATATGGTCTCATAGCACAAATACAAATATACAATTCAAATAACTTAAATTATTGCATGAAAGATTTTTTTTTTTAAAAGACCATGGAGCACTTAATTTCTATTTTGATAATTCAAGATTTGCCTTTAAGTTATTGAAAAAAAGGCTAAAACGTCTAGATCTTCCATTCGGTGTTGATAGGAATAAGTTCGAGTCGTGGTGAGTCCTACTCGCATTTGTTTATTTATTTTTATGTATTTTTTTTTTTTCAAAATACAGAAAAATGACGGAAAATGTTATCCACACATTCCACATATATTTTTTTAGAACACACACAGTAAAGGGTATTTCGTTGCGAATGCTGGCGTAACAGAGGCATAATATACATGTCCCCTTGGCCTGGATGCGTGAATAAATAACATACATAACTGTAACACTGAGTTCAAAGCTTCGTCATCTCTGCATAGATGATTTTTGGCGTCTCCTTTGGGAACTTCGTCTGAGCGAAAACATAGATTATTAACAATAGAACACTTTTCTATGTTAAAAATGTTAAATTAATTTATTTCTAAATATTTAAAAAACCAATACAAGTCATTCAATCCAGCCAACTCCATTATCCAACCAATACAAATGCAGCGTGATGCTACTAATAAATTGTACTAAAATGTGTACATGCATAGATTTCCATTGATATTCTCACGGTATCCTCACAGTACATATTTGAAAACATCTTATATGTTCGCAAAAATAAATCGTTATATCTGAAAGGTTCTGATATTCACAGCGTAAACACTAGAAATAAAAATAAAATAGTGCAACCACAATTTAGACTGAGTAAAGTAAAAAACACATTTATGGGTAACTGTATTCGCTTCTATAATAAAATACCAGATGATATTTTAAATTTGTCCGATTGCCAGTTTAAATATAAAATTAAAAAGATTCTGTATTCTAAGGCATATTACAAAGTAGATGATTATTTGGAAGATAATGACGTCTGGTCTACGGTTGCTCCAACTCAGCATAATGAATTAGAATAATATTAAGTTTACAATTAATGTAATGTAAAAATAGATAAAGTAAAAAATATGTTTTTTTAGAAATGAAAATATAAAAGATGCGATTCCTGTGGAGTTTCTTTGGCCGTTCTTCTCCACAGAGGAATGCACACCGTGGTAGTGAACGTGCCATTCTCTGCCATTCTCTGACGTCGAAAAGCGATTTTATAAATCTTATTTCGAATAAAAATGTTTTGAATTTGAATTTGAATTTGAATTTATCATGCTCCCTGGAACACAGATCTAAGAAAGATCAGAGTATCTTACGTGGGTCATCGAAAATCCATTAATATCTTTGAAAGTCTGGTCCTAAAATATTTACATATAAATACTTATATTTAGGACAACCATTATCACCGAATGTCCGAAATATATTTAGGATTTCTTAAACTAGTAATCTTTATTGTTCATCCATTACGTTAGTGTTTGATATGTATACATATTTAAATAATTATCAGTAAGAAAACTGTAGGTATTTAGGTAGGTATTATATTATTTTAAGTTGCTAATGTCACTATTTTGTTTGTGAATAAATAAATGGCAATTTAACTTAAAATTAATTAGGTAAATAATTTGTCGCTTCTAGTACATGCATTATTCTGTATTCCTTGTAAGGTGCACTCCTAAATTATTTATAAGATATAATTAGTCTTCTCACAGATGAAACTCGGCGTGGAAGGTTTTAGGAACATATTCTATAATGACTCGGGTATTGTGTTTAGGATTTATACTATAAAAATACTAGCGACTCGCTCAGGATGCATTTTTTTTATATACACAAACCTTCTTCGTTTATCTCTCTTTATAGAGAGATGAAGAGAAAATAGTATTAAAATCCGATAGGTGGTTTAGAAGTAGTTTTTTTTTTCTCTTTTACGTTCAGAATATAGAAAGCTACGTCATCAGTGAGTAACATAATATGCTATATTTTATAAAATTACGCAGACTAAGTCGCGTGCAACAGCTAGCTAGCTAGTATAATATAAAGATATATGTTAAAAAGCTTTCGCTGAGATATTTGTGGTGCGTTTATGCATTATTATGCTTGGTATTTAGTATTCACTAGTTCACAGGAGTGAATAAGCTTGGACTAGTGCACAGGAGCGGCTAACATGTCACTGACCAACGCTGATTTATTAAATCCAATCTCCACGTCACTGCCTGTGCAACTGTTCTAGTTTAATTAAACGTTGCCTACGTGAAGGCTTTGCTCTGAAACTGTTTCGTGATGGACACTAATGGCCATCGTGAGTAGAACTTCAAGGTTAGAAAAATAAAAAGACAATCCAGTGTATACTTAAATCGGTCTGCTAGACGTCAACGGTAAACTTAAATAAGATAATTTATAACAGGTACGTACTTCTTTAACTGTTATTTCATACTAGATATGTAGTATTCTATTTTGACATTGATTTTAATATTATAAAATAGATAATTAAAATTTATTTATTTTGGCATCTAAAAATGGCCGAGGTTAAATTAGCGGACAGTCTCGTTTAGGCGCGATTTCACCATACTCTATGGTGATTTTAACCATTAGTATATCAATATATATTTTAATGATACTCTCATAACATCATTATAATGTTTAATTTAATTCTAAGTTATATAATCCATTAGTTACATATTTTTCACTGAATATTTATATTTTTTACTAATCTATTATAATACTAATATTATAAAAATAAAAATAAAATTGTATATTTGTAATGAATAAACTCTAAAACTACTGATCTATAGAAAGTTATATTATCAGCAAGTAACATGGGCTATATTATATAAAGTTATGCGGATTAAGTCGCGTGCAACAGCCAGTATATAATAAAACCTAATTAAATATTTTCCTAAGCGAATCCTGGAGCAGGCCGCTGGTAAAATTATATTTTTATAATTACCAGCTAGAATAATATACGTACACTGAAATCTAGTGTATTAGTGTGTTCAATTTCAAATAGTGTTAGTATTTGAAATTTCTGTGCCTATAACATCTCATAATTTATTCAAACTTGACCTCTAACTGTCAACTACTCCTAAGACAAGTCTGTTGTCTGGTAGACTGGATTATATTAGATAGAACAGGCAAACTACAAATGCTCTACGGCTCTACCTATGCTTGTTTATCTCAACTATCATCAAATTCTATACTTAGACTGTTATGAATTTATAATGCCTCATATTTGAAATCTTGTCTTATTTTTTTGATTTAAAACGAATATGCGAAAATCGAGAGAATTTAATTTTTTATCTTTATGTACATATATAAAAATTTAGCTCACGTATGTTAGTTTTTTTTAATGTAAAGGTCAACAGACAGGCTGACGGTCCACTTGGTAGGTGGCTACCGTCGCGCCTACAACATTTTAATAGAAGAGTGTTTCTATATTTTAAAACGCTTAACATCCAAAGAAAACTATAATCATAATTTTTTTTTGAATGTACATTGTCCTATTAAACGTTGTCCTATTTTCAAATTACAAAGTGTGGCCGCGCTCATTGGCCGCGCGCAACAACCGACGCATGCGCAGTGCCACCTCGTCTCCCACAGGACATCTTTATTATAAGAAATATAATACACACAGAACATATAAGTAAACACACAGAACATATAACAGAAACAGGCAAAAACAGGCAGAACAGGCTTGGGGTAGGCATCCTCAACACTACCTATAAATTAAAAGTTCATATCGATCAATTTGAAATAAACAGGTCGTTATAATAATACGAACTTAAAAATAATATTGGCCAAACGTAACAAAATAATTATAAAGGCATGGCATTTAATTATCCTTAAGCAATATATTCTTACCTCAAACAACTTGATAACAATTGTGGCATTCATTCAATTGAAGTTACCAACAACTCTGAACAGCCATTTATATTCAGAATCTAATTAATTTCAACTCCAAAAAGATATTCATTATAACATTATGTCCAAATATATGTTGGAATTTAAAGCGACATCGTCCTAATTAATTTCTTCTACAATCCTAATTATTCATACCTACTTGTATGCCTTCCTAATGTTAAATTAATTAAATTGTTAACAATTTAAACAATAAATATGATTGTGTGATTGTGTGCTAAAATTAGATCCATATTTTGAGGCATCAGTGAAAGTTGCATTTATATTGGCAGTAGGTATATCGAATTGCGATTAATAATTAATATTTTTTATGTATTATAAATGACGCAAAAATCCTTTGCGTGAATGAAACTGATTGCCCACTTGATGGTAGATGGTTACCGTTGATGGTACCGTTGACGGTAACCATGCAATCGAACATGTCGCAGTCAGTGAAATCTCTGTCAAGAAATTATAGAACTTTGAAAAAAAATCGAGATCAAAATCAGTACATCTGTTTGGGAGTTAAGATTCCACAAACAGACATACAGGTACACAGATACACAGAACTTATATGGAGTTCACCCTTTATGCGTCAGGTGTTAAAAAAATGTTATCGGCCGTCGAAGAGGGCAGCGTTTATTATAAAAGTGATGCATCATCGACTGGTGGTTAAAATTATGTGTTCTATTTTTAAATTCGCACATGACTTACTTGTAAAATTTTTACTAAAATATCAACTTTAGACTGTAGGTAATAACTATTTATATGAATATTGTAAACAAAGGCAGTTCTTGGAAAATTTCAGAATGTACGAGTAACAATACCTGTGGCTTACTATCGTATAAATTCAAAGAAATCTGGTTAGTATTATCGTGGTTATTGTATGCGGTATGTTTCAGACACTAGTTTTATGGACTTAATAACGCAACGTGATTAATCTATCTTATCTTAATGTATTATTATAAAGAGAGAATGTGAATTTCGTCTGGTCGTGTGTATCTGGCAGGTAATCTCCGGAACCACTGAATCTAGTTATTTGAATTTTTTTTTACTATTTGAAAGGCACATTATTCTACATGGAGACAGACATAATTATATTATTTACACTAAGTCTACCTATTAAACCCGGGCGAAGTTGGGACGGTTCGGTCTAATATTTGTATACAAAAGTGGCAATATTTTTTTTAAATTGTTAACTTAATTAAGTAAAGTAAGTAAATAATACTAAATAAATAATAAATATAAATTTTTCTTAGAGGGAAAAATCTTTTAAAATCAGGTTCTGTGTGGACTCAATAATTCCGGACCTTGGCTCCTTGCGCATTTTTATATCCAAGATTATAAAATATATAATTTTTCATATTCAAGCTATATAGGATTGTTTTGTTTTTGTTGACGGTTATCAAAATTTAAGACATACAGAACAATAGGGCGTCAATAGTATAATGTACGATACAATATGTAGCAATTTCAAAGTTGAATACACTACACATGCTCGCTCAACCTTTTACATAATATTGCTATCACAAATTGAAATTCATACCTCTGTTGCTACATTCCAATATTAGACAATATAGACGCTATTTGCACAATATGTATACATAAGCCAAGCAAATACTCGTAGCCGCGCTTATTGTACCTACCTATGTAACATTTCTATGTATTTGTCTAATCAAGCGTGTCATTTAACCCGCATGGGGATACAAGATGTTACTTGCATATGCTCGGATAGTATTTTGTATTACATGTTTTAAAATTAATGAACTTAATTAGTAATATTTTATTATATCTCTCTTTGTATCAAACGGATTTAATAAGTTTATTATATATTTTATTAAGTGTTGCCTCAAGGACTATACCTAACTACATTATTTGGTTTATGGTCTATAGACCCTGACGTATAATTTTGCCTACCTTTATAATAAACCGATATTACACAGTAGATTCGATTTATGTTTTTATTTTTACACGTCTCTGTTCGCTCGATAAAATTCTCCATAATAAATAAACAGAATCGCCATTGGCCTACATCCAACAGAAAAGTTAATGACTCAAACCGTATTATGTTTGGGCGTAAGATAAATATTCAATATTTTTTCATTACATACATAAACATCTACCTAGTTAGGTGGTAGAAACAAAGAGAAATCATGAAAAAATTTAAAATGACATTCGTATGAGCAATTCTAAATATTAATTTAACATTTACAAGTTAGTAAGTAGAGGAAAAATCCTAAAACTTTTACATTCTCAAATGTTTTATTTATTTATTTTATTAAATAAGCAACAAAAAAAACGTTTCTTTTACACACTGAAGTACATAAATCGAGTTAATGGACTACTCGCCCAAATTTATCTCACCCAAGTTGGGCGAATTGTCATGTTTCTATTTTACCTATTATTTCTATAGTCAACTCGCCCACAACGGCGATTCTAACCATAAAAACTTAATAAAATATTGAAGTTAAAACTAAAGAGAGGACACGAGATTACGATTATAACATAAAAAAAAAGTTTTCAAATTAACTTTTCTAGAAACACTGTTTTATAATATCTTTGTTATAGAAATAGTATTTGTAAACTAATTTAAAATTCTCTCTAGACACAGCTTAAACGAGAATTACTTTCGTGTAACAGAAACGCGTATGAGAAAATCTGTCAGCAACACGCTTTGTGAACCCAGATTAAAATGGTTGTGAGCATTATGCAAAATTACAAACTAAGCGCTCTTAACGCGCGGACAACTAAAATGCTAATTCTAGCTGCCCCTAATGGAAGAGAACACGGGTAAACAAATATATCATTTACATAAAAAGGTTTTGTTATAAAAACAGGAAAAGATAATGTTGTGACAGCGATTGAGACAGTAAGGAAGTAGGTTTTTTCGTTCATTGTATAAGGAAGGATATAACAAAATAATATTCCACGCGAAACTCAATGAAACTTTCACAGGGATCCCAAATTCACAACTTAGTCATGGAGTATAGATATTAGATGGTAAAAGTTATACTTATTTAAAATACATATTTATAATTATGCTTATATGACTTTACTTTATAGCCATACTTAATATTATAAATGTGAAAGTAACTGTCTGTCTGTCTGTTACTTTTTCTCGTCTTGTTTCGGTAAGAGAGTGATGCCATAGCCCATTCAGCTATCCACTATATAAATAGTGGATAATCTATAAAGATTATCTTTTAACTTAACAAGGTCACAAGCGTACTTTCAAGCCTAATGACATTTTTTTTTATAAAGCCACATACCATCAAGTGAACGCCTGCCGAAGTTTACGTTAAAAAATCCGTACTTACATAATTACAGCAAACTTATATAATTTATTTTATAAACATACATTTACGAAACTTTACATAATTTGACGAATTGGTGAACATTTTGTAAACCTACTTGTTTTTTGCGCAATGTGAATTTTTTACAATGGCAAGAGAATCACAACACACACCTAGGTACAATGCTTTTTACAATAGGTATAATACATACATACGTACGTACTTATATACAAATAAATATATATTATGTGTATACTATACGTGTATATTTTAAAAGTTTTACAGAACAACAGTTTACAGAACAATTTTTCAAGTATAGTTTTAAAAAGTGATTTATAAGTAAATTGATTTTTGGTATATACTGATTCAAAGTAAAAGTACAACCAATCGCCCACGTATAAATATTATTAGGAAATAAAATTTAGATTCAGAAAATGAACGCTGCCAAGATGAGGATATTGTCGTGAGAGATATGAAGCAAAGAGAAACCATATTTTACTTACACGATATCGGTTCATTAGACAAAAGGCTTAAAAAACCAATAGTCTGAGATAATTACATTCCAAAAAACCGACTCACGCTTTGGAACTGTGCCCAGTTTGTCGATCGAAATACAAACCCATGTAACACGCCTCTGAACGAGCCCATATTGTCTTATTTGTTAATTTTTTATTGAGCCTTTATCGCTCCGGCTTCACATGGATGCAATTTTTTCTGCAAGTTATATACACAAACCTACCTGGTTTATCGCTTTTCCATTAGTGTAAACCATATAAAACGGTTGGATTCGAAGGGCAGACGACCGTGTGTGGTGGCAAGCCTTGGGAGACGCCTATATCCAATAGTAGGAAGACACAGGCTGATGATAATGATGATATATGTATCATACTTCTTTGAGCGGACAACGACTTTTTCTTATAATATGTATATAAATTACTGGATTTTATAACATTTATAAGAGATGTGTAAAACGTTCGGTCGACATTCGAGTAACCGACAATTCTAGAGCTGGCTGCCTCGGTCAACAGATTAGCATTGCCATGCAGGTAATGCTCCCCTTAGCAGAGCATTATCTCGTATGCTTTATATTATATAATATGTAATATAATTATATATAACTTAGAATTAAATTAAGCATACAATGAAAATACAAAAAAAAAACAATATATAAAACAGACACTATAGCATAAGTGCTGTTTAGAGGTGTGTTAATAAAAGCGAATAAAAGGCCGATTCAATTTACTAGTGCGAGATATAGAACACATATCGCGTATACAAAACAAAACAGACGTTATCAAATATTCCGTGACAATTCAGGTTCACAAAGGCAAGAGCACTCGGCAAAAAAAAAAAATTAATGTCATATGAAAAACTTCACGAGAAAAACATACACAGAAAATGTTTTTGCTCTGTGTCGGTAGCACTTAACTTATTATATTACTTACACATGTAGTATATAAGGTTCAATTTATAATGAAAGTGTATTCTTTTTAATTGCGCCATATAGAGCGCGTTTATGTTTAATACTTACATATAGGTAGTGTAGTTTGTTTTAATACTTACCCCTTTCTTTAGATGAAAAGTATTCAAACAGTTTTGTCAAAAAAGAATCACGGTCTTTTAAATTTGAGATGAGAGCATTCATCAGAAATTGTATGCAGAATATTTAAAACAGATATTTCTTTACTTTCAACCTACAAGACTAGTGAATTCAAACCAAAGATATATTATTTCGATGATTCAAACTAATATAGGTACTTTCAAGTGTGAAAATATGTATCTAAACAATTACAATAACCTGTATATGTATTAAAAGAATCATAAAATACATAATATTTTTCTCATCTTCAATATGTCTTCGCAAATGTACCAACATTTTATTAATTGCCACACAAACAATAATATTATGTCCCAAAAATTGACACTAATAGTCAATAAGTTTTGAATAAAAGGAAATTTTCCTTTTGATTCTTATAGACTTGAATATATTAATATACCATGGAGGAAATTATATTATTACCTTTCTTAGATATAATAAAATGTATCCATGTAATTGAAAAAAAATTCATGGACATTATTATTAATGACTAATAAACGTTTTTAAAAACATATTTAGGAAACGATTTTTGGTTACACTTGACTCTACCAACTAACTAGCAATTTATTAGCCATCTATTTAGCCAACGTAAAATGTTAATACTTCACAAGTCTTCAAATATTAAATGCAAATCTACTTATCAGGTTATTTCGTGATTACTTTTTCTTCAAAAGAAGTTCGAACCAGGATTCAAAAATTGCGTATGTTTAGTCTGCAGACGATTTCTTTCCTCCAAGCACTCATTTCTTTTGAACAAGAATTTTACTATTTTTCACTATTTTACTGATTTTTTAACTCTGTTGTTCCAGAGTATTTCTATTTTTCTACAACAAAATCTCTTCAAATGCCGTTCAAGCGCAAATACTGTCTTCTTTTATATTTTGTCCGTCAACACATGCGTTAAGGGTTAGGCTTGTGGGGGCGTCGTCGTATTATTTCACAGGTCATTAGTGTTGAAAGGACGAACAAATTATTTAAACTTTAGTGGTTTTTGATAAATGAAACAACTTGATTAATTTGACTAATGAAGACGGATTTAATGTATAATATTTGGAACAGAGAAAAATAGACATTAGCTATACAAAAATGGATGAATGATTAATATAGACAAATGACAGATGTCAGTCGTCATATTTTGTGTGGCCTGGTTACAGACAATTTGCGTCCTATATTTTAACATCCTCCCCTGGACGCAAACCCATTGCCATTGTAAGAGTCTGGTGTTTTGGCCGGTGTAGCCCCTTCGTGAGAACATCAGCCAACATGTCTTGAGTGCTTCTATAGTGAACTGAGATTTGCTTGTTAGAGATACGCTCCCTCACAAAGTGATAGCGTATATCAATGTGCTTGCTTCTTGCATGGTAGATGTCATCACCTGAAATGCTGATAGCACTCTGATTATCACAGAATATAACAATTGGTATGCTAGACATGGTAGGCCAGAAGTCTTCTTCTAATTGTTTGAGCCAAATGGCCTCCTGTGTTGCCGTAGATAGTGACATGTACTCTGCCTCGGTGGTGGACAAGGCTATCGTAGGTTGCCTTTTGGAGCACCAACTAATGGCGGCGCCCTGAAATGTAAAAATGTATCCAGAACATGATCTTCGATCTTCAGTATCTGTTGCCCAATCAGCGTCGCAAAAACCTTCAATATTTGCATCATTTTTCTTAAAGGTAAGTTTTAAGTTCTGTGTTCCTCTTAGATACCTTAAAACTCTTTTTGCTGCTGTCCAATGTTGTATTGTAGGTTTATTATTAAATCGGCTTAGCTGATTTACAATATAGGCTATGTCCGGTCTGGTACCTTGTGACAAGTATAAAAGACACCCTATTAGTTCTTGATATGGTATATCTTTCAAGACATCATCGTCGTTTTCAGCCTTTTTCAATTGTAGATTGGCTTCACACGGTGTATGCACTGGCTTGCAATCACTCATGTTGAAGCGAGTAAGTACCTTTTCTATGTACAGCGACTGATCTAAACATATTTCACTCTGGGCAGTATTATATATAATTCTAAAACCAATGCAACATTTGGCTTCACCTAAATCTTTCATGTGGAACTTTGTACTTAGCTTCTTCTTTATCGCTGTGGCAGTTTCTTCATTATTAAAGAAATACAAAATGTCATCGACATAGACTGTAAGAATCAGTATATCCTGTTCATTAACTATACGATGGTATATACAAGGATCTACTTTAGAGCGTTTCATTCCTATTTCAAATAGAACTGAATTAAGTTTTTTGTTCCATTGCCTGCTCGCCTGTTTAAGACCATAAATGGATTTGTTAAGTAAGCACACTTTGTCGCCTTCTTCAAAATATGGTGGCTGCGACATATATATATTCTCTTCGATGTCTCCTTGCAAAAACGCTGTCACTGCATCCATCTGGTGAATTTTCAAATTATATTTTGCAGCCAAGCCAATTACATATCTTATAGAAGTGTATCGGACTACAGGTGCATATATTTCATGATAATCGATGCCCTTTTTCTGTTGATAACCTTTGACGACAAGTCTTGCCTTTAATCTCAACACATTGCCCTTCTCGTCTGTTTTTGTTTTATATACCCATTTACATGGAATTGTTTTTTTGTTTTTTGGCAAGTCGACTAATGTCCAAGTGTTATTAAGCAGTAATGATTTATGCTCTTCTTCCATTGCTTGTATCCATAGGTCTGCCTTATTGCTTTCTAGTGCTTCATAAAGGCTTAGTGGGTCCTTGTTTAAGATACTCATGGCAGATTCGCCATTCATACACATAAAAGATGCATTATCTTGAGGGGGATCAGCTTTATAAATTTCCATTCGACGTCGCGGCCGAAGTTCCATATTGAATTGTGGAGTATCAAAGTCTTTTTCAGGAACGTAAGACTCATCATCAAGAGTTGACTCGGGTGAGAAAGAAGAGTCAATACTTCTGATATAAGATTTTTCTTCATCTTTATTTTTCTCATTTTCAACGGACAAAGGTAAGTAGACCGTTTTGGAGACAGGTAAGTTTGATTCTTTTTCATTTTCAGATGTGTGATTTTTTTTATTATTAATAATTATATTTTCTTTTTCAGGTACAGACTCATTATATATAATGTTTCTCTTCACGGTGGCTTCAAGAAATACGACATCTCTGCTAATTACAATTTGCTTGTTCTTAGAATCTATAAAACGGTAACCTTTTACACAGTCACCATATCCAACAAAAATTAACTCACGAGATTTTGCATCTAGCTTCTGGCGGCGTTCTTTAGGTATGTGTACCATTGCTTTGCATCCGAAGATTCTAAAGTGGCTTATGTCTGGTTTCTTGCCAGTCCATATCTCCTCCGGTGTAATGTATGAAAGGGCTCTTGTCGGTGAACAATTTATGATCTGAGCTGCCGTTACTACTGCTTCACCCCAAAAGTTATTTTGTAATTGAGCATTTAATAACATACATTTAGATCTTTCTATAAGAGTTCTGTTCATTCGTTCACTTAAGCCGTTTTGTTCCGGTGTATACGGGTTTGTAGTTTGATGCAATATGCCTGATTTCTTGAGATAATTTTCAAATTTTTTATTAACATACTCTTTGCCATTGTCTGTCCTTAATTTTTTAATTTTTTTGTTTAGTTCATTTTCGACCCTAGTTTTGTATTCTATAAATTTATCAAAGACTTCGTCTTTACTTTTTATTGTGTTTATATATACTTTGCGTGAAAAATCATCTATGAAGGTAACAAAGTACCTGGCACCTCCAAGTGATGCAGTTTGCATCGGTCCACATACGTCGGAGTGGATGACTTCTAGCAACTCGGTTGCTCGGGAGCCTTCACTTGGGAATGGTTGTCGGGTTTGTTTTCCTTCTATACAACTTATGCATGTTATATTATTTTTTGACGGAGACAATTTCACACCAGAAGTACATTTTGGAATTCTATCAATATCATTGAAGTTCAAGTGGCCCATTCTTTGGTGCCATAAGTAACTATCAGTTTCAGTAATAATAGGCATAGCTTGTGCATTTTCATTTACTATATTTAGCTTATACATTTCATTAACTAAATAGGCATCGGCTACCTTTTGACTATTTTTACTAAATATTTTACAGCCATTGCCATTAAATTGGACATTGCAACCACTCTTTATTATTTTACTCACTGATAATAAATTTGTAGATAATTCGGGTACATAAATAACATTCTTCACCTGAATTTTATTTATATTGCCTCGTTCATCTGGTACATTTATAGTTACATTACCACAACTTTCGACTCTGAGAATGTTGCCATTAGCTATTCTGACAGTTGTTACAGGTGCTGCCATTTCATCCTCAAGCCATTCCTTGTGTGCTGTCATGTGCATTGACGCACCAGAGTCAATGTACCAATCGAGCGAGTTATTCGATGTGGTGGCTGAAAAAGCTGCAATAAAGCCATTATTTTTATTATTTGTTTTATTCTTTTTGTACCAACAGTTCTTGCTCAAGTGCCCATATTTGTTACAATGATAACATCTCGGTCCCTTTGTTTTATTTTGCCCTTTTTCAAAATTTTTACTGTGCTTTTTGGAGTTTGAGTAAAATGCGGTTGTGTCCATTGTTTTTACTTCTTGTAGTAATTTTGTTTTAATAGAATCAGCACAAATTTTCACTCCGGAACTCTCTATGGCCATAATCATTGGCTTATACACATCGGGCAAACCAGCTAACATCAATGTTCCGAGCCATTCATCGTCTACTTTAAAGCCAATATTTCGCAAACGATGAGCGGAAGACATTATTTTATTAACATAGTCTTCTATGCTACTGCTACTTTCTAAAGTAGTATTTATTAAATCCTTTAACAGACCAACTTTACGCGTTAAGCCTGAGTCTTCAAAAGCTCGCATCAAGTTGTCCCAAACCTCTTTTGCTGTGTTTGCTTCTCTAATATGCACATATAACATAGGATCAATTAGTAGAATAAGTTTTGACTTAGCTTTATTGTCCTTTTTTTCATCAAATATTCTGCCGGTTTCGGGTTCAATGCACTCCCACAAATCTTCTAATTGTAAGTAAGCTTTTACGGCGAAACTCCAGGTCGCATAGTTTTCTCTTCCATTTAATCGTTCCATAGGCATTGATTGCATTGATGCCATTATTTGCTGAAAAGAAAAAAAAAACCTACCCACGACCTAACTGATACCGCGTGATGAAATTTTTGGTTAAATTGAACTTTGAATTTAGATAAAAATATGACTTTATATGATTATAATTTTGTGGTATGGGGCGGCCCATAACCTGATAAATGAAACAACTTGATTAATTTGACTAATGAAGACGGATTTAATGTATAATATTTGGAACAGAGAAAAATAGACATTAGCTATACAAAAATGGATGAATGATTAATATAGACAAATGACAGATGTCAGTCGTCATATTTTGTGTGGCCTGGTTACAGACAATTTGCGTCCTATATTTTAACAGTTTTGAACTGCAATCTTCATTAGATAATATTATATTAGCGATCCTTTCTAAATAAATAAATAAATAAACAGAGCAACGATTACTATTTTGAGTAGAAAATGGATATAAATAATATACCACGAGAAAGTCCATGATAAACACAAAACTTCCCTTCTATTTAGTCAAGTTTTTATATATTTAACTTTCTTAAATTCAGAGTCTATTTGATTTTCAAGCATATAAAAGTGAAGGTACACGAGTAATAAATATATTGTATTAGTAAGGCATAACGCGTTAAACTGGGCAGCCCTTCTATTGACAGAATTATCTCCTTTCTGCAAACAACTGTGAAATTTGTTTTTCATTACGAAATGCAATAAGAAATCCGAAATAAAATGTCCTTAAGCTTTGTCCTATTACTTGCTAAGCTTCTCTAGTAGGGCAACGGTAGCCAACAAGTGGCTACCATCAAGTAACATCAAGTCGTCTGTCAATCTACTTGTCTCATTTCAAATTAAAAAACTAAATAAGTTAATACTAAATAAAGTTAAGTTAGTGTTGATACTAAATAAGTTTTATAACTCTGAACATAACCACGAATAAAAATTATCCGAAGGCCACAAAAATAAAGAAATAAATAACTCACGTAGATATCGAGATCGCTCCAAGGACTGTTGACGATAAGACGAGATAAATACGTCAACAATAAGGAAACATTTACATAACTGCGCAAAGCTTCTTTAGCATATTTTTGAAGTTGTGACAGAAAGGACAGAAGGACGTTCGTTCTAAAAATGCTATAAAAGCACTAAAGAAAAAAATCTTGCCCAAAATATTTTATCTTGAGGAATGACTTATCATCCTGAACTATATTGAAAAAAGTTTGTTTCTATCCATATCTAGAAATAATATTTCATTATAATCTCATCGTTTCAGCCATAGGTCCACTGCTTGACATAGGTCTCCCCCATAATTTTCAAGTAGAACCTATCATAACAACATAGGATCGTAATAAGAACAGCAGATATCATTTTTACAGAATTATTTCATTCTTATAGACACTAATTCTATTGTGCCCAAATAATTCATATAATAAATAAAACTATTTTGGTTATATATTCATGGTATAGAAGCCATTTCTATGTTCGAGTTAATGATGAAGTGATAAAATACTACAGTAACAAAATACTTATAACTTTAGTTAAACCTTAGTTAAATAGGAAAATCGTGTAGGTATTTATTACAGTTATTTAACGACAGTTTTATGGTGGACTGGAGCCAAGTTGTCTGTATAACCATAATATAAATGTGTAATGCTATGTTATTAACCCACTTTAACCACCAATTAAAATGCACATAATATTATAACTCATTGTGGTTCTTTTCATTGACTTTTCCTTATAATTTCACTGATTCGCTTTTGCTTTTACCAGCAAATATCTGCAATAACCGGGTACTGAGTACTGGTTTACTGAATTAGTAGGTAGATTTGCTGAAATATGTGCTTATGGGACTCCAAATAACAACTTCTCTCTTGAATAATATATATATCAACCAAATCCAAGGTGACAAATGACCCGATAAAGGCTACGGGTCAAAGTTTATGTAAGTTTGACATAGTATGTAGTCAGGATTTTGCCTTTTTAATTGAAATTTAGATTACAATAAGCTCTTCTGTCAACAATCACAAAAGCTTTTAGAACTTTAAAAGAGTGTCACGAACTTTGAAGAGTCTTAGTTTTCTCCCCAAGAAGATTTTCAATGCCTTGAATAGTGTTTGTGTCCTTCACGACGGAAACTAGTGAAAATAATTTTCCCTCCGCGATAATTCATGAGGCAGTCCGCTTTTTCCTTTTGACCCAGTAAAGAACATTGTTTGCTCGACTATTATCGCCATGTTTTCCTGTTAACATGTACGATAACTCGCAATAACTCTTTCCTGCCTTTCGTTATTTCTTTGCAATAACTTACAGGAGATGTATGATAATAATACTTTCATTTGCATAACAAATAAACTCATTAGTATTTATATCACTACAGGTATATTTAATGAATTAAAATTAATTATGGCCCGTTTCACTCAAAAAACGTGTGGCGCCCTTCGTATACAATACAATTATGTGTGATGAGTGTTGATGGGGCCGCCCCTCTTCTGTAGTGCATCTGGGATGTTCCTGGAAGCCCGAGTGAGTTGTTTCCACACAACAATGTGAAAGAGATATGCTTCCCTGGTACCTTGATCCTTGCAATTAGGCTCGACTGCCTGATATGTGAACCTCTGCGGCTGGCTTTCTACGACTGCTGATTTCTAACAATTGAAACCTCCCTTATTTTAGCAAAAAAGAATAAAGCTTTCGTATAACAGAAAATCATATTGAGCACTCTCTATTATTTTCCAAGTTTAGCCTTTATTCTACCCTGGGGGCGGAAATGAATTTTACATTTGATAAAACGTAAAATTCAATATACAAACACTTAACCCCATTTAAATTAGTAGGAAAATTTCCGCCCCAAGGGCTATATTTGGAAATTAATAGAGGAGTGCTTATATGATTAATATATTTTAACTAAATAATTAACAGATTAATTTCAACTTATGTTGACTCTTTAAATTTATTACAATACCATATCAATTATTATTATAATTCAGAGGAATTGATCAATTGAATCAAAATTGAAATTACGGCGGCCGAGATAATATCGGTATTGCCTACACTTTCCAGAAATCCATAATCAATATCTCAGATACACAAAGACAAAGGAATTGCTTTAACAAAACCTTTTCATTAAAATATGACGTGTCTTGACACAGAATCGCAAATAGCTCCATTGAAGTAATTTCGCTTTAAAGCAGCCATTATATTGTATAACAAACAGGAGATGAGCCAGAAGGAAAACGCAAGTCACACCGACTCGCCTTTCCTTCACCGAGGGCAAAATCTTGCATACTGAATGTGCAAATATTTGAAGAAAGTATTCTGTAATATGAAAAGGGTGTATATATTGTTCGAATATAATATTATATTCAATATAATTCTGTTGATGAATTCAGTATTTCAAAGGTTTTGGACTTAAGATAAGCCTTATGACAAACACTTGCATTAACTAAAATTACGCTTTTTGCACTTACTGTTATGATAGTACTGTCATTACTAATAAATATAATTTCATTTGAATAAAATCTTGCACAGATAGACGACCATATTTTAGAATAAAACCAAATATAAATATCGTCTTAAATAAATATCCACGGGATTATATTTCACTATGATCTGATAAAATTGAAAATTGAGGCAAAATTATCTTATCTTTTCAAGAACATCAATGTATAATATCTATGCTCAGAAGAGGCATCGATACATTTATTAAATTTATATAGTTCCGTCTGCCTTTTACCCAACAATATAAATAAATATTTTTTATTTCACTATTTGTTATCTTCACTTCTTTCATGACTTTCCCCACGAACCTTACTCATGTCTGTAGAACCTCACATAAGTAGTACTTTTTGAAATAATGGAACTTGTACTGAGGTGTTCCTTTGCGTGATGCCAAGCCCATTTATTTAAAAACAATAGTCTACCTTTTTAGTATCGGCAATGACATTGGCACGCTTCCTTGTTTTACTATCATATTTTAAAACATAGAATGGAAAATAGCAGAACATTTGCTGTAATGTTTCCCTTTCCTGTACTCTGACCACTTACTTGGTTTCTCACTCTTTATTAGCATAGGTAGCGTATTTTCAGTTATCATTTGTGTTACTAGGAGAGAGTAGCCGCTAACCGTCAAATGACAGTAAAGTCAATTATTTTAGAAGTGGCAGGGCATACTGAGTTCCACAAATTAGGCAGCCCTTATTATAACACCACCACAAAATAATTGCACATGTGATTCAGTGAGTGAATAAGGGATGTGGAGCCTTTTCTGTTATTCTTATCCCTATCCCACAGTCAAAATCGGCAGCATATCTGCAGCCTATTTTACTTGGCAGTTTAAAAGCAATTATAGATACTACCACCATCAGAACTTTTAGCCTACCTGACAGACTAACATAAATGAAAATCAAAACTTGTATAATTAAATATCGTTTCAACCTTCATTTATTATTATTGTTCAATTTATTTCAATATTCAATTGGGAAAGGCCTTTACATTGGCACAAATTACCCCTCCTTTGTTCAGTGCGACGTTAGATATCCAAACAATGTAGACAGATTACGTATCACGAAGGCAGTAATTCGACTTAATTGTATTTCTCTTGACTCCTGGATTGCTATAACGTTGTTACATATATCAATCTAAGCATACATGTCTAATTCCATTACTTGATCTCAACAATTGCTTATGTAATTATTGTCATTAGGTATTAAGTTCTGTACGAGTTGAAGCTTATACTCGTATATACTTAACTTAATAAGAAAACTTTTTATCTCAATAGTTTTCTGCGGTCTTAAATTAATTCGAATATAGACCCTCAATGGGAAATATTGTAGGAATTTCTATGTAGGGTCCTCATTAGGAATTTAGTGAAATATCTAAAATATTTGCAGGCCATCAACGTAAGACATTCGTATATATTTTACTATGTAACGTATTACGTATATATTTTACTTATAATAATTTCCTACGTGGGGCTTGATAGAAATCTAAGTTTAACTAGTCCCAAGAATATTTCCAATCAATGTGGACACTATGAAGATAAATGTGGTTTACGAGTTCCAAATACTTACTTTTCAGTAAGTATCACAATACGTAATGGCAAAGCATACTGCATTTGTGAGTTTCGCAGTCATTAACAGCTTTTTTGGTGGCTGTGAAATAAATTCACATCGTCTGTTGTATTTCGATTAGTGATACTTTTATATTCTTCGATACTTTATATTCCTCCATATTTCTTTTCTATCTATACTTACTAATATTATAAAGAGAGAATATTTGTACTTTTGTATGTTTGTAAAAAATAAACTCAAAAACTACCGGACCGATTTTGAAAATTATTTCACCTATATAATGCTACATTATCAGCGATTACGTGTCACCGATTTCGATCAAACTTTGTAACTATATGTAATTTGGTCCAACTTAAAAGATAGGATAGTTTTTATTTTGAACCCGGGCGAAGCCGGACGCGGGTCACTAGTAGGCTATATTTTATAAAGTTACGCGTGCGAAGTCGCGTGCAACAGCTAGTATTATATATTTTATATTTCCATTTCCCTATTTCTAGGAAGAATCCCTAATTTTGTCCACTTAGATAATAAGTTAAAAGTGAATTCTTCTCCACTTATATGGTTTATTTTACAATTATTCATTTATACTGAAATTGCTTAACACTATACGATTATCCTTCATTCATCACTACTGTCTCGCTTGTTTTCCTCTACAAGAATGCCCAAACAGTGTTGCCCACCTCTCTCTTTATTACCCCCCTTTATTACGCTAAGTGCGGCTTACCTAGTTGAGCTTTGTACGTATAATTATGTTAACACCTATCCTTAATCATATTATGGTCGGCAGTGCACTTGCAGCACTTACGGCGTTGCTTGTGTTATACGTTACGGTAGCCTATCATCAATTGGACCGTCAGCCTGTCTGACCTTTATATAAATCAATTTCCCATATTCTTTATCCTTTATCCTATCAAGTTTGAGCCATCAAGCAGTCTCACAGTAACTGTAATATAACCATTTCTTTCATTGAAACTTTAATCTCTACATATTATAAATCAGTCATGTCTGTTTCTCCGGTAACTAATTCTAAACCACTTAACGGATTTTAATTCGGTTTTTTTTTATGGAAAGAGGGATAAACTAGGAAGGTTTGTGTATATAAAAAAATTGCATCCCGGGCGAAGAAGGGAGAGGGTCGCTTGTTATTTGTAAAAATAATTATCTTTCGAAAGATTTATTATTTGATTTCGGTTTTATTAGTTATAGACGACACGCCATAATATAAACTTTTGTTTATGTATTCGCGGGTATAATTTGAACAGATCCTATGAAAACATAGACACGAGTACAATGCAAATGTAATCCAGGATCAAATTACGAACACCGCCACGTAAGAGCCCTAGCTGAGGCCCAGTCGGGCCCATCCCGCGGTAATGACGTTACCCATTGTGGCTGTTATTATTCGAGGCAGAATAATAGAAGGCCATTTAAGAGGACCCATTATTTAAACACCAATGAATACGCCATTGTTAAATGCAAATACATTAATGTGGTGTAAGATTTGATTTTCAGATTTATTTTGAAAAAAGTGTAGGTACGTCTTATTTTTAATTGATAATAATTTTTGTATTAACTAACGATACTAAGTTGAGTAAAATAAATGGTATTCATTTTTATAATAGGAATATTTTATAAGTATCAATTACTTATTTATACTGTACGCAACTTCGCCCGCGTAACTTCATAAAATATAGCCTATGTTATAGCCTATGGAAAGAGCGATAAAGTAGGAAGGTTTGTTATATAATATAAGAAAAAAATTCATCAGTGCGAAGCCGGGGGTTGGTCGCTAATTTATTAATAGATAGATTACAAAAGAAAGACCTTACATGTGTAATAAAATTTATTTAAATTTCCATTACTAATACTCGTGGCCGTGCAATAACAATAACATGTATTGATTATTGATATATACACTAGCAACCCTTCCCCGGTTTATATAATAAGATGAGTTAACAGCCATACAGACGAACGCGAAAAGCGACTTTAAATTATACTATGTAAAGATGTAGATGTAGTTTTGTATATAAATATGCTAACTGAAATGTATAACATTTTGAAACCGTCTATAAACGAAGAAGGTTTATACTTAACACCCATAGAAATGTGAATAGGAAAATAAATGTTTCCCCTAATCCTTAACTCTATGGCTGCACGTGGTTCGAAAGAATATCCATGTTGGTGATCCTGCTCAACTGCATTACTTTGGGAATGTATCAGCCCTGTGTTGACGACCAATGCGTTACCAACAGGTGTAAAATATTACAGGTGAGATTGTTCCTATATTATAAATTATTTTTTAATATAAATGTGTCATGTCTTGTAATAGTTCAAAAACAAATAATATTACAAATCATCGGTAGATTAAATTACTACATAGTACCTTACTTACGAGTATATTTTAAATTATCTTCATAATTACATTTCACTTTCATAAATACTTAAATTTATGGAAGTTTTGGCATGTTCAAATAATAAACTGAATAGAAATAATAACCATTTAATAAGTTGAATAATAAAACAATAATAAACTTAACTTTGTATTAGGTCTTTGAATAAAATCGCCTATAAAGACAAGTAATAAAAATAAGGGAACTATGGGAGCTCTGTGCTATGGCCATTATAAACATTTGACAAGGGTGGAACTCATCTAAATAAGTAAATTGCGTTTAATAAACAAACGAGTATGTTTCAGGTATTCGACGATATAATTTTTGCATTTTTCACATTGGAAATGACAATCAAAATGGTGGCTATGGGCGTTTATGGACACGGGACATACCTCGCTGATTCATGGAACAGACTAGACTTTTTTATAGTTTTTGCTGGGTGAGTTCAGTAGTACCTTTTTAATATACCTACTAGTTATATGTCAAACAAAATTTCAATTCAATTGTATTCATGCAAAACAAAAGAACAAAAGCAACAGTATTTGAAGCGTTAATTTTGG
Source organism: Synanthedon myopaeformis (assembly GCA_944738685.1). Classification (NCBI taxonomy): domain Eukaryota; kingdom Metazoa; phylum Arthropoda; class Insecta; order Lepidoptera; family Sesiidae; genus Synanthedon; species Synanthedon myopaeformis. The sequence goes on along the minus strand of OX122924.1, from coordinate 7,429,301 downwards.
CTTATTAAGTTATTATATTTATAATACAAAAGTAAAAAAAGGTTACAAAGAATTAAATTTCGTTGCTTATGACCTTTTAATGTTTTGCGTGTTTTACGGATTACAGCTACGAGTATCTTTTTTGTTCTCTTCAAATAAAAGTAATTCTTCTTTTCATTAAAAAATTCGTCCCCTTTGTAAATTGTCGCGAAATTCTCAGGTTACTCTATACTTTTTGTATTGTGCTTAATAAATGTTTCATTAGTATTCGTTTTTAATAGTTTTTTAAAGTATAAAAAAAAGCAATTATATAGGTATATGTAAGAGAATACCTACATGTAAATTAATTCATATTATTTTATTTCTTCAAAAAAAAAACCATCGCATTAACCACAAAGAATTAAAAACCATAAATAATGTAATATTAAATGTTATTTACAAGTTCAATATTATAAATATTTGGAAAAAGTTGTAAAATTAAAAGCTTATATTTGTTATTATATTTTAGGTATATTATGACTATTAACAAAAAATCACAGTAATGTTTTTTTATAGATGATATGTTATAGTCTATAAAAACAAATAGATATGTTTTGCATTACTAATTTTGTAATGGATTTGTAATTTTCTAGAAAATCGTTTTTTTATTCCAGATTAATGTTGATGATAAAACATTCGATGCTGTCTACATTTTGATTTTAACCTCATAATCAATTTCACTAATTCATTCCGGTTGTATATCTAAGACCTGTTTTAAAATTAAAATATTAAATTCCTTTAACATTTAATAAATAAATTTCTTTACGAAAACGTTTGAACACACTTAATCAAGTAATCTTAAAATAGCAACGATTACTTTTACTTTATAAGTTTAACTTACTTATTAACTTAAGTTTTAAGTTTTAATTGTGAATCTGCTTTAATTAATTTAAGCTTTAAAACCTTTTAAAGCTTGAGGGGTTTGTAAACAATTTTTAATTAAATTTCAATTTCAACAGGGCACTGGAGTACTCGTTGAATGTGGAGAATATCAATTTATCAGCTATCAGAACAATCAGAGTATTAAGACCATTGAGAGCCATCAACCGGATACCAAGTAAGTAATTAAGCTGTAGCGATACTATTTTTGTATAAAAAGCTCGGCAGACAGGCTGACGATCCACATATTAGTAGGAGCTACCATCTGTTGCCTCTTCCTAACTTTATAGGCGCTGACTAACTTTATAGGACAAAGGTCGAGAAAGAAAAAAGGGGGCGAGCCTAAGAATCCCTTACACATACAATTCATTATTTCACGGTGGTCTTCTAAAAAGTAGAGGTTGCTGCCACCAAACGCGCCAGTTTTTATGATTTTGCAGATCGAGCTAAGTACTTCTATAAAAAAATATATAAAAATAAGTATGGAATACCAAATTTTATTATTTTAAGATACGAGTATCACTAATGCAACAATTCCGTATTTAAATATTTACTCGTAGAGATAATTTTTCACAAAGATGCCTAAGTAATGTTTTATAACAAAGGTTATATTTTTATGAAAAATGAGATATTTTCAGGGTTCAGCTTTCAATAATCGCTGAAATATATGTTTGTTTATCAGATGCACAGCAAAATATGCAGTCGCATTCTCACAAATACAAAATTTTATTATTTTAATATTATTTATTAGTAGAGATAATTATTCATAAAGATGGTCCAGTATTATTTTATGACCAAGGTTATATTTTTATGAAAAATGTGGTTTTTTTTTTGTCATTATTCGGCCATAAATTGCTGAAATATATTTTGTTTCTCCTACTTACGATCAGATGCACAATAGAATATGCAGTTAGTTCTCGCATTTACGCGATACTTTTGGAATGTAAATTCAGTCTACAGAGACATCTGTCAGTAAAAGCGTGACCTCCCAAGGCGTGGGTACTTTGCATCGAAAAAGTAGGTCTTGCGAAGTTCCCGGTTACGAAATACAAAATAAACACACGACCGCGAAACTTTCTATTTGTGTGAAAATTCTCAACTTTTTAAAAGTTTCCGTTGCTTCAAACTGTGCGAGACCTCAGGCATTTTACTAAACATGTTTTGTTTCACTGAAGTATTTTTAAATCAATATTTCAAAAACTCTTTTCAATTTTACTAACTAATTTGTGTTTCGGCTTTTTTTTTAATCTTATAACGATCACTATTTTTGTAAGTTTTCTTATCTTTTTGTAGTTTTCACTAATTTATTTAAAGTTTTTTTTACTCAATCTTAAAAGACAAGGGTTTAGAAGTGGATAGGGAAATGTGCTCTGGTATCCTTTTAGACGTTTATCGAAACACATATAAAGTATACAATATCTTTTTCTATACAATATGTTTTTCTGTTCCCTTAAGCCCACAACTTCGTAACCGCTGTAGTTCTTAAAAAAGAATGCTTTAGTTTAATCCAGATAGTCGTCAATACATCAGTGAAACCCCATTAAAATCGATTAAGCCGTTTCTAAGATTAGCGTGCACAAACGCACAGACATACAGACAAAAATTCTAAAAACTATTTTTTTTATATATTTTTGACCTGGATAGCATAAGTAGAGCGTGTCATTTTTTTTTTAATATTCAACATGGAATATATTCAGAACACAGCTCGTTTACGATTTCATTATATGTATAGAAGATTAGATATATTATAGATAGGGCAATATAATAATATTTACTATTATGTTTCAGTAATCATCTTGCTCTCTTTGGAAAGCCAGCAATTAAATTAAAACTTTAGGGTTCCTTAACTAATAATCCCTTATTTTTATTCCAAGGCACGCTTGATGCAGCGTTTTGTATTCAACCTGTGTCTGGAAACTGTTACATGAAAGAAACTTTTTCATATCCCGTTTTATACAATAGCTGGACCGTCACAAAGCGTTACCGAAAAGCTTTCTTAGCGGTAAGCGCCCTTAATACGAGTACCCTTTAATAGACTGAACGGAACTGAGATTTTTGAGTGTAATATTTCAGTCATAAACAATGTGTTCTGTTAAATTTTCAATAAATTTATTTTTAAATAAGATTATTTTAAACGATTATCTTCATAATAAATTTTATTAAATCAAGCCGAGGAAATGATACGGTTGGACTGAGTTACAAGTTTTAAATATTAAAAAATTAATCCTTTTTTTAATAGATAAAAAAGATTGAAAAAGTATGGATGTTTCCAATAAGTAACTATTTTAAATGTTTTTGTTTTATTCCTATTTCAACATCATCATCTAGAACGTAGGACTGGTTAGATATAGTATATGTAGGTAGGTACACACAAAGATATATCAGTTTTTATTTGAAGAAAGATAAAATGTTGTTTAAAAGGAACTTTTGTGATGGAAATTCGACTAATTTAAATGCGACTTGGACAGTTTTCAACGCGGAACAAAAGCGGGCCATTTATGATTATTAATATTTTAACAGAACAATACTAGCAGCCAAAACCACTACAGTTTGCTTTTATTTTATTTTTGAACTTTCTCAGATTTAATCTGAAAATTATATTGTAAGTGAAATGCGGTGTGTTCTTTTTCTCTATTCCATATACCAAATGAAATATCCTTACATATTATAAAACAGTCCCCCGCCCGGTCACAAAACAAGTAGGATGTAGGTAAAAAGGTTTTGACATCACTTACTAACAATGAAATCCAACAGCTTATGTGCTTTAATTGTACAATTGTCCTCTGTAAGGGGTGGTTACTTCACCAGATGAGCTGCCCAGTTTATTATGTAGAAACGCATTACTGCATTGTTCAGCTGAAATCCCTTCACCATAAATTACAGTGCTAATAATCATCGGATTCTTCCTATCAGTCGTATTGTTCAGTGCTAAAGGTCGTGTGCCTTTAAGCCTCAATCTTCGAATTAACTGACTTGATATGTGGCTAAGCACAATCCAAGTTGTTTTCTATTAAAAATACGCACCTCGATAGGTTTGATAGGTTTGGTTTCATTGGTTTGAGAACTACAACATCACAAAAAGCATGTAACAACCCCCTTTTAGCAATGGAAGTTAAAAACACAGCATCATTAATGAGATAATTGATTTCTTTTAAATCAACACTCTTTATAAGTGAAAGCAAACGCAACGAATCGCTCAAGTGTCTGTTCAATTGTAAAATGTAATGCCAGTTCAAGTGTTGAGGAAAAATCCTGAGAGAGTTGCCACTTATAAAAATTAACCCCGCACTGAGAGGTCGTGAGCGAACCGAGCGATCGATCGACACAAGCAACAAGTGCCGCCCGCCCTCAGTTCCTTATACAAACATCGACAATGTCATCTTTAACACGTAGAGAAGAAACATGCTTTTAGATAAATATATATTATATTTTCTAGGAAGACAGAAGGATTTTTTTTTGTTAATTTAAAATAGTAAACCTGCTAACATTATAAGTAGATAGATAGGTATACCAGTTAAGTGAAGCGAGTATAATAATATTTAAAAATAATTTTAAAACTATTAAAAAATCATGTTTAGAATAAATTTTCTCTGCACCCTTCATCTATGCCGCATAAAAGCTTGCTAAACTCAAAGGATAACATTCAAAATCAGAGCATCGTTTTTTTAACACACTGGAGAATTTTGTAATAATAGTCTTTCTTAATTTCTTAATTAATTCTTAATTAAATAATATATGTAAATGATGACTTGTATTCGGGAAATGCACTGTATTTTAATACTTTAAATCTTAAATATCTATGAAACCTCATTACCAAATTACACGATATTTTTCCAGTAATTTTTTTTTCACGTTATGATACAAGTTTCAAACGTTAAAAAGAAAATAAATTGATGACCTGATCTCCATACAAATTAAAAACCAAAATGGTAATGTACGAGTTTGTTTGTTTGTTTGTTTGAAAATACTATTCAATATTACCCATATCTAGTTAATATTCATATTGCCAATTTGATATACAAGAGTTTATGCTCTTCGAAATTTTCATTTCATGAATCGGCATTCAATAACTACTAATTGACAACTGTGACAGAGTACGAAACGAAGAGAACGCAATAAGTCAGCGAATTCGAACACTTTGAACTTTCAAATTGTTTACTTGTTTGACATACGTACAAACAAAAATCTGTCAAGCAATAAAGGTTGCTGTTGTTGGCTAACAAATATCTATGCAACTGCATATTATCAATTTGCACATATTTGCGTTCCCCAGTCATAAACAGAACACTCCAGTTTGACAGCAGTATACAGTACTATAGTCATATAACCCAAATCATTTTAAAGTTCGAGTGAATAGGCATTTTCTTGATTAGCTCGCTACATCTTCGGCTTCGTTTTTCCTGCACGGCTAGATTCTGGCCAAGAGCAAACCTATTACTAATAATAATAATAAAAAAATTAAAAAAACTATCTCACTATCTTATTACTATAGTACTGTCTTGATCCTAGTAGTATGTTTTTACTAAGAGTAGAAATAAAATAAATAATTGAGTATAAACATGATGTTTCACTATCGAATTTTTAAAGGTTTGCAAGTTGCATTGTATATTATGAAAAGTAAAAAAGTAGGCATTGTGATATCTATTGTATGGTTGTTTCAAAAAAATTTCCATTGTTCTACCAATTACACAAAAATATTGAAGTCTTCCACTCATTATTTTATAAAAAAAAATGCCCCAAAGGGTGCCTAAAAAAATTTAATTTTTCATAACCCCAACGAACATTCCTTTTTTGAGTGAAAATATAAATTTTGATTTACAGTCCAATGATATTCGCCCGATAATTTGCAAGTAACCATAAATGCTGGATTACCGAATTCGCAGTTAGTCCTCTCCGAGCTTTTAATCCTTTTGGAGTACCAATTTTGGTGAAACGGGAGAATTAATTGAAATCTGTATGCTCATTCACATATTAATCTGTGTTCAGCAATAAATACATTTACCAAGCTTGGCGGATTGCTCTTCATGTAAAATGAAGTCTCTTTATTCACTTCACTAAATTTCCAAAATCAATTAAATGGATTATTTTTAATCGCGCTTATTTCGTGCTGTTTATTACAATAATTCACAATAATTATTGCAATAAACAATATATTTACAATAAATCAATAATTTATAAATGTCAATATCTCTACAAAAGCCAGAGACTCCACCATCCACATTTTGAACCCTTGTCTTACCAAAAAAATACTTAATCGAAGAGAATTAAATGAAATGAAAACAATTCCTCACCTTATCATTCGCATTCTCTCCATCCTCCACTCCACAGCATTTACATATTTCCTTTTCCTCAATTTGGTTTTCTTTCCTCAGAAAAATATATGTATAACAACCCGGTGGAGACTTCGCTTCGCTTCCCCCTTTCCATATGTGAAAACCAAATTAAAATCGGTCTATCCATTCTCGAGTTTTTGAAGCCTGCACATCTTTGAAATCAACTTTTCAAAGTTGATTCTAGTCTGGATCTGGAAAGTAGGGAAGTATTCCTAATCTTACTATTGTCGGCAGGGCACTTGCAGTAACTGTGGTTATGTTAATAAGCGACGGTAGCCACTTACCTTCAAGTGGACCATCAGCCTGTCTGTCAACTTTAACATTAAAAAAATTGTGTGCAATTAAAATTGATTATTTTGTAAATTACTTAAGTTTTATTATTCAGGTATGCGTATCCTGGTCATGTTGCTACTGGACACGTTACCAATGCTTGGGAACGTTCTGCTACTTTGCTTCTTCGTTTTCTTCATATTCGGCATCGTCGGTGTCCAGCTTTGGGAAGGCATCCTCAGACAACGCTGTGAACTAGTTTTACCGCCAAATGTACTGCGGCCCAAGTACGTTTCGATCATTAACCTGTAGCCAAAAGATTTAACAATACAACCACTCGGTTGTTCATTAAAAATCGTATCGATTCATTTAGCGAATAAATACCTAAAAGTTTACTACGCAAAACGACTTAAAGTCTAGAGTTTTTTTGTATGAAATGGCGATTGAAACCATTTTTATTTATTTTCATTCAATTTGCTCGAGAGCGCTCGTCTTAGCAGCACGTTCTATTGCTAACGTTGACTGCATGCAATATATTAATGCTTCTATTCATGACGAGCACATCCATTGCTGCTCCATATTATTCAAAATTCTACACTTTGTCGTTTTATATTAAATTAGAATATAAAACGTTATTAGTTAATTTTAATTCATTTATAAATATCAAGCGCGCATGTTAAACTGAGTAACCACATACCGCTATAAGACTAATATTGCAATCTGTCAAAAAAATAACTGAACAATACCCGCATGATATTAATTTTAAAATGTAGCAAAAATAGAATTGGCGAAAGTAGTGTAAGCCATTTAGTTAACATATTATATAATTTTTGCTACATTAACATTTTGTCAGTAATATACAAATAACAATGTAGACTATATTTAAAAAAATAGTAACACAAATTAGTACATGTAACTCATTTATACAATATCTAAAAATGTGGTGAATTTAAGTGATTTCAAATTTAACAGGGGCCAAACAAATCCTTCCGGTATTATTGCCAAAATTTTGTTTTAGTTATTCTCAATCAAATATGCATTGGTGAACGTATTCTGCTTGTGAATTAAAAAAGTAAACCACATATAATAACCATCACTAAAGTCGGGTTTACATTGGTCAATTTTCGCCATGCGCCTAGTCACAAGTCGCACGCATCCCATGTAAAAATCGAATCGTCTCCACATTTACACAGGTCCATAAAAATCACACGTATCTTGTACATTTTGCAACAAAAAATATCGACCAGATTACTCGTACTGGTATTAAAATTGTTCGACAAACCAAGAATTACTTGAAGAATTATCTGCACGATTGATTTTGTGATTGAATCACAAGTCGAATAGTACTCGTAGATAGTAGATTTTCGTGCATTGTGCGCCAATAGTCCCAAGGATCTTCAAAAAATGCAGTTTATGCCTAATGTGCCTATTATAATGTAATCTACAAAGATCACCAGTGATCATTCATCTTAGATGGCTTAACTTATTTCATCCACATTTTTATAATACCCATATGAATACAAATTTATTGTAGGTACATTGACATTCGTCACCATTACTCCATTTATGTTCCAGAGACCTGTCCGAATGGTACAGAGTGCGCGTCAGAGTGAACTCGTAAGGATTTGCGCTAAAAATTAATTTGTCTATTATGAACATTGAAATCTGTTGTATCGTGTACCTTCACACATCTGACGTACAGATGTGCTATTGCTTCCTTATAATAAACTGGCAGTTCCATAGAAACAAATACTAATTAATCATCTCCTCGAAACATTATTTTACATTCATACCATTATGTCATTGTTTTCTAATAATTGCCAGTTTATTTTGACCAGTTCGAAATATGGGTAGTAGATCTATCAACTATATTATCCTCTCATACACTTGTGTACTAAATACCATTTGTACATTTCTTGTTTTCGTCAAACTTTTAAAGACTACCAATTAGTAGTTTTGAGATTATTCTAAAATTTGATTGCACATAAACACATTAGATAATTACAATAATTATAGAAGCTATACACGATATTTTCAATAATATATTATACACATGAAATTGTTCTTTAAAATTTTCTTCAACCGCTCTACCATTCTTTTCTCGGACAACTGGTATTTGTGAATAAAACACAGGTTCAACATGACTTACTAGCGCCATACTAACTGAAGCTTCAGTATCTACATGATTTACATTACCATTATTGAAACTACTTCACAATAAATTAACTTCTAATTATACATATTTAGAATCATTTGTGTATGTTGCACAAAATGTAACAATTTTATGTCAAGCTCAAGACCACCAATAAAGTCTTATGGCGATCATCAATGGAACAAGGCCCGTAACGACCGGGTGCTCCAAATGATGTGGGTTACGGCCAACGCTACGTATTCCGGTGCTTGTAACGGCAGCTGTCGTTAAACATAACGACTGGCGACGGCTTTAATCTTTTCAACCACCAATATAATTTACCTGGCTTTCCTAAGCCTCTCTAACACGCCGTTCCAACCTATACGCTTTAGATTTTTCTACTTGAGCCACTTCGGCATGTCTGCATGCATTGTTACCTAATTGTGCTATATTTGTCTAATAGAGATTGCATGTGTTCTAAAATAATACTTCAAAGTAGATGTTTCCATAAGTTATCAGAAATCATTACTTGTGACCAATATTAACATTATTCCACTTTCTTGTTCAATAACTAATTTAACAACAATAACAACACAGTTTCATGCTTCCACAAATCAGTCATTATTAATATCAATCAACAATTACAAAAAAAAAAAACAGTTTTATGACCAATATTTAATTCATAGTAATTTCAAAATCCATATTTAATATAATAAAATGAAATTAAAATATCAAGGACAATTCATTTAGTTTGTCGTTTATAACACATGTATTTTTTTTGTACAGCATATCGTTTTACTACGAGTTCTCGAAAGAGTTGGATTATATCTGCACCACACCTGAAGACAGTGGCATGCATTATTGCGGCGATTTCCCCCCATATCGTTACGGACCTCTAGTGTGCAACGAAACCGCAAAGCCTTTCTCATATAACCACCCAACAAACACCTCATGTGTGAACTGGAATCAATATTACACGAACTGCACTCAGAGGGGATCAAATCCTTTCCAAGGCACTATTTCCTTCGACAATATCGGTCTTGCTTGGGTTGCCATTTTTCTGGTAAGTTGAAGCTAAAAGTTGAATTTTAAAATTTTACACTTATCTCTCTCTCTCTCACTCTCTTTATGCTTGCTATTACAAAAAGTTTTAAAAAAGATTTAGGTACTTGTTGACCTCATAGCAATTATCTTAAGTATTACTTTGTTATGAAGAACTTAGCTTTATATGATTTCGTTTATGATAAACTAACTTCATCTCTAGAATTTTATCGTATTGTATGTGTATAATTTTATATTTTTTAAAATTAAATTCTCGCTACGTTTGAAAATTTGAAAAAAATATATTTATTTAATATTTTTTCTGAATAAATGACAAATTTAACAAATTTAAAGAATTATAATTAGCCACAAAAGATTATCATCGTAATATAAATATTCTTATAATGAATTGAAGAAAAGCTCACGAAAATCTCGGCGGTAGTTTCCTCGATAAAATAGACGAAGAAAGAAATTTCAATTTATAATTCACCATATAGTAATTGTGAAATATTGTGCTGTAACAGGTAATATCGCTGGAAGGATGGACCGACATCATGTACTATGTCCAAGACGCACACAGCTTTTGGGATTGGATCTACTTTGTTCTATTAATAGTAGTAAGTATTTAAGGTATACTAAATTAAGATGTTACGAAAATGTAGCTACAAACGACCTGAATCTCTTTGTAAATATAAATATCACAATCATTGAATTTCACAGGCTCGTTTCTTTTGTAAATTTTAATCAAGCCTACTTGAGACAATGTTAAACATTCATTTCGTTCGTTCCACGCTTGACTTAAGAACTCTCTTCACATTTTCAGATTGGATCATTTTTTATGATCAACCTTTGCCTGGTCGTCATAGCAACGCAATTCAGTGAAACTAAAAAGCGTGAGATGGAACGTATGCGCGCGGAACGTGCTCGTTTTACGTCGTCTTCAACATTAGCCTCGTCCACTAACAATAGTGAACCTGCCACTTGCTATGCAGAGATAGTTAAGTACGTTGCGCATTTGTGGCGAAGATTCAAAAGGAGAATGGCGAAGAAAATAAGGTATGTTATTTTAAACAGGTTTTTTCCTCCCAAACTTTTGTATTTTAATAATTGATGAAGATAAAAAAAATATTGTATGTTTCTTTATTAACTGCCAGTACTAAAATTACAAAGAAATTCACCTCAAAATTGTCCGGGAAGAAGAATAAATTCACCTTAAGGGTTTGTCCTTATTTTTGTTCTGTAATCGCAAGTTTTGTAATATAGATTAATAACAAGTTTACATTTTTCCCCAAAGAGTCTACCGGTATCAGCGTGCTCAAGTACGATGGCGAACAAGTAAAGAAACCCTTCAGCTTCCATCAAATAAGCCGAAGCAACATCATCCATGTTGTCCTCGTTCCCATCCACAGGTAAGTCAGAATTTTTGAATATGTACTGTATTTTAATTTCTTTTGCGAGATTAATCTCCGAATGTAGTCTTGTGACCTCCTTGTATGGTTCCCATTGGTTGCTTGGACTACATATAATAGTTTATAACGCTATCTCATATAAGATCGGCAAGACTTCACGCTTTCTCGATTATACCAACTTCTGAAACCCCCCAGGTTTTCTCTCATTACTTTATTTCTAATCTACACTTGAAATCGCGTCCTGTTTCTGGTTTATGAACTAGACAATAATTTCAGAAATACCATTAAACAAATTAAATCTAATCGAAAGATGGAGGGAAAGGCCGGGGCGTCACCTATATTACAAATATTTAGAAAAAAATCCTTTTAATTGCAATATTATATAATGATAAAACAATGTATATTTTGATAATAAAAAACATAATGTAAAGATGTGAGGTACCTACTGTAGGCCTAAATCTATGGCTTACACTGTGTTACAGTAGACGCAGTACAGTCAACTGCACCAGATAAATTATTTACAGATGTCTTTCTGAAATCAGCAAATGTCAATCATAGATCACAAGTGACTTAAATAAATATGCGGTCTCTGAATATTTGCTTACCTTGACTCATTTACCGAACTAACGAAGTTATTTGTACATCTAAAACAACGGTTTAACCGAGTTGTGCAAAGCTATGAATATTTTAAACTTTTCGCTTTTGTGTTTCCATTTCAAATAGTTTTAATTTATACAAACTTACAAGGTACAAAATCATCCATCGCTTTTTTAAGGAACTACTTTTTGCTTTTGTTTTTGACGTCTTCTTTCTGTTGAAAAGCGGTTCGTGAGAATGGTTAATTTGTTAATTTCGTGGCTCAAGGATCCCAGGTTTGATTCCTGGTAAGCAATAGTCATTGGTCTAACTGAATGTTTTATATTGTCTTGTTTGTGGTTTTACAATTGGTGTTAATCTGTTTTTAATATTTATGATAATCATCATCATCATCTCAGCCATAGGACGTCCACTGCCTACACCATAATTTTCCAATAAGATATAATGATATTGATGATAATATAATTGCAAAAAATATTGTTTTAAAAGCTAGGTTCAAACAATTTGAATATTCATGAACGTGGTTTGCACAAGGAGTTTTTAATTAAAATACACCTAGAGGATTTACAAAGCCGTGTTAGCGGATGTATTGTGTTGGTTGTGGCAGGCGAATGGGGGGAAAGTCAGTGGGGAGGATGGAGTGGGGGGCGCTGGGTGCGAGGAGCCCATCAGCCGGCCCAGCCTGTTGCGCGTGCCCTCCCTCTCGGCGGCGGATCTCGAGGTATGTTGTGTTAGAAAACACACCTCAGAAATTGAGTTCGGAAACAGCTAACGACATAAGAAGCATCATGTTGAAATATGGAAGGAAAACAGGAAAAGTTATAATTAAATTGAAATGAAAGGCCGTTGGAAAAAAACATAACCTAGGCCCGTCGTTAAATGGAAATGATTTTATATAGTTAAAATTGCGTCTGTTTACAATACTCTCAGAAACAGGTTAACCGATTTGAATGCGGTTTTCACAGAGGTATTGATGATTACCTGTATTAAACTACAAGATACGTTTTATTCTGGAAAATGTTAGGTTCCTGTATGATTTTCAAAAAATGAACTACAGCGCGTACGAAGTTGCGGGCACCAGCTAGTTAACGTCTAATCTAAATGCTTCAAACATCTAAAATGTATATAAACATACTGTATAGTAAGTTATAAGTATATATATAAACAACTTTATAATTAATGGATGATTTATAGCAGAAGATGGTTCTTATCTATTGGTTTTTATTTATAACAGAATGCTTCAAACCTTTCTCTGCTGTCTCCGCCATCTCTCGCCCGTCGCAGATCATCAGTAATGTTTAGTGACACAGTATTACTCCATACACCGAATTCGCCACACCTAGGCCATCCTCACAATGTTTGTTCTTCTGAAAAAATGACACAAACAGGTAAGGATAAAATTTAAACTATATAATCGAGTTCGTCACATCGCCAAGAAAAACACTGCTTTTACTTAAACCAAGTTTAAAGTTTTTACGAGCAAAAATTTATATCAATAGGCTCGAAACGAAATACTGCCTTAGCTAGCCTTATTGCTCACACTCGAAACTTTTCCAATCTTGTCTTGTTCGAAGTCACATTCTCTTAAACTTTCCAATACACTTGTAAATCTAACTTGTTTGAAGAATTTGTTAACAATCCAATAAATATTTATTCAGATTCATTGTGTCAGCGCGACTGGCTTAAGAGCCAAAGCGGTGAGTCTAGATACGCTAGTTCTAGACGATGCTATTAGAGGGGCATGTTCAATCTGGTCTAAATTTCTTGCTTCACTTTCACTGTCCTTTATTATTTCAATAGTGGTTAGGTCTAGGTGTACTCTAAGTAATTTTGTAATTAAAAACACAAAAATGTCTTTTAGGTTATATTCTGCTTGAACCCTTGAGCCTATACTAGTTCCTTCACGTTTCTAATGTGTGCCACTTCTTCACTTGCAAATAATAAATACTTCGAAAGTGTCAAAAAGCATTATCAAATACTTTGTAAGTGAATCACTGTACAGCAACTATTACCAAAGTTACTAATTCGGCACATAAAGATTCTCATACAAGTAACACATAGACGCTTTCGAGGTAACTTCATAATTGTTTAGATATGCGTATGTACTAAAGTAATATGAGTAACGATACTATACTGGGGTGTAGAGTTCGACCTACCATCAGGGGAAACAGCAGAGGAAAGAGCGGCCGCAGGAGGCACAATGTCCTGTCAAGAACTGTTGGCTTTATCTGGAGCGTTGTCTGCTGCTTTGCCAACTGGACAAGTGGCTTTAGACTCATTCTTCGAAGAGTTAACAAAAGGCATTAGCAAGAGAGCTGGCGAAGAGAAATCCGATTCTAAGGTAACATTAATTTAGTGCACATTTTTATTGAGACTAAATGCCTAAACAAAATGATAATTAATATATTTTCTACCTAGACTGTAGAAATTGAAGACTTTTCATGTTGCGCTGAATTACTGGCAGCGGAAGCAGCAGCAAAAGAATCGAGAAAGAATCGTTTTATAAATGCTTTTTCGATGTTATGGAGGCGGATGTCGAAATTTTTATCCGGGCTAAGGAAACATATCAAAAATATAGTCAATCACAAGTATTTCCAACAGGGTATGTAAAGTTGTAACTCAGATTATTAATTAAAAGGATATTGGTTCCCTTACTAACTCACCGAAAACAACAGCACATATGCTGTTATCGCACGCTCGTCTTCTGGACGGTGCCGCCAGACTTATGACTGCGAAACGTAGTGAACGCCAAAGTTTTTTCCAAATTGGCCCAGCCAAGAATGGAACACGGGACCCTCTCGTAATAAATAAATGTTAATTATAAAAAATAATATACCTCAATTTAAATGAATGAATTTAATGTCTGAAAATATGTACGCGATGATCTCAAAAACGACTGAACGTATTTTTATGCGGTTTTCACTAATCGGTAGAGCGTTATAAGAGGAAAGTTTTAGAAAAAAATTACATCCGTGCGAAGCCAGGAGTGGGTCGTTGGTTTGTTACATAAAATCCAATTATGGACTAAATATTTTATTTACCTATAATATAAAAAAAATCTAATAACCTCATTGCGAAATTGCTTTAATTGCAACTAAATTTCAGGTATTCTATTGGCCATACTCATCAATACACTATCAATGGGTATCGAATATCACAATCAACCCGAAGAGCTCACTGTAATAGTGGAGATCAGTAATGTCGTGTTCTCGGCAATTTTTGCCGTTGAAATGTTTTTAAAGATAATAGCCGAAGGGCCTTTCAAGTATATATCTAACGGATTCAATGTATTTGACGGTGTCATTGTAATTTTAAGGTAACAATATTTATTTCTTATAAAAATAATAACACCATAACCGTTTTATATTTGTGCATGTAATAGTAAAAGGGCAACTTTCAATAAGAATAAATGTTATCAAAAGTTGCACAAAAGAAAGACGAAAAAGTACAAAATCATGCCATAATGGCAAATTTTTTTTTAGTTATTACTTATTGAAAATAACAATTATTTATTTTTAAACAGTGCTTTCGAACTTGCACATAGCATGGGAAACGAAAAGGATCTAGCCGGTAGCTCAGGTTTGTCGGTGCTCCGCACATTTCGACTCTTGCGCATACTGAAACTGGTACGATTCATGCCAAACTTGCGTCGACAACTGTTCGTGATGCTCCGAACCATGGACAACGTCGCTGTGTTCTTCTCGCTACTTGTCCTTTTTATTTTTATATTCAGGTAACTATTAATATTAATCAATTTTTAGATTATAGAAAATTTTTAAAGATTTCATAAAATAATTCACCATTCCATAAAGTACGGTTTATAAAGTTTTCGACTTAAAATCTGAGTGATAAAATGCACGTTAAATATAAAAATAATAAATGTGTTGTAACTTATTTCAAATTAAACAAACCGTTAATAACCACCGATACTGCTACCTTATTTTCATAATTTTATGTCTGAATAAATTTCTCTTCCCGACTCTGTTTCTTGTATACATTCTCTGCTTATAATTGTGATGAATACGTTCCAGAGTATAATAGATCAATTATAAATAAAAAATACAGGGATTAATTATAAGTTTTTATATGTTGCGAGTTAATATATAATTCTAAATTCAAAATCGTCACTTTCCTTAGGTGATGACTTTTTAATTCTAAAGCTTCTTTTCAAAATCACCTAGTACGTATATTAAAATTTATGCAATCACCTGTAGATTGCTCAATCAAATTTCTTAATTTTTTCGTAGCCACGAAGATTTTATCAACTCTCGATAAAATATGAATATTTCTACTACTTAACTGTCACACCCGCCTCCCTTCCCCGTGCACTGCCTAACTGTGAGTGACTTTTCCTTTTTCTTTTCAATCTTATCCTATGTGTGTCTTATCACTTCTGTTTTTGACGTTCTACCCACAACACACTGTCACTATCCACACTATCTACAACTTTATACTCTTCTATATTTGTTATTTCTTATTTTACTCATTAGTATGTGTGTATTTCACGCTTCGGTGCTTTGTGTCCACTTAAGTTTCTTTACACCTGCACTTCATCAATCCTCATCTTAGATCGTGTCTCAGTTACCATAACTCCTGTATCAATATTTGTTTCTACTGTCTCCTCCCCTACTGTGGCAAGGACTGTAGCAACGTCACTATTATCTAATCGTATATTGCGTGGTAACGTTCAGCATCCTCGGTATGAACCTCTTCGGGTGCAAATTCTGCGAGAAAGATGAAGAGGGCGATCAAGATTGCGACAGAAAAAACTTTGATACGCTCTTGTGGGCCTTTGTCACGGTGTTTCAGGTATTATTTTCAATTAAAGTATCTAACAAACAAATTCAGAACAGACTGAACTTGCAACATTTACTAAATCGCTTAAATACGGGTTCGTCAGCAGTCAGCACTTACGACAATATGACTCCCAGTAACATAGTATCATTGTCTTGTGTCGGCTAATCGACTAACATGGCGAGTACACAAACGACCTTTCACTTTGCTGCAAGGGTGACTCCACACTAAGAGCATTACATACAATAGACGACACTGAGGAGCTACTTGCAGCATTGTGCTTTGTTCGTCATCAGGCGTTCAGTCGCGTAACCGCTACCCTAGTACCCGCCTTACCTAGTGAAACATTCGTAATTATATTTATCCAAAATCATCTAGCGTCACTTTCACCATGTGTTGTGCAGTAATAGATCTCCCATCAAGAGTTGTCGAAAGCACATTAGTCAATGAGCTTGATTGAGTTGTAGGTTAGCTTTAGGTCGATCCGAAACGAATGGTGGGTTAAGTTGTTCGTCAGTCCTTCTACCTTCAGTACTCCACAATCGCATTATACGATTTTTCTACCACTCTGCATGCTGCTTTTATTAATCTACCTGCAAATACACAGCGAATTCTATGGTCGAATTAATCTCATTTTTTCTTTAACTACCTCAAATTCAATTTCCTTTTCGACCAAAGTTTTCTATGCTTTGCGTTTCAGTCCCGGCATCTTATTTTTAACTTCGGCAACAATCTAATTTTGTCTAATTAACCAATTACTTTCTCTTTTTCTTGGCATTTTTCTTTCAATTTGTAAATGCTTAATGAATCGGCTCACTCACTTGATTTATCTCTTATTAAATTTAATTTTGCATAAATCTAAAATTTTCAATCAAAGGCTGCGTAATGAATGATTTGACACATCACAAGTAGGTACAAGTATTTGTGGTTTTTTTTTTCTTATAATCTTGTCTACTTTGCATTCTGTCTGCCTTTTTTTTCTCTCTATGTTTTCTTTTGCATTCTATTTTACTACTTTTCCAATTATTATGAAGCAGTAATTTAAAATTGAATGATAATACTACAGGTTATTTAAAATATAGCTGTAAACCGGAACTAAATTGCACTATGTAACACGCTCCTAATAAATTTACCATTTCCATAATCTATATTTAATAGTTGGTTGGTTAAGCGTTCCAACAGCGTTATCACTGCATTAATTTTATTATCAACACAGTGGTGGACTAATACCCCATAAGTAGGTGGAGAGCCAAGCGCCGGATAAACTTATGTGAGGCTTTGTCTGAGGGGCCGGCCTAGTGCAAAATTTATTGTGAGAAAAAGAATGAAAAATGCAAACAAAAATTAAATGAAATGATTATTCCATCTATAAGAAAATAAAAAATAGAGCTTCAAAAGCCTACCTCACAACGGTTACTGTTATTTTATAAGTTTTGTCGTGAATTTATGATTAAAATTCCGATTGGTTGCCCCTGTTGTTATTGTTCAATGGTTCATTTAAAAAACGAAGCTACTATTGTGGATTAATTGAAGGTGTATAATGTTTTGATTTTAAAGTTTGTATAAGTTACAAGCTGTGTGTATTTTTAAAAACCTGTTCTGAAACGGGGCTTAAGTGTCCATTAAGCCCTGCAGGTTCCGGAAGTCAGGGAGGGTCACCAACTCTACCCTCTTTAGTCCGCCACTTCGATAGCTACCACTTTTTTAAAGAGTGTTTTAACTAAAATCATATAATTAATTGAAAGATATTGTTGAATTTATATTCGCTTATTGCCGTCTAATCTGTACTATCTTAAGACTATTCGTTTACGGCTAAAATGTTTGAAAAACCTATATGAATTTTCAAAGTTTAGACAACATTTAGTTAAGTAATTCAAAGGCAGTGATAGCGTTGCATACGAATCGCATATCGTCAGTGAAGTCGGTCGCGTCGTGTGGGCATAGCATTTTCTTTTTCTTTCATTTTTACATCGCCTCGTGACGCAGTATTCTGGGCATGTATCTATTCGGTGGTAAGTTTTGCAAGTACGTGGAGGACAATGGCACCGAACGGGATTGCACCTGCCCCGAGATCATCTCACATCATCCCAAGTGCGAATGCGACAGGAAACATTTTAATAACATCCTCTGGGCCACTGTCACCGTATTCCAGGTAAGAGTTTATTTTACGCGTACACTAGCTACCACCAAAGTTGGTTTATTTGCAAATCCTACGAGTAATTTAGAAGCCATCGCGTGTTTCTCGTACCGACCAAAAGCAAACCGAAACTAACACACCTTGTCTTTTGAGAGATTTAGAATCTAATTCGTTGTGTGTACATAATTGAACATGATAGCGAGAAATTCGCAATAGTAAACTAGTTAGTCTAGAAGTTAGTTAAATTAGATTATTAGAAGTTAGATTTAGCGTATTTGCATATTATGGAGCGCTCTGTAGTTAGTGCATCTTGCTTTAATAGACAATTTGTTTTGGGAATGCTGAACCCCCTGTACGCTTGTGTACTCAATCTTGCCGTTTATGTTACCCTGTCATTACCCCGAACATTTGTGAATACTAACCAACACTTACAAACACACAAACACGCTGATTTTAACTGTTCATTATGACGTAAGTTTTTATGTTTCATTTACTTTTATTTATGACGTTAAATGTAAACACTAATACAGACACTGAAAGGCACAACTTAACACTAATGACAGCACACCTTGCTTATTTTAATTTATTAAAGTGATATTAAATGAAAGAATTATTTGATGTGGTAGCGTTGTTTGCTAATGTGGGTGTTGGTGTGACTGTTCAATATGATTTTTCAGGTATTGACACAGGAAGATTGGAACGTGGTCTTGTTTAATGGTATGGAAAAGACTAGTCACTGGGCTGCACTCTATTTTGTGGCTCTTATGACCTTTGGGAATTACGTATTGTTCAACTTACTTGTAGCTATCCTTGTTGAGGGATTTAGTTCCGAAGTAAGTCCGTTCAGTGTTGCTATAGAGTTATAGAGTTAGGGTAGTAAACAATCACTTATGTGTAATTTGATTCTTGTAGAGAAACGAGAGAAGGGAGCGCGAACAGCGAGAATTGGCGAAATCGAAATTGTCTAGTGAGTGTTTTTCAGACAACAACGAAATACAATACGACGACACCAATTCCGGATCGCATTCCAGCGACAGCTTTTCCCAGGTGAAGCCTTTTATCTCTGACATAGTGATTGATATATAAAATACATTATACGCACGGCACTTACACAGCTCCATTGAAACCTGTTTTATTTGGTAAAAAAAACAACAAAGGCCTTTTAGAATTGTCTATCTCTTCCCAATGACATCCCTTTCCTAAC
The DNA here is from genome assembly GCA_944738685.1 of Synanthedon myopaeformis. NCBI lineage: Eukaryota > Metazoa > Arthropoda > Insecta > Lepidoptera > Sesiidae > Synanthedon > Synanthedon myopaeformis. Next base: position 7,409,488 of record OX122924.1, on the reverse strand, counting down.
ATTTATATTCCCATAGTGCAGCTAGTACATCGACATAATCGATATAATCGATTGTTATCACAGCTCCGCTGTACCCGTCGTGATATTTTGCACATATCAGTCTGTATAAAACAGCTTCTTTCGCCCCTAATGATTAAATTTTGAAAACAGAGAAATACGTTATTCGTAGGAAATACGCTTTCATTAATTGAATATAAAAAAAGCTTTTTTTATAAGAATTGAAATTATATTCGAACAGCTTTCAATACAAATTTTATATTCTCATTTCTTCCATTTTCACTTTAAGGTCCCTTATTGTAGGGGAGCCCACGATGCTAAATGTGGAGTTACTCGAGTGTCGTGGGAACCTATTGGATTTTGAAGATTAGATGGTAGTAAGAAAAAAAGGTTTTCCTTTTCAACTGTGGGGTGAGCGTCTACAGACGTTGTAGACGTTGTATTAAGAAAAAACCTCCAAATAATCGTTAGATTAAGAATCAGCACGTTCAGGAATTCAGGCTGAACCGTCTGTATGAAAATCTGGTTATTTCAAAATATTTGCATTTTCAAAAAGCTTGCGTTACATTCGAATCGTCTGTATTTTTTTAAATAGGAGCTTAGTTTGGGTTCACTTAACATCCCCTCTGAAAATCTGACGTGCTCGAGTAGTATTTAAATTTTTACCCCAACCCCCACCAACCCCACCAACCAAACCAGCAGATTAACACATATCCGTTATCGAGAACACATGGGGCATATACATTGGCAATATCTGATTCGCTGGAGTAAATCCCAAAATCCCCTCTTGGGCTCTTAGCTAGAAAATTCTCTTGTTTTAATAATAATAATGATTTGTTCATAAGCCGTACCAGACATATAAAAATAAACTACAAAATGGACCCCTGACTCTTACTATCTTTAATGGCCCATCATAGTCAGAGTCAGACATATAAAAGCATATTGTGAATATAAAAAGCATTTATGTGAAAATGCATTTTCTAGAATGAAATAAAAAACTATTGGCGTTCAGCGGACGACGTGCGTAAAGCAAAGGACGATGTAAATGGTCATAAAGACAAAATTATCAGAACGCGCAGGAAAACTAAATCATCACACCATCCAACTCTTTGTAAAGATTGTGCTCAGTCCAACAAATGTAATTTACAAAAGGTATGTATGTAATTTAATTTTGAGTACTCCATCACAAACTTATAGCATAAAAAATATTATATGACGAATTCTGATTAAAGCTCGTTAAAGCTCTTTTTTAATATTTAATATGAGTTTAATGAACATCGTTAATGAGGAATATGTGAAGTCAACAAACATTATATAATTGAACACGATTTCCGATGACATACCGTACTAAATTCAATATTGGTTTGAGATTCGCAGTTATACAATAAAATCTTTAATTAGTTCAAATTAAATAAATTTGTAAATAGTTTGGTTAAAATAAGCATGAATGTTTTTCTCTATCGAATTTTAAGTGGATTTTTCGCTGACCTAATATACACAGACTTCATGAACAATAGCAGACGAAACCTACAGTTTCTGATGAGTTTGAGCAAGATACACAGAGGCAATATTGTACCTGGAATTTTGTGGTGTAATGCACTATCATACTTAAAGTGCATTACACCACAAAACCAACCAGTTATTAAGTTTTTTCTATTACTTTTTACTGGCGACGGGTGAAATTTTTATGCAAATTATACACACCAATTTTTCTCGTTTATCGCGCTTTCCATTAGTGAAAATGGGTATCATAATCCGTTGGGTGATTTAGAAGTTAGCTGAGAAACAGACAGAAGCTTATAGCGACTTTATATTATAATACGTTTAGATTTATATATAAATGATAATAATTTATTCTAATAATAGTTCTCATTTGAAACAAATCTCTCATCTTTTATAGTTTGGGATCTCGTGATTAGTGTATGCTATTTTTGTTGTGTTTTGCTGCGTCCTGTAGTCATTTAACTAAGACAGTCTGTTCGCAGTGACCCACTATCTTACCACAATGCAATAAGTGATTAAGTGATATTCCAGTCTAAATAGACTATATGAATATGAAAAGGCGGTAGGAAATCCTACCGCCTTTTCATATCCTTATTAGATCGACAGCGTACTTAAAATCCCTTTGGTTTCAAGTACATATTTAACCCCAATAGTTCAAGGCTGGTGATAATCGACGACGGTAGCTACCTACCTACCACAAAGTAAACCTTCACACAACCTGCTGACTTTTACATAAAAACAAAAATTTGTTGCGAAATTTAAATTAAAACAATGTCCTTTTTAAATAATGCCAGTGTATTTGTTGCATCTGCTATTGTTAAAAGTATGTGGTTAACATTGTAGAAAATGTGTTATAGATTTTTTTAATAATTAAAAAGCCTTAAAAGTGTTAAAAATATTTATGCTAAAACACTAAATATTTCAAATGTAATTGTAACAATAAAATTATTTAAATTTGTGTTTGAAGGAATCAAAAATGCTAGCGAATAGTGCAGCCGCATCAGACACTACAATCGTTCCAATGATCACCCACACTGCGGCCACACCACAAGACTCACCCTCGACTACTTTAGAACCGGGAGCTTCGTTTAGAGATTTCAATGTCGCCTTGAGTTTGGAGAGATCCTCTATGTTGTCTAGTCTTGACTCCATTGATCGCACTTCAGTACGTATTCACAACTGCAAATGGTTTTCAAAATAGACTCTATCGTACTCTTTTCCAGGACACACTAATAAAAATTAATTTAAAATTGTAATGAGATTAAAAGTTTTTCTACACCAGCTACCTCACAGCCCATGGATGCCTTTGTTACCCGCGTCTGCGCTCACAACACCTATGGCTATATTCCTTAAGTTTTGTTAAAATAACATCTAAGTTGTATTTGTTAAAACTTTGATATTCTAAGTCTAAAGTTTTAACACACACACACCAGTATCACAAATTGTTTTTATTACTTACCACAATATAAATATCTTGTTTGTTAATGCAGTAAGATACAGATGTTTCGTAGTGTTCAGATGTTTAGTACTTGCGGGGTAAGTTAAAATGCCGTTTAGTGGTATAAGAACACAGTTTATTTTCGCAGACCAAGATGACTTCCAATATTACCGAAGATATCTGTGACAGTCACTAATGCACTGTCACAGATATCTTCGCAAAAGCTCCCAAGTGTTGTTATCGTATCGCTAGTTGTCGCAGAACTGTCCCTCTCGAGCGATCGCACCCGTATTTATACTCACGCAGACAGCATGGTTTTAGAAATTACTAGAAACCTAAAAGAAGTAAACATGTTTACGTCAAAGTTCTGGAATGCTATTGCTGTTAGTGGAATTTGAACCACTAACAGCAATAGCGTTCCAGCATGTGGCTTTCGAGAACGTTCCATGTAGTTGTAACAGTAGCCAGGATTTATTCCGTCTTTCAGGATACGTTTCCCTTTAAATCCTTAACAATTTAAAATAAGACTCAACTCACTTATTAAAGTTTATAGTACACCTAAACTGTGTACCAGCAATTGCATTTTTTTTTGTGTGTAAATAGATAAAAAATAAATAATAAATAAATCTTAGTGATCTAGTGAATCTTAGTTTGTCTATCTAAATTGTCTTAGTTCATCTAGTGATCGTTTTTCATTTAAGCTTTTTGACAAAATAATTTCAAAGTAAAAAAAATTGAACATTAGACATTCAGTGGATTGTGAGATCGCTGGTTCAATCAAATGTTTAAATAAATATAGAAACACATAGCAATAAAACGGATGTTTTAATTGAAATGTGTATTGGACCGAACATAAAATAAGCAGATGACACTTAGTTATTTAGAGCGAATGCTAATATGTGGCTTTTTTCAGTGCACGAGCATTCCTGGCCTCTTAAAGCCACCAAACAGCTACACGTTAACGCTGCACTCTGCTGCTGTGCAGTTAGGTTCGGAAAAAGCCAGGCTTCCACCGATGACTTTGGCGCCACCTCCTTTAACACTCGCACCTCCTCCGTTAAAGCCATCATCGCCCAGTACCCTGTCTCCATCTACGCCAAGATCCCTACCATCGCCATTATTAACAGAGAAAAACGTCCACATAACTATTGTAAAGGACGCGAAAGACGACAACTGCATCAACACCAGTGACAAATCAAGCTTGCTCAGTTCGCAAAAGTAAGTTTTTCTATTTTCTTTAACAATGGTAGAGCACACTGCGTTATGCGATCATGAACTGGGCAGCCCGTGTAGCTACAGTTACTACATTTTTACAGAAGTCCAGAGTGAAACAACAGAACATGTTCTGTTATATTGCTACTATTGCGCGCCAAAGAAGTATTAATAATGTAAAAGTCTCTTTCACCACCTACAATTAAAGTCTCAAGTAGGCTAATGGCCAATTAAAAATCATAATTATTGCAAATAATATGAATTTCGTCATTGCCGAATAGCGCTAACCAAGAATTAAGCTGGCTAAGTTAATTGTCACTTCATCTGTCAATTAAGAGGTTTAATCGATGAGTAAGGTTTTGTGTTTAATAAAACAAAGTTATATATTGTTGATAATGGATCTGTTTGGTTTAAATGATCATCAAATCGATGAATAAGGTTACCAAGAGTTTCCAATAGTATTAATAGTTCAAGTGCTTTTATAGAGAAATTCGACACTTATTTCTCTTTTACCATTTTCCATCATAATTTATTTTATAAACGAACTCAAAACTTAATTAACACACAAAAAGCAAAAATGTTGGTTCGAACAAAATGACAATAACATTTGATGTTTATTTATTGACAGCTCTCAAAATGTATTGAAAACAAAGTGGATAAAGAGAATATCGAACGAATGCATGGAATAACTTATACTAGATCGTCAGTTAACCGCCAAGCTTACTTTCGATACTCGACAAGTAAAAGTACTTGCCGAGTTATGCTAACCGCGAAGTAACTAATGGAAACTTAGAGGCGCTGAAAGAGACCTTAAAACAAATCTCTTTTTGTTTTTGTACTTTTGCTAGATCCTGAACTATATTTAATTTTCAACGCCTAGGGTAGGTAGCAAATTTTAATATGGTAGCTGTGTGTAAGTATTATTGTATACCTTAATCCCAGCTTGATTAAGGTCAGGTACAGCTTTTAGTGAAAAAATGTTTTGAGTCCATTTGGCGAAAGTATTTTCCCTCTTATCTTTAAGAACCACCGAGAAATGACAGCATGTTGATCTTGCCACCAAGTGAATGGACTTTTTGATTTCTAATTATCAATGATACCTAACCCTGCGGGGTCTAATCGGCTCCAATATGTTAGATACAACATCACACTTCAAACAAGCTTTAGAAGCTGACAAAATTTTCTAGTTTATACTAGAGCGTTGAAAAAATCTTACAATGCCGGTGAATTGATAAAAATGTATCGCCAACCATTATGATTTCCTTGAGAATTGGTCTGCAGAAGTGCATGAATAGTGTAATCTCGTGTCCTTGCAGAAGCGTAAGTATGTCAAGCGGCGTCGCAAATGGGGAGGATAAATGCCGAGTACAACGCGGGTACAGTTGGCGTCTCTCGCGACCGAGTCTGCGGCGGAAACAAAAGCACAGGTCGGGCTCAGACTCAGACGCGGTTGTCTTGAACAACGGACGAGATCATGCCATCTGTAATGGTGAGCGGTGTTTCATATACTTACTTGTGATATATTATACGTTTTGTCTTTTGTGACATCCTCGTATTTGTCTTTTAGTAGTTGTGTTCACCTTCTTTAAGCTTTCCGCTTAAAGTAAAAAGTTGTAATAATTTGAAAGAAAGATTGCGATGAGTCTTTTTGTTCTTTCTCTTATTTCTTCATTGTCGTATATTTTTGACAATGTTTAGTTGATACGTTTTTCTGAATGAAAGGTGACTATGCCCTTTTCTGTGCCCCCTGATATTGTGTATTTGCGGTTTTGAAGCCGCATAATTGCTTGCGAATTATTCATCATTGGGTTTTCTGAAGCTATGAGAATAAACTTGGTCATTCTGCTTATATGTTTTTTCTGTGACCTTCCAATGCATGCCGAATAAGAACTAGATTTGAATTTATCACCCCATTAGTTTTTAATTTTATTATAAACTAATGTTTTAAAATTCGCAACAATGGTTCTAATTCATGTCTCGTGATAAAATATTTTTACGGATTCTTTCTTTCTCTGCTTTAATTCATTGTATCAAGCACTAAAATCAAGTGGATAAAGAATTTATAAAATTTCATTTGGCTCCATACCAACTTTGTGTAATCCTATCATAGCAATTCGGTTCTCTTTATCACCCCAATCCATTTTAATATAAAAGAACCCTTAACAAGGATTGGCACGAAAGTGTGAAAACACTATAAGGATTAATTCTTGATAATAACAGGTTCCAAATTCAAACTTAATGTTGGTTTATTTTCTAACAGTATTTATGCACACAATGAGTATAAATAGTACCTAAAGGGAAAAGAGCCAGCGTATACTGTTGGTATTACATCTTATACTCTTATCTGTTTGGTATTACATCTATGACCTATACTCCACGACGCTAGCTCACGCCATATTTTTAGCCCTTCACGTGTAGGTATTTTCTACAATATTTGTAGCCCTTTGCACTTGAAGATTTATGATTATTTGAAGATTGAGATCATTGAAGATATGGAGATATGCCGCTATGGCAGCCAAGAGTTTATTTATTAATTTAATGATAATAATAAATTGTGTTTGATAATGATAAATTTTATTGAGTTGATATGAGTGTACCTATAGGTATTTACAATTACCCATGTTGTGATTTACTTATAACAACACAATGAAAATCATATAATGTCCCGTAACATATGTGCTTAATATAAATAAAAGAAATTAATTTCTCAGGTTCAAATATCAGAAAGAACGAAATTCTCCTATCGTCGTCGATGGTTATAAAGAACGACACTCAATCTGAACTACCCAACAACCGAAACCGTTCTCAGCTGCCAGCACCTAGAGTACTGACCGCGCCAGCGAGGCGAGTCTCAGCACACACAGCACCGTTATTACCTGATGTAAGTTCTTTGACATTGTTCTCAACAAAACAAACCGTTGCATGGAATAGTAAGTTTATGTTTTTTATTAAAGTGACCTTAAAAAAGAGCATGTGTGGTCGATTTGTCATCTCTTAATTTAAGATTAAGCACTGAGACTGAAGTCGCTCTCAGTCGTTTTGTTAATTGGATGAGTGATTAGGGTGCTTGCCTTAACCTTCTGCATGGAGCATCCCTGCGTTTCTCAGTCATTTGGGCAGCCCGTCTGCCGGCAGTAACCACCCCCTTACAGAACACCACCGTGAAATAATAGCACATGTGCTGTTGTGTTTCCAATCCCTCATCCTTAATCCTACTGCAGTCGGTAGCGCACTTACAGAACTTGTGGCGTTGCTTGCGTTATTTATTGGCGACATTAGCCACCTGCCATCAAGATGACCGTCAGTTTATTATACGTTTAGTTGAAATTTAGTTTTATTTTAGGTGTCATGGAAAGCACCCGAAGCTGGATTCTCATCGGACTCTACGGTTCGTCTGGAAACCGTCAAATCACCACCACACCGGCTCTCTCTGACGAACGATTATCTAACAGGTATGTACTGGAGTTTTCTGAAAAAAGACCTAAGGAACAATGGAATATCTGTGATTTAAAGCTGTGAATATACATGTGGTTGTTAAATATATATTCCAACTACCTACCTAAAAGCTGTTTACTGTTAGTAACGAAATAAAGTTACCCAAGCTGTTAGGATAAAATAAAATTGTTTATTCATACTAATGATAGAACAACCGCTTAAGGTCATATTTCTTTGTACAGTAACGTCGATATCAGAAGTAAAAGCGAGTAATTTGCCGCCACCAGCGGCGCAAATGTCGCACTTAGCTACTCGACCGCCCAGAGAACCGACATTAACAACACGACCTAACAACCAGTCTCTGCCTCTCATTAAACAAATCAATGAAGAGGTAAGTGCTTCCTAACTTATTTACCAACAGTAAGTTGTGTTTATTTCAGGGTTCCATTATTGATCTACCTTCTCAGATTGGAGTTTTGTTTTAATAAGAAGATTTGAAATCTATCTATGCATATAAAATGAAGTCGCTGTCCACCTCTATCTGTTTCTCCGCTAACATCTTCTAAAGCATCCAACTGATTTCGATACGGTTTTCACTATTAGAAAGAGCGGAAATTTCTTCCGTGCGAAGCCATTTATTTTATGGGTCACCATGAAATTTAAAAAATATTTCTTGAAGATTTCTCTTTGAAGAATATATATCTCCATGAAAGAATATTTCTCTTTTCATTGAATAATTTCGTCATGATTTATAGTAGCAACTAATTAACAACTGGCAACTAACTAGCTACGAGCACCCTATAGGATTGTAGAATCTACAAATAAAATACTTATTCTAGGTACTCATTTATTTTATTTCTTATTGTTTCTAGGCGGCAATAAACAATAATGTAATCGCCTGCTTAAGATCGGACAGAAGACAATTTAGATTTAAAGACTTGTTTAGGTTTATGGAACCAACAGGGTGTCTCAAAGAGAAGGAAGATTACTCATTGTACATTTTTCCTCCGGACAATAAGTAAGTGATACATATTTTTACGACTGATGTTTTTATATGACTTCTTATATCTATGAAAATTCAGTCAAAGGTGTCAGTCGTTTTTCAAACACAGAATTCTTCGTCATATTTTTCTCGACAGCTTACACAGCTTTATCTCGACAGCTTGTCTGTAATCACCACCTTACCAATATGTGGTAAATAACAGGTTGTGAGTGGTTTTGTATCGAGGAGTACTCAGACCCCATTGTTCTATCCCTTCCTTAATCCTTATCTTATCAAAGTTGACAAGACATTTGCAACTCCTGTAGCGGTGCTTGTGTCCTAAGGCAACGGTAACCACCCACCATCAAATGAAACCTCAGCCTGCCCGTCATTAGGCATTTCTAATTCACTTACTTACACAATATTGGTGTCTTTATTAAGTATGAAAATGTTAATTAGATTCTCGTGGGGTGTTTATTCTTATATATCAGTTATTTTTCTTAAATCGTCAATAAAGTGTCAATAAATGAAATCGTCAATAGTCAATAAAGTCAATAAATTTTTAACAGAATCCGAAGATTTTGCACGTGGATGGTGACGCGGAATTGGTTCGACAACATCGTGTTGCTTTTCATTGCGTTGAACTGCATAACACTTGCAATGGAACGTCCAAACATTCCGCCCGATTCCAAAGAGAGAGCGTTTCTATCTTCTGCTAATTATGTATTCACCGTTGTGTTCGCTGTTGAAATGTTCATTAAGGCAAGTCATTAATTAGTTTTTAATTGGAGTTTTATTGTAAGCATTGCTCTTTTGTTATACACTCACCTCTTCTGTTGATGCCAGCCGAAACTGAAAGTGATCTGTAACAAGGTTATTAATTAAAATTATTCGAAATTAAAATCAGATGCCTTTAACGTAGTTTATTTTTTGCTAATCATGGAATTAGCAAAAATGGTGATTTTTGCAAATCCAGATTCTATAAGAAGCGTAATATTACTAACTGTTGTACGCGACTTCGTCCTTGTAACTTTAATAAATATAATATGGTCTATGTTACTCGCTGATAACGTAGCTTTCTACAGATGAAAGAATTTATAAAATCGGTAGTTTTTAAAATAAAATGACAGTCATAATTAAATGGTATCAGATTTCAGATATTTCAGATACAGCAATAAAACAAGGTGGCTTTAGCTAGATTTGTATCAAATTGTGGTCTGAAATTGCATTAATATCTGAAATTTTAATACCTTCTCTAAAGAATACTTACTATGGTCAAATCTATAAGGCCATTTAGTTGATTTGTTTAAAACGAATTGATCAAATTAAAACTTAGAATTGAATGCAGACGTCTTATTGTTACTTTTATTAAGCCCCTCACACACGTAGCTATAATATATATTAATACTAGACAAGCAACGTGACACGAAATTTATATATATATAAATTTCGTGTCATATGCGGTTTTCACCAATGGATAGAGGGATAATCAGGAAAGGTTTTTACGGAAAAAATATGCACCCCGGGCAAAGCCGTGAGCGGTACAGCTAGTATTAATATATATTATAGCTACGTTTGTTACGGGCTGTAATGTCATATATAGGTAATTTATAGTGAAAATTTAATTGACAATTTAAAATATACTCCTGGTCTATTCTGGTACGTTTAGATTTCTGGTACATTCGTAAAAAGAAGTAGCAAGCAATTATTTTATTTAATGTCTTAAGTACTGAATTGATTCTGACAACCGCTGAGGTAAGACAAAACTGAGTACCGCACCCTGATCGGCCTTTTATCTCCGCAGAAGTGTACAGAGTGCACTAGACAGGATATGTCACTGAATCAAAGTACCAGAAATATCAGATCTTAAGCGTTCCGTATAATGATTATTAAAGGTCTCACTCGTCGGTTGAGCTTGTATCGTCGATACGAATCCTAAGCTGTCGTGTGTCTCTACGAGAATAATAGTAGAAGGCGAAGCTGTACGAAGTTTTAACAGTTTTATCCGACTCTAGGACAAATATTATTTTTTTATGTGACATATATAAATCGAAATCCCTCTTTTTCGAACCAAGCAAGCTCTCTAAAACATGCATTATAATGCGCACGGCGTTTGTGTTTCCGAACTCATATAACCCAAATCTTTTCAAAGTTCGAGTGAATAGGCATCTTATGGGTGAGCTCACTTCATCATAGGCCTCATCTTCGCTACACGGCTAGATTCTGGCAAAGAGCAAACCCCATCCCTAATAAAAAAAATTAAAATTAAAAAACATTGTTTTGACTGTGCAAATGTTTTTAGGTTGTTGCATCAGGAATGTTTTATGGCCCTGAAGCTTATTTCACATCGGGTTGGAACATTATGGATGGATCGCTCGTCATCATATCCATAATCGATTTACTAATGTCTCTCGTCTCGGAGTCTAGTCCAAGAATTTTTGGTATTTTAAGAGTAAGTACCTAAAATGTATAAAACTTATGATGTTCTTCAGTGACTTAATTTATGATATTAATAAATATAGTGATCCAGGATGCTTCTCAGCGATTCTATTGAAAAATATGGAAAATTATGTAGACTATGGCTATGGCTGAGATTATGATTATGATGATGTTGAATCAATATAGTGAATGCATGTGATCCGTCTACATGTCGCTAATATTTCAATGTATTCTACAGGTATTCAGATTACTAAGGTCCTTACGTCCACTGAGGGTTATTAATCGCGCTCCAGGATTGAAATTGGTCGTACAGACGTTGCTCTCTTCATTAAGACCTATTGGTAACATCGTGCTTATCTGCTGCACCTTCTTTATCATATTTGGTATCTTGGGTGTGCAGGTTTGTTTATAGATAATATTTTATAAAAACGTGTAGATTTTAATTAAGATGTGCCTACGAAATACATACAACGCAATGAATAATTGTTTCATGATCACGCTTTTAAATAATAAGTACCTATGCAAAAATTTTATATTAATAATATAATATTTAAATCTATTAAAATACTTTGAAGATAGAAGAAAAATCAAAACAAAATATATTCAGCTCAAGTAAAAGAATAACTAAAGCCAATATTTACTCTGGAGGGTGGTCCTTAAATCGTTTAATGATATTTTGCTTGCTATATATAATTAGATTCATTCATGATTCATTGATAAAACTGAATTGATATTGCTACTACTTACATATTGTATACTAAGATATTTAACATAATTGCTAGTGAGAACACACGTTAAATGCTGTTTATAAACTAATGCTAATATTGATATGAGTTTGATAAAATTAGGTACCGTAAATGGGGTGACATTGATTAATTTTGAAATTCAAAGCTTGTAACTTTGTTAGTGTTACCGTAAAAAATACGAAAAAAAATACTGTAGTGACGATTCAAGGCACAGATTAGATTACTGTTGTCAAATAAAAAACTATCTCCTTAGAAACTTATAAAGAAAAAAAGATTGCTTATTAAATTTATACTTAGTATTTTTTCGATGATTCATAACCTTTTCAGGATATTTTACGCCACGTTTGTATATGCACTTCTTCTTATTTGGATCATCTGACAAATTCAATTCGTCATAGTTAAATATATTACTAGGTGGAGCATCAATAACTTCACTTTGCAGATTATCGAAGTAACTATTTAATGTTTCTTGGTCTACTGCAGCTCTTGACCAATCGACTCCGGGTAAATTGTTTGCGAATTTTGGTTCAGTCTTACCTTGTTTATCTAAGTAGGACTTAGCAAACATTCTTAATTCGAGAGTAGTAAGTGAGAAGCCCCATTCACCACAAGTTGCCGCAAATTTTAGAATGGCTTTTTCTTCTGCATGAGTAAACACTGGTTGTTCACCAGTTTTTGAACGTGCTATGCTAAAGATATGCTAAAGATGCAGCATTAATGCTCATATCCCCATCTGTAATCTTATCTTTGATTTGATAACTAGTACAATACTCGCCAATCATTAATAATAACATAAATATATTAATATATCGCCACAATGTCGGCTCATACCAACAATCAAAGTAGCCAACCCTTGCAGAAAAAAACATGCCGGCCGGTGAGAAAAATAAGAAGTACATTTTTAATCAGAAATAGACATATAATTACGAGACCAATAACATAAAACTTTAATTAAAATACTCACACTTGCACCAACGAAGTTTTACAGGGTAGAATTTTACATGTATTCAAAGCTACGAATAAATATTCGAAGCACTAACTTAAACATATTTTTGTAAAATATTAACTGCAGCCACTGCGCTCATGCTTTGAAAAAACATGGCCGAATTCTCAGTGTGGCCAACACAAAAAAAATTTGGATGCGTTCAGTGGATAGCGAGATATTCAAAAATTACTAAAAAAAAATAAAGTAATCATCAATCACACCCCGTATTTTGAAAGTCGCCCCATTTTACGGTATCTAGCTATTGAAAGCGCTGACGTTGTACGGTACAGACTCTAATTAAAATTAAAAGTAGTTTAAAGCAATAAACTTTAATGCCGAAAATAAATTGTTACTTACGTAAAGTACAAACTATAATTTTTATATTTAATTCTTAAACAATATCGTTTCATTCTTTGTCATTGGTCAATTTTTCTTCTTCTTTCTCTACAAATCATAGTAATGATTTTTCTTTTTTAAGCTTTTCAAGGGAGCGTTTTTCTACTGCGAAGGAGCCAAAATAAAGAATGTTACAAATAAAACGGATTGCCTTGCCATTGAAGGCAACGTGTGGGTCAACAGAAAGTATAATTTTGACGATTTGGGCAAAGCCCTAATGTCGTTGTTTGTGTTGAGTTCGAGAGACGGTTGGGTTAATATAATGTACACAGGGTTGGACGCTGTCGGTGTAGATCAACAGGTAAGATTGATTGATGACTTTTTATAAGTAAAGTAACAAGATAAAACAAAAATATCAATATATATTCGGTAACAGTAACATTTAATAATTTTATATTTAAGTGTAAGTCTGTCATTTTTAAATAAGTTCTTCCTTCATGAGGTTAAATTTCATATACATAAGCAGACAAAACATACGTTTATTGTAACTTCCTAAATTGCTGAAACGACACTGGCCAGAATTATCAGTGATATAGTAAAATTTTAACAAAATTAAAATCTATTGTAATTTATTTTGATTCAGCCTATAGTGAATTACTCCGAGTGGCGTCTCCTATACTTCATAGCTTTCATTCTACTAGTTGGCTTCTTTGTACTAAATATGTTTGTGGGAGTCGTAGTGGAGAACTTCCACCGCTGTAGAGAAGAACAGGAGAAGGAAGAGAGAGTGAGACGAGCTGCTAAGAGAGCTTTGCAAATGGAGAAAAAGAGACGAAGTAAGTATTTAAAGCTACCATAACTTAAGAGCACTAAAAACACAAGTAGGATTCAAGGGCGCTGCATACTTTCTAATAATTTGTTTACCTTGTATTTTGCACCGATGTAAGAATACCTCAAAAGAATATTCCAAATTACTTACCACATAAAAGTAGGTAACACTTAAAGCTTTTTCTTTAAATATTTTTTTCTTAATTTCAGAAATGCACCAAAGACCTTATTATTCGGATTATTGTCAGACTAGACTGTTTGTTCACAACGTTGTTACGTCCAAATATTTTGACTTAGCCATAGCTGGCGTCATCGGCTTAAACGTTGTTACAATGGCTATTGAATACTATAGAATGCCTCCAGCTCTACAATACGCATTGAAAATTTTCAACTACTTTTTCACCGCAGTCTTCATTCTCGAAGCAATAATGAAGCTAGTTGCACTAGGTTTCAAAATATATCTAAAAGACAAATGGAATCAATTGGACGTGATAATTGTGATATTATCTATAGTAGGAATCGTTTTGGAAGAACTAGAAACTAACATAATACCGATAAACCCAACGATTATGAGGGTGATGAGGGTGTTGAGGATAGCGAGGGTACTGAAATTATTAAAAATGGCAAAAGGAATAAGGGCATTATTAGATACCGTGATGCAAGCTCTTCCGCAGGTCGGAAATTTGGGTCTACTATTTTTTCTATTATTCTTCATATTTGCGGCCCTTGGCGTCGAGTTATTTGGAAGATTGGAGTGCTCGGATGAAATTCCCTGCCAAGGTAAATTTTACGCAAATAAATTCTGGCATCTTCATTTAATTTCGAGAAACCCTTTAATATTTGGTAATTTCTTTGTTAACGATCTTTTTAAATTTTTTAATTCAAATTTGTTTTATTTATTGTAGGATTAGGAGAACACGCCCACTTCGCTAATTTTGGTATGGCTTTCCTGACGTTGTTCCGAGTAGCCACCGGCGATAATTGGAATGGCATCATGAAAGACACACTTCGTGAAGATTGCGACAGCTCAGTGGACTGTGTGCGAAATTGCTGCGTTTCTACAGTCATTGCACCCATATTCTTCGTCATTTTCGTCCTTATGGCTCAATTTGTACTGGTCAACGTGGTAGTTGCAGTGAGTATTGTTAATCAGAACAACTACTATTTTTTTTCTATCATTTATACTATACCATTAATTAACGCTCTATGATAAATTCGTGTCTTTGACTATGGGAAAAGTTAATGGGTAACCTCAGATAATAGCAATTGTTGTAATAACGCAAACTTGTAATAAAAATTGAAAAACTTAATGGTTATATGTTTCCGAAAAGTAACTGTTTACTTAGTCAATTTTTCAATTCATAGGTACTCATGAAACATTTGGAAGAATCGCATAAGCAGATGGAAGATGAAAACGACATGGACGTAGAATTAGAGCGCGAGCTGGAAAGAGAAGCCGATGACGAGGAAGATCGAGCGTTATGCCATGCGCTAGAGCAGTGCACGTCGCCGCCGCGACCGCTTAACAAGGTACCGTCTCTGCCGGCAAACTTCATTTACAGCGAGCCTAAGCACCAGCCCGCACCGTCCCCTGCACGCCTGGCCCGTCGACGTCGCACGATGCACTCACACCACGCTTTACTACCGACGGCGTTACCTCCGAGAAGAGCGTCTTTATCACCTCATGCTTTCGGACGTCGTCGGCAGGATTCGACGTCCGATACTCCAGCAGCACTCTACGAGGAGGACGCTCGTTTCATCGATGCTGACGATATCGAAGAACTCGAGCCAGGCAGTCCCCCTCGAAGGGATTCCTACGCCCACAATAGAAGGCAGCGAGTGGACAAGAGAAATTCTCTGCGAGGCGAAGAAGCTCGTCTGCTGCGACCGGCACCGGTCCTTCTTACGGTACCGAATTCACGGCAAACTGCAAGATTGGGTGTAACAAAAAGGAGAATATCTACAGAATCAGCTCCACCAAGTGAAGAGAGTGCGTCAATGAGATCTCAGTTAACAACGGATTCGGTTGATCCACCAATCAGCGAGGAGGAAAAAATAAGAATAGTGATCGCCGAAAGAAGAAAAATTGACGCCACTAAACCCGAGCCAGACGAAATCGTTGAGCTGTCGGAACGTGGCTCCTAGTCCCGGCGGGGCCGGCCGCAGCAACACCATGAAGTCTATATCTAGATGCTACTGCAAAGTGGCGTCCGAATCCCTTCCATCTTTCAAAATATTCCTCCACCTTGCTCTATCCTAGTCTAAGTGAAAAGCGTGATAAAGTGAACGGTGAACGTTTGAACTCGGTTGCACGACAGTGAAGTGAAACAGTAAAAAACATTATTAAAATGGACTCATTACTTTGAAAGTTTGTGTTGTGTTAACTTCATCGGATTAAGATGTGTGTGTTATGGATGTTGATTTTCTTACCTTTTTACCTTCCTACTCAAGACCTATACCTTATACTTTCCCTATTGCGGCCGGTTCAACAATTTTAAAAGGACTTCAAACAATTTTAAGTTAAGATGTAAAAAATTTATTTAGATAGGATTTAGATCTAGTCAATTTGTTGTGGTGAGATATTTTCTACGAAAGCTTAAGTTTACTTTGTAATTCTATGAAATAATTTATATTTACGGTGCTTGCTGTTGAAGTTTATTCGTTATGTGTTAAATAGCTGGTGAAAGGAGATTCCACAGAACCTCGACGAAGTTGTTTCATTTATAGAAATGGTAATAGTTTAAGTTGTATTTGTTGCGTACATTTAAATACCTTCATTGGACGTCAATTCATATGTTACATTAGTCATGTTATGTACTCGTTTAAGGTCAGGTTTCGAATCATTGAATTTTAGTGTTATGTGTAATCCAACGATTTGACAAAAGCCTATATGCTAGTATGATTTATTGTGTATATTTAGTTACCAACTTCCATTAAAACTAAAATTCAACGACTTTGTAGGATCGTAGTGAAATTGTTACTAGCTAGAGGAACGTTTACAATCTAATAAGTCTAAAACGGAACCAAATGTTCTCAGTTGAAGATTTCTCTCTCTTAAGAATTAAAATAAAGTATTTTCTCAACAAAAATGAATCCTATTTTCTTACAGAGCCATTGTACGTAATTTAGACGTGTAACTGGAAATACGCACATAAGGAATTAGAAAGTGTAGATACTTAGACTAATGAACAGCAACATTGCAATAAATAAATAGTTGAATGGACTGTGCAGTCTGTGCACATTGGAATGGAAATGTGAATTATTATTTATGTTCCATATACATATTTAGCATCTTGCCGTGCCAAAAATTAACGTATTATTATTGTGAAATCCATAATTAAGATTAGCTTTGACTGTATGTGCATGTGTTTTTTAAAAGTAATTTCATTTTTGTGGGTTCTACGATAGCGTTTCACGCGACGATAAATCGATTTATTTGGCTAATATTAATATTTTCCAGAAAGGGATATATTTGAGAAATAATTGCTATCAGAAAAGATCACAAGTTTTTTCTTTATTATTATTTTTTTTTTCAAAGAAATCAGCTTTATTTGTATGATTGTAGCCATATAAAGAATTAAAAGTGCCTAAACACAGCCCTAAAATCGGTGGCAACGTCGGAGTCGATCAAGGGAGCGATCTAGAGCGATTTTAGGGCCGTGTGTAGGCGCTTTAAACATTTAACTTTTTTATCTCTTGTTTTAAATTGGCTTTAATGTGTTATAACTGAAGTGATGTGGTTCTAGTAACAATAGAACATCGTAGTTAGAGACGTCAGCAATAAATTTTATACTTCAACTGTGCCTTTCCTATTTCTAACTTAACTTGTGAAGTTAATTGTCGGTAGACTCTTGAAACATGTACATTAGGAATTGAAAAGTAGTTTAAATTACATATTAAAATACTTGTTACACCTCTATTAAGTTATAATAGTTATGTAAAGTGTGAAGATTTTTTTATCATTTTTAAACTTTATAATTTTTATTCTAAATAACTATTAATCTATTCTTCGACTGACCAGCCAATTTACTTTATTATATGAAATTTTTATAAAGGCAAGTGGCAACGTGTCAATTAAACATACATTAAATCAAATTTTTCACATCTTTGCAGCGATTAAACCCGTGGGAAGATTTATGATTATGTTGCACTTAAAATTCGTGGTGCATTCAAATGTTATTATGCAGTATGTTGCGAAACAATACGCACTTAATGTTGCTCAATACATTTCTTAAGTAATTAATTAAATTACAAAATATGCCGTACGAGGCTTCCTGTAAAGGCCATGCGTACAAAAAAAAAAAATTAAGATAATATTCAAAATTTCAGTTCACCTCTGTTATTAATTAGAAGTTTGTTATCGTTCTTGTTATCGTTGAGTTTCGTAACCGGTTACGAAACTCCGATGGGCAGTCGAAGGATTCGAACACAATTGTCCACAATTCTCCTTGTGTTCTCAATAAAAAAACTATTCAATTGAGATTAATTTATATCCTCTTATTTTTTTTACTTTGAAACTGATTCTTCCATTGTAACTATTTGAGACACAATGTCTTCCAAACTTTTCTCACATAAACTATTAATGTAAAAATTCTAGTTGAAATCTTACTTTGTAAAAATCTGATTCTTACTTCATTTAATCTTCTTTTAAAGAATTGAATTAAATGGAATTTAGTAATATTAAGAATAGCGTTCTCGTGATAAAAGGTAAATTTCGTGATAATGATGAATAATTGTTTTCGGTACTGATTGTATGATAATTTTTAAGACGTATGAACGATGTTCATTAGAAGTACACCTGTTAATCTTAGCTGGTGATCTGTCAAGTTACAAAACATGTTAGGTTGAAAAATAAATTTAAAGTCAAGATTGCGTTTTATTTTATTCCATCCCTTAACAAGTGTCACTCGTAGACAAAATTGTTATGTTTTAATACTTAGTTACATTTTGAAAATGCGATATATTTTTTATGTAAAGGTCGGCAGACAGGCTGACGGTATGCATGATGGTAGTTGGTACACCGCAAAACACAGTGTGTCTACGAGTGCATTTATGCACTTATAATTTAAAGTTTTGTAAAAAGAATAGACTCTTTTTTTTTTATTTACTCAGAAACAATTTACTATGATCACTATGATACTTATTTCACTGTGATTTTCTGTAATATATTGATTACTGCCGCCTGGCGGCATGCCTAATTTATGAACGTAACCTCCTTCGCTATGAAGGACACGCTGTCTTAACTTACTATAATGTGAATAACGGAAGACAAAATGCGACACAAAACATTGTGTTGCAAAAATAATAAAAGACACGCCAGAAATTCCAATTTTTAGAAAAACCTTTATATATGGTAGCTATTGACAACCCAATTTTAAATGTACATTATAGCTAGCATGTTTTCATGGCAAAAACATTTTTGGCTTTTAGTCAATAATTACAAGAATTTTACCCTAAAAATTGGAATAAATTCTGCACATTTTACAAATTAATTGCTAGATATGAAATTTATTTCAATTTTGTGTTTCGATCCTGTTGTGTTATGTTTCAAAAATGTCGTTTTATTTATGTATTTGCTCCGACCAATAACTAATGAGTAGGTATAATGGAATTACATAGTACGAAATTGGTTAGCTGCTCGAGATTTAAGGGGAGCTCTTAAATAATTTTGTAGTTAGTTTGAAATTACTGTGGTAAAGATAATTATCAAAGTGCGTGGGAAAATTTAATTCAGTGATGCTCTATAAAACGCTGTAAGTTTAGTAAAGGCTTAATTTACATGATTAATTCCCTGTTAAAAGCCGCCTCCCTAAACAGTGTGCGAAAACAGTGAAATGGTACATTGATTCACATAGATATCTCCTAAATTAATTCTTACTAGTTACTACCATGACTTTTAAGGATAGTAAACGAATGAAAGGCAATTGTAAAAAAAAGCATAGTGTTTTTTTTTTATTATGGTAATTTATGGTACACTTGGCTACAGAATTAGTTTTATCACTATTTGTTTATTAATATAAATAAATATATATGTAAGCATTCATATAAATTCACCTTTTTTTAAATGAAACACATATTTTATTGAAATTAAAAAAATACCATGAACGGGATAGGGCCCATTTTCCCTATCCCTTCCTAATACCTTATCCATAATACTACTATGGTCGGCAGCTCCTGTGGAGTTGCTTTTGTTACATACACGGCGACGGTAGCCACCTACCATGTCTGTCTGAAGACCTTAATGTAAAAAATTTGAGACTTGATTTTAATAGGTTTTCCAGATGTAAAAAAAAACAACGCGATCATCTCTACGACTGACACCTATGATATTATCTATACAACTAAAATTATTTTCTGATTTTGAGATTATTTTCTTACACAAAATCTCAAAATCAACTTTGTGTTTTGTTTTTAATTCTTTGAATACGTACAAGACGTACGTTATGAGAGAACTTTGTCAAAGTCGCGTGCATATTAAATAATTCATGATGTTGAATAAAATATACATAGCAGCAATGTGAAACGGCACAAAGTGGACGTACAATTCGTCGGCAGGGCACAAAAGGCAGAGCAACAGGCAAGCTGAATTGAGTTTAGCAACAATCTTTGTGAGCATCCTATCTTGTTAGCGAGCGCTTACAATCTCATTTGCATAATTCCTCGAAACGAATTTTAATGGGTTCTTTATCGTGTTCAACAACATAATGCCGTTTTCACGAAAAGGTTGAGATGGTGCTGCTTTACGAATAAAAGGGAAAGAGGTCTTGGAATTTTATCAATTAAGTTGAGAAAATATTGAGTAAAGCTTAATAGTACGAGTATTTTTCAGGTATTTTAAATTTTTAAAAACTTATAAGAGTACCTACTTACTTTAACTTAAACGTGATTAATTATTTAACTTAATTAATTAGTCCTTAAGTGATGGCAGAGCACGTTTCCCTATCCCTTCCCAATCCCTACTGTTGTCCGCAGCGCACTTGCAGCACCTGTGGCGTTGCTTGTGCTTTAGGCGACGG